>JAVSCE010001016.1:0-600000 GCA_032199065.1 Smutsia gigantea | reverse complement strand
GTTTCAGTTGAACTGCAAACATGGCTAAAAATTAGCTGAACTGTCTCAACTGCAAGACTTGTTTGAATCTCCCTTATTGACCTAGGGGAGTCAGCTCTGCAGAGGCAGCCTTTCATTTTAGCTTAATTTATCCTAGCGATGTGGGCCACATCTCTTTCGTTCTCAGGAAGCCTACGTGATCGTTCTTTTATTCATGCCTTCATTCATTCAACCAACATTTCCAGAAGGTGCCCTCTGAGCCAGGCCTGAGGCTGAGCAATGAGAAACCAAAGATGAGTGAGCCGTGGTCCCTGAGGTCTGTAGACTTGAATGGGTGGGGATTTTCACTATTTTTATAGAGTAAGTGGCTTTACAGCATGAAAAGTGCGATTTGAAAATGTATGTTTGTTTGTTAAGGTAGGGTTTTTAAACTGAGGTTTAAGGAAACCTGGGACTCTATGGATATATTCTTGGACATCTCTCATTTTCAGGTCTGAGAAATACTGGTCTAGTGGGATATTCACATGGAATCAAATAGATGCAGTTAAGTCTGATAACTTCACAAAGACATGTGATGTATAATGCTGAGAGAATACTCCAGAGGGAATAGCTAATTCTGCCTGTGGGAGCTCAAAGAAAGCTTCACAGAGGAGAGATTGTCCAAAATGAGTTATTGGGGAATAAGGCAGAATAACTGAGATAACTTGTTATTTTGGAGCTGATGGCCTGATTTCTAACCTGGGATCTTCCATGTATTAGCTTCATGATGTTAAACAATTGCCCTAAGCTCTCTAAACCTGAGTTTCCTCTTCAGTAAAGTGGGAATAACATTCTCTGTCCTAAAGAATGTTTACTGCCCTGCGCGACAAAGTCCTCGGCTAGTTTTACTAGCTTGGGAAGAGAAAAGAGAGCACATATGGATAGTGGCATGTGTGGTGGCTTAAAGCTAAGACACAGCTGGGCATGATTAGGAAATTGGAAGTAGTTCAGTGTGGCAAGAGATAGAGATTGCAAACTCAAATTCCTCCGGGCGCCAGGCAGGTAAGATAAATAAATGAAATCAGAGAATGAAGATCAGAGGGGACGAGGGCAACCTGGAGAGCCCCAGTATTCATTGAAAGCATTCAAATTTAACTGTTTAAAGTACATGGACAGGTACAGTAAGTCATGACTTCAGGCTGAGTTTGGCTATTGGACTGTAAGTTACAACCTGACACAACCTGTGTGTGTGTGTGCATGCACTCAGGAAATAGGGTTGGAATGGAGGCAATGTGGAGATTATGATAGAAAGGGAAGTGAAATCTATGTTTTACTAACCTATTAAAAATATTATGAGGGATATATGACATTGAACTCTGAGTTATAGAAATGAAGGATATGAATTCTATAGATTCCATGCTTCCTTTCTCATGGATTACTTAAGCCAAGATTGATGAAAGCCAAGGCAGGCCTAAATAGCCCTTGTAGTTTCTGTAGGAGATTGAGAGGGTTGTAAAGTTGGAGAAGGGAATAGATCCTACACCTCAATAATCAATGAATGCCTCTTTAGTGATTGTGAAGGAGATATGTACAAATTCCAAATCAATCTCAAGAATTAATCAACCCAGGCAACAGGGCCTGTCTCAGTAGATAAGGCAGCAGGGTGTGGTTTGCAGACAATCCTATTTTGCCATAAAACAGGAAGATGGAGATTCATGTCTTACCTCCTCTCACCTGGCATATGGGGAAAGAACGCAGCGGTTTCCTGTCAGAGTGTGTGAGCTTGAAGACCGGGGGAGAAGAAACGGTATGCAACAATACCAAAAAAAAAAAGGGAAGGTTTGTTCTTCATATAAAGAGCCAAATCTAATAGGAACGATCAAGGGAGAAAAACCACAATTCAGGAAGCTGAGAAAAAAACTCAGCAGTCTCTTCTAAATGCAATTGAAGATTTCCTGAAATTTCTAATTCCGCTACTGTAGTTTTTTGTTTCTCAGAAGCCACTAATATTTTTTCCATTGTTTATGAACATGTCCAGATACACTAGCAGTAAGTTTCGTACATCAAAACTTCTGCTGACATATTCCTCTTGGGAAGACAAGCTGAAGACACAGGAGACAGTTAAATGGCGTTCCAAGGCTTGACATAGTGCATTATAATTTTGTACTGATCTCTGCCCCATACTCCAGTATGTATAGAAGCTGGGCCACATTCTTTATATTCTCAATGCCTGTTCAAGGACTGGGAACTTGGCAGGCATTTGATAAATGCTCACTGAATAAATAAATTTATTAAATAAGAAATTCACAGTAATAAGCCCCAAGTGTGTTTTGAGAGGTCTGAAACTAGAGAACAGATCTTGGAGTAGAGCCATTGTTAAAACCTGCAGTAAAGAAGAGGGGTTAGGGGTACAGTGCTCAAGAGCTGACTGCCCTGTTCCTAGTCCTGATTTTACCACTTTAAGCTGTTTGAACTTGGGCAATTTTTTAAGACTCTTGCCTCAATTTCCTCTACTGTAAAAATTGTGAAGACAACATTATCTACCTTAGGAGGTTGTTGTGAGCATCAGATAAATTAGTTAATATATAATACATGGTCAGCGCTCAGTAGAATTCAACTGTTGTCATTCCTGGGGTTGTTTTCCAGTCACATTCAACACACTTTTATGCAGATTCACCTAATAGATGCTTACCTTTTCATGGAAGTGCCAGGTACTAAATTCATTAACTTTGTAGGCTTCATTTCATTAATCCTCAATGACCATGCTTTTTTATACTACTTACAATATATCAAACCTGTTCCTACCTCAGGACCTTTGCACAGGTGATTTCTCTGCAGAGAGGTGCTCTCAGAGAGTCCTATTAAAAAGAACACCCACTCTGACTATCAATTGCTCATGCATTACTGTGCTTTATTTTTCTTGGTAATACTTTTCATCATCTGAAGTTAGTGTTGGTTGTCTGTTTCCCCTACTGGAATGTGAACTCCATGGGGGCAGGGACCTCGACTTGTTCACTGCTATGTGCCTGGGGGTTAAATCGGTGCCTGGCACATTGTGGATGCTTTAGAAGAATGAATGAATGAAAGTTCTATCATCATCATTTTACACATGAGGACAGCAAGTCTCAAAAGGATGAAATGACCTGACCACCATATACAAGCAAAAGGGACAGAATTAGGATTTACAATCATCATTTAGAGTTCTGAATTATTACCACCACACCCTTGTGACTTAATATATTGTAAACTCCTCCGGGCTATTATCAGAGCTATTGAATTCAGCCCTTTCCCACAAGGAGTGACAGTAACTTGCAGGAGAAAAGATTTTTAAGATAAAGTTAAGGAAATTGATGGTTTAAAACACAGACCCTGTTACATTTGTACTTGGAATTAGCCAAACTAGAGGTTAAGGATATAATGTTTAAGATGTCATGTCTGACCAAGATTTATAACTCTTAAGCCATAAGTTTGGGGGTCTTGAGGGCCACTCTTACTTCCAACCGGCTGGCTATAAATTTAGGGGTTCCCACAACTACTTTCAGGTGTGATAATTCATGAGCATGATTCTCAGAATTCAGGAAAGTGCTATACCTTCAATTATGTTTTATTATAGCAAAAAGAAACATATTAGAACAAGGCAAAGGAAGACATGTATAGGGGAGAATCTGGCAGGTTCAGAGGGGAAGAGTTCCAAACACAAAGCTTCTATCCTCCTCAGAGGTGCCTTTTCCTCCAGACATCAACCGTGGCCATATGCATGTAGTATTGCCAATCCAGGGAGCTCACCAAGGCTTTGGTGTCCAGGGTTTGTATTGAGAATCTGTTACTTAGCCATGACTGATTGAGTTATTGCCTATGTGGTTGAATTCAACCTCCAGCCCTCCTCCACTCCTGGAGGTCAGGTTGGTAGTGTGTGGCTCAAAACCTCTAATCACATGGTTGGTGTTTGTGGTGGCATGGCCAGCCCCCACCCTGAGTCATTTAGTTAACATGAACTATCTCTAGGTCCACCGTGAGTCATATGATTGGCATAAACTATCAGGGACGGCCCACCATGAACAGCAAAGACACTCCCATCCCTTGGAAAATTCCAAGGGTTTAGAGGCTACCTCCCAGGATTGAGGACAAAAGTCAGACCTCTCTTTGGATGTCAAATTCCTTACTCTACAGCCTGTATTTCCAATTTTTTAGATTTAGGATAAACCAATACTTCTCAACTAAAGGTGGGTTGCAACCCCCACCAAGAGACATTTAGCCATGTGGAGAAACATTCCTGATTGTCCCAATAGGGCTGGGGGTGGTACTATGGGAATCTAGAGGCAGAGAATGCTGCTAAATATTCTATGATACATGAGACAGCCTTCTCTCTCCCCAAAAAAGAGGTATCTGACCTCCAAAATCAGTAGTGACGAGGCTGAGAAATCCTGGGATAAAGTAAACCCAGAAATGAGCCTAGACATGCCATGGATTGCGTAGAACAGAAATGAACAGACAGATGTAACCCTCTCATGCTGTCTTGTTCCTGCAAACATGAGGACTCTCATGAGGCTACTCTTATAGGTAAAGTATCTAGGAATGCACCTGCTGATGGGGTTGTCAGACTGTTGCAGGGGGAGTCAAGTTTGTTCTCCTCAGTTCTTATCCCTACCAAAACAAAGAATTGAAGGGCAGAGACACAATAACGAAGCAGAGCGAGAGTTTTATTTGAACACACTCCAAGGGAGGGGCAGGCCAGAGTCAAGGTAGACAAAGGTCTCCATCTTTTAGGGGAGTCTGTATATCACGATCTAGCTGGGAGGCATTTCTTTGATTGACAGGGTGAGCTCGTTTGATTGACAGCTCTAGTTCTACACCCATTCCTTTGGTGTGCATGTCTTTTCCCAAAATGCACACAGAAAAGCCCAAAGTGGGGTGGAAAGCAAAACCGCAATTTTATTTTAATGAGGTTATGATGAGGTGTGGTTTGGACGGTTCTTAGTTTTGTTCAGTTGCTCCTACTCTGGGACCTGATGGGGACCCGTTTAGCCTGGTCATGGTAGGCAGGAAGCTATCTCCCTGCAAAGGCTTTGTTGTCTTCACCAGGGACTCCCTACCTGGGCAGAGTTCGGGTATTTTTTTTACCTTTTTAACTTCTCCTTTCCCAGCTGCTCATGTATATCTTTCTACCTAACAAGACCAGACCCCAAATACCCAATTCTGTCTGCCCAGACATGCTGTAGGTCAGAGTGACACAGGTGTTAAGTTCCACTGGTGTCGACTAGATTATTTTAGAAACTATGTGGGCAGGATGTTAAGTAACAGTGAATCACATAATTAGGAAGTTATGTTTTACTTCTCTTTTGTCTAATTATGCCAAGGACAATGTCTCTGTTTGGTGCTAGCCTATCTTTTATACCTCTCTATCATTAGCTTCTCTCTCTCTCTCTTTTATCAAGAGAGAGTGGTTCTTGAACTCGGGCCCTTTATGAGCAACATCTACAGGAAATTTAAAGTATGCTTTGTTTCTGTTTCTGATATATTTGTGCTTACCATCGACTTGACTTCTGGCACGTGAGAGCAGTTATTTCAAGATTCATCAAGTCTTCTTATACATACAATTTCTCTCAAGGAGTATAAGTTCTAATTTCAGTGAGAGTTTTTTATGTAAAAGTTATTCGACTTAAACAAGGTAGTAAGTGAATGCGGTCAAAACTTATAGTGCTCATTTGAACCTGGCTATTCCCTCTCTCCAGGGCACCCAAGAGGACTGTATGTCCCCTTTCCTTTCTGTTAGGTGGGGTCTTGACATTAGTCCTGGCTAAGAGGCAGGCTGAGACGGAGCAAAGCTTGTGTGACCCCCTTACCTTATTACTCAGCCGCAGTCAACAAGAAGCCATATCTTGAAATAGCTGCATGACTGTGGTGGAGCCTCCCTGAGGGACGGTGTGGAGCAGAGCCTCCTGCCAGGCAACACTGGAAATGAGGCATGAGCAAAAAATAAACACTCTTTGCATTAAGCGACTGACACATCAAGATTAATTTGTTATCACAGCATAACCTGGCCTTCTTTGCAACGCAGAAATCTGTACCAGGAGTGGGCTGATTTTATAACAAAAGCCTGTAATATAGAGCATTAGCTTAGCAACTGACAGCTAAGGGGCGAGGAAACTGCTCTTACATTACATAACTATCCTTGCTAGGCAGTGGTGCACATGTGCTCACACTGTCTCTGTGGTAACTTGGGAGGCCGACCGTGAACCCGATTAGCTGGCCGCTCTAGGAAGAGTCGGAGAACAGGATATGAATAGGTGTTTCCATTGATATTAGCTGCCTGTGACAATATAATGCATGAAGCAGTAAGCTAGGAAAACATTGGCCAGTTTACAGTCAGAGATAAAGTAGAGAAATTGTTTGCACAGTGATCAAAAAGGAGGTATGTCGACTGGGCAAACATGTGAAAGCTTTATGGCAGCACAGTTCTAACACGTTCTGATGAGGAGTTACTATTAAATGAAATCCCGCGAGATCATGAAGACACTTCTGTAATATCAGTTCTCAGCATCTCCTCGAGGTTTATCTGGCGTAGGTACGAGGGATCTTCAAGGTGCAAAGAGTCCTTGGGAGACTGAATTTAAAGTCCCTTGGTGATATAGGTTTAAGATGTTTAGCTATGAATAGCTGGAGGCAAGAACCTTAAAAAAAAAAAGTTTGGAAGGAAAGGCAGTCCCCACAGATGGTACCAGTGGGAGATCTGGGCCAGGATGATGCAGAGAAGGACTGTTAGGCAAGAGGAACATCTGACATGACTCCTCAGAAGGCAGGTAGCAGCATGCGTGTTCTGAAATCTGTTTTCTAAGGTAGGGTGGGTGAGTCAGACGCTTGGATCAGAGAGATAAGCCAGAATGGTGCCTTGCACACATCTCCCTTAGAGTTTATCACCTTGCATTCTCTGTTTATATTTACTCATTACTCAGCCTCTCCAGCCTGGAGGCTGCTTGTGAGTGGGGCTAACGCCCTTTCCTCTCTGTGTGCCCAGTGCCAGGCAGGACCTAGCCCAGGACAATAGGACCATATTAAGATGAATGGACAAGTAAGTGAAAGTGGGTGAAATAAAGTACAATTAAGCAAGTGACAAAGTCAGGGACCAGGGTTTATGTCTTGAGCAACAGGACAAGGAGTTGGGGAAAAGGACTGGTTGGAACTGACAGTAAGAAACCAGGAGACTGGATGCGGAAATTCAGAGCAAGACTCTCCCTCCTTCTTTCACGGATTCAGTTATTCAGCAGACATTTTCTGTGCACCTGTTATGTGCCAGGCATGCTGCTACGCTCTGAAGATACCTGTGAACCCGAGACATAGGTGCCCTCAAAGCACTTACAGCCTAGAAGACTATTTTACATGAGGAAACGGAGTCCTGGAGAGGCTGTGTGATGTTTCTAGGGCAGTACAGCCAGCTGTTGACAAAGTCAGTTAAGGGCACAAACAGGTATACCTCGTTTTATTGTGCTCTTTATTAGACATCGTAGATACTGCATTTTTTTTTTTACAAACTGAATGTTGGTGGCAACCCTGCATGGAACTTCTATTGGCACCATTTTTCCAACAGCATTTTCTCACTTCGTGTCTCTTGTGTCACATTTTGGTAATTCTTGTAATATTTTCAACTTTTTCATTATTACTGTATTTGTTGTCGCGATCTGTGATCAGTGACCTTTGATGGTACTATTTAAATTATTTTGGGGCACCACGAACGGCTCCCATATAAGATGGTGAACTTCATCTATACACGTTTTGGGTGTTCGACTAGCCAACCTGGTCTCTCTTCCTCTCCTCAGGCCTCTTTATTCCCTGAGACAGGACCATATTGAAATTAGGACAGTGACTAACCCTACCTTGGTGTCTAAGTGTTCAAGTGGAGGAGAGAGTTCCACATCTCTCCCTTTAAATCAAAAAATAGAAATGGTTAAGCTTAGTGAGGAAGGCGTGTTGTCAAACACTGAGACAGGCTGAAGGCTGTATCTCTTGCACCAAATAGTTAACCAAGGTGTGAATGTAAAAGAAAAATTCTTGAAGGAAATTAAAAGTGCTACTCCAGTGAACGCATGAATGATAAGAAAGTGAAACAGCCTTATCAGTCAGCAGCCATCAATGTCAAGGCAGGACCCTCCAGCCGCAAAAAGATTATGAGCTGCTGAAAGTTCAGATGAGGGTTAGCACTTCTTAGCAATACAGTATTTCTAAATGAAGGTATGTGCATTTTTTTTCCAACATAGCACTACTGTACACTCAATAGTCCACAGCATAGTGTAAACATAACTTTCTGGGAAATCAAAAACTTCATTTGACCCGCTTTATTGTGCTGTTTACTTTATTGGGGTGGTCTGGAGGTGACCCTGCAGTCCCTCCGAGAGGGCCCCGTATCCTGACCCTCTACTTGTAAGTATGTGACTCTACACCAAGGGCCACTGTGAGCCAGGAGCCACGTGTGGTCCTCACAAGTGTCGTGGTTGGCTCTTATAGCATTTTAAAGATTGACAGATTTCAGGCAAACACCAACTTCTCTGCCTTCTCTTGAAAAATCAGATCTAGCAGCGCCAGGCCTATGCTTCCTCATGGCAAAAGCTGGCAGGAGCTGAGTAGCAAGCAGCTGTCTGCTTTCAATGCAGCTGCTTCATCCCCATTGCCTTTAACCTGGCTCACCTCACTCGTTTGTGTTCCCTGACTGGGTCCCCTGGTCACGTGACTTCACATGCCCTGCTCCGTTCCTCATTATTTTCCTCATTTTGATGCTAAAGATTCTTCCAGCCTGATACCAAAGGGTTGAAAACATCCATTCCCACCTTGCAAGTGGCAGCCTCCAGTTCCTTAACTTTTCTTTCTCGCCTGCTCTCCTGTCTATCCACCCCTCAATCCTTCTAAACAGTGACAGAAAGGTCCAGGCAGGAATATCCAGGGGTCCTGTCGTGTTCACATGTCCCTCCACCCCTAGACCCCAAGTAGCAGCACTGGTTTCTGAGAAAGGGCGCCATCATTTTGAATCATTCTGGTCTCTTGAGTTCATTCATTATGTATGCAAAAATGGTAATATGCTGGCATTTTAATGATCTTAAACATACAATATTCTTATTAGTGCAAGTGCCTTTTTTCCATCCCTAATTGAATGGTTTAGTTTATTACTGCTTTACGGTAATGAGTCTGCATTTCCATTTTTCTATAGGGTGCCTAATTTTAACAGGAGGGCACTCAGAATCAGGAGGGCTGGCTGTACTAATTGCCTCCATTATAAGAGCAGCTAGCTTTCCAGTGATACAGTGATAGATAATCCACTGGACCAGAGTGAAAACACAGAGGGAGGGCGGTGGGTCCCTCGGAGTCCAGGGATCCAGCATGCCACTTTTCACGGAAACAGATCCCAGATCTGCAAAACGTAACCTCTTCCTCAGTGGTGACTGTTGGAACGTTCACATGGATCGGGAGCTATTTATGTCAGTTTGTACATTTAATCAGTTTTCTTGCAGTTTTCAGCGAGATGTGAACTCTGTCCCTATCCAAGGTGTTTGGTTCAAATCAGCCGAGACAGAAAGTAAATCAAGATTTATGATTCTCATTCTGAGTCCCATCACACAGTCACTTCAATTGCTACTTGCCAGCTGCACCCCCTCCTGTCCCCAGTCTGACTGACACCCACTTCGCTTTCTCTCCAGCGAGTGATTTAATGTCCATCTTGAAAACTGTCAAAACACTTCTGCTGCTCCAGATGGCAGCTGTGTGGTGTCTGTGCTCCCCAGACCCCCCACCTCCAAATGCTCCCAGCGCCCACCAGAGGCTGTGAATGCCTAAAGTCCAGGACTTGGGGAACTTCCTTTTGAGAAGGGTTGTCAAGCTCAGAGAACACAGCCGCAGTCACCTTTGACCACAGTAGCAGATTCAAAGAGGTGACTTGAGTCGAACTGGGGTAATTTTGTCTCACTCATCTTGGCCCGAGTGGAGGGTAAAGTAGAAAACAGAGCCAGCCTAAGGCCACAGCCCTTGCTTCTGTTTAAATGCTGCCCTTTATGGGCCACCAGGAACTATAATGTACTAAGAGCCATTGTTTGTGGGTCTCCCCTGCCCAAGCAGGAATCAAGGTTGTAAGACAGCGGGAAGGCTCTTTGACTAGCCCCACAGCCAAGCTAGGTATGTCCAGAAGGGTGGGCTCTGGGAGCCCTAACACAGAGGCTGAATACTTCTTCTAAGACCTTGAGCCTGTATGGGAACCTCTGAAGATCTTGGTAAACACAAGTGGCTGGGCCCACCCTCAGGCTCTCAGGTCTGGGGTGAGATCTGGCACAGGACATCTCCAGGAGGAAGCTGTTACTGCTGCTCTGGGGACCATACTTTGAGAATCCCAGTAGAGTGGGTAAGGTCTTCGCTATTCAAAGTGTGGTTCCTGGACTGGCGGCGTCAGCCAACACCTGGGAGCCTGTGAGAAATGGATCTCGGGTCCCACTCTAGACCTTCTGAACCAGACTGTCAAATGATTTGGGTGAACCTTAAAGGTGGGAAGCTCTGGCTAAGAACCCAAAGTCTGGAACCCACATTGTGGGAGATCCAAACCCAGTCTCTACATTTGATCGTTTTGTAATCTTTGGCAAATTAATTAACCTCTCTGTGCCTCAGTTGCCACATTTGTAAAATGGGGATGGGGAAGATGGTCCTTGCTTCCTAAAAGAATATATGTGCTAATATATTTAAAGCCATTGCAACAGTGCCTAGCATATTGTAAGCCCTCAATGATGTAATTACTAATACAGGTTTGAGCGTTTGGAGCTTTCAAACTTCAAAGTAGACCTCTGTAAGGACTTGAATATCTATCTGTCAGGTATATTCCTGAAATCATTGTCAACTCACACATTTGTGAATTTAATTTCAGCAGAGGTGGACAACTGTCAGCCGAGGGGCCATATTTATCCGGCAGATTTCTATTTTTCTATGTGGTGACTAAAAAAAAAAAAAGTCTCCACATTTTAAATAGGGGGAGATTTTACCTGCATAACTGGACTTTCAGCTTTCTTAGAAAAGTTAAAAGATCTGGCCACCCAGGCCTGCATTCTTGCTGAGCAGAGCAATGACCAGCTGGCGATGGGAACAGCCTCCATCATTGGATGGAGTGGGCATTTTTTCCATTTACCTCTGTCCCCACCACTCCCTATTGTCTTACACACAACCTACCTTACTCATTTACACAACCTACTTTACTCATTTACATTACTAATGTCTAGCCCCTCTGTAGACATCTGAGTTAGCAGGTTGGCACCTTGTTAGGTGAGCTTCACTGCAAGTGATATAAAGTGGTTGTTCCTGGATGACTGTGTCTGCAAACAGAGACTCATAGACCTGGGACGCTGTGGGGATGCTCTGCAGTGCTTGAGACCTCTAAATTCATCCCATCAAAGTTCCCTTCTCAGTGTAATTCTCAGTATGATGGGTGAATCTTGGTTGAAATCAAGAAAGCTAAATCTAAAGATGTCAGTGGTATATGATGTCTAATGCCTTAGTCTTTAACCCTGTTCCACTAGGACTAACACTGAGAACTAGGGAGGGGCATGTTCACCATCCCAGTCTGTAAGTCAGAGGACAGCACACTTTTTCTGTAAAGGGCAGATAGCAAGGATTTTAGGCTTTGGGGGCCAACAGGTCACTTTTTTACCCTTGTAGCATGGAAGCAACCACTGACTACAAGCAACTGAAGGAGGATGGCTATATTTGCGGGCTGGACAAAGCAGGTGGCATCTCAGATCTAGCCTGTGGACCTTAGTTTGTTGATTCTGCTCTAAACCAGTAAGAAGATCCCCGTTTGCATGGGACTTTGTAGTTTATGAAAATGCTTTCTAAGTAATTGTAGTCTTCTCAGTGTATAGACCACTTGGAGTTTCTTTCCTTGCCTTACCTCACTTTATTTCTCAAACATTTTCCCGTGTTTTTAAAACATCTTAATGATTTTTATTGTTCATGGCTGCAGATTGTCATATTGATGAGCTGTTTGTACCACCTACTTCCCCATAAAGACTGTGTATATCCACAGGTCATATGTATAATGACTATACATATATGTACGTATGTGTGTGTGTGTGTGTGTAATTTTGGGGAAGCTGGTTTGAAAAGTGGAAGGGTATTAAATGGATAGAAGAATAGAATTTTGAAAAACAATTTTGACTGCATTGAAAATGCAATATGCATAAAGCAGCTCTCCTGACTGGTTCTTCCGCTGGCCTTTCTACTTGATGTAGCACTGCAGAGCAGAATGAACATGAGGTTTGCAGCCAGACATATATAAGTCTGCATCCTGGCTTTGTCACATATAAGTCATGTGACTTCTGCAAGTTGTCCAACCTGAATCTCTGCGTCCTCATTGGAAAATGCTTTTCCTTTGAGGTCATTCTTGGTAATAGAGGCAATGTACAGAGAGGACCTGGCTCAGTGCATGGTGTCCAGCATAATTAAGGTGTCCATAATTAATATCTCTGATTATTATAATTAAGATTTCCATAATTCAGATCTCTAGTTAGTATAATAGGTCATTAGGTAGTGTGTCCATCTGCCCTTTAAAATTATGACAGAAATCACATGTTCGAAGATCACCCTAGAACTGTTTGGTTTTGTTTTGGGTTTTGTTTGTTTTTAAAATAAGTCTTGTTTCACATAGGTACTCATAGTTCACAAAGCACATTGAATACCTCTAATTCACCTTTACACAATTCCAGTCTCAACCAAATTGGCAAAACATGATCTAGCACAGGCCACGAGTCCAGTGCAGCATGCCGGTCTTCGGAGGGTCAGCCAAGGGCTAGGTTATCTAAGTGATCTGCTTAGAGTTGCACGGCCAGCTCAGAGTTTGTAGAGTATGACTTGCTTTTATTTGATGGGTCCCCCTCCCTCATTCCCTTGTTACTATGGGTGAGTTTCTAATTCTATTTTTTTTTACTTAATTCTATCCTGTCCCCTCCAGACCATGGGGTACATGTTGCTCTTTTATAGATTTGCAGGGAAGAAGAATTACACTCCCGAACCATCTCTGATATAAGAGAAGGTGTATTACTTTTTAACACAATTGTCAAAATTTCCCAACAGGGAAGTACTCTAACACCACCTGATAGTCCCCAGCTGGATGTGTGGTTGATGGGTGGATTGCCAGCTTTCCCTGAGGGCCCTGCCATGTATTACTATTTCATCCTTACCCTGGATCCCACATCTGATATTCAGGATGCTTCCCAGAATTCCCCAGATGGCTGGCAATATGCCATTGGTTCTTTAATTGCTGGAGACAAAGGCCAGGATTGGCTGCTCCCTCTGGATTGATGTCACATGTAAGGACGGGCAATGACAGGCAGTAACTTTCCCAAGTAACACAAGGCTTAGAAACAACATCTTCTGTTGATAAACTGGCTTTATTTCTCCTTCTGTTGATAACCAGGACCAATTTTTGTTTTCAAAAACCAATAGACTGGAACTTAATCATAAAGCATGCTTTAGCCACAGATGACAAAGATCTGATTCCATTAGCTCACACAATAAGAATAATTTATTATTGTACATAAGAAGTTTGGAAGGTAGGGTGGCTCCAAGGATGGATAATTCAGTAGCTCCACAATGTCACATACTCTCTTATTATTCTTGTATTTCTCTCCTATTGTGATATGTCAGTTTTCCATGCAGGCTAGCATGTCTTTATGGTCATGAAATAGATGCAGCAATATTGCACTGCATCCAGAATCAACTCTTCAGAAGAACAAGAACAGGAAAAACAAGATATGACATCACTTTCTGGTGCCCCCAGTGATTTCTGCTCAATTGGGAATTGGGTCACATATCCACTCTTGCACAAATCACTGCCAAGAGAAAGGGGATGATTATATTGTTTTGGGCTAATCAGATACATCCTGTAAGTCAGATATGGGAAATGCGCATGGCATTCAAGCCATCAAAGAAGAAGGAGCTACCAGAACCTTCTGCAAAGGGACAAAGGGGAGGGTAGAAGCCATTATTTGGTCATTTAAATGTCATTCCTTTTTACATGTGTATACATATGTGGGCTAAGCATTCAGAAAATACCATGTGATACCTGACAGAATCCTTACTCATGAGTCAATGCCTTCCCTCCTCCTACAGAAGCACCCCTGCTTATGAATATCTACTGCCTAAGTCCCAACTGTAGACCTTTGCAATATTTAAAAATATCTGTTTTGCTTTCTAAAGTAACATCTGCTTTACTTTCCAAAAATAAAAGTAAAACTCAGAGCTGGAGATTAAGTTAGTCTGTAGTCATGCTGCCAGGGAGCTATAGAGAGTTCCATTCATAACAGCTCTTGCTTTCATTGGCCAGTAGTTGAAGCACTACCCAATAAGCTGCTTACTATTCAGTCTAACAGCCCAACTTACTATTTCCTCTTCCAGGAAGCCTTCCTTGATTCACCCAGTCTGGGTTCCTGTCTCCATGTTCTCTGTGAACACTATCTACTTTATAGTATAATTGTTTTGGTCCCCATTTCCTTCCTCTTTGATGACTCATCTGTGAGCTCCTCTAGATTTGGGCCTCTATCTCATTCTGTTTCCCAAGCTATGGTAGAGATCTGGAACATAAGAAGTAGGCAGCAATATTTCCTGTGTTGAGTAAATGAATGAAGAAGTGAATGACCCAGCAGAGAACTGAGCACGACTGCCAATTATACTACTACTAATTGTTAACATTCATTAAGCATGTCACTCTTATGCTAGTACTTAAGGGTCATAAGAACTCTGCCTTTCTTTATTATCCGGATGGAGAAGCCAGGACTTCGGAGAGGTTTAGCGCTTGCTCTAGTTGACACGCCTGGTAACACAAGGGGCTGGGCCTGAGCTTGGTTTTGCCTGACACCGTGGTCTTAAGAACTTTGAAAAACTAAGGATGTGGCTGGATTGTATTCCATCTCAAAGGAAAGAAACCATCTGGGTAACAAAGAGTCTTCTTAATTTTGGTCTAATGAACATAAATGGGATAAAACAGTGAGTGTGAAGTAGGGGTTATATTTTTCCACTCCCTTTAAAAATTAATTTTTAATTTGATAATTTAATTAGATAATGTGATAATTAAAAATAGGAAACTCTAGCCCTTGAATGGGTGTATTTGGTTATCAGGGAGAGAAGCTTCTCCATCCACTTGTTGCATGCAGCACGGTGGCCTGGTCCCCGGCAGCCCAGCAATGAAGTTGGCTTGGCAGCCACAGTTTGTTAAGAAGTTCAGGCTACCATGTGTGTCCACTTGGGCTTCTTCTCTGGGCTTTGGGGAAGATATTCATAGCTCTGGATGATTGTTGACATGTGCACTGATTCCGTCTCTAGGCAAAAGCCTGACTGGTCCAGGCCATGTTTTATGGTCCAGGCACAAAACCATCTAAGCTCTGGTTTAGACACAGAAGCTCTGAGCCACGGGCAGGAGGCAGAGTAGCAGAGGGTGTAAGAATGTAGGCTTTGGCATCAGAGAGTCTTAGATCTGAGTTCTGGGACTCCACGGATGTTAACTGTTAGTTGTTTTGTCATTATATTGAAGTTCTTAATTTTTGATCAGGGGTCCCCACATTTTCATGTTGCACTGGGCTCTGTGAAGTGTGTAGTTGCTTCTGCTGAGAGGGCTCTGGGGACTGGTGCAGCAAAGTCCCATGAAGGAAGAACCAGAGAGGGCTTCTTCCTGGTTGGGTGACCACCGTTTCCACATCCAGTGTTAAAAGGAGTGAGTGATCCTCTGGCTTGTCTTTTGGGAACCAGGATATGTTCTCTCTTAGTCCCCCTTCGCACATACTGTCCTCTTTGCCAGGAGCACCTTTTCCCTGCATGCATGTCAAGACCAAATTCCTAGTCCTCTGCACCTTTTCTTCTTTATGAGAGCAAGACCTGCAGACTTGTGAGTGGATCACATGGCAGCATGGCCCCAGGGACATGTGGGAACCCGGGCTTCCTTTAACGTGAGATGGGTTTGCGTCTCCTCTCTATGCAGTCGGTAGGTGTGGTGCTGAAAGCAGGCCTGGCACCAGCCAGCCTGGATCACCTGCCAGCTCTGCCCCTTCCTCGCTCCGTGACTTTGGGAGCACTTCATAAGCACTTGATCCCTTAGTCTCTTTATCTGTGAAAAGGAACTAATACTAAAACTACCTATAGTCGTAGGTGGGTTATGAGGACCACACGGATCCATGCAAACACAGCAGCTGGAGCCATGCCTGTCGTCGAGAAGGCACTCTTACGCAGAAGCTAGAATAATTGGGCTTGCCTACCCTTTGTCACCTGGTTCAATGAAAGACCTTCGGAATCGGTATCGGTTCATAACCAGTTTGCAACCTCCCCTGGGAACTTGCTGCCTGTACAAACCTAGTCACAGTCACAAGCTGATGGATCATCGGTCTCACTCTCCTCAGTCGGGAATTCTAGGGTGAAGACCTGCCCATCAGCTGGAAGTGGCAGGCTATAGTAGAAGGAACAGGACTTCGGTCTTAGAAACCAGTGCTTGAATTTCATCTTTTTACTTATCAGCTGTGTGAGATTCCAAGTTACAAAACTCTCCAAACCTGATTTTTCATGCTAAAATCAGGGTAGTAGTATCACTGAAAGAGATGTTCCTTCACTAATGAACATGAGTTCTATAAGGGCAGGGCTTGCCTGCCGTGTTCATTGCTGCATCTGTCAGAGAGTGCCTAGCACACAGCAAATGCAAAATAAATATTTGTGAAGGAAAGGACTGGAGAGAGCATAAAATACTATGATTTATGCAAAGTACCTACAATGGTGACACCAACATAGTAGACATGCAGGAAAGCAATGGCTTTATTCTTAATGGATATTATGGCTTTATTAGTGGATAATATTAAGTCAGGTGGGTAGGAACATGGGGGTGCAGCCAAGGGCTGCATTTAGAGCAGGACTGCTGTCCAGGCATGCCTCTGGGATGGAGAAGACGGATCTGATCTGGCAAGGATGAGCGGACTTGCTAAAGGGGGAGACCCAGGCTGGTGGACCACTCCGTAGAACTGGGGGAAGGAGAAGGGGAAGGGGAAGGGGATGGTTGCAGATCATTTGGCAGCTTCCAGCTATGCCGCAGCTAGAACAGTTCCAGCCCCCAGCCCCTCCTCAGATATGAGGCTCCTGTTCCACTCATTCCTATCAGAATAAGCTTACAATCATGGGAGGGCTTAGCCTGCCCAAGGAAGACGTTTATATTCCAGCCAGGAAGAGACCAGGAAGGCTTGCCTCATGAAAACACATGGCTCAAAGGCAAGCTCTGACTATCATTGTGTTTATGTTGACAAGGCAAGTGTTAGATTCCAATAAAGCAGAGAGGAGCAAATTGGCCCCAAATTAAGAAAGCATAAGGGAAGAACGATCATTTAGAAATCTGGTCAGTAAGGGGCCCTGGCCTGCTGGGGAGTTGATGGAAGGAACACAGGCTGTGGAATCAGGCAGGTCTGGATGTTGAAGCATGCCCCACAGCTTGTGAGCTGGACGGTCCCAGCCTCTCTGAGCCTCAACCCGCATCTCTAAACAAAGGTAGTAAGAATGCCTCTGTGCAGTGAGGATCACGTGGACAAAGGTGAAAGGGCTAGTAGGATAGCACATTGTATATAGTCTTGCTTAATAATGTTCTCGAGGTCCAACCTCATGCGATCTAGAATCCCAGGTTCCATCACCTGCTTTCAGCTCTGGGTGATCCCTGGAAAGACAATGGGAGCTGCACTAAATGAGAAAGTTTCACCCCTGGTTGCCTGTTCTCCAGCATCTTTCTGGGGTCACAGGTTTATGGGAACAGGTCAGAGAGAGGGCGGGACCAGGTGGATGCAGGCCCATGCACATCCTGATATGAGGGGCAAGACTCTGCTGTGTTCTAAGTGCAGATGCCCAGCCACCAGGTTCTAACGTCATTCCCAGCACTTCAGGGTGACTGAATGACATCTTCAGCATCCATCATCTAACCTCTTCCATGTTCACATCATTTATAGTCATTTAACACACATTAATTCAAGCACACCATGTACCAGGCCTTTGCAGACCCAAGAACACAAGGGGGATAAGTTCTTATTATCCTTTTCTTATTCTAGGGGCCACACAGAGTAGACTGGCTTTCCCTTCCACTTGCCAGACCTCTCGATAATACCACCATGTTACCTTGCTCCCCATCCCGCATGGCTGCCAGGCTGTTCTCCTGTCCTGGGCCCTTGTCCACAAGACATCATTTGATTCATCCATTTCTGCTTTAATGTGTAATTTCCCAAACTGGAGCTGCTCCATGAAGTGGGGGTGGGGTGGGGGGTGGGGAGTGGGACATCTCAACAGCGTGGTGTGTTCCAGAGTCCATATGCCTGGGGTCTACATTAGGAAAACCAGTAAAAACCAAATGGAATTAGCCTCATCATCTGCCCAGATCTCCATGCCAGATGTTAATAGAATCGTGCCATGAAAAATATTTAGCAAAGGCAAAATACCATCCATGAAACTATTCATGGTAAAGATTGGGTTTGAGTAGGAGTATGTCATGGTGGGTGCATTTTATGAGAGAGGAAAACCAACAGCATAAATGTAAAATGGAAAGCATTGTCAAAGTGAACATAGGAAGGTCAGTTACTGGGTTTTTCTCTGGCTTGTCTGTCACTGATATTACACAATATTTAGTTTTCTACATGGCAAGTTAATGCCTTTAACCCAGACTCACGCTCAGTGTTCCATGTTTGTATATTCAACTACCCCAACACTTCCTCTTAGTATTTCAAAATATTCCAAAATGAAGGCCCTTCATGAATCCCTTCCTCAAGTCTGGTTTGCTTTTAGATTTCTATCAATGGAGCCACCATTAATCCATTCACTTGCACAAAGCACAATTTAGGAATCACTGTGAGATCTCTCCCTCAACCACCCATATCCAATTCATCACCAGGCCATTGATTTAATTCCTAGAAATCACGTGAGTCAATCTACTTCTCTTATTCCTGCTAATACTCTGTCCAAAATGCCATTTTCTTTCCTCAGAACTAACATCAGTCTTCTGATGGGTCTTCTTGCATGAAGTCTCTTCCTTTCACTGCAGCCAGAGGGATTTTTCCAGCATGCACATCTGATCACATCATCCTGCCATTGACCCTGTCCTTGTAGGTACATGCTAAAACTCTTCAACACATGGTGTTCCTGTGCTTTTATGACAAAGATAAAACCCTGGAGCTGGAGGTAAAGTCTGCTTTCCCCAACTGAGCACAGGAACTGGGAATGCAAGAAGGGTCCTTTCTCAAGGCCAAACACAGAGCTGTTACCAGCGCATGGGGAAGTGGATGCTAGTCAGGTAAAGAGAACAGACATCCACGGTAAGGGCAGTCTTCTAAGGGAGAGCTTCTCAAGGGAGAGCTTCACAGTGGGTTCAAACCCTATACAGGTGGGCTGAGATGTTGTCTTCAGGAGGAGACTAAGAGGCCCGATCAGTACTTGGGAAAAACCACAACTAAGTGGAATCAGGGCACGTGGACCAAGTTCATGGCAGCCCTCTTAAGAGCACACTTGGTGATGATGCCAAGGCATCTAACAAGCATCCTACTGCTGAAGCATTTCAGTTCATGTAGCTGAACAGGACTGGGGAAGGCTGGGGCTGACGGGTCTGGTGTGCCATGGTCATTCTGAACCTCTGTTGGGCTCTCCCTGTCCTGCAGTGTTTTCTAGAATTGCACTGGAGTTTGACGTCACTCTACCTAATCTGTAAATCATGGGAGTCAGCCTTGAGTCTTTGGTTTTGGCTGAAAATGACTTCATTTGCCCATCTCCAATCTCCTGATGTCTTCCATACCCACATACGGAGAACTTCTCTTCTTTCTTCCTTGAAGTTCAACTTCATAATGGATGCGTCTATGTAAGCCACCATTTGAAGTGCTGGAGGAAGAAGGTGGGCTAGCCACACTTTCTTCCTTCCAGTTCCATTTTCTGTGTTGCTCCAGAGACATTAAAAAAAAAATCCACTTCTCTGTTTAAAAGCCTTGAATTTTCTACAGACTGATGTTCAACTGCTCTAATGTGACACATGACATTCTTTGTAGCATGGTCTGCATTGTGTAGGCTTTCTTGGTTATGGGCACCATAAGCGTCTCTGAATATTGCAAACCTTAAAAAGAATGCATCGGGGAAAACTCATAGCATGGATGGAAAAGCTGATTGAAGAGGCCTAAGGAAGGACTGAAACTGTAAGACCTCCAATAATGTAGAGAACAGGAATTAAGGCAGTCTCTTAGAGATCCTGTGGCCAGGACAAACCAGCTTCAAGACTTTTCCTTCAGCCTCTCCATTCATGATGCAAATTCCTAGGAACTCCCCCTCTTCCCATTGTGTGGCCTTTTGGGATACCAGTCAAGTTATCCCGTGTCTCCTGTGCAAACAGAAGTGACCTAAGCTTAGCCAACTTGATGAAGAGGGCAGTACCATTCCTAAGCCCATGCAAGAGACATTCTCGCCATGGGTCAAACACCCTGGGTCTCTACACTAGACCTTGTCCCACCACATGTCTTCCTTTGGGATAAGGAGGCCACAGGCAGTTGCCCTCCACAAACTGCACCCTCCATTCTGGGCTTTCCTCTTGGTAATGCACACCCTGCATCTCCTGCCCGAGTTGCCTCTTCCCTGAGTCTTTCTTCCCAAGGGCAGACTGTGTACCAGAGACTAAGGGGATATAAAGGCTGCTGTTCACTGACTTTCAGTGTGCCAGGGACAGTGTACTCGCACACATGCCAAAAGCCACTCACTGTGAGGGAAAGTGCTGGAAGCAGGAAGAGAAGTAGGGGATGTGCTGAAAGCAGGGGTCCAGGAGCCACAAGCCAGGGGCCGCTCTCCCTATTTTGCCATATTTTAGCAAGGACATCTGAGAAGTCGAAGGACTCTAAATTTGAACTTGGCCTTTCTGGTCATTATGGAGATAGGGGGATAGTACATGTTTTATATGATAGCTTATTAAATTGCTTTATCTCTTTCAAATACCTAGGCATGAGCCTTCGCTTGGACTCCTGCTCTGAGTCCTGCAGTGTTTTAGGCAGCTCTGTCAAAGGGATCGGGATGCTGTTACCCATGAAAGGGGCACTGGTCATGTCCTCATGCTGCTGAGATCCTGCTTCCTCATGCCTGTACCTGCTGACGTCATCAGGTCCTCAGCAGATCCTGCAGATGTACGAGCCTCCCAACAGGTCTCCCTGCTTTCCCTCTTGCCCCTGTGGTCCTCCCAGCAGAGCAGCTAGAGGGATCTTTTAAAACATACAGCATATACAATCAACATATAAAAATATAAAGTCAAACCACTTGTGATTTCAAGAGCTCCAGGGACCCCCATATCTCAAAGGCAAAGCCGAAGTCCTCTTCATAATTCATAAAGCTTTGCAAGACATGTTCCAGCCCCTGTGCATGACCCACGATCCCCTTGGTGACCCGCTCCAGCCATGCTGTCCTCCTGGTTGTCACTCGCACACGCCCAGCTCAGCCGTGCATCAGATCTGCTGCCCCCGCTGTTCCTGTGCCTAGAATGCTTCTTCCCTGATCATCCACTTCTCTCTTCCAGCTGTCTGGTCATGGTACCTCCTTCATGGCTTTCCCTGGTGACCCTAACTACAGTAGCAGCCCCATTCTCAGTGCAGCACTTACTATGCCCTTTCCCTCTGTCACTCTCTTGACAACACTCACCATCACCCTGCGTGTTTTACTTGCTCATTTGTTTAGTATCTGCCTAGACTGGAAATAGAAGTACCTGGAAGACAGGGATGTCTGTCTGTTCCCTGCTCTATCCCCAGCACCTAGAACATTCCTGAGCTCAGAGGATACATTCCACAAAAGTTTGTTGAGTGAATGAATGCATGAATGAATGAATGAAAATATGAGTGAATGGAAGACCCCTGCTCACTGTCCGCTCTCTGTCATCTTCTCCAGGGGCTCGTCCTTCAAGGCCTTGCTCAGTGTCACCTTGTCTGTGGCATCCTTTCTTCTCCATACCACCCCACCAGAATTCTTTTTGGGGACTGCCATCATACTTTATACACACTTGTATAAAAATATTCACCATGGTGAATTATTGCCATGTGGTTTTTTCTTTTAAAAAATGTACATAAGAAGTACATGAATACATTCACATTATTAAATATTCAAACACGATAAAGTGAAAGAGCTCCCCTATCCTTCTCTAAATCTACCTCTCCTCCCTAGATAAAGTCTTGCCTAGGAATTTACATACACATGTGAGGATAAAAATATAAACTTCTGTTTTGTGTGTATATATATATGTGTGTGCTTTATTACACATTGGTTCTGACATTTTCCCTTACTTGCAACTTCACAAAATACTTTGGATAACTGGGCATTTTATGCATATATGTGTTCCTCATTTAAAAACCTTAAGCATTAAATTATGTAGAATGGAGGCATTCTGCATAATTTAGTTAGCCATTCCCCATCTTATGGGTATTTAGATGGTTTCCATTGTTGCAACCATGCCACAGAGAACATTCTTAGACCGGTCTCTTAGTGTGTGTATATTTCTGCAGACTACATACCTAAGAAAGGAAACAGGATCTGAAAAGTGTACAGATTTTAACCTGCCAATTCACCTTTCTTAAAGCCTGTAAAAATTACACTTCCATGAACGCAGAATATTTTCAATATTTTTAATTTGCATATTTACTGGGAGAAAATGTCTCACTCAAGTTTTCTCGTTTCTCTGATTATTGCTGAAGTTGACCGTGTTTGTGTATATTTATTGGAAATTAGTTTCTCTTCTCCTGTGACTTGTCTCTCCATATTCTTCGCCCACCTTTCTGTTGTCAGTATCTTGTTATGTGCCTGTTTATCTTACTTGACTGAGATCCTTCAGGAATCACCACATTTTATTTATCTCAGTTTCCCCTTCCAGAGCACATAGCTGGTATTTAATGAATGCACATTCAATTCCATTATTGAAGCTGTAGGCATTGTCCCCCATTAGAGTTGCCATTATTACCACCATCCTCATTCCTGCCACCACCATTATTTAGACTTACTGGATGCTAACCACTGTCTTGGGAGGTATGCATACATTGTCTCTAATCATCATGCCTTGCCCAATAAGCTGATAACTCTGTTTTATAAATAAGGCACCCGAGTCTCACAAAAGTTACATAGGCTGCCCAAGGTCACTCAGCTATGGGAAGATGGGATTGTAAAGCAAATTCTTTGCAGCCTGGTTCCAAACTAGGTGCAATGTCCTCATCTTGGTTGCCCATGAGCATCACCGAATAGCCTTTCAAATGACACCTCTATCCCAGTCCTACCTGAGACCAGTGATGCAGAATCTCTGGGAACTGGTCTGGGGAAGTGTATTAAAAAAGTCTCTAACTGATTCTGATGTACAGAAATGGTTAAAATCCACTGGTCCACAATCTCTGTGACAACTACCCAGCATTGCTGTTGTAAGGATCAAAGCAGTCAAGACAAATACCAGTGAATATGGCTCTGTTCCAGTAAAACCTTGATGAAAACAAGTATTGGCCAAATTAGGTGCATGGACCAGTAGTTTGCTGACCCCAGTCTCTATCACAATACTTCAAAGAGTTTGGAATTTAAGATGGTCCCAGTCATCTGGTCACATTTATTACTGTGGTAACCTCAAAGCTGGTGGCATAAGAATCCTTGCCCTACCTTAAGAGATTCTACTCCAGTAGGTTGGGGGTCTGGGAATCTCCATTTCAACAAGCCACGCAGATGATTCTGATGTAGGTGGACTTCATGGGTCCATATTGCGAGAATCACAATGTTCTTGGCAAGCAGCAGAAGCTTGGCTGGAGAAGAACTGGCTCTTATCCAAAATTCTTCAAGATCACAGAGAGACATTTTGTGGGTCCCTGCCTCCCTTATGTTCCTGCATCCTGCGTTCAGGGTTCTGGAACCTTTGATGCCCCAGCATCAAATCCTGGCAGAGAAGGAAGCCATCCTCCCTCTTTAACTCTGGGAAATTCAGAGTGAAAGACCAAAGTCCTCTTATATTTCAAAACATTGAAGAAGAAAGTGACTGTTTAACCACCTACATTATAAAACTGATGCTGGCATATATCAGTCTGTGCACACGCACGTGTGTGTGTGTATATGAACAGTTCAGCAGTTAGAAAATGGAGCTTCCATCCTCCCATCATTGGCTTTAAGGCTATGTGGTGGCCAAATGCAATCATTACTGTTTCCCGACCTCTTTAACATCCATTATTTCTCTGTTGTCTGCATCTAATAGTCTCAATCCTTTTAGTTGTTGATGGCTTGGCGATTACCGGGGCTACTGCTTTAGGATTACATCGAAATGCATCTGAACAGTTGGATTTACTTACTGCTTCCCACCTACAAGCTTTTTAGCATGATCCAGCTGGGATAGTTGCATTGGGAGGACCATTATTCACGGCTCTCTTTTTGGGAGGTGGAAATAAATTTCCCAAAAGATGAAAGTGAACTCTGTTTGATGTAGGTCAGCATGATTATTTTTGTCTTCTCTCACCTTTTTTACATTCCATATTCACAATTTTCCTCACGAATGACTCTTCTCCGGGGAAATAGGAATGTTCTAAATTGCACAATCGAGTCAAATCAGTATTTAGAGTGGTTTGGACTTTTAAGTCTTTTGCTGAAATTTGACAGTGTCATTTTATACTGTAAAACCCATTTTCCCAGGTAACCTATAATATTAATATTGAACATTATTCACAGCTAACACTCCCCAACTTCACTTAGCTATCTGCTAAGCAAATAGTGCCCCAGAGATAAAAATATGCTATTCTTCTTTGAAAGCACATACACCTTTATATTAAAGTGCCGTTGCTGTGTGTTCCTAATCTCATGTAGTAGCTTTCAATCCTGTAATTAGACACAGAAGCCACACTGCACACACACACAGGTTTGTAGAGCAGCTGTGACAAATGCATAATCTGGCAAGACATAGCTGGGGAGAATTCTAGAGTACACAAGGAGGTTTTCAAATTAAAATTTTGTGGAAGAATCTGAACTATTTCATGCAGGAAGATTGCACACAGAATACCTGGAATGCCTCTGTGGGATTGTGTATTTAAGAGGTAGTGTGCAATCCTAGAAGGCTAATAGCTCAAGAGTTCAGTCCTCTTGGCTTTAAATCTCAGCTAAGGTGCTGTATGACCTTGGACAAGTTGCTTTACCTCTCTGAGGCTTACTTACTTCGCTGCATGATGGAGATAATAGGAGAACATTTTCCTCATAGGACTATCATGATGATTCAATGAGAAAACAGACATAAAGCAGCAGACACAGTTTCCTTGTCTGAGGGTTGTCACCATAGTGTGGAGATGAGAAACAAGTAAGCCCCATGACAGAGCTCCTCTGGAGTACAGCCCCCTTCCCCCGGCACACACAGCAAATGCAAGTCTTTTTCAGGTCCCTTTTTATGGGCGTCTGTGTTCTGTCAGCCGCCTGGTACAAACCTTCAGAGCTACACGTGAGTGGCTTCCCTCTCAGCCTTCTCCTCTTCTTCTTGTACCCTGTCGCCCTGTTCGAGCAGTCACCAAATCGAGCCACTTGGTTTCCTAAATAACTTTCCAATTTTGTCTCATTGTCTTCATCCTCCTGTCACTGCCTCAATTATTCGAGCCCTTAGGATCTTTTGTGTAGTTTAATGCAAGAACCTCTTACCCAGTTTCACTGTCTTCAGCTTGGTTCCACCATGATCCCGTACTAGTCCAATTTTACAGATGAAGAAATTGAGACACAGAGGTTCAATAAGTGGCCCACAGCTAGTAAGTGGTGTTACAGGGTATTCCAACCCAGGCAGCCTGGCTCCAGGATCTCTGCTCTTTCCTACCTTGGAGTTCTGAGGGCAGTACCATTATTTGGATCAGGAAAGTGACAGTATCTTCTCTGTCTGCCAGTTGCATCTCAGGGGATTCCTGTTTCTCCCTCACTAGATGGTGCTCCAGGGTGGCTTCAAGTGTTACATTGACTCTGCAGGAGTTGCACGGAGCCCCAAGCCATTCTGCCGGAAGAGAGTGGGAGAAGGAGGAGTAGGCGTGAATCTACAACTGAGTTCTGGTGGGAGACAATCTATGCGTGGGGCATGCTGTCCAGAGGCAGATCTGGGCTGCGTACAGAAAGGAGGGGGAATATAGGGATTCAGATCCATGTCAGCATTCCAGGAGTCCAGTCCGGTGGTTGGGGCTTGGCACAGGAACTTTCAGGTGGGGGTGATGTTCATGTGTTGGGAGTAGCAGAGGCTGCTGGTTTGGAGCAAAGTCCCAGGTAGACAGGACGCTGAGGTGCTTAGGGACAGATCATCCCTGTCGTAGGGAAACCACAACCAGATACAAGCAGCAGCCTGGGCTTTCCCTTGTCTTGTGGTCACTGGTGGTAGAGTGGCAGGAAAAGTAAACTGAGGCACTGAAGGTCCAGGACAGGATTGATTGCTGAGCAGTCTGTCGATCTCTGTGCTCTCCTGTAAGGCTGACCATAGTCTCTCCAGCCATGATTTTGCAAAAGACACTGACAGTCTGGGTAAATGTGTGATTTGTGTATCAAGCTATTCTAAAGGCTGTGGGGTGGCACAGAGGAACCATCCACGAGACACTGACATATTATGACCTGGCATTTGCTTGCTCAGGGTCTAACTTGACCATGTCTGAGAGATGTCAGTAGCTGTTACAAGAGATGAAAAAGTTGGGAGGTTGACATCATGGTCAAAAGCACCAGAAAAAAAAAGATGACCTCTACCCTTCCTGAATTTGAAAATGTAGCATAATAGATTGCTGTCTTCAAAATTCATAATACGCCTTAGCATTAAAGTTCTGTAGTAAGAAATTCATTTTTAGTTTAGCTTAACATATTCCTGCCCAGACTTATTTGACCAAAGAAGTGTTTTAACCCTGAAGAGCCAAGTGCAAACAGTGTCCCTTGGGATTCAGTTTGGGAAACACCTCTTTAGTCAAGCAGAGCACTAGAACCTGCAGAATGTAGGCAGATGACCAGTGTGGACTGTCCTCGCTGGCAGATTTCACCTGGTCACCGGGATGCTCTCAACTCTAGGCTCTGAGCTCTGCTGCTGCAGGCAGCATGTCTAACTGCTTCACCACGGCGCCTTTCCAAGCTTGGATTGTTGAGTTTTTGTGTTCCGGCCTTTTCTTTAGGGACAACTGTCATTTGTGAATTTTCCATCTCTCTCAGCATTTTCACCCTTTTCTACTGTTTCTCTGTGCTTTTAAAACATCCCCATTTTCTTCTTATATTAACGATTACATTTTTTTGGGAACCAAAGATGACCTTTTCCTTAACCACACCGGATGTATATTTTAATTCTCTCATTTGGCTGTTTTCCAGACAGTCTAGCTTATCTCCAACAACTGTTTTCATTTCAGTGAGTTGTTTATCATTTCAGCTTTATTTCTTATTTCGTTGAGCTTGTTTTTGAAACTTTATAGAAACCATAAAACATATACTTTCAAAAATTCACTCTGTTCTCTATAGAAATCTTCCCAGGCATAGTCTACCTGTGTTTGATGAATTCTATATCCTTCTTTATTGCTGGATAAGCTTTGGCTGTACTCATGAGCTATTTCCTGATGTAAGGACAAGAATAGTTCGTAGTCACACCTGCCATTTGTCCACGTTGGGCTCTGTGGATTCATCTTTATTTCCCACATGTTGCTTCTGGTTGCTGTTAGACCTTCTCTTCTGGCAGTGATATCCACCAGGCTGAGCCAAATTTCTGGCATCTTAGGGGACTTTTAGCTAGTATGTTTCTTGAAGACCCAGGAGGAATTTGCTGTGCATGCTTCATGTGGAAAATTTACATGTGTACACACATATATGTACATATGCTGTAATGTACTTAACCCACATTACACAGTGCTTGCTGGGGTGCAAAACCCTTCAAGTCCGTTTAATCTGCACAGTAACCCTATGAGGTCAATACCCTTAGGAGCCCCATTTAACAGGTGACAGATGAGATAACTGAGTCAAATATAATTATCCAACCTCAGAAGCTAGTGTCAGAGGCTGCACTCAAACCTGAACAAACTGGAGTCTGTGCTCTTAACAAAATATGATATGCTTCCTTTTCCTTCCTTTGTTGCCAAAGCAAAAAAAAAATGTAGAAAACTGCAGCTGTCTTGGTTTTCTTGACTCTTTCTTATTTAAGAGAAACAATATGATAGCTGGTCTCCGCAACTGAGCCTCGTAGCCCTGCATGAGGACAGGAAGTGCTGTACCGTTAGAGGCCCAGAGGATGAAGTACCTGTGAACATTGCCACAGCGAGTCCTCACATGGTGGTGGAGCTCCCTGCCTCTGGCTGGCACAGGGCACAGGGCTCCAAGTGCCCCGGGCTGAGAAGTTGTAGTGGAAGGGCCTGGCCTTATTTTGCTCCATTAGGGACCCTTCCCTTCTTTGATTAGTAGAAATTCCTCAAGGGCCTGCAAATTTTTGGTCAATGTTTCTTGTTCCCAGGGCTGCAGCACCTGTACGTTCATTGATGGGTGTATTTTCATGAATATTTCAGTGGGCAGGTAGTGGAGAGCGAGTCCAGCTGTTTGCCAGCTGGTGTCTTGCTCTGGAAGTCCCCATTATCTAACGTGATCCTTAAAACAACCTTGCAGGCTTCTGTTATTAACCCTGCTTTACAGGTGAGGAAGGGAAAGCCCTGAGCTCTTCAGAAGTCACCAAGGGTCACCCAGCTGGCAAATGACAGGGGCAGAATCCATGCCCGGATTTTGTTTCCAAAGCCCTTGTTTTCTCAGCTATTACTTCCTCCGGTCTCTTGTCGGTCCAGTTGAAGACACATTTACTGAGCTTCTGTTATACAAGAAAGGCTCAGGCTTTGCCCTCAAGAAATTCATGATAAGAAGAGAAAGGTACAAAGCAGTGGTTCCATGATGGACAGCAAGCAGCGTGAACAGCAGGCTGCAGGTTTTTACCAAAAGCAGAAATTACACTCGTGTGGGTGATTGGAAAATACCCCAAGAAGAAATGTCTCTTGAAGAGGGGCATGTTTTCTGATTCAGTCATATGTGACCAAATGGCCTAGACAGAGACAGGGCCTCGGAGAATGTGGAAAGTTTGGGAAGCACGGAAGGTTCTGTTTGGATTGTGAATTATTTTGCTCGAGTTGCAGTAACAAAACACATAGACTGAGTGGATTAAATGGAATAAAATAACTACCTTGCAATTCTGGAGACTAGAGGTCTGAGATCAGGTGTCATCAGAGTCGGTGCCTTCCAAGGCCTCTTTCCCTGGCTCCGAGGTGGCCATCCATCCCTGTGTCTTCACACGGTCATCCCTCTGCGCGTGTCTCTACCTTATTCCCTCTTCTCAAAAGGACTCTCATCCTACTGGCTTAGGCTGCAACTTAATGAACTCTTTTAACTTAATTACCTCTTTAAAGGCCTTTTCTCCAAATGCAGTCACTTTTCTGAGGTGCTCGGGGGTAGGGCTTCAATATATGAATTTTGGAAGGACACGGTTCAGCCCATAACGGGCTAAATCAATTGTATGTCCAAGTAGCAATGAGAAAAATGCTTTGGATAAGGACCAAAATTATATGGCACACACTTGGAATGTGTGTCCTTGGAGCGCTGGGACTTAATCCTTCCTCTAGATCACCATTTCCTGTGTGAATATACAAACACACGTGATTGTGTGTGACAAGGTTTTAAGTAGTACTAGGGTGCAACATTCAGTCACACAGAATCCCGCAGCAAGAATGTCATTCCCTTCTCATTTTTCCTTTCCGTTTTTCGAGAATATCTCCATTGGTGCTAATATATTTTTCACACCCCTCTGATATCTGCTAATGTCCCCTATTGAGCAAAGAGAATGACTTTGAGCCTTGGAAGATAATGGTATCTGACTAGAATTTTGAGAATACACTGCCATTTTCATCTCATTTCACTTTTATGCCTGACTTTTCATTTGTCCCAGGTGATTCTGGGCTTCCACTTGCAGGAATAATATAAAACTTTCTTTTGTTACCTAAAGGTAGGCCGACCTGTCTTTTTCTTTTTAAGTGAGTTAATTTAAATAAAATATTGGAAAAATAATAGAATAACTCATAAGCCATGGCAAAAGTGATGATAGTGGAATGCTGGATCCTGGGAAACACTGTGTGGTCTGAGGCAGGGACAGGGAGGGAGGTGAATGGTGACGACTATTGGGAGAACTATCCGGGGAATGACATGGGGGGGTGGGGTGTGTGTGTGTGTGTGTGTGTGTGTCAGTCAGGGGATATATGTGCCTGTTAGTGTGTGTGTGTGTAACATCTGTGCCTGTGGATATGTGTGTGTGTGTACTCATACTCTGGAATCATCCCATCAACTGAGCTGAATTAGGAAGATCAGTTTTGCCTTTGTTTTCTCTCTATAAGCAGAACTGAATACATCCACACACTCTGAAGAACATAATGGTATGAATTTCACTTGTTTCTCTGGAAACAAATAGTTATCAACAAAGAGTTACTGAGTACTTCCCACCTGCCAGGTCCTGTGCAAGGTGCTGTAGCTACATGGGAGATTAAGATGGACAGGGTCCCCTCTAAGAGGTCAGAGACTTGGCTGTGACTCCAAATAGCATCTCTGACTGGCCAGGTGCCCTAAGACCAGGTGATTTGAACTCTGAGCCTCTGCTTCCACATGTGTTGCATAGGCTGAGACATACCCTTGTGTCAGCCCTGTTGATAAATGAGCTGAGGTGTAAGAATGCACAGTGCAAATTGTGTGAAGGCATGTGGTCCATCTTATTACCATGAGCCTTACATTCGGTGTTTCAAAAGTGTCATTCAGAGAATCCTTGCCTTTAAATACCTCAAAAGCATGCAAAAGTTAGCACTTCTATTCAAAGACCTATCTGAACAACTTGGACAATTTGTCTGGAAGTATGAAAGACTCCCTGCAGCAGGGAGCTGGGATGGAGGGGACTGTGCAGTTTGGAGGTCAGGGATTTCCTCTAGGGAGCAGTGAGTTTTAAGGAGACTGGTATCCACTGTGAGAGGTATTGTGGATTAATACCATGCAGCCCCTGAATTTTAATAATGAGCCCAACAAATGTGCAGTGCTCCAGGGAGAATAATTGAAAGGGAATTATCTAAGACAGACCTGGTTCACACGAACGCACTTGCAATCTCTCTTCCAGTGTAGGTGGGGGTGGGGAGAAAACTTCAGGTTAACAAGTTAATGACATCTGCCTACTGTGCCTTTAATTACCCCGCAAACCTCAAGCAGGGCCCCACAAGTGCCTGAGCTGCCTGCAGATTTCCTGGGCTCTCTCCACACCCATAACACAGCTGTCTTCCCACAGCTTTCCCAAAGAGGATGAGCCTTTATTCCAGGAAGCTCTCCTTTATTGAGCAAGGGAAGCTAATTGTATTTTTCTCATAGGGTGTTTCTTAATCTTCGGGTGCCTTTTAACCTTGTGAGGTCAATATTATTGTGTTTATTTACCCAGGAGGACACTGAGGCTTAAAGATATTAAATGCTAAGTCCAGGGTCGCCCAGATTGGAGTACGGCAGTTGTGGGTAGAACTCAGGTCTGCCTGACTGCAAAACTGTTCATGGCAGGGTTTCTGGTAGTGGCATGGAAACAACTCAGCCTCCTCGGCCTCCCTCCGTCCTCCCGCCCTCTCTTCCTCCCTCCTTCCTGCCTTCCTTCTCTCCAATCTTTCTTCTTTTCCTCTTTCTTTCAACAAATATAAATGAGATATGTCTCTGTTAGCTTAAGCACTGTGGGTACAGAAATGAAAGCCTGTGCCACATCTCTGCCTCCATGAATTTGCATTGTAACTGGGGGAGACAGATGAGAAATAAACAAAAGTAATGTCAAGTAAACAAGCATGTCAGGTAAGTTCAGGGGAGGGTAACAGTGACAGGAGTGATGACAAGCCAGCGCTTTTAAAGCAGTGGCCCCTGGAAGCCCTCCCTGTGCAGGTGACATTGGGTCTGAAATCTCCCTGGTGTAAAGGAATAGCCGTGGGAAGTCTGCACTGCGAGAGGCAGAGGTGGAGGAAGCAGAAAGCGCAAAGGCATCTTAGTAACATAATAACTCAGACAGGGCTGCGCCGACCCAGGTTTACCTGTCATTGCTCTGGAGGCTGGAGGTACAAGATCAAGGGGCTGGTGGATTCGGTTCCTGGTGAGGCTGCTCTCCTTGATTTGCAGACAGCTGGCTGCCTTCTTGCCTGGGGAGGGAGCGTTGTGGTATCTCTTCCTCTTCACTAAGCCCATCATGGGGACTTGACCCTCATGGGCTCATCTAAACCCACTTACCTCCTGAAGACCCCATCTCCAAATACCGTCACGGGCGGGGTGAGGGCTTCCACATAAGAATTCCGGGGGACACACGAACCTTGACTCCAGAGCAGTGCTTTGTGGGAATGAGCTTGGATCAACACGGAGGTCCATGTGGCGGGATGTGAGTGAGCAATGGGGAGCCTGGGAGGAGGGAGATTCAGAAATAGCTGGGAGCCGATCGCTCCTAGCTCTGTCGGCGAGGGCCGAGAGACCTTGCTGTGCCCTTGGATACCCCGCTGTCTCGCTCTTCTCTCTTCCTTTTGCCTTGAATTGGCCCACCCCGTCTTCTGCTTTCCAGATGTAGCACAAGTGTTCTGTTTGTCTTACACAATGTTTTTTTTGGGGGTGGCGGTGGGAGGGGCCACAGGGAAGGCAACATTTAAAAGTCAGGAGATGGCTTTTTTTTTTTTAAACATAAGACCCAGAATTCTAATTTATTCTGGAAAACTCGAAAGCCTGGCAGTGCGGGCACTGTGTTCCTCCTGGTGGCCGTCTAGAGTGCGCAGCCGCAGACCATTTCAAATGGACGTGCTTCCCCTTGGTTTCCCCGCCCCTGAGGCTGTCCTGGCCCTGAAGCCAGCATAGGTTTCTGTGTTCTTTGTGTTCTGTGCTGCTTGGCCTCCATGTGGGGACTTTTATCCCTGTTGATAGTTTCTGGTTCGAGATGGGGACTTCTGATTTACTAAAAATAATAAGCTTTGTCTAGCTTCTTTAGTTCTTTCAGCTTATGGAACATGTTATTGGTTTTTTTCAGATGTTTCCGTGAAGTTTGTTGGAAGGAATGAGGTAGATCGTAAGGCTGGACCCCTGGGCTCAAGGCCTGGGCGCTAGTTCACTGCATTACCTTGGGCAAGCTCTTCCCCATCTGTAACATGTCACCAGACACCCTTCCAGCCCCACCATCTACATGTATATGCTGGCAACATAAGGCATAACCCCGCAAAAACCCACTTTTGCTCATAAATCTATGACCATGTTGTCTTTCTATAATGGCCTTTGGAGCAGGTGGAAATTTGAGGCCCCTCATTTACAAAGATTAAGTGAGATCAGTGATTTTAAATGCTTATCTGAGCACTTAGAACATGTCATTAATGTTTGTACTAGTTGCTATTATTATTCCGTATGAACCCCAAGTCATAGAAATATCATAGAAAAGTAAAAACACACCTGGTTCTAGAATAATTAAGCAATAAGATCTTAGGAAAGAAACAGATTTTATGATGATGTAAAGGGAACACGGCTCATTCTTTCTCAAGAGGACCAAATTGGGGCATTAGGAAGTATAGTTCTAATCAACCCAGGATGGTCAACCCAAGATCTATACACCTGGCACAAGGAGATCTTGATTCTAGGTTTGGGACTACCGTGTAGGCCAAGTATTTATCTTTCTGGGCCCCAATTTACTTGTCTGGTGACCCAAAAGAGGATCTAACATATACATGGTTTTTTTTTAAACTAACATAATCATTTATCTATTGATTTTCGTATTTACTTATATTTACCATTTTTATTTACTATGGATGCTTAGGCAAGTGCGACCATACAGGTCAAGCTATGTTGCCCTAACATTCAGAAGATCTCAATGAGTTGAATGTTTATTTCTCAGTTAAACACCATGTCTCCCATGCATCAGCAGGGAGGCACTGCCCAATCTCGAGGCTCAGGGACTGAGGCTAACGGAGGCTCCCTTTTAACACAGACCTTTGCCATCGTAAAGGCAAGGAGGGGAGAGCATGGCAGGAAATACTCTGGCTCTTACCATGACACCCACCACTTCTTCCCACATTTCATTGGTCCAAACACATCATATGGCCATGCCTGAGTTTAAGTAGCTGGAGACGTTATGATTCTACCACGTCCCCTGGGCAAGAGAAGCAAATATTTACTCAGAGAGGTATTTGCTCCCTCATTCAGCGGAGAGAATCTTGACTGGTGATATCTTATAGGTGACCCCTGAAGTCACATGCATTTCCAACTATTGGACTAGACATCCTCTGAGGACCTGACAAAGATTCGATGTGATTGTTCCGTTCTGTGCCTTTGGAATGGCATTCAGAGTGACTCAGCTCTACCACCTCCCCATCATCCTTTCTTAAATCTGATGAGTTGGTCTTTTTGGATCATTCAAGATTGCACTTTAATGTGAATCATTAATGAGAGGGGCAGGGCTCCCAGCAGGAGGAAGACAGAGCATTTGAAGTTGGACTGGCCGAGCCCCACGTCTCAGCCGTGGTGTTGAGATGTGTGGCTCTGGCTGCGTGACCGCACCTCTCGGAGGCCCAATTCTCGTTATGAGGGTAAAGGGGATGGTGTCTGTGAAGCACAGACTCCACCTCGTTCAGATCAGGCACCCAAACACTGATGGAGATGATTCACGGCAAACTTGGGCCCTGTGTCTGCATCCTAGGAGCAGGTTTGGGCAGCACAGGGGCTCTCAGGGAAGCCCCAGATGTAATGGCTTTCGGATCAGTGACAGCCTAGTTCTCAGTGTCACCCACTGATGGAGCTAAAGCTACAAATACATCCCAAAGCATATGGGTTTAAAGAACGGTTTCTCATGTAAGAATTCCCAAATGGCTTACTTTAAAGTCCTTTGAACCTAGTTCCTGTCCCTTTATAAAATGTCACCCGCTCTGTAGAGCCAGCGTATGCGGGTACATAGGGAGCCTCTGTTTCTTTGTTGTCCTCTCTGGTGTTCTTGGGATGAATGATATCCTAGTATATCATCATTCATGACAGTCGAGTAGATATCGACCAGAAAGAAATGACATGCAAACTGAGTGACTGATTTGATTCATGTAGACACTGAAGCTTTTCAGTTTGGGCCAAGAGTCCTAAATAATCTGCCTTGTGTATCTGACCAATCTCGAGAGGATTTGATAAAGATCCTCTCAGAGCATAAACATAATAACACATCTGAAAGGTTGGAGTCACATCTTAATGTAGTCTCACCTCCATAAAAGAGAGAAAAGAGGAAAGCGGGGGAGAGAATGCATCAAGATACCTTATTTTTCAAAAGGGGCTAACTCTTGTCCATTCAAATTAACATCATCTTTCAACTGAATCAGTTTACCTACCAGTGCAAGAGCTAAAGCCTTCTCTCCCGTGAATCCTTGTCAATTTTTATCAAGAGGCCAGGAAAGCTGGGAGGTTGAAAAATCACAGCCAAAGAGCCTGGGTGGGAATTTTTGTGAGCTGACGGCCAGGAAAGGGTCAAGCAGGAAGAATGGCTGTGTTCGCCAGAATGAAATCAAAAGGTGAGAACTGGGAGCTGGAGTGGGTCAACTCCAGGTCATTAGTTTAGAGGAGAAGACCCCATCGGAGTCCAAAGTATCAAGAAGTACCCAAGCTGAGGACAAGGAGTGTGGCCGTGGGTCCCTTGAATGCCGCGAGGAGTGAGGACTCAGAGATGCTGCGAGAGCCATCTCAGGAGGAGCAGAGCAGGGCGCTCAGGCAGGCTTCTCTAGGATGGGGTGGATGTTCCCGCTGCTCTTTATCCAAGTGCGTTCACCATCTAAAGCTCTAAGTGGAGCGTCTGCCATGCCCTCCACCCAACCTCCTAAAAAAAATGGCATCACCCTGTTCCCCCGATAATGAGCCCTGACACCAAAGGCATTGATTTTCTTATTGCTTTTATTTGATTTCTGTGGTAACACAGATCAGCTATTCTAGGTCATGTAAATACCTCGAGATGACAAGTTCAGTACATATATCTATTAGTGTACAAGAGGTGTTCATATTTATAATTAGCACTAGACATCTTTTATTGAGTAGTTCATATTATATTGTCACATCTAACCTTTACAATGACCTTGTGAAGGTGGGCTGAGCCGCCTTTGATGGGTGGGAAAGCCAAGGCTCACAGAGATTAAGTAATCCACCTAGTGTCGTGCAGGTAGAGTGTATTGTCCTCCTCATCTGTCTTTGTCAAGAGGAGATGTGCAGAAGCCTGGGACCAAGGGAGAGGTCCGTCTCATTGTGGGGTATCTCAGAGGGGTAGAGGGGGGCATCTTGCTAGGGGCCCAAGGTAGAAGGCTGCAGTCCTGTCCAGAAGTATGAGAGGGAATTAAAATATAGTTTATGGCCATCTGAGAAGTCCTCCCTGAGAAAGTGACATGTAAGTGGGTCTTGATGGAGGAGGAGGAGGAGGAGGAGTTTAGCTATGACAAACGGGAGGCAGTATGAGTTGTGGCAAGAAGATGGGCCAGTTAGAGCTGTGATTACCCGTGTTCTGTGAGCTACATAGCAGTGGCTGTGTGATTTCTAGCAAGTCACCAAACCTTTCTGAGGATCAGTTTCCTCGTCTGTAGGGGGAAGGGGATGATCTGGGGACTGGACAAGTGCCTGCTACTTGAGTGTCACTGCTGGGCATCAGCTCAGAGTCACCCCTGGAGATTTTCCATTTGTCAAAAGAAGCAAAAAAAAAAATCAGGTCCCAGGTAATGGTAATATTTGTAGATGGCATTGCTCTGCCCAGGCCTTTTGGTCCGCTTAAATATAGGCTTTGGGGCAGGGCAGCTAACACAAATGAGCTCCTCATCCCTGCAAACTGGGAGTGACACGACTCACAGGCACGGCAGGGGGCGGACAGCGCTGTGGCAGCTTTGGCTAAGAGGTCTTAATGGATTGCGCTCTCCCCTGCTTTGTGATTACAGGATTCTTTCCTGTCCATCATGTCTGGGCCTTACAGCAGGCTGAAGAATCACTGCGTTTCTGCTTCGCCCTCTCACTCCCTAATGCAGGGCTGAATCTACTCAAGGGGACTGGAAATCTCTTCTCTTACATAGTCTGTCTCTGGTTGCTTCCACATGGAGGCAGCTAACTCCAGAATTTTGGCTTTGGAAGCATCCTCAGGGAACATCTCATCAGCCCGTTCTGTACTGATGGAGAAACAGAGGCCCAAAGAGAGAAGCGGAAGGAGTGAGGTGATAGAACTAGAGCTGCAGAACTGGGCCCCGGTGTCCTGACCATCAGTCAATGCACCGGTGTCAGGGGGCATCACTTGCCTGGCCCCAGTTATTGTCTGGGTTCAGACCCATAGGGGGAGTGAGGTGGGCTGAGGGGGGAAGCCCTGTGAAGATGGTTGAGAGACTGGGACCTGAAGGGTGAGGTTGAGTTGGAATCAGACAGTAACCAGAGAAGCAGTCCTGAGCGTCACGTCCAAAGGAGGCAAAGTCAACACCCAGATGTGTAGAAAGACAGTGGCAGATGGGGAAGTCGTGAGGCCTGGTCAAAGTGACAGGCTCAGGGCATGAGTCCCGGGGAGTTTGAGCTGTCTGCCTCTTCCTCTCTCCCTCTGTCTCTCTTTTTCTTGAATATTGGCCATAAGATGTGAGATCTGCTTTTCTCACAGGAAACCACCAGACTAGCTGAGGCAGAACTGTTTTCACAAGACCACTATTTTTATTCTTAATTGAGCTACAATCGGGAGAGACGAATCCTTTAGGTATCAATATTTTAAAAATAGGCAAGGTACTAAACTGGGTCCAAAAAGCTGGCTTAATGAACCAGCTCATTCATTACCTCACCGACCCACAAACTGATCTTTTCAGGTTCCCATCCCCACTTTTCACTCCGTGACGCAGGCAGAACACAGACACTCTGGGCCTGAGCTGTGAAGATGGTGATCATGACGACACCTTGCTGGGATCGTGATAGGATTAAATGAGACGCTCTAGGGAGGGGAATGCGTTGTGTTCTGAAACCCATACAAATCTCTGTCATGGCAGTCCCTCTCATCGGTGGGGGATACACTCCAAGACCCCGGGGGGGATGCTGGAAACCATGGATAGTGCCATACCCTCTATATACTGTGATTTTTCCTGTATGTACATACCTATGATAAAGTTGAAATTATAAATCAGGCACAGCAAGACCTAATAGCAACAACTAATAATAAATTATAACGATATACTGTAATCAAAGCTGTGTGAATGTGGTCTCTCTCAAAATATCTCATTGTACTATACTCACCCTTCTTGTGATGATGCGAGACCATGTAGTGCCTGTGTGCTGAGAGCAATCGAGGTGAATGACGTGCGCATTGTGATGTAGCGTTAAGCTGTCTTGACCTTCTGGTGATCCATCAGAAGGAGGATCGTCCGTTTCCGTCTGGACTGTGGTTGTTCTCAGGTAAATAGACTTCAGAAAGTGAAACCACAGATAAGAGGGGGCCGCTGGATCGTTACTGTTATTTCACTTGTGATTGTATTGACTGTTGTCAGAGTCCTCAGTCTGTGCACAGGGGTTTTCCTTATGGCCATTTCAGAGAAACTTGGTCCAGCCTCCCAGAGAAAGAGTGGATGACTACGCAGACACCCTGAGAGGGAAGAGGAGCCACAAGTCCTGCAAACTGGGTGCAGGAACTTGAACTTGGCCTGTGCTCCCATTTGGTTGGAGTCGTAGGAATGCCTGTGACTGGTACACACCAGGGTTGCACATTAGTTGGGAATGTTTCCACCAACGTAGACCCAATTCAGCTCTGCAACCGTTGCTGGCTTCCTCCCTCGCTCTGAGAATTTCCTGGTGGCCAGTGACTTACTGGTTGGTGTACACTCCCGCCTGAGTCCCTTGCTTGCTGATCTCATTTAACCCAAAGCACGGTCTTCAGACACTCCGTGTATTTGCACAGCCTTCAGCATTTCTTCCCCAGAGCAGGCAATGCCAATCAATCATGATGATGACACTTAGCCACAATAGGGACTGGGATTCTTTCTCAACACAGTTCTCTAATTAGCCACCAGATGGGAGATTGCCAAGGTATGGTATATTTGTCATCTGAAATCTGGTATAATAACGAAGACATGTTGATTAAGCACCTAGTATGTGTTCAACCAGATGCTGTTGAGAATTAAGGCAACAGTTTCTAGTTCTCTTTGCTCTAGAAGTGCCAGGAGAGCAAAGTAATTTCAAACACCACCCTTCAATTGATCAGCTTGGATTTGAAATGAACTAATCAGTCATTGATTACTGAGTAGCTGGGAATTGCAGCTGAAGGCCCTCTCCCTTCACTTTGGCTTCTCACTTACTGGAAGAATTCACCATTATGTATGCGTTGGGATTTCCTGCTCTACAGCAAATCCTCGATCTTTTATAAAGATGTGCCATAAGACTAGTGCTACCTTTGATCTGTGAGGAGCACCATTTGTTAACAGGTTCCCATCCTTCAAAAGGCCTGTTTACTTCCCTGTTCTTGGTTTCTGAGCAAATTCTCTATTCGAAGCAAAAGGCACACAGATCTCCGATCCTGTGGTGATGCAGTGTTTTGAACAGCTTTTAATGTGGAAATTTGTCAAAGGGTTTCTTGTCTTTCCTCCTTCATTTTTTTAGTCTAATTAAATTATTTCTACAGACTCCTTTAGCCAGATGCCTATTTGCCATCCCCAAAAGGGCTAATAAATTAGTTGAGCTTGACTGTGGAAACTGTGTTTTCTCTGTCTACCAGGAGATTGTTTATTACAGCATGCCTTTAACTGTGAACGGTGTGGTCCTGGCTTGAGGGGCAGTGTTAGGTCGTGGTAGAGAATACCCAGTCTTGCCTAGTTCCAAGTATCCACCCCTTTCTTCTTTTTTCAAGTTCTCCTTGACCTCCACCCACCATCCTGACTGCCCACCAGCACCTGGGAACAATTATGAACAGAAGGAAGATGGATTTCAGAAATCCTGTTCTGCTCATTTGGAGCTTGGCATACTTCTAACTTTACCTCCTGCCCAGAATTTGGGTAAGACTTTTTCATTGTAAATGACAAAAACCTGATCACACTGGTCTAAGCAACTAGGAGCTTATTGGCTCGAGAATACGAAGAAGAGTAATGCTAGCTTCAAGCGCAGTTTGACTTGGGCTCAGAGATGTCATTTGGCCTCAGTTTCTCGGTTTCTCTTTTTCCTTCCATCTCAGGGCTCAGGTCTCCATGTTGACTTCATTCTCTGGCCAATTCCAATATTATGGTGGCAGGATGGAACCAGCAGCTTTGGCCTCAAGTTCTCCCAAGGTTAAGGTGCTGTGGTAGAGAAGCTCTTTTATTTGTTTTCCCCTCCCATTCGCTCCTACATAATTCCGAGATCCACCCTGATTGGATGGGCTCACGTCACTGCTCCTCCTTGAACAAATCTTCATGTGGCCAGGAGAGTGACCTCTTCAAACTGGCTAGACTGGGGTATGTGTTCCAACTTGTAGATTTGATGGAATTCTTGAAGTATTTGGACTACAAGTGGGAGAAAGAGGTTAATGAACATGGAGAGGCTAAATGAGCATGTGTCCACTATTTCACCATTACATTTCTGTCTCCCAGCCAGATTCCCCAAATCGAAACCCAATCAAATTCCTAGCATCCAATTCAAAGAAGTTAGAGAAAGGAAAATTGGAATAAGATCTGGCTTAACTCCTAGATCCAATACTAATTTGCTACTGAATGCCTCTGGCCTTTAGCCTTCTCATCTCTAAAATGGTGATAGTAGGAACTTTCTTACAGTGCTCAGCACAGCGACTGGTGCACATTAAACTTTAATAAGTGGGAATCCGGCTTGCTCTTCTTATCTAGACTTCTGCTGTGATCACCCTCCTTGGAGCTGTCAGTCGAATGAAGATCTGCTTTCCTCCTACTTCTCTTTTTGCCTCCAGGGATGAGATGGTTATACCTGAACTTCGGCTAGGTGCCTGCAGCCCCATTAGCCCACCTCTCTGACACATACCTGTGCATCTGCTTCACCCTGACTCGTTTTCCTTGCCATGCCTCATACAGTGTTGGGGCACTCCAGTACCCTATGCTGAGCCAGTCCCGTTAATCCATACTCTCCGGAGCTCCTGGTTAGTCTGACTTTCTCTTGTAGCTTAGAGGTAGATATTATCATCCTTACCATTCCCAACCCTTCAGGTTCATTGAATAGCTCTGTAGCTATTCCCTGTGCATCCTATCCAATGTCAGCTAACATGAGGCTCAGCCTTGTCATTAAATGTGATAGAGAGAAACCGAGTGGGTGAGACGATCGCAGTACCTATTAAATTGAATTGGAAAAGATGTTAGAGGCCATCAGATGTAAATTCTCTCCTTTGGGAAAAATCCTAGCAATGAATGGGGCTGGATACACAGAGGGTTGTTTGGAAGCCGGTTGTGAACTCAGGATCCCAGCAGAACTGTGCATAACTGATAAAGTCCTGTAAATTAGATCATTCTTCTTGACAATTAGCATGCCATACTTCTTCAGGGAAATGAAACACAATTAAGATATACTTGTTGGAGAAATGGCCTTAAGGTAGGTCTTAGAGCTTCAATTCAGTTCACTACTAAAATAAATAAGGAGCTGGATAATGTGCACAGGTGAATGGGACTCATGTTCACATGTGATGTCTGAGTGGTGGGGACTATGGTGAACCAGGTAATACAGTCCTCATCTAAAGAAACCAGCCATTAATTTAGCCCCTTTCAATAGTTGTCACATAGAAAGAAAAGTCCATTGTAGCCAAATCTTCTATTTCAAGAGATAATGGAAATATGGATTTTTGAACTAAATGCAATTTTAAAATGGTGGCTATTTTTAATCACTAGCAAAAAATAGTTTCCACTGTTGTCTTAATGTTTAAGAAGGTCATGAGGGTGTAGAGGGCAGAAGGGAGAACAGCCCAGATGTGGGGAGACTGAGAACAGAGGATGAGAGGCAGGACTGAGCATCCTGTACAGGGGACACAGGGGCGTGAATGGCCTGGGGGGGCTGGGGACTGGCAGGAAGAGTGTACAATACTTAGAGCCAGATAAAGGAGAGGCTTGAAATCAGCCAGAATAGTTTAGATATGATTCATAGTCTGTGGGGAATCCTTATAGGTTCTGAGCATCAGAATTTAGAGAATAAATCGTTCAGAGGGTGTAGGCCAGGACAGAGCAAGGAAAACTTAGGAGCAGAGATGGCAGCTAGAAATTTATTCTTATATATTTGGCTGTTTACTCCACACCCACAAGTAAAGCAAACTGAGGTTGAATTACAAACACAGTGTAGTAGCAATGGACAGTCAACACAGACTAAACCACAATGGAGATAAAAAAGGAGGGAGGGAGAATTATACCCATGGATTTCAACATTTATTGAAGACCCCCCATTTCCAAGCTCTGTACACCAGCCTACTGACAGGAGACCAAACACAGAGGCAGGAGATCCCACCTTGAGCTACTCACAGTCTGATATGAAGAACCCCGGAGTCTGATAGGAAGTCCAGTGGACCCAGTGTTCCCATTACCATCAGATGCTAGTAGAGACCAAAACTGCACTTGCTTTTTAGTTATGATGGAAAAGAGCAAAACAGGACAACAAGACAATTGTCTGCGTCTCATCCACATTAATTAAACAAAGTTCTGCCAACTTTTATGTTATTATAACATTCAAAACAGCTGGAGAGATTTTCACCAAGTTTGGAGTGTGTCTTTGAGATGACCTTCCTGAGTAGATGATAAGTGACACCTGGAACTGAGCATTGGGTATGACATACCATCTCATCAAGATCTCGTAAGGAAGACAAGGGGAGGTCTCCACTATGGACCCTAAAATGAGAGGCACAAGAAGACCCACTCAACAGGAGACTGGCTTTGCAGGTGAGCTGTTTATGACACGGTGCATGTCTCATGCAGAAATGGTGAAGGGGTTCTCAGGAGAAATGTGAAGGAAGTAAGCTTATTGTTAGATAAAGGAAGTTATGCCTGCCCATCATATAAAAACTGCCCATTTTGCCTTGCCCTGAACATTAAAAATTATTGGTTAAGAGAGGATGAGGGAAGGGCACTCTTTCTGTAAGAGGCAGTTTAGTGGATGGTCCCCAGGTGGATCAAATGCTTGTGTCCCCTCAAAATTTGTATGTTGAAAGTCCAACCCCAATGGGATGGCATTTTGGAAGTGGGGCCTTTGGGAGGCAACTAGGTCATGAAGGTGGCACCCTCCTGAACGGAATAGTGCCCTTACATGAAGAAGCCAGAGAGCCAGCTGGCTGTCTTTCTGCTAGGGGGACATTCCGCGAGGGGGGCATTCTGCTAGGGGGGCGTTCAGCGAGGGGGGGGCATTCCGCGAGGAGTCAGCAAGCTGCGGCCTGTAACAGGGCTCCCACAGAAGCCAACCATACTGGCACTCAGTGCTTGGCCTTCTAGCCTCCAAAACTGAAAAAAATTTCTGTTGTTTATAAGCCACCCCATCTATGATACTTTGTTAGAGCTGCCTGAACTGATGAAGATAGTCCCCTTGAGAGAGAGAATATTCTTACTGTGTCATTTTGTATTGTCTGTTAATTGATGAAATGCATATTCTACATCACAAAGGTGGAAAGTTTTCATCTTTTCTTTCTTTGTTCCATTCGCCTTTTCTTCTCTCCCTTGCCCCTTCTCTCCTCTCCTTCCTCTTTCCTTCTAGTCATTCACTGAGCATCTGTGAGAAACCTGGATGACTCCTAGCAGAAGCCTTTTCCCTCAGCTGATAGGAGACTCACCACTGGCAGCTGCCATGGTGAGATGGGGAAAGGTTAGCTGCAGGAAAACAGCGTGTACCTGCAGAAGCGCGGTAGAGTAGCATGCTGAATTTCTCTTGCCTAACTGGCTCTGCAAAATCCCAAGTGATTTCTTACCTCTCACTATGGAATAAAGGTCTCACTCTAGAGTCTTTCTAACCAAAGGAAGGTGATCCCTTTGCAGTGGGTGAAGTTCAGGGGCATCCGTGCCTTAGACATGGGAATGAATTCCTGTGGGATTGTTTAGGCATCAGCAAATTTTAGGTGACATGTTCTGTGCCAAGGAACCAGGAATGCAGACACAGATAATGACATGTGGGGGCTCCAAGGGGTTTGATTGGGGTAGGAATCTCTTGTTAAGCACATGGATCTTGGAGACAAAAGGGTTAAGTAGCATCTTTACAGGTTGCGATAATTGCCTTCAGGGTGATTTGTCTTTCATATTAACACTTTCAAGCTACCCACAAACAAATATCCAGTCTAAGTAAAAATTGCATGCTTCCTATGCAAACATTGTTTCCAGACTCTTAGTCCATTTGGACTGCTACAAAATGTCAGACTGAGTGGCTTATAAACAACAGAGATTTATTTCTCACAATTCTGGGGACTGGGGAGTCCAAGATTAAAGTGCCAGCACATTTGGTGTCTGGCGAGGACCCACTCCTTAGACAACTGACTTTTTGCTGTAACCTAGTGGAAGGGGAGAAGGGTGCTTTCTCAGGCTGCTTTTATAAGGGCACAAATCCCTTTCATGAGGGGTCCACCCTTATGATCTAATCACATCCTGAAGTCCTCGCCTCCCATAGGATTTCAGCATATGAATTTTGGGGTGTAGGGGAACAAATATTCAGTCCATAGCACAAAGTACCCAGCCCTGCTTCCTACCAGATCACTGTCTCTGAGCACCTTCTAGAGAGAAATTCAGAATCCGCGTTGAATGCCTGTCCCCTACCTTCATATTCAACACAATCATTCTAAGCATTGAAGCAGTAGAGTCCTTCCTGCTCCCCCTCTGCTTGCTCATGTCCCAGATGAATGAAGACAGTGACCTTAAGCATTTTTTTCCACCTCACTGACTCTGTTTCTTCATCAGTAAAATGGGCAGATGATACAGTTCTCCCAGGGTTGATGTGACTGTTCTGTGCATCAAGGAAAATTGCTGCTGGTACTAACCAGTGATCAGGGATGTTCAGTTTATTCCCTTCTCCTGAGAAGACACCATGCAGAAGCAAATTCAGACTGTCCTTCTCTTTCAGGTATTCAAGCTGTGCATAACTTGAATGCACATACCTTGTATGTCTACTTTTCTAAGCTTCTGACATGTATGCCAAATGTGAATTTTCCTTCTCCTCCTTCTCGTCCTCCTCATAACTCATATTGAATACTTGCTGGGGACAGACACTGACCTAACCGGTCAGCATTGATTGATTTCTCAGAGGAAGGCACTGCCATATTCATTGAATCTAAGATGCCATGAAGTAGATGAACAACACTTTCATGTCGGTATTTAATATGCCATCAATTGTATGGTCCACCCCAATTTCAAAGATATTAAAAAGTGAAAAGTATATCTGAGAATCAGTAAAATAAATCAATAAAATATTCTACGCTCCTTTTATAGATGAGGGCACTGGGAACCATAAAGGTCAAACATCTTACCCAAGTTCATGTAACTAGAGTTCGAGAGAAAATTTCAACCCAGACAATCAGACTTCAAAGCCCATGCTTTTAATCACTTCACCAAACTGCTTTTCTCCATCAACTGATGAATGAACATTTCAGGCAATCTCATATCCAGTCTCAATCACATGCCCTTTGGGGCTCAAGTGGTCACTTGACTCTTTCCATTTTGAAGGAAAAGAATGAAGTTAAAGAACACGTACAAAATCCTGAAAATCCACCATCAAAAATTTTGTCTAATACATGAGCTGTAATTCGGCATTTTCTGATGTTTTGCTCTCTGGAAGGCAAATGTCTTTTAATACATAAGCGTATTGCTTGAATTTTGCAGGTAATTTCAAGGGTATGTTATATGTATAAGTTGGCATCTTCATATATTGTTTGCAAAAATGACTCCAGTTCCTCACTCCTGCTTTTATCCGCACCCTCTGCAATGAGATGATGCAACCTCTTCCATTAAGTAACGGAGTCTATTTCCATACTTTCTGAATCCAGGTTGACTTCGTGCTTTGCTTTAGTCAAGAGACTGTGGTAGAAGTTATAGCATGCCTGTTCTGGTTCAGGAGCTCAAGAGGTCTTCTGAGATTTTGCTTTTTTTTGGAACCCTGTTCCACCATGAGAGCAAATCCAGGGTAGCCTGCTGGAGGGAGAAAGTCTACATGGAACAAAGTGAAGTCATCTCAGATGATACCTTCCTAGATAGCCAGCCCCCAACTGACCTGCTGGCTGACTGCAGACTCTTGTACATGCCCAGCTGAAATCAGATGAGCCTGGCGCAGATAATCTGAGCCCAGCCCAGGTGAGCAGAACTTCCAGCCAACCCAGAGACTCATGAGAAGAATACATTGTTACTATTTAAAGTCACTGTCTTTTCAGATTATTTGTTATACAGCAATAGCTAACCGATACAGCTTTTATTTTCGAGCTTTGCCAACCAAACTAAATGGAATAACTCCTGATTAATTTAAAAATTTCCTGGGTGATCATTCACCGTGAAGGGATGCTTTACATTTCCCTTTGCACTGAAAACTTCCCTATTGAAACAGTGCCATTTTCTGTATATCCAGTTGCCATAGCAACCTGACGCTTTTGTTCTCCGCTCTGGTCTTCCTGATAATATCACTCTGCTGTTAGTCAACATGATGTTGGGACCTTGGTTGTTATGGTAACCTGGGACCTTTTTTTTTTTAAAAAAATATTCTGTTGACATTGTTTTCGAGGAGACCTGCAATTTAGTCTTGTACTCATCTGGAGAAACTTGTGATACAGAGCAAAAAGCATTTCAGGAAATGCTTCTCTGAGGAGAAATTCTTCATTAAAGCCTTCTCCTGGAAACCTCAGACATTCTGTGCTTTTATGGATTGTTCCTATTTAAATGCTTCTCAGAATTTGGTGAATTGCAAAGTATGTTTAAAAAAGTCCTAAAAGAGCCTGAATTGTTAATAGAAAACATGTGTAGCTGAATTGTCATTAATTATGCATGAAGCCCCACACAGAACTCCACAAACCCTGGAGATGAAATTCTTTGTGATCTGAGGAGGAGGCCCATGAAACAGATGAGGGAAAGATGAGGGAGTAGAGAAGGAATGCGGGAAGAGGGGACTGGGCTCAGAAGGCCAAGGGGAAGGGGCTGTGGGAGGGAGGAGTTGACTGGGGAGGGGTTGTCGAGGCCCCAAGTGTTGCTTTAGTTATGAAGAGGGAGGGTGGGGAGGGGCAAGGAATTGAAGAATCTGTGTCCAAAGCAGACTCCAGGGTGAAAAGAAAGTATTTCTGTGCTTAGAGATATTTCCATTTCTGAGAAACTCTGGACACTTTTACTTTTGACGACTTCTGCTTATTAAAAAATCATGAAATGACAAAATGGTTATAAAATGGTAACACATATCAAATGTTTACATTTATGCTTTTACTAATAAAAATGTGATGCAAAGTAGTTTGCTCTTCAGAAGAAGATTTATTTAAATTCTAGTCATTAGTAGCATCCACCTGGGCCAGGACAAGGGTGAAGCAAGTGAGGTGGCAAGGGTGCAAAACTGAGGAGGAGGCCCACACCCTCAGGACGCGGCCCCCTTCGGTGTTTTGCCTTCATAAGCACTTCACATTCCTCAGCCCTGCCCTCCCGGAATGCACTTTTTCCTCTTTCCGTCATATTAGCACATCACTATCACTGAATACATAATTATTTCGAACACTCATCAGAAGTCTCAAATTGAGGCCAGTTGGAAATGTGTGACTAGGTCAAGTGCCTCTCCCACCTTCCCGTCCAATGGGCCCCAGTTTGCTATCTTTGGGTTTTGGTGTAACTGGAGGAAGACCATCAGACATGAAGGGAAGGATTGTGTGGGAAAGTTAGTATGGAGTCATGCGGAAACTTCAGCACCAGAAGGTTCGGGTTCTGGACCCAGTGGGTTACTCACTTCTTGTGTGGCCTTAGGCAAGTGCCGTTTCTTTCTGGGCTTCTGTGTTCTCAGGTCTCTGGAACTATTTGGATGACCTGTTTTGTAGGGCTGTTCTGACTCAGACTACCTAGGATTCTAGATGAGGAGTTGATAGCTTTTAGAGCAGTGAGGTAATGAAGAAGAGGGATGTTCCAGCTTCTCCCTACCATCTGGAATCATGTACTCTTTCTGAGGAGCTGGTGGCACCATTGCTGTGAGATATAGGGCATTGGAATGGGTTTCCAACACCAGAACAATGGTCTAGAACCCCGATATAGTTGGAAGATATCTGTGGGATGGTGGCCTCAGTCTTAGAAATTTAAGAGAGCACCTAAGAGGTAGTAATTCTCTTCTTGTACATGAGAGGCAATATAGTTTACTAGCTTATAGAATGGGGCAAAACACTACCATTTATCTCATAGGCTTAAATAATAACATGCAAAGACCTGGAACAGTGTCCAGCACATAGCAAACATTATAAGTTCTTCCTGTTTTGTTCACTTATTTATTCAGAGACGTTTATTGAGCCCTCAGTTTATACCTATTTTATGTCATTTCCACAGCAGCCTTGCGAAAGAGTGCAGTCCCATTCAGCAGGGAGACTGGGTTCTCATGTCAATGCTGAGGGTGAGATTTGTGGAGAGTTAAAATAATTCTTGAAAACTCTTTAGGATTATGCAAATTTGGAGACTTAATGTTTTTTGACTCTAGAACCTGTGCTCATAAAACCTAAATACTCTTTAAAGCATCATGCATACTCTTGGTATCATTGCATTTCCTTTATATTCTATCAAAGAGATAATGTGGTGTTGGGGATGTGGTATCAAACGTCCTGCATTTAAAGATTTCTGCCCTTTGGCTCCTGTGTCACCCTCAGATACCTTATTGCTTCCAGTCCTTGATTCTGGACTTTTCTCTGCCTCTGGGGTGGTTATAGGACGGAACAGGACAAAACACAGCTGTTTATGTTGTAAGCTCTAGTGCACTTCCTGGATATTATTATGAACATTATACAAATTGGTAGACAGGCTCATGTTTATTCAGTCAATGACTGGCATTATTTTTCCAATTCTGATTATTTTTCCTGAATGTTTCAGTAATCACCTCTCAGCTTTCCAGTTTCCAAACTAAAAGCCCTTTTATATGAAGTAGCATTTCCATGCTGCCTTCTTCCACTGTCACATCGTTTCTCAGGACCCTCTAAAAGGACTTGCTTTTTCCCCCCACGTGAAAATGTTTTGCTTAAAATCTCATATCAGGCATGGTTGTTTGGCTAACCATCTTCAAACAACTCCTTTTCTATTCTTGTGGCTAGAAGATCTTCATGCATTTCAGCCTTTTTTGCAACTACATAGGGCTCCTGTGGCATTTTCTGGATGAGGAGATGTAAATAAACCTTTGTGGGGACAGTTTTGAGAATGCTTTTGATTTCTTGATAAAGAGGACACTTAGGCTGTTGCCACCTCCATCCCTTCTTCCTATTTTGAATGTTGGTGTGGTGCCTGGAGCTGGGAGAGCCACCTGACAACGATGAGCAGCAAAAACAAAAGCCATAGGGTGAGAATGATGGAAGGGAAAATAGAAAGAGGGTAGGTCCTAAAAGACATTGTTCATCAGCTGATGTCCTTTTAAAATTCTTCCTATATGAATTCTTATACTTAGACATAAGAAAAAAGCTCTAGTTCCCAGATTTGACACACAACATGATTTGTGATCTGGCCATTCTCACTTGCTAATGTTGCCTTCTGCCCACTGTCCCTCAACTATCAGGTCCCATATGTGCTATGCCCATGTCCTGACTCTAAGCTTCCATCAAGCTGTTTACTTTGGGGGAATGCCTGCCCTTGTTTTCTTGGTCTGATAACTCTTACTTCAAGACTCAAAAAGAGTGACATTAAGTCCACAAACTTCTTTCTCCAGATCATCTTTTTTGGCAACTTTCCCCGATGATGTGGGCTCTCAGACCTCAGGGATGGTTGGTTGCACAGAACTTGTCCAGATCGGCCCTAGTGCTTGCGACACTTGATTTCCATCATTAACACACGGTCTCCCTATTATTAGACATGAAGATAGGGATGACATTGTATTTCTAGCATTCAGCACAGTGCCCAATGAATAGTAGATGTTTGATAAAGGTTTGTTGAAAGAATCAATAGACAACTGATTGTTTTCTGTTCAAATTTGTAATTAGCACTGATAAATCTAATTGAAGAACTGTACAGCTCATGCCAGGATGTGGTCTCATGAAGTTTGATACAAATACCCAGTAGACCTTTGGGAAAATGGCAGTAAACTGAACTGAAAGGCTCAGGAAACAGTATAGCGTCAGCCTTAGATCCTTTTCTCGACTTGCTGGTGTATAAATATGGTTGGAATTCATTTTTCTTTAATTCACTGCCTAGTACATTCCTAAAGGGCATCCCTGCACTGTCTCACACACCCCAATTATTCATCCATGCCAGGTTGGTTTTTCACTACTGAGAGAATGTATTGTCTTCTACAGTGTTGGGCATTCATTTTTGTTGTTTTTTTTTTTTTGAAATAATTTTCACTGTCTTCAACTCGGTTAGTTCCAATGCTCCTCCCTGGGATGTCTGTGATGCTTATATATTGTCATCTGGAAATTTAACAGTTCATCCCCAGACTTTATTTCTGAGTATGACCCATTTTTTCCATCAACGACAAAAAAAACCTCTCTTCAACCTTCCCTATTAGTCAGTCCCGGACTGGCTGGTTTTATGGATCTACTCGAAGTTATAGTACTTTCTGAGAAATCCTGGTTGTATTGGAGGCTGTAGCCTGATGCTGCAAGCTTTGTTAAAGTACAAAAGCATTTGTTGGTACAGACCAAGGGCTGGGACCAGAGAGAGGCACAACATGCTCGTAGCTGTGTGGACTTCACAAGGAGGGAGACGGGTATACCAGGAATCCAGTACAAGCACACTATTTGTCTACTTGGTTAAGACAGTGACTCTGAGTGGTGATAAGCTGGGTTTGCTGTACCTGGAAGATCTCATTTAAGTAGCCTGAAGGTGTTGGCATCAGTTGATGGACTGGTAAGGAGCATCTTAGGCCCACCCATGCCTTAGTGGCAGTGGGCTTGGAAGAAATTCCCCAGTGTTTGAGCACAGGAGGAAATAAAGGTTAGGAGCCAGGGAAGCATGGTGACTAGAACATGGCCTTTGGAGTTAGAACAATGTTTGGTTTTCCCACTCACAAGGTGAAAAACCTCTCCAGGCAGTTTCCTTCTTTCTAAAATGGTAATAATGAGATGTTCCATGAAGGATGCTGTGAGGATTAAAGGAGGTAAGAAGTAAGGACCTCAATCAGTAGCAGCTGTTGTTAAAATAGGAGGATGGTGGGGAATGGGGTAGCCACTGCTTTTATAGGTTCATAGACTTGGAACTCTGCATCCCTGAGAAATGTTCAGAATGGTTAAGAATTCTTGCACATTTTATTCCATCCACACTGGGCACCTTGGAGTTCTCTGAATTAGCCCTTCCCTCTCTTGCCACCACCAATAAGTAGAGTTTGCCTCAGGGCCTTTGCATCACTATTCCCTCTACTGGGATATTTCTGTTCCCTGGTTTTGCAGTGAACAATGACTGCGTAACAAACCTTCTGGAAACAGCATGCCTCACGACCACACTGATTCACAATTTCTCACATTTCTGTGGAGTGGCATCTGCGTGGTCCTTCTGCTTCTCTCGCCTGGGATCCTTCATGCAGCTGTAGTCCTCTGAGGCTCCATGGTGACCTCACTCACTTGTCCAGCCACTGTGCTGGCTGTTCACTGGGGCTCCTCCACCTCTAGGAAGGTAGACTGGGTTTCTCTGCATCATGCTGGTCTCAGGATCCAAGAGGGTGAAGGAGGGCATGGCTGTAAGTATGACCTGCCTGGACAGTGGCAAGCCCACATTTGAGGTGGGGAAGCAGACCCACCTCTTGATGGGAGGAGCAGCAAACCTCACTGACTTGTGTTTGTTTGCTTGGCTGCCTCCCCCACTAGAATGTCCACTCCAAGAAAGCAGGGGTTTCATTGGCCCTGTTCCCTGCTGTGTGCCCACCACCCAGACCCGTGCGTATATCAGGGACTCAATTGCTATTAGGCATACATGTGAACTGAGTTCATTTAAATGACGTTTGTGTGGGTGTGACTGAAAGAATCACATTTACTCCAAGCACTTTCAGTAACCCTCCATAATGAATAGCGTTTGCATCATTGGGGTGGGGCAGGGGCACAGGAATAGCAAGTGGCCGCATTTCCCTTGTAGAAGTTGTTAATGCAGTAATTTTTTAAAAAACAAACCCATGCACATGGTCCAAACCCTGGAAATGTGTATTTATTTGTTGACAGCAGCAGGTTTTGTGTGTCTTACTAGAAAGAATTGCTGCTCTGGTTTAGTAATGTGCAAAAGGATTGGGTTTTAGAGGGATTAAAATGATTTTCAACATTAAATGTGATATATCTGAACCGAGGCATCTAGTCTTGCATGTAGATTCCCAGACCAGAGAGATTATAAGACATTAAATCTATGTAAATTCAACGATTAATTTATGTTTGAACAAAGTCAACGAGAGATTTGACTTGGGGACTTACAGACAAATAGATTTGGTTGGGAGAAATGCATACAGTGGTCTTTAACCACGATGCTGTATTCCCCTTGAAAATTCCACGGCTGAGTGAGTCTCTAACAGGTCACAGTTGAGAGCCCAAGCAATTATGCCAGAATATGTTAATAATAAAACAGGGGAAAGACTATGTTTGCCTTGTATAAGGATGAAAGCAGCTGTTGGAACCGATTTGGAAAATGTCAGGGAAATGGGCAGCGCCTATTGCTTGTCATGCCAAACAGGATGCAAAGAAGGAGCTCCTCCCAGGAACCTGACAGCCCTGACATTCTCTCAGGCCCCTTTGCGGCTGACCAGGGTGGTGGGTGCCACCACTGGCGTTTCACTTGGTGGCTGGCAGACAGAATTTACAAAGGCTGCCCCCGAGCAGGTGCCTGGAAGCCCAGGACATAATAAACGAGCTGCCTCCTCCACACGATAAGTGACAGCTGTGACTGAAGGAATAAACAGAATAATCTGGACTTATAGAAGCCACAGGGGGTTCTGGGCAGCATGCACATTCACCAGCTTATCAAATGCATCCTTTGAAAATGAACAGCTCTTTTGAAGCTGGCAGGCAAGGAAAACTAGCCAAACCCATACTCCGGGATACATATAGGAGCACATATGGCAGAACTGAAAGCCTGTAGCTTCCACAGGTCTGGTATTAATAACAATAAGGATAATAATGACAACAGCAAACAGTTATGGAGTTCTTGCTACCTATTAGGTGCTTTATGTGTATTATGCCATTTATGAGCACAATAATCTATTTTGAAGCGAGTGCTACTGTTATGCCCATTACATGGATGTGGAAACTGAGGCTCAGCGACGTTATGTGATTCTACCCAGAGTGGTCAGTGGTGGAGCTGGGATTTGGACCCAGGTCTGTTGAACTGATTCCAGAAATTCTTCTGCAATAGGCAGACCAATTCATGTTGAGGCAGAGGGAAGAGAGCTCCCTCCAGAGGTCCAGGCGTCTAGCTCCGCTGCCTGCCTCTGTTCTGTGCTCTACTTCAGACAACTGTCGTAAAGACACGCAGGAGCTGGCTTACTGGAGAAAGCCATCGGTCATGATGACAGTAATAGGATGTACCAGTTTCCAGGCTTGTTGTGCCAGGCATGTTTTGGGGAGTTGATGTTCATTCATTATCTCATTTAATCTTCAAAATATTTATATAAAAAATGAGCACCTATCGATAGTCTGGTTTTAAAGGTGAAGCACTGAGGCATGGAGAATTCAAGTGCCCTGTGAGAAACTGGTAGAAGGGAACCTTGAACCAGTTTGCCTGACAGCTTAGCTTTTCGCTGCTCCTCAGAAGCGTCCCTCACCCCTGGCCTGACCGCTCCTGGGAGAGCTCCATCCACTGTGGCCAAGGCTGGACTCAAGAAGTCAGGACAGAACAGTCCTTTCCTTCCTTCCTTCCCTCATCAATGTTTTGTCTACTTTTTGGAGACACACTTCTGTCTACTTTTGTGCTAGGAACTGAGAACACGGGAAACAACAAAATTCGTTCCTACCCTCAGGTACTGATTGATGTCCTGTGACCTGCCCACTTGAGAGATGCGCGAAAGCAAGTATGAATGAGCACCTGGTGGAAGCCTGAGGAAAGGCAGAGCAGACAGTGGACGTCTTCAGGAGTTAGTTAAATTGGCCGTCCCTGAATGCAGCCCTGGAATAATGACGGGATTACAAGTGGTCCATTTAGATTATCATTCCAGGAAACGCCAGCAGAGGAGTAGAAATGAGGCAAGGGAAGAGAGCAAATAGCAAATGCTCTATCGAGCAGGTTACCAAGGTGGGCAATGGAAACACAGTCCCCAGGAAAACCCCAGGAGATGCTGCAGGGAATATCTTGTAGCTACCCCAACCGGGGATGAGGGAGCTGGGATACTTTGTTACTGATACTCCCTCAGTCATTGATGGATGGCTGCTCCTGGCCTTGTTGCCTCTAAGCCACTCTCAGTCCGTCCCCTGCATGGGCCAAGTAGGCTCCAGCAGCCGGAGAAAGACCTCAAGCAAAGAGTCACAGGGGCTCGGCGCTGCAATCTGTCCAGTTGGCCTTCACGGGAACGGTGAGGTAAGAGGATGTGGGTGGAACGTCAACAGCATCTCCTCCAGCCTTGCTAATCAAAGCGTGCCCACGGGCCAACATTGATTGGCCTCACCTAAGAGCTTATTGGAAATGTACAATCTCAGGCACCAACCTGGCCCTACTAAATCAAACTCTGGTTTTACAGTATCCCTAGGTAATATATATACACATCAAAGGTTGAGAAGCACTGGGCTATAGGAGTTTTTGCAAATATGGTCATTCGTTCAACGGGCACTAAGTGAGAATTGCAGAGGTTCCAGGCCCTCTGCCAGGTGCTGAGAAGTCAGGGATGGATAAATCCCAGCCTGGGCCCTTGAGGAGGTTTTGAGGCACTTTAAATATTGTGCAACCGATCTGTTGATGAGGTAAGTACACAGCATCCTGGGAGGTCCAGTTGGGCACACAACTCTGCCCAGCTTGCATGGCAGGAGCTGCTTACGCTGAGTCCTTAGGATCAGGAGGACTTGGCCAGTTGAAGAAATCAGAAGAATCATGGGGTGGAGGAATTGGCTTGTGTGAAGAATTGGAGGACAGCAAGAGAGCACCAAGCCGTTTAGGGACCACCAGGAGAGACACCATTAATCCAGGGCTGTCTTCTTTGAAATGGGATGGAGGAGGAATCTAAGTGAATTGGTATTCTTTAAGGTCTTTATAGCATAGTCTCCGTGGAGATGTGTTCTGGGCACCCTATTCTGTCAATCACTTTTACATTCCCTTAAAATTCTCTAAACCTTGACATGATTACATCTGGTCACACTTTGCAGGCTACAGTGATGACTGTGTGGTCTTCCACCAACCCTTAGTGGCCTTGGTTCCTTTAACTGTTTACTTAGGGGGCCTTAACTTTACCCTTCTCTCCATGAGAAGATTTTGTCCAGCCTTTAGGATCATTTAAACCATTTTCATTAATGGACCAAGGGTCTATTCTTACCAGTGGGGAAGTTACCCAAGCTTTTCATGCTATAGTTTCATTACTTATAAGTAACACAATTAGATGTTACTAATGCTTAACTGTTATTTCTTGCTTCTCCTCCTGGTGTGCTTCAGACCACCTGGAAGTTAGGCATGGTCATGTGACTGCTTTGGCCCAATGGCACATGCCACTTCTGTGCGGGAGATGTTGAGAGTTGGTATGTAATTCTCCATCTTCTTCTACCCTAGTGCAGCAAACCTGGAGACTCATGTTAAAACAGTCTCATTAGATGGTGGAGCATCTGTCACCCTGGGGTCCTACACACCACCTTCATAGAACAAGCCATCCCATCCTTTCACTTTTGGCCAACTGCATTGAGCAATACAAACATATGAAAAATAATTAAACTCTGGTTTTAAGGCACTGAAATGTAGGGATTGGTCGTTGCTATAGCATAAACTCCAGCAGAAGGATTCACTGTATGGATTGTAAGCCTTCATACAGTGTCTGGTACAAAGGAATTGCTCAATAAATGGAAGCCACTATTGATGAAATTCAAGGCCATTGTGAAATGACATAAGATTCGGTGAGGCTCTCTCATACGCTTCCGTTTCCTTGTCTGACGTAATTAGCTGCTCCTCCTCTGCCCTGTGATGGCACATTCTGCATACATCTGTTGCACATAGAATTTGTTAGACTTGCCCCCCACCAGCTCCTAGAATCCCCAACACTGGAAGGATGTCTGTCATTTCCAACATTGTTTCCCAGCTGTTAGCACAGTGCATGGTACTGGAGTGGGTGTTTGGAAAAGTGTATTAAATTGAGTGAACTGCATTAATATGAATATTTCCATAGCTGTTGCAGCTGAGCTTTGAACTGGTCCCCCCCCACCTTTCCAATTTTTATTTCACTCTATTAATCAATTCTATCAAATATATCTCAGGCACTGAGTATGCAGTTCTGTCTATACCAGGGGTCAGCGAAGTTTTCCAAAAAGAGCCAGGTAGTAAATATTTCAGACTTTGCAGACAATAAGGTCTCTGTCATACTACTCAGTTCTGCTTTTGTAAAGTGAAACTGGCCATAGACAATATGTAAGCGAATGGATGTTGGTCTGTTCCAGTGGAACAAAAGCTGGTAAGGGGTCAGATTTAGCCTGTGGACAGTACTTGGCTTATCTCTGATTGACACAGACAAGGGCTTAACTCATATTCTAGTGCAGGGAAGATCAAAAACAAGCCAGGAAACAGTTAAATAAAGGTAAGCCTTTCACATGTGACAAGTGTCCTGAATAAGAAAAAATAAATAATAATTTGATGGTTAGTGGGGGATAGGTTTTAGGGCTACTTTATTTAGACCATGGAGTCCAGATGGCCTTTCTGAAGATGACATGTAAAATAAGCTAGAAGCGGCCTTGTAGGGTCTGGGGGCAAGAGAATGACAGAATTGCAGAGAAAGAGCAAGTGCAAAGGTCCTACAGCAGGAATGGAAATGGTATATTGAGGAACAGAAAGAGCCAGTAGCTCCCAGTGACATGGCTTCCCGACCGCATCTGGACATTCCCCTGGTGGCCTGATTTCCCTTGGCTTAGCTTTATGCCTTTGTCCCTGGCCAGCTCCCCATGGGCTAGCTGCTATAAAGCCTGTCCCTCCTACGCATTTCCTGCTTCCAGACGTTCATGAGTGGCTATTATACCCCCCCTTGGGCTCTGCCTATCCAAGCTAAGCAGACTTCACCTCCTGGTCCCTCCCTGATGCTTCAGTGCCTTCAGACCTGTGCACCTGTGGACACTTTAGGAGGCTGGTCTTTCTCAAGCCACAGGGCCCTTCAGAAATAGCCTCTCCTCTGGAACTCACTTTCCCTTGCCCTTGCTCCTTTTGCCTCTTTTCCTGACATCACGTCTCAAAGCTCAGAGCCCAACTAACCTCCCATTTCTTTTTCCTGCAAGATCACAGGGGCTGAAGTGTTAAATGCTCCCCGGTCTCAATGGTGACCATGCTTCCTTCACCACCTCTGTATCCTGAGAGCCAACCCAAGTGCTGAAGTTGGTTATGGTTTCCTCTCTTCTTCATAAACCCCTTGAGTCCCTGGTTGCTAATGACTTCACGATGCTCCCTGCATCACAGATACACCCTGCTTCTGAACACTGCTCTCATCTGTTCTGTGGCTCGCCCGGGGGACCCAGCACATGGTCTTCCAGCTATGACTCTCTGATGGAAGGTCTTGTCTCTACTGGCTTCTCTCATCCAGCATCCGGGAGACTTTCAGGAGAGCTCAGCGAGGGCTTAGCTCCAGAAAGACTAGATCCAGATCCCAACTCTTCCCCAGCAACTGTGCAATTTGGGGCAAGTTAGTTCACCCCTTTCTAGAAACCAGAATGATATTCCCTTTAATGTGGGAACCATATCAATAATGCTCACCTCACAAGAATGTGTGGAGACCAAGTAAAATAGCATATGTGAAAGGGAATGCATTCATCCATTCATTCAACAAGTACTAATGGGTGTCTAGCATAGACCAGGCCCTGTGTAGGGATCCAGGGACCCAGCAGTATCATAGATTACCAGTGAACAACACGGGCACAGCCACTGCCTTTAGAAGGCTTATACTCTTGGCAGGAAGAATCATAGGATCCTACCATTTCTTGAATGTTATTTTAACCATATATGGTGCTAGTACATTAATGACATGGAAAGTGTATATATTGTGCTGAGTTCACACAACAGAAAATTGAGGTGCGAGAAGTTATGGACCTTGCCCAGGTAACAGATAAGAAAAGCACTTAGGATTTGAGTCTCAGTCAATCTCTCTGTCTCTAAAACCAGTGCCCTTAACCAGTTAAGGTTTGGGGCTTAGCGAGTAGGAAGAATGGTAGAATTCCTAGATGCCGTAATTTGTACAGGTTAGGAAGATAGTTTATTCTGATTAAAACCTTGGAAGACATAGTTTGAGTATTTAGTACTATGTTTTTGTTTTATTTGGCCTTGCTTTTCTGAGGTAGGGATAGACTCTTTTAAAGTTACTCTTTTAATGGCTGTTTAGGGCTTTTAGTTCATGGCCCAGATGCCTTCTTTTTCTCCGAAATTCATGGATGCCGTGTACTAAGGGATCCTTAGGGCCTCAGTCATATATCACACATGACCCATAAAGATACTTACTGAAATCCCACAGGGTATCAGAGAGGCCTCTAAAGCCATATAAAATCCCCGCCTCATCCTCCAAAAAGCATACTTTGTGGATCTATTTAAAGACAAATAAATACTTTAATAGTGATTTGTAAAACAAGAAGAGACTGATTCTTTTTGGAGGGATCCAGGAAAATCTCAAAAAGGGATATTGAGATTGGATCTCAAGGGACAAGGAGGAGCTGTCTAGGCCATTGCGATAGCACCCTTTGGTGGGCTCTTAGTTTATAGCCTCACCTTACTGATGTTCTCCCACGTCTTGGGAGGTACATTTTGCAGCCAAGAGAATTGAATCTCACAGAGGGTTGTGTGTGATTCAAGTTAGGAATAGGGGCCCCTTCTCCTCTCCCCTGTGGCTTGTGTCTTGTCCATCTCCGTTCTCCATTTTTCCCCTAGTTTGAGACCTGATTCTTTAAGCTAGCCTTATCCATGTGTAGTTATCTGAGGAACTGAACCCCTGCACTGACTGAGGGGAACCTAAGCAGACCTTCACAGCATGCAGGTAGGCGAGTGTGGTTAGAAGAATTGTCGATTTAAAGTCAGGCCAGGCCAGGTTCCAACCCGAGACATACCAACCCATCTCCTGGCCCTCAGGGTTCTCCTCTGTAAAATGGGTTAATAAAACATATGGGCCATGAGCAGTGAATGGAATTTACCTGGGATGTGCCTGGAATGCTAGGCCTCCAGTTAATTCCAATGCCTATTTCCTCATGTCACTCAGAGCCTCTGAGTGACAAATGCCACCTCCCCATTGCTCTATTTATGACAGAATACTCCTTCTCTTCCCTTTTGTTTTATGTATAGTCTTTATAATTACCTGAAAGTATGTTACATATTTATTTAACTTCTATCCTCTGACCTGCCCACTAGAACGTCAGCATCACGAGGATGGGGGTGGTATACGTTCTCCAAACACCTAGAACAATGCCTGGCACTTAGGAGGTATAAAAGAAATATTTGCTGAATGAATGAAGTGCAGAAAGCCCTTTGACCCTTAATAAATATCAATTTCTTCCTTCACGTCTCTCTCCACCAACTAATCACTGACTGAGTCCTCCATGAATGTACACTTAGCTCTTTTCTCTGTATTTTCTGACAATGCAGCCCTGTTTAGTTGGGTCCCCAGCATCTGCATGGATCGGTCTGAAGCTGGGGTGCTTGCCTCATCTCCTTTCTCCTCCACCTGCTGCTGTTGTTCAGTGAGCGGTTCCATTCCCCAGACCACTTCGCTTGTGCAAGGATTTGTTTCAAGCCTTTTATGTGGAACGTGCTGATTAATTGTTCTTTAAACACTTTTGGGGCTCCAGTTTCCACATCTGTTTGTTTCGTGACACCTGGAAGAGCCATGATAATGAAGAGTGTGCTGGCATCTCTTTCACAAGCTCCTGATGAGGTTTGAGTTTTTGTGACTTGACCATTCCAATAAATGGTGGGCATGTGGCTGGCCCTGTGGACTGGGCACCTTCGAGCGGCTCAGGTGGGTTTGCTTACCATGAATGGGATTTCAGTCACCGTGGCTTGGTTAAAGCAAGCCCATATGCACTGAAGAGTAAAGTAATGAACCACCTGCTCACTGGGGGACCTTTTCTTTCCCATTTAGGGATAAGCTGGTACTGGGACTGGGATTCAACAAAACCAAGGTTTCCTAAGGGAACCAAGGAACACCTGTCATTCTGCTGAAACAAGCCCAAACCCAGGACCTACCTAGCACCTCTGGCTCCCTCATTCCCCTCACATAAAAGCCATCAGCCATTCCCCTGATTTAAACCTCTGCATAATTTGCAAATCTCTCTGCTTCTTGCTATCTCCTCCATCCTATGCCAAGCTAGCAACATCTCTTGCTTGGATTATTGCAATAGCTTTGACCCCAGCCACCCCCATTTCCATCCATTCTACTCCGGCCCTGCCTCTGCCAAACCATTCTCCTCATAGTGCCCAGAGTAATGATTTAAAAGCATAAAATAATTTTAATTATACCCTTCACACTCCCCATTGCTTAAAACCCTGCAGTGCTTTCCCATTTCTCTCCATAGGAGGGTAAAATCCTTGAAGAGTGGGGCCTTGTCCGAGGTCCTGAAGTTCTAGCCGGGGCCTCCACATGCCTCAGTTTTCCCCAGGCGCACTGGTCTCTGGCCATCCATACCTGTCCCCCTCCGCCTGGCCACACAATCTGTGGGACCCATATCCTTCCTCTGTGGAACACACGTGTCTCACAGATCCTAATTCCACTGCAGCTCTTCCTCATGGAAGCCTCTTCTGTCCCCACTGGCTGGGCTAAAGCTCTAAATTACAGGCTTTTACACTTTGCTGAGCTTCATCTCTGTAGCACTTGTGACTTCACATTTAGCATTAATTAAGTGATTGGATTTTATATCTGTCTCCCTTATTAGACTTTAAGCTCCACGAGGGCAGGACCATATCCATTTTTGTTCATAATTTAACCCGTATTGCCTGCTGTAGGGAAGAACCGCAAGCTTACAGAGGAAAGCCAGGAGTAACCCTCAGGGTAGACAAGGAAACTTTGGGCATCAGAGTGGGACAGTTTCTGATTCCCAGCCCAGCAAGCACCAGGAGCATCCGTTCAGCTGTGCCAGTTCCCCTTGCTCTCAAGGCCCGTGGGGGAGTGATGGGGCAGGTGGACTCTGCCTGTGCTGTTCCACCTCCAGGAATCCAGGGCCAAGAGCCCAGCACCTTTGGGAGGAAACATCGATGAGGCTGCCCCCTCCCCTGGGAACAAGCAGGTCCATGGTAGCTCCACCATGGTTGCCTGGACCTGCTAAGTTGCCTGGGTGACCAACTAGAGGCATGGCTCAGTAGGCAGGTGGCATCAGAGAAGCCTTGTGGCATGGTGCTCTCACCAGGGACACACAGGATTACTTGAGGCCCACGGCAGGCGCCTCTCCCAGTACCCACTGCAGCGCCCAGCACTGGCATGGTGTCCATGAGAAATGCTCTCGCCAGGTGAACAGATCTCAAGCCTCTGAGACAAGCGCTATTGCTCTTGTAAACAGAACACTCTGCATGGCCTGAAGCAAGTCTCTTTAACTCTCTGACATCCTCCTGCCATTTCTTCACCTTCAGATTAGATTATGATGTTCTCCTTTAAGGATCAATAAGGAGTGAAGTGAAGTAATGCATAGGAAGCACTTACTGCAGCGCCTGGAACGGGGAGGTGCTCAGCTCGTGATGCCTGTCACTTGGCATGATTTTGTTTGGTGGATGTGTTTAGCCTCAAGCCAGACTGCCTGAGTTCAGTCTCTGAATCTGCTGGTTAGTAGCTGTGTGATCTACAGCAAATTGCTTAACCTCTCTGCATCACAACTTCTGCATCAGTTTGGATGATCACTGCATGGGGTTTATATAATGTAACTAATATTATGTAATACATAAGCAGTGATAGTTATAGTAATGGTAGTGGTCGTGGCTGCATCAGCAGTGGTAGTAATGTCTGTCTCACTGGGTTACTATGGGGGTAATAGGAGTTCATCCATGGCAGGGACTTAGCACTGTTCCTGACACATGGTCAGTGTTAACTGTAAGTTCACTGACGGTGGTTGGATGTGCTCGCTGTTGGGTGGATGCTCCAGTGTTGGGTTGTAGTGGTAGCTGGTTGAGTATACAGGTGGTTGGTTGGTTGTGTTGGTGGTTGGTTGTATTAGTTGCTGGTAAGGTTTGGTTAGCTGTGATGGTCATTGAGTAGCTATGGCTCTGGTCAGTGGGTGGTTGTGGCCTGATTGGTTGTTGTCTGATTGGTTGTAGTGGATGATTGCTTGAGAAGATGTCTGACTGTGGTGATGGCTGGTTTTATACAGTCATGTTCGGTTGGTTGTCATGATGGATTGGCTGTAACAGTAGGTGGTTAGTTGTGCTGGTGGTTGATCATTGTGTTGACTGCTTGTACTGGTTGTTTGTGGTGTTAGTTTGTGTTGCTTGGGTGGTTGTGGGAGTGGCTGGTTATCTGTGTTGGTTAGTTGCTTGTTATAGTGGTTGGTTGGCTGTGGAGTGAATGGGAGGCGGATGAGCTCACACAACTCCAGTGCAAGGTACACATCCTTTCAAACATTTCATGTCAGTTATGCTCAGTGACTGAACAAGGGAGGGCCTTGCAGTGTGTCGGTGTGCATGTGAGAGGCTCTATGTTGCAAACCGGCACCTGTGGCTAAAAACCTCAACTCAGATGGTCAGTCACAGCTTGTTTTATCTGTCCTTGGCATCTGGGCAGGTATACCGTGTCTCCTCCAATTAGCAATCACACAGGCCTCTCATTTTTTCTCAATGTCAGCTGCTCTGGATAGAGACTGCTTTTCTATTTGGGGTCTCCACAAGGATCCCCCAAATTAATTCTTCCTTGGGCCTCATAGGCTATATTTTAAGGCAGACCATCTAAAAATATACCATGCAAATTCCTCAAATTCCATCCAGCCACTTTCTTCTGGTGTAATACAGACAAATAGCAGAAGCTTAGTTATCCCTGAATGAAAGCTGCTCAGAGGACATGTCTCCTACTGTATGCTGCTGCCTGTAGAGTTGCTCCAGGGTTCCTGCAGGGGCTTCCTATGCACACACATACATGCTTGTGTGTAGCAGCAGGAGTATTTCTGAGCAGGTGTAACATCATAGTCCCAGCTCCATTGTTCTCCTAGAAGACCTGTAGACCGAACCCCTCAGCATCTCCCAGAAAAGATGCATATGAAGAAGCAACCTAAGGACATCTAGAAATCAGCGCAGGACCATCTACATCTCCTGATTGTGAAGGTTGACTTCTTCAAGCTGAGAGGTGGAAGGGCAGCTCCCAGCCAGTGGCGGCTAAGAGCAGAGCAGAGTGCAACCTGACAATTCTGTTCAAAGGTATGTCCAGCCTGATTTCTGCAGTCTGTTATCAGGCCTGGCAGAGGGCAAGGATTTGACACAGGAGCCAGAGAGGTCAGGGTAGGTTTGGGAGAAGAAGCAACACACAAATGTCACTGCAGAACGTGTCTGAAGAGCAGACAGAAAGACAAGGACACTCAAAGGAAAGAAGAAAGGATTCTCACACATGCTGAACACTTCCTTTATGCCAGGAATTGGAGTGCCTGCCGGCGTTGAGACACGGGGCTGTATTTAATCCCAGAGGCAGTGTGCTTCAGGAGCAGGCCGACCCTGGATCTGCCATTTATAAGTTGCATCACTTAAGGCCAGTTGTTTTGTCTCTCTTAGTTTTAATTTCCACTTCCACAAAATTGGAACAATGATACTCTGAGGTAGTATAGCACAGATAGGCTTTTGAGCCAGTGAATTGTTAGTTTGAGCCCTGGCTCCCCAGACTTGGGACTGTGAAACTTTTGGCAAGGCACGTAACCTCTCTGTGCTTCAGCCTTTGCCTGCAGACACACAGCACCACCTACCAGCTAGGGCCCACGACCCATATGAGAATGTGCCTAGAAAACAGCTGGCTTTGTGCCAGGCTCATAGCAAACATTATATTTGCACTCACTTCATTATCACTCATTCTTACTTTATAATTTTGTTAATAGGCCTCACATGAATGTATACATCAGGCACATTGTAGGCACTCAGTAAATATCAGTCCCTTTCTCTTTCCCTAATTTTCACAACTCCTACTGTAGGTAATTTCACACAAAATGACACTGGGACTCCGGTTAGTTGAGAAACTTTCCCAAGATCGCACAGCTGGCACGAGCAGGACTGGAATGGAACCCATGTGCAGTTCTTCTTGAATCAAGAGTTGAGTACATCTCGTGAAACCTCCCAGCATCTGGATGTTCATGATCCTCTCGTCCACCCTCAAGCAGACATGATCACTGAGCTGTGTTCATGTCAGCCAGGATGCCCCAAGCTGAGATTCCCCACGGGAAGCCACATACTGGGGATGATTGGATATAAAACATTCAGGGCTCTTTCTAGAGAATCCTCCAATTTCTTTCATTCCGCAGAGGCATGTGGAAAGGGTGTGCCTAATTTCCCCCAGGAATAGGATCATCCTCAAGAACTGATGAGGCTTGAAGAGCTAAACCCATAAAAGCAACTCGTTTCATAAAGGTGGCCTGAGGCTCCTCCACACCCCTAGGGCTGCCCTCCCTATGCAGACCCTGCGGGGCCATGTAGAAGATTTGTACCACCATCCAAAGGGCGTGCAATCATAAATAACCCTAAGAGATCTTAACTTGGATATGCTGAGCCACAAGTAATAACAGAGAAACGTCAGGTGAACTGGATTATCGGAAGAGCTGGTATGACGCTAGAGATTGCTGAAAAGTCCTCCACTCCCTGGCCCATTGCCCTGGCCCTCAGGGTAAGGGGGGAGGGTGGTTGGTCCACGGAGGGAAGCTGAGGTCACTGATTGGAGTCTCAGTTACCAGGCTAGGTCTGAAATCAGTGCATGAAGCTCACTCCGCACACAGAGCCAACATTGCCCTTGAGAATTGCTTAAATCACCCATAAAGTGCAGTCTATGAGGTTTTACTTATACGACCCTGTAAAGTTTCTTAGGCGCACTTAAGTCTGAGGACCACTGAGCTAGGCTAAGGAAAGAAACAGAAGTATTATCTGTGTGCGGAAGTCTAGACATTTAAATCATCTTCCTTTTATGCAATTAACCAATCCCTAATAAGGAAGAAAGGAAGAGGAATAGGAGGTGAGTATTCAGGCATTTTTCCTTACATGTAATGTTTACCTTGCTCTAAGATAATACTCGGCCTCTTTACTTTAATACATGTCATCAGGTATGTTGTTGGATGGATTAATCAACAGATATATTGAAAGCATCTAGCACAGGATCTGGCAAATAATAGATATTCAGTGAATATCTAGGTTCTCCAGAGAAACATAACCAGTACAAGATTATCTATCTATCTACCTATCTATCTATCTATCTCTCTCTCCATCTATTACATAAGAAAGAGATAGACTTTATCTGTCTATCTTTCTACTTATCTATTATCTAAGAAAGAGATCTATCTATCTATCTACCTATCTATCTATCTATCAATCTACTTATCTATTATCTATCTAAGAAAGAGAAAGAGAGAGGAAGAGAGATGTTTATTATAAGGAATTGGCTTATCCCATTACAGAGGCTGAGAAGTCCCAAGATCTGCAGTCAGCAAGTTGGAGACCCAGAAAAGCTTCTACAAGTTCCAGTCTGAATCTGGAAGTCTGAGAATAAGGAGAATAAATGATGTGGTCCCAGTCTGAGTCTAAGTCCAAAAGCAAAAGGCCAGTGTCCCAGCTTGAAGATAGTAAGCAGAGAGAGAGTCCTTTTTCACTCAGCCTTGTGTTCTATTAGGGCCTTCACTGGATTGGCAGCCTTTAACTACTTTGGGTAGGGCAATCTAATTTACTCAGTCTATCAATTTCATCCAGAAACATGCTCATAGACGCACCCAGAAATAACATTTAACCAAATACCTGGGCACCCTATGTGTCAATCAACTTGACATACTAAATTAAGCATCACACTTATGTACCTGGGGATCTAGGATATGACATGAGATTTGGCATATAGTAGGTGTTCAGCAAATGTTTATTGAATGAATGAACAAGTGGATGAATGATCAGGATAGACATATGGAAGCTTAGATGTGTGGATGACCATGGATGGGTATACAGATGGATGGATGGATGGATGGATGGATGGACAGGTAGAGGAAAGAAGGGAGAGTATTGATACAGAGCAGTTAAATAATTATCCCAAGTCAAACACCTGGTATATGGAAGAGCTAAGACTTGAACCTAGGTATCCTTGTACTCAAACCTTGAGAGGAAGGGCAGATCTAGGACGAACTAGAGCAAACATTGCTCCGACAGTCAATGGGGAATAAAAGAAAGGAAAGCCAACATGGACTCCACTCCACATCCATTATCTTCAGATGCCAAGAGTTAATCCATGTTCATTTATTAATCTATTCAACAAATGCTCACTGAGGGCCAATTATGAGTCAGGTACTAGGAATAGAGGTATGAGCAGGGCAGATAAAAATCCCTGCCCTATGGAAAATTCTAGTGGGAGAAGCAAATAATAAATAAATAAACTCATATATGAGTACAACAGTGATAAGAATTAGGAGAAAAGAGAGTGTGTTAGGGTGCAGGGGTTAACCTATTTCAATAGAGAGACGTGGCTCCCTGACAAGGAGAAAGTCCAGAAACTGTGGAGGGGTCAAGTAAATATCTGAGGGAAGGGTGTTCCCATCTATCATATCATCTCATTTTCACAGTGATGGTGCCTGGAAGCTATTATCATTCTCAGTGTTACATATCAAAAGCTGTGATGATTTAACGCTGGGTATGTGCTTCAAAGTCAGAATGGTGGCAGATTTGGAACGAGTCTGTCTACCCTCAGCCACAAAGGCTATGGGGGGCCCTCCTAGATCCCCCAAATCCACACTCATGAGCAGGTGCCTTCTCAGTTCCCCAAGGCTTCTAAAGATGACTTAGTTGCCCTAGATTTTTAGGGCTGCAGGGCTCATTATGGTAGGTTTGAGTCACTTATTCGCACCCTCCCTTACACCTGCTCACAATCCACGGCGCACTGATACCATAATGAGAACACCTTTCCACTCTGATGTATGAAAATTAGTCCCATTGCATTATTTTCATGCCTCGTCAATCTCTCCCAACGGAATTGGAATTGTTAGTAGGGGCCTGAAATAAATGTCCCTGAACTGCCACCTGGCATCGCAGAGAGCCTTGTTTTTCCCATAACTCCTTCATTAGTGTTTTCATTAGTATCACATTATCTTGTGTGAGCCTTTTAATAGTCTGAACAGTCTTATGAGGTAGTTAAGGAAGCTATTATTGGCCCCATTTTGCAGATGGGGCCCTGGCCGCTCCCTAGCTCAGCCAGAGCTCAAGGCAGGCAACGAGGGCTGGCCGACTGTCTTCCAGGTCTGAAAGGAGGCGCCACTATCTGCCTCGTTACCAGCGCTTAGAGCCTGGGAGCCGCCCTTGCCCTCACCGTGCCCCTCGCTGCTCGTATCCAGCCTGTTCAGACCAGTATGATCTCCAGCCCATCTCTCCTCCCCATGTCCTCTACCACCCCCAGGCCAAGCGACCATCTTTACCCACCTCATTTACCCACATCGAGTCATTCCTTCACATGTGGGGATTTTTAATGAAACCCAAATTCCTGTGCCCTACCTGCCAGCCTCCCAGCCTCATGTCATAACCCTCTCTCTTCCCACTATTCTGTGGCCAGTTGATTCCTTTTTATATCCTTGACTCAGGCCCCAGACACATGCTGCTCCCTGTACCTGGAACACCACTGCCTCTGGCTTTTCTTGGGGCTAGCTTTCTCCTCCTTCAGGTCTCAGCAAGCAGGTTTCCTGTCTGCCTCCCTCATTAAAACTTAACAACTGTCAGTCCTCTCTTTGGTAATTGTTCCCATGTGCTTGTGGTCTGTACCATCATGCGCCCATCACTGTTGGAGTGTAGGTTCCATGGGGGCAGAGAGCTTGTCTATCATCCCAGTGCCCAGCACCCAAGAGGTGCTCAGTAAACACTTGTGGACTAAATGAATGAACATAAACAAAAGGACAAAATGAATCCTTATCTTGGTTACATATATTAATAATCAGTATGTCCCTCTCTCTTCTTTTCCATAGGATTCCTGACACCCTTGCATTTATACACATATAGTATCTAGGTATAGAAGGTCCTCAGTCAGTGGTTATCGAATGGCTGGTTGGATGGTTGGATAGATGGATATATGCTTTTTACTTTGTGATCTTACACTTTTTGTCCTTTGCTTTCCCCACAGCCAAATAACCAAGCTTATATTCCTTTTGTGGTTGCCTTCCACCCTTTCCCTTTTGCAGTATCCTCTCTCTTTTCAAAATCTGTTTTGGGATCCTATTCCCTTAACAGACAAGGCCTTATGTAAGTAAGGTCCCTACTACAGTAACATGGGCTGTTTTCTGAATGTGTTACATTGCCTTTTGTTTTAGTTCCCCTCTTACAAGGATATAAGGGAAAAAGTTGTGTGATACAAAAGCATATTTACAGATCCAGAAAGTGGCTTAACTGAAGATGAGTGGGTCAGTATAACACAATTCCAAAAGTGGCTCATGACACTTGAAAGCCCAAGATCTTGCAAAAATCCAGTCTTTGTAAGGCCCCATGGTCCAGTCAGAGACAGGGTTTTCTTAAAAGTTCCCAAGGTGTTTGGCATCCTCCTCACCTGGGATCCCTAGCTCTGCTATTTCCTTCCTGCTGGGGGGCATTTGTCATTAATCTTCCAGACCCTCAGAAGGTGGTCCTTTGAATTCCCTATGTGGCTGCAGGCAAAAGCCTCCGGGATTGTGGGGGCCCACCACTGTTTCTGTTTCTTCTTTGTCCTCTGGTGTTCCCATTTTCTTTCTATCCACTTCCTCACATAGTGACACATCAAGCCAAGTAAAATGCCACCCCTTGAAACAGCTGTCCCTTGGGCAGCATGAGCCTCATTATCCCATTCAGGATCTGTATGCACAAAAACAAATACATTCCGCCTCCATCCAGCAACTGCTGTGCTTTACCCCTACATGCCACCTCTCTGGTCTGATGTTAGGTGATTTACTCTCTGCGTTTTTGCTCCCTTGCTCATGTTCTTTCTTGAGGATAAGGGTGACAGAAAATGAACACTTTTTTTACTCACATATATAGTCAAGAGGGTTACAGGTATTGGGCAAGTGGGGGAAAGGTTTCTTCCACACAGTGATTTGGGAGCCCAGGCTATAAAGACTCTGACATTTTAAACATCTAGCTTCCAAGACTGCCCTGGGTGTAAACATGCACAGTGCAGAAGAGGAAGGAACATGGAGAGTCATAAGTGGGAAATTGTTCTGGGGCAGGCAGCCTGGAGGTGACACTTTAGCTCATATCCCATTAGCTGGAACTCCATCGCAGTCCACTGCAAGGGAGGCTGGGAAATGTCTAATTATCTTCCCAGGAGAAGAAGCAAATGGCTTTTGGAGTGTAGCTAGCCTAACTCTGTCCCTGAGAGTTGGATGTTTTTATATAAGTGCTAATTTAATCTTTACAACAATGGGATAAAGAAGGCATTGTTATTACCATCATCAGTGAGGAAAATGAGGCCGGAGACACAAACTAAAATGCACTATTATAGCTAAGTTATAGGGTCTAGATTTGAACTTAGATCCATGTGACTCCAACTCAGCTTTCTTCTCGCATTGTGAAATCACAATTCTTCTCTAAGGAAGGAAAAAATCCGACACCAGAGCTCACAAAATACCCACGAAAACTGTTGATGACTGCCAAATGTGTGTGGAGTAAACTTCCCATTGACCACATAGGTTGGACAGCAGCTACCCTGGGCATCTTGGTTAGGAAGTATTTATCTATTCACCCCACCTCCTACAACCCCAAGTTTCTTCCCTCTGAGTCCATGAACTTTATTTCCTCAAATGAATCTGTCTGACTACTTTGGTTTTTGTGAATGATATTTCTGATACATGGTTAATCAAAATCTCTCCAGATTAATTAATCCAATACCATTTTGTCTAGCAATAAATTCACTTAATGACCACATCATTTAAAATCCAATACACTTGCGTGTTTCACATCCATTTGTGATCCTATTCGTTTTATCCCTGGAAACGAAATTTTAAAGAATGCGCTTTTAATCAGTGTCACAAAAAAACTACTTAAAGTGTTTGAAAGTAGATAAAACATGGGACATCATACATGCCAATACAGAGAAAGCCCATCGTTTTTTGAGATAATGTGTGCAAATTTGGTAAATACACACACACGCATGCACACACATGAAATACAAAGTTAAATTGGAATGTTTTAAAAAAATATTGTTTAGGTTCTTTAAATGCCATAAAGGTGTTTTAAAGAAAGAATGCATTTGACTAGATTTAGAACTCCTCAAAGGAAGTGTGAGTTTCATGACTTGACTGCCAGGTGCGGTTGCTTATTGAAGCTGGTAAATTGGTTTAGGTAAGTCATTTGTAGACCTCAGCATTATCTTGCTTGAAGGTGTCCCTTCCTCTGGCACTACTAACCAGTCACCCTATCTGAGTGTGCCCTAACGGAAGCTTGGGACTCCAACCCCTCCACCACCAAGCCGTCTCAGTCTCCACAGTGTCTCTAGGGTTTACCTGACAGCCTCTGGTGGCCCTGCCTGTGGTTTGTGATTAACATGGTTGATACAAGATAATAGGCCAATGAGTTGGAGTAACATTAGCCTCAGCCTTCTGACTTTAGTAAATGGCCCCCCAAAATGACCATACCATGCTGGTTCTACCTGTTGAAGGATCAGCAAGGAGATCCCTTTCTTGGAAGTTTTGTAGTTGAGTTTCATGAGGATCCCCAGGACTCAGTCTCCAGACATCATCTATTTTTACCTATTCCCTTAATGAGCTCAGCCAGTTTTAAGGCTTTAAATAACCCCCTGCATGCTGATTTCCAATTTATAGCTCTCAATCCAGACCTGTTAACTCTGTATTTGTAAATCCAACCACCTTCTCCACATTGCCACTTGGACGTCCAAGAAGCACCTCACAAAAGGATACTGTTCATAGTGCAGCTACATGAACTCTTCTCCTGTGCGGGTCTCCCTCTTCTTAGACTATGTAGGCTTATGGCTTCTTTTAGGGCTCTCTTTATTTAGGGCAGGAACCTTAGAGCTGTCCGTAGCTCTTTTCTTTCCTGATGCCTTGAATCCATCTACAGGCAAATTCTTCTGCGTCTGCCACATCTCATCACACCCTCATCACATTTACCTTGGTCCAAGCCACCATCACCTCTCACTTGGATTTTTCAGTAGCCTCCTATTTGGTCTTGCTTCTTCCTCCCTTATTCCTAGAGCTTCCTATCTGCACAGAAGCAGAAGGATCTTTCAAATGTGTAAGTCTAGCCATGTCCTTCCCCTCCTCAAAACCATCTAACAGCTCTCCTCTCACTCAAGATAAAATCCAAAGTTCTTAGAACCGCCTGCAAGCCGTGACATGATCCGGCCCTGCTGCTCTCTTACTGTCATCTCCCACTGTCCAGGTCACATTTTTTTCTCACCATGCTGTCCTCTCCCTCCCTGATCCTTGGACACACCAGACATATTCTCATTCCCGAATTTTGCATCTGTTATTTCTTCAGCCTTCCCTGCCGCTTACTTTCACATTTCTTCTGTGTTCCCGTTCAGATGTTACCTCTGACATGGTCTTCTGGAAAAGTCACTCCGATTTGTACACGGAGAATCATCTCTATCCCACTGTAATGAAGTTTGTGGCTGTCCCTCACTTGGATAATAAACTAGAACAGTCCGATGTTTTCTACCAGGAATTTGGGTCCTTAGTGCAGTGACACAGAGGAGAGGAAGAGAAAGAAGAAGAGGAAAAGGAGAAAGGAGACATGGAATCGAATCCATTCCTGGGGTGGTGTCCTCCTCCTACCTCTTCCAAGCCTACTCATAAACTGTTCCTTGTGAGTGTCCCCATATGTCCTTTAAAGTAAATTCCCCTTTCTGATGGTTAACCCAAAACATTTCTTGTTGCTGGTTGAAAAGCAATGTTTTAAATGATGGACCCAAGAGCATGTGTACACATGGAGGGAGAAGCCAAGAGCTGACACTGAAGAAGGAGGGACTGGGGGGGAGGAGGTTTAAATTACTCAAAGGGGCCTCATTCAAATCATGTAGCTCAGACTGACTCCGGAGTAAATTAGGGGCATGGAATTGTATGTTCAACCCCCTGCCTTTGGGTAGCTTTGGGGATATTTAGCAATAGGGGTGCAAAAAGGCCCACACCAAGGGTCAGGACTCAATGGCAAATGAACAAACAAGGGGAAAGTGAAAGCAGACGCCTTTCTTCACTGCTGATCTCCTAGCACAGATGGGGTGGGAGGGAAGATGCCTTGGGAGCTATTCCCAAGCCCTCCCGGCTTCGTCTTGACTGGGTCATCTTCCTGCTAATCTCGCTGCCTGTGCTGATCGCAGAAGGACTTGTCATGCCCTGTGTGCAAGATCTTAGGCAACACAAAAGCATCACTAACTGATATTTCACATCAGCACGTGCCATCCTGCCGCCTCTTTCACCATTACAACCCTTGACTATCTAGGATATCTTCACAGTTTAGACGAGCTGCCCCCTCTTTACCCTCTCAGGAGTTATATTTTCCCTCTTCTGGCCTCGCAGGGCCTTGAACAGACCTTTGTCTACCCCATCTCATCATACTACAGTATGAAAGTGTTTGGTGTATAGAGTCAGAAAAATCCTGGATTCTTATCTCAGTGGCATATTGTTTGAGTATCCTGGGGTGGGTCACTCTCTGAGCCTATTGTTTCTTGCTTAAATGGGTAAAATCATAGTACTTATTTTCCAGAATCAGAAATGAAAGGATTTGTTGTTATAGAAATTGCCTGACACAGATCCACATTATAAAGCATCATAAATCTAAATCTAAACCTACATCATAAAGCATTTGTGAAAGAGGCTTAATCATAATGAACCACCTTTCCCTTGCTTGCTCGCATATGAAAAGGTACCAAGGACTAGTGGTTAAGGGAGCCCGCCTTGCTGGAGTCGTGGCAGCTGTGTGACCTTGGGCAAGTCACTGAACTGCCCCGTGCCTCAGTTTCCTTGTGTGTAAAATACAGACAAAAGTCATTTAATCTTGTAAAGCACTTGGAACGGTGGCTGACATATAGGAAGATCTCAGGGAATATTAATAGTGAGCGTTTGTTGGTATGAGTCAGTTTTAGGTATTTCAGGGATCTCCCAAATAGGCAGCAGACTCCTTGGTGACAGGGACAAGCGACATTGATCTTCAACTCCTAGGACTTAGCAGAGAGTCTAGTATGCAGTGATCCCTCAGAAGCTGCTTAGTAAATGAATGAATAAATTGCTGGGTGATGAGTATTGGTGCCCAGTGGACCCTGGTCTTAGAGCCCCAGGAGGAATCCCACCGCACCCACCGCTCCAGCCCATCCAGGAGATACGGGCTCACTTAGACTAGAGACAAACATGTTGGGGACTAAATGCAGGATGAAACCAGGAAGATGACATTACAAATAACCCCGAGAAGAAAATGAAACTCGTGCTCGTTCAGTGTACTCTGGCAAAAATGAGCTGTGATTTACTCCTGCAAATTACCAACTGTAAAATATTTACAGCTAATTCCCTTTACCTTCCAGGGTGGCGGCGGCAAAGGGAGGCAGGTTGTTTAGGTGATAAACACAGGATGCAATTTCCATTTCAGCGGCCCTGTTTCCTCCGGCAACAGGGTTGTTTATGTCTTCCATGCACACGCTCTTTTCTGCACGTACGTGAGCCTCGATCACAGGCCGTTGAGGTTTGTGTGGTAGGCATTCTGCGTTTATGAGCCAGAGCAAACATTTACTAGGGCTAGTAATTCATCTAGGGGTGGAGGGAGAGGAGGGCGGGGGCTGCCAGGCATGGCGCTGGTTGCTTGACAGTGAGTCACGGATCTGGGTTGCAGAATTGGTACGTAGGTGGGGAAGAAATGTGGAGACATCTGGAGGCACCTGCTCTTGGAGATTCACCTCCTGGTATGTCCATCTCCCCAGATGCCCAACACTGGAGATCAATGCAGAAGGGCCCCCAGGCTTGTTCCTTGAACCTGTCTCATCTCTACAGGCACTTTTAGTGTTTACCATCAGTATATGTCAACACCCAAATATTTCTCCATCCAGATCTCTTCCAGACTTATACACTCACCACTTACCTGACATTTCCACCTGGATGTCCACGAGGCATTCCAAACATCGCATGTTTGAAAGCAGAGCTCCTGACCTTCCCACTCCACACCTAAATATTCCCCAACACAGTAAATAGTAACTTTTTTTCCCAGTTGTTTGCGCCTATTCCCTTGGAGTCACCCTGACACCTCTCGCCCTCTTACACTCCACATACTATAATCCATCAGAAATTCTGTTAGCTCTTTCTTCCACATATCCCTAGAGTCTGCCCACTTCACCCCCATGGTCTTCTCTTATGGGGACCTCTGCAATTGCCTTCTCTTGGGTTTCCGAGTCTCTGATCCCTGGGCAGACAATTGCAACACACCAGGTAAAGTGGTCCTGGAAGATTATAATTCAGAGCATGACATTCTTTCCTCTGCTCAGAGAACTCCAAGGAATTCCCATCACTCTAAAAAGAAAGTTTCATCCTCAGGCCTTCCACTACCTCTCTGATGTCCTCTCCTGTCACAGTCTCCTTCTCTCATTGTCTCCGGCCCCATGAGCTCCATCTGTCTGCATGCAAACTAAGGACACTCTGACCTCAGGACCTTTGCACTACCTGTTTCTTCTGCTTAGAATAGGCTTCCCCCTGAAAGCCACGTAGTTTCTTCCTTTACTTCTTTCACATGTATATTCTCAAGTAGAGAAGGATTTCTTAAACAAGAAGCCAAAGTGCTAGTCACAAAATATTGATAAGTCAAACTATTTTAACACCTAAACTTTTGACTATCAGAAGGCACATAAGTAAGGTGGTAGGTTAAGCCACAATCTGGGAGAAGATATTTGCAATCTATATAACAGAGGAAGGAGTAGTGCCCAAAATAAATGAATAACTTCTACACATCAAACAGAAAGACAAACAAGCCAACAGAAAAATGGGCAAAAGATAATAGCTGTTTTACCCAGGGGGAAACACAGAGCATGAATCAACAAAAAAGATCTCTCAAACTCAGAGAAATTCAAATCAAGACAGCAGCACAAATTAAACCACCCAGAGGAGGAGGATGTAAACTCTTATGCACTGGTGGAGGGAGTATAATCTGCAACGAGCACTTTGTAAAATAAAGTGATGTCATCTCACAAGGGCAGGTATCATGGAGCACACGGCTCAGCATTTCCACTACTTGGGAAATACCCTCAAGAGACTCTGGCCCTTTTATATCAGGATACACACACAAGAATTAACATTGCAGCATTGTTTATGAAGCAAAAATCCAGAAACAACTCCAAATGGATAAATGATGCCGTATTCACACAATGGTATCTTATACAGCAGTAAAAATGAATTAACTAACTCTAAATGCAGCAGCATAAATAGATCTTATGAAGTCATGCTTAACTTTAAAAACTTAACAGAAATACGGTATTATGCCATTTTTCAAAACAGCGTATTAAACAGCGTATTCTTTAGAAATGCAACATAGGGTATACACACCTACAAGAGAATGATAAAGACGAAATTTGGAATAGTGGTGCTTTCATGTTTGGGGGAAATTCTCCAGCTCCAGTAGCTCTCAGCCTTCTTGTTTCCATGTGGGTGGGTGGAGGTCATATGATTAGTTTGGGTAAATTCACAATAGTGATGAGATCATTTCCAGGATGTGCATTTAATTGTCAATGTGCTGTTTTCCAAAACAATCATATACCTATTGTCCCTCTCCTTATCTTTCTCCCTCTTCCTTTTATCTATCCCTCTGGCACAGGGTCTAACAATGTTTGAAATGGTTAGGGGGCTTCCCACAGATAGATGCAATGATAGTAAGTTATGGATTCATATGTGTTATATATATAATTTGGGATATATAAAATGCTGGGGTCAACAGGGCCTGACTCATATTTATTCTTGCCAGCAGAGCCTTCTTTTGAGTTTTGTTTCCCTCCTATTTCTGCTCAGTTGCACCCAACCACATTAATTTCCACATATAATTATTTTCACATAAGTATTTCTCAATGCCAGAAGTTCACATAAATGTCCACCTGTTCCTGGTGCTGCCAAGGGCACAAGAATTCCTGGCAAAGGCATGTTTTAGCATCTGGAAAAAGTAGGGGGTTCATCTGGTCCAGCTAAGGTAACGTTTCCTGGGAGTCTATTTTGGCCTTTTTCCCCAAGAAACTCACAGTCAAGTAGAAGAGACAAGGAAATACATATGTGCCACATGGTGTGATGGGTCAGTAATGGAAATAGAGTGCCAGCCACAGGCAGCAGAGACCAGAAGAGGAAGGTGTCCCTTCAACGTGGCAAAATAGGACCCAAGAGCTAAGCAGGGGAAGATATTAATCACCAGATTGGTGGCAATAAAGAGGTTCAGTGCCATTAAGAACAGTGAGGGGACATGAATTCTCACACATGCAAAACAGGGTATGACCACCATGAAGGGTGACTGCTGGTATCTATTAAAACCTTTATAGACAAATTTTCATGACCCAACAATTTGACTTCTCTAGGACTGTATTAGGGAAATGCGCAAATAAGTGCATACAGAGGCATGTGCAAGGGGGCTCACTTCAGCCTTATTTGCCTTAATATAAAATTGGTAAAAACCAAAGGCCCCTCTGCAGAAGATTGCCTAAATAAGTGGTGGTTTACATGTACCATAGCCCACAACATTCATTTCCAAATGAGATGTGCAGTGATATGGAAAGATCTCAAGAAGTATTATTGAGTCGAACACCCAAATTGTGGAAAGCTGTATGGGTGTGATAGTATTTGTGTCAACACCCCCACACGTGCACGTGCTCTCGTCCAGAAGACTTCAACTCGAGCACAGGGCTCTGTGCAGGAGGAGTAGGCGATGACACTAATGATGAAGAAGGGTCAGGCATAATTGAAGGCAGAGGGAAGCCCCGGGAAGGAAACAGCTATCTGGAGAGGAGGCAATTGTAGTTGCTTTTCTCCGCACTAAACCAGCCATCTGAACCAGGAAACGGAAACAGCATTTTCTCCTGGCCTCAGAGTAGTGTATTTATCCTAACTCAAGGTGGGCGGGTTTGAGGCTTATTGGAAACATATACACATAAGTTGGCAGAGAAAGAAGAAGTTTGTTCCCCAAGGCAGCATGTCAAATGACTGTTGATCTCTGGAAAGGGATGAATATTCTATAGAGCAAGCACAGTGAGTCCAGGCAGAAGATGAGATCTATAGTCAGCTGGGGCTATGTCCTGTCTCCCTGAGGTCTTTCAGCCAAAGAAGAAGCTCGTTTTGCCAGGGTTACTGTGAGAGGGTCCAGGTAGGAACATTAAAAAAAAAAAAAAAAAAACAGCAAGGGGACAATTACCCTGAAAACATTCTCCCAAAGTGGAGCTTTCTTAACACACTGATACAATGATTGCAGGATTATTGTGGCTAGATGGGGAGGAGAGGAAGAAGTATGTAGGCAGTATGATTAGATGTGCAACAAAGGCTGTGACTTTTTCTGGGCTTCTCTCCCACCTGCCAGCAGCACAGATCCCAGCCCCTGCATCTAGACCTTCCTGGGGCTCCCTCCCCTAAGTGCCAAAACCTGGATAGGACCCTGAGGGCAGCCCTGAGGAGTCTGGCAAAATGTGTAGACCTTCAGTGAAGGGGGTTAGGGTCATTATATGCTTCTCCAATAGTGGAGAATTAGAATGTTTTGCAGGGAAATGAGCAGAAAAGCCCAGTCCTCTTGATAGAACCAAAATATTGGAAATGGAGGAAAGACAGTATCTCCCAGGTATAGGAATGCTATTTAGGTATGACAGGTACCCAGGTGGAGGCCACCTGTTAACTCTGGGCTCCGTCTGCTGGGGGTATGGAGAGTGCTGACATCTTCCCAGCCTGAAGGAGATGTAGATCTAACTAGCAACTAGAGGGTGATGGGTAGATGTGACTGGCTGTAAGAATTAAGGAAGACTTAGAACCATGCAATTAGGCAGAGGTAGGAGAGAGAAAATAATTCCCCTTAAATCTTCTTGAAAAGATTACATTTAAGGCAAAGGGGATAATCTCATTTTGATGCTAGTATAGGTCTTTAATATCTAATAACATTAGATAATTTCCTTTACCAGAAAGGAGATATCAGACTTGGAATCTATGGCAGGCAGAGTCAGGGCTGAGTCAGGGCTGGGGTATCATCAGAAGCTCATCTGGGGAAGGACTGTTTCCAAAATTGTATGATTGTTGGCAGAATTTTGTTCTTTATAGACTATTGACTATGAGCCTCAGCTTCTTATGGCTGTTGACTGGAGTCTATGCTCTGTTCCTCTGACCAACAGACCTCTCCATATGGTGGCTCGCTTCATCAAAGTCAGCAAAAGAGAGATCCAAGAGAGAGTGTGATAGCAAGATGGGAGCTGCAATATTATGTCGTGAATCATGGAAGTAATACTACATCCTCACTGCCAAGTTCTCTTCTTTAGAATCAAGTCCCACGTCCTGCCCATGCTCAAGGGGTGGAGATCACACAAGGGTGTCAATACTGGGAGGTGGGGTTCATTGGGCCCCATCTTTGAGTTTGTCTGCCACAGCAATTAAAATTGTTTTTCCATTTAAGGTAGTGATATACAATTTCTGGTCTAAAAGGAGGAATTTAAGCAAATGAGAAAGAAACTGATTTAAAGAAAATATTGAATTCACAGTAGCACGAATATAGGTGGAATGTGGTCCAGAGATTGAGATATAGTCGAGGTTATCAGACGTGCTTTTTCATTCATTCACTCATTTGTTCATTTATTCATCTGTCTGTATTGGAGTTCTACAGAGAAATAGAACCAATAGGAGATAGATAAATAAATAGGCAGGCAGATAGATAGATAGATAGATAGATAGATAGATAGATAGATAGATGATAGATAGATAGATAGGTAGATAGGTAGGTAGATGGATGGATAGATAGATGTAGACAGACAGATAGATAGATAGATAGATAGATAGATAGATAGATAGATATAGATAGATGAGAGAGAGAGATAGAATATGACTTATGGGATAATGAAAGCTGAGAAGTCCCATGATCTGCCATCTGCAAGCTGGAGAACCGGGAAACCTGGTGGTGTGATTCATTCCAACTCCAAAGGCCTGAGAACAGGGAGCATTGATGGCGGAGGGCAGAAGACAGAGAAAATGATCAAATTCACCCTTCCTCTGCCTTTTCATTCTATTCAGACTCTCAGTGGGTTGGACGGTGCCCATCTGCACTGATAAGGGCAATCCTCTTTGCTCAGTCCACCAGTTTAAATGCTAATCTCATCCAGAAACACTCACAGACACACCCAGGAATAATGTGTTGTCAGCTACCTGGGCATTCCTTAGCTCAGTCAAGGTGACATATGAAATTAACCCTCACATCTGACTGCCAGTCTGTCTGTCTCTTTATTCATGGAAGCCTTTGGGGAGGTAGCTGACCTTGAGGAGGGAACAGGCCTTGCACTGACCTCCAGGCTCTGTTCTTCATCCCTAGGTTTGTCCCTGACCTACACCATGACCTCCAGCGTGAACTGTAGAACTGACCTTCAGCTCAAACTCCAGCCCTAGCTCTTCCTCTGCTTTACCTTTCCAGAGACTGGAGTTGGGGATTCCATATTACATGTGCATTTCATGGTGGAGGGTCACTTTCTCTAACTCGTTCTTTTTTGTCTGCTGCCCTGGTCAGTAAGCATCAGGATCTTCAGCAAGCAGCCTCACCTTCTGCCTTCTCACCAGGTGGTTGCAAACCGATGGAGGACTACATGCCACCAGATCAAACCCTACTTCACCTCCCTCGTCCTGCTTCTGGCCTCTTTGAATGTATAAAATGAGTGTACATGTGTGTGTGATGATGTGAATGTGCATATCCAAAGGGGCCATTCACTTACTGTTCATTTATTAAGCACCTATATATACACCACACTCTACTAGAGATACAATACCTAGTGCATAAGACCAAGTTCTGCCATCATGGAGCTAGTCCAGGTGGGAGTCATCAGCAATCATATGAACCAATAATTATGTAATTCCAGATCTTGACCCATGTCACAAAGTCTAGTGAAGAAGAGAGAGGAAAACAATGGGATATGGAGTGACTTGGGTTGGGCATTATTTTTGGTAGAATGATCAGGGAAAGCCTCTCTAAGAGTATTTTGGATAGTGTGTGGATGTCACAGTTATCACAGTGACAGGCCAGGCCAGCATTATGCAAAAGAATGCCATGTGATAACGGAATATACTACATCTGCACATCCAACACAGCAGCCATTAGCTGTTGGTAGCTTTTGAGCACTTGAAATAGGGCTGCTGTCCCTGAAGAATTGAATCTTTAACTTTATTTAATTTTAATTAATTTAAATTTAAATAGCTGTATGTGGCTCATAGCCTTCATATTGTACAGTACAGAGCCAGACATTTACTATAAGGCCCGAGTGATGAGAAGAAACCAGCTCTGCAGAGATCTGGGAAAAGACCACTTGGGGATGGAGAGAGAGCACACGCTTTCCTTTGCCCTGAAGACGCTTGCCTGTTTCGAAAAAGTGAAACTAATTAAGAGGTCTGTCCTTTTTTCTGGATTTGTAGAATTCTCTGGATTCCTTCAAGGGGAAGGAATTTCGAGTGTTGGGGGACAGCATGGATGGAACTTTGAGGAAACGGGACTGAGTTTAGAGGACATAACATATACAGCCTTAGAGATGATGAAAAAGGGGTTAGAATTTTATAAGATATGAGAGATCACTGAAAGGATTTAAGCAGAGAGTGATGTAACAATAATCATAGCTAAAGTTTGGGTAGGCTTATTAAGTGGGCTTTAATAATTCATTTAAGTATATAAATATATGTATATAAATATATGTAAGATAATTTAAGTATAATGTAGTCTTCTCAATCCTCAATGGTAGCAATGAAATATTTTTGTTATCATTGAAATCTCCATTTTTAGATGGGGATATTAAAGCACACAGAGGTTAAATAATATGCATTACAGTCTGCAAGTGGCAGAAGTTGTATCTGAACCTAGGCAATTGGTTCCAAAATCCATGCTCTTAACCACCATGCTATAGCGTCTCCCTCTGAGCTAATGCAAGCTTTTGAAAACTCTCTTGCTCAGTGTGGATAAAGGCACCCAGGGGAACAAGCTTGAGAGAAGAGGCTGGAGATGACAGTGCCATGGGCTAGAGAAATACCAGGGAAATGATGGAAAGGAGGGCCTATGCTTAAAATCTGTTTTAGACATAGATACGACAGACAGGACTTCCTAAGTGACTGGATTGCTGTGGGGTGAGTGAGGCAGAGAAGATCTGACAGCTCCCAGGTATGGGCTGAGCAGCTGGGTGGATGGTGGTGCCACTTCCTGAGGTTTGGGAAGACAGAAAGAGGGTAAAGCCCAGTCTGGTGGGGAGGGGCATATGCTGCCATACTGGTGTGACCTTTCCCCAGATGTCTGCAAAGCTGGCTTCTTCTCATCATTCAGGGCTTACATTAAATGTCTGGCTCTGTGCTGTCCAGCATGGAAGCTACTAGCTGCATGGCACTGCATGTCATTCTATGCCTCAGTTTGGGCACACTTTCCTCCTTCCCTTCCTTCCTTTTTCCTTCCTGCCTTCCTTTATTCTTCCTTTCCTTCTTCGCAGCCACACTCTCTCTTTTCCTCCTTCCCTTTACTCCTTCTTCATCATTTGGCAAATGTTTATGGAGACCTGTTTGTTGTAGGCTCTGTGTGAGCTGCTGGGGACACAGCCATGTACAAAAGTACTGAATCACCTTTCTTCTTCGGAGCTTGTTTTCTTTAGGAGGACAGACTGTACACAAGAAAACGAACACATAAACAAGGTAATTTCAGATAACAAGGAGCCCTGTGAAATGCACAAGAGGCTGGTGTGAAGGGCAATGATTTTAGGTCGTGCCTGGGGAAAGGGATTGAGTTCTGAGGGGTGATGTCTGAGCTGAGACCTGAATAATGAGAAGGGAGCCAATTATGGAAAGAGCAGAGGGAAGTGTGTGTGTGTGTGTGTGACAGAGACACGCTGTGGGGGATTCATGTGCACAGACCTGATCATATAAGCATCCTCAGTCTTCACAGCATAGTGCGGGTGCATGCTTGTGTATATCTCTCTAGGCGTGTGCTGATCGTCTTCCTATCTGTCTGTCATTTTTCCATCTGTTATCTGATCAGGTTGATTGGTTTGAAAATCTGTTTAGTATTTCATGCACCCCAAGCTGTGACAGTCAGGTCTAAATACAGGCACAGCAGGGTGCACTAATTAATTTATGATTGTACTTTATATCATTGAAGCTAGAGATCTTGATGTGAGGAGGCAACTTTATGAAGGAAATATCTCAAGGACAACCTGGAAGGCTCTTAACCTGGGCACTTAGTTGAAGAGGCTGTCCTGCCACCTGGCCAAATGCGGGGAAAAGAGGGCTTCTGGGCTGCACTCTCTCGGCAGAGAGCACAAGTTTCCTTTACCACACTCTCTCAGTTGCAATCAAGCACCAGAGCTGGTGCATGACAGTGTGACGGGACATTGTTCTTCATAGCACCTTTCACACCTGTCACTCATATGGACGGATGCTTCCATTCTGACCAACTTATTTTACAAGAATCCATGGTCAGGCATGAGTTAACCCAAGCGACCCTTTCACCAGTAAAACATCAAGCGCTTTGAGCCTTATATGTCTAGCTGACCAGGCTCCCTGGGTCACAAGGAAGAAACATGTACAGGCTATTTACAAAGCAAAGTTCATTTTAAGGGTGTGCATGAGGTACACATTAAATGACCTCATCATCAGCACAGGTCCTGAGATGACATTCTCTGAGAATGCACAATGAAGAAACAGGTTTCATATGTAACAGCAACAATAAACACTCATACTGAGCAGTCAAATCCTTCCAGGTACCACGCTAAATGCATCTATTTTAGTCTGTGGGAGCTGCTATAACAAAATTCCATAAACTGGGTGCCTTAAACAACATTGATTTCTTATAGTTCTGGAACCTGGGAATTTCAAGATCAAGGTGCTGGCAGGTCTGGCATCTGGCGGGGGCCCTCTTCCTGGTTCAGAGGAGCCTGTCCTTTTGTCTTCTTGCTGTGTCCTCACAGAGCAGAGGCGGGGAGGGGCTCTCTGGGGTCTCTTTTATAAGGGCACTCATTCTGTTCATGAGAGCTCCACCCTCATGACTAATCACCTTTAAAGGTCACACTCCCTAATACCATCACACTGGAGGGTAGGATTTAATATGGGCTTTGGGGGAGACACAAACATTCAGTTTACGGTCATAAACATCAGCCCTTTCAGTCTTCATAAAACATGCCCTGAGGTGGGTCTCTCTTGTGATTTCCATTGTATATAGTGAGGACATGAGATTTAAGGGAGTTAAATACGTTTCCCAGAGTCCTTTAGAGTGAGGAGGACAGAACTAGGCTTGCAGAGGCAGACAAAGGTGTGTCACCTATAGCAGATTGAGGAACACTACCATGTGGGCAGAACACCAGGTCGGGAAGCATGACCACAGGTAGATAACGGTGATGCTCCAGGCAAGCCAATGGGGCCTTGAGAGGCAGGTGCACAAAGCGAAGGGCGTTCCAAGAGAAGGCAAGACGTGAGTGAAAACCTGGCATATCAGCAGTCACCTTCCTAAAGAACAGCATCTTTATCACCCCAAGGCTGAGGGTTGTGACGATCCACACAGTTAGAGACTGTGTGCCTTCGACACGCATAAGGGTGACAGAGGCAGACTCAGCCAGAGCAAGCAGGTGGGAAAGAAGGAGGCTGGCAGCATCCCCAAGGCAGAGATGAACTGATGCCCAGCTGGGCTTGCAGTGTGAGCTGGGGAGACCTGGAGTGCCACCTTCCCAAGAGGAGCCTCGCACCAGCGTCTGTTACTCTGTGAGGGCAAGATGCCTGTGCAGACATGCTGACATCTCCACGATCATCATTTAATTATGGCACCTGCCCTTTGAAGCACTGAGCCCAGGAAAGAAAATACAATCAAACAACAGTTAGAAGCTGGTATGGGAAGTTCTGCAGTGGGCTGGTCTTTGAAAGTGTAGGAATAAAGCATCAGAGAAGCACCCTCCATGTGGAATCCCCAGCCAGGGACACGTGACGTGTGTTCTGTAATCTCATTAATTCAAAATCAGGAGCGTCTTGCCTTGGAACCTCTGGGATGAGATGGTCCCATAACCACAGAGAAAGGGTTGGAAGGAGAGTTGTGGTAACAAGTCATTGATGGAAGCAGAGGCTGTAGGCAGGCAATGGTTTGGGTTTTAGAACCATGCTTCCCAACCTGTGGGCTTGAGAAATATTAAGGACTTCCACATGCCTATAGACCCCGAACATTGAGTATTAACTAAATCAATAACAATTTCATAGAAACACACACACATGCACACACATGGGGCAACCTTTCAACAAAGTAGATTCGATGGTGGTGATTCAATCACAGATTCATTTCAGAGGACTGTTGAATTCATAGTGGTTTTCTGTCCACATGTGTTTTCTAAATCAAACCCAGTGAAGCAGTTAGCTTCTGTCATATGGTGGTCTGCTGAGGTGAAAGACGGATGATCCCACTGGAAGGAGTCAGGACAGCTGGGAGAACGAAAAGCAATACCTATGATTTGTACAGTGTGAGGTACAGGCTCCACAAAGGGCCAAGCTCTGCCTAGCAACGAGGCTTCCCAAATGCTTGGACACCTCGGGGAGGCAAAGAGAAACATATTTCTAGTAATGCACTGTAATATATGCCCAACTGAAGTTGTTTGGTGCTCTAAGAGTGAGTTGTATCAATCAATGCCAATTTGAGAGGTGGGTTTCTGTGAGTTAGTCATCCTTTATATAGGGATGCATATATTAGGAAGCCTGTGATAGCCACACAGATTGAGAATTTGACCGCACTGTTCTCCTTCACTCACTCAACAAATACATTTGTTTGCACCCTCTATGGCCTACAGCAGTAATAACAAGAGGGGTTACTTACCAGTTGCTCTGTGAAGGATGCTTGATATCTTCTCTTGTGAATGAATAGATGTTCTCCCCGTTCAATAGGTGGTGAAACTGAAAATCAAAAACATGAAATGAGTTGTTCAAACTGAGTACATCTCAGAAAAGGAACCCTAAAGTTAAATGCTTAGCCATACCCCTTTGTCATGAGGAGCCTGAACTTGGCAAGTTCCTTGAAGGAGGGGTTTGTGGAATTGGGAATTAGGGCGACATACAGCCCGTGATTCCCATCTTGAGACTCATGGACTTCTATGAATCTAGAGGAGGACAGACCTCTTAACTACTCCCACTGTTTCGAAACATGCAAACTTCTTCAGGGCAAAGTCTTGCTCTTTATTTTAGCACCCAAATGAGCCCAGTGCCTGGCGCATTTTATTTCACAGATTGATGAACAAATGAATAGTTTTCTCTCTTTTTCATTTTGGCTAAAATCTGTCATGGTGTGGTGATCTTGGTTTTCTCCTGGGAGGAAACACTAATAAGCAATTGTACAAAGTTCTGATATGTAAAATGTAAAATAATAAATTGATAATTACTTGAATAAGTGAAGTTGGTTCCAAAACTTAGATCAAGAAACATGTAAGAAATTAATATGGAAAATCTGTTAGCAGCAGGGGAGTGAAGTCATTTAATCTCTGTGATAGAGTGGCATGTCTCTGCCTGCCAGGGGTAGTTAGGTGGACATACGCAGGACCCCTAAGTCCTCTCCCGAGCCCCAGAGAAGGTGCCTCAAACGCTCAATACACCAGGCCAGTTTCTCTTTGGGGCCTGATCCAAGGACATGAATGTGGGGGCATTGGTATTCTGTGTGGGCAGCTCCTGACTACTCTGGGAGTGAAAACACCCTTAGATGGATGAAAAACTACGGAGCCTGATTGTACTCACTTGGAAGAGCAAGAGAAACCTCTGCAGAACTATGACCTGACCTGCTGTGGAGCTGGAAATGGCCTAAAAGAGGTCTGTCTTCCTCTTTTTCTATTTTTATTTGTTGTGTTTTGTGTCTTTGGCCACAAAAGAGGACATAGGATAGACAGTGTCATTAACTTCTGATCTTTTCAGCTACGTGTCATCCTGAGTGGTTGATGACACTTGATTCTCCTTTCTCAACGCTGGCACCTACTGATACCCTGAACATGTATGTACCTTATTCATTTGTGATGATATCTTCAGAAATGTGCTGGTATTGTTTTTGCTTGAATAGGATCATCAGAAAAAAAGTAAAGAGAATTCAGTTCTTTCTTCACGTTATACCCAAAAAGGCAGTCAACCCTTCATGTCCAACCTCACATAAAGACGTCTGGTGACTTCTGCTCCTCATTGTCTTCCCATCCTCCAGTCCCTCCGCTCATCACCTAGATGGGACATGAATATGGTCCAGGGCTCAAGAACTCCAAGCATCCTCAAGTTTCTTGTTTCTGGCCATTCTGCCATACCTGCCTGGCACAACCCTAAGCATACACCTGGCCCCTGAGCATTGAGTAGATTATTGTCAGTTCAAATTATGGTTTCCAACTTCAGCGGGACATTCCATGTCCATTCTCTTGTGTAAAACAGATGAATTACAACTTGGTCCTTGGCTTTTAAGAAGGTTTTTATTCTAATACAAATTAAACCTGGCTTGGAACCCCTATAGCTAAGTTGAACAGAAATCCATTACTGATCATTATTCAGAGCCACCTCGGACACCCCTTGTCACGCAGCCCAGAGATCTAGAGAAAGGCTCCAGTCTTGGTCGTATGGGATTTGACTCTGCTGGTGGCCCCACCCTCTCTGGGCCAACCTTGGCCAGGAGGTCTTCAGAGACTCAGCATATAGTGCCCATCCATGCAAACATCTGCACAGTTTTCCACATCCAGGATGCTGTGTTCAGTAATTGCAGATATTTCACCATTCCAAAAGTTGAGGCACAGCCTCCAGACTGATGCAGATTAATTGTCTCAGTGGCATGACACTCACAAAAATAATGAAAGCAAACTTTTGTGCGGTGCTTGTCATACATCAGGTAATAAAGGCAGCATATGCATGTGCTCATTTAATTTTTAAAACAACTTTCTGAGACATGTATTATCATCATCATCTTAATCCCCATTTTGTGGATGGAGAAATCTAGGCACAGAAAGTAACTTGTCCAAAGTCCCCCATGTAATAAATGTCCGGATTTCAGCCCAAAAAGTTTAGATGAGTGGCTCTCCACCAGGGCTGATTTTGACCCCCGATACAGTTGACAATATCTGTGGACATTTGTGGTTGTCATGACTGGGGGCTGCTGCTGAATCTAGGGTGTTCATCACCCTTCAATGCAGAGGACAGCTCCCCACAAGAAAGAATTATCATCCCAAAATGTTGACAGTACTGAGTTCTTCCATTGAGAAACCCTGGGTTGGAACCTGAATCTTTGAAACATAAAAGCTCTCAATCAGTGGGTTTGTCCAGGGCACTCTTAACATGTTGACTTCTTTTTTGAGTCTATAAAATAAACTGCTCACCTCCCATGGGGATAAAAATTAGCTAAACCTTGGGAATAAAGGACTGGTCAGCCTCCTTGGAAACAGGGATGCATGGTGGCAGTAGGTTGGTAAGGGTTGTAATGAATTCCCTGCCTTTTCTTCCTGATGAGTCTCCAGAGGCAAAAACAAACATAGGGTAATTTCTCCAGAGGTCATCATAGGCAAAGATTATTAATATATCATCAGCCCCCTCCTGTTTTCCTTGAGTCTTCTAACCACCCTCAAGCTTAGCAAATCACCCTACCCTTCTGTCTTTGAGACTATCAAAGCCATTAGGCAGGAAATGCCTAAATATCCCTTTTCTTGGTCTCACTGACATGCCAACTACCGCATCCCAAGACGTCATCACCTTTCTTGTCTGTTAACGCTAGGGTTTCTCTCTCAGAGTAAGAATGCCTACTGGACCGTCATTTCTCCACCTGCGGTCTCTGTCCTGTCCTTTCCTGCACGCTCTTGCTCCATCCTGACCTTCTTCTTCCTACCATATTGAGTAGCTGTAAGGAGGTAAGGACCACAGGCTCTGCTGGGTTTCAAATCCCAACTCTTCTACATACAAGATGTGTGATTGTAGACAAGGCACTTAACTTCTCCGAGCCTCGGTTTATTCATTGGTAAGATGGGGTATGATGCGTATCTTCCTTCTCAGCCTACCTCAACAGGGGGTCTCTGACAAAGACCATTCTTTACCTTCCAATCTCAGAATGTCTGTACCTGCCTGGCATAACCTTTAAAACAACAAAAAACACCTGAGAACTGAGCTTGCTCTGTTCTCCCACAATGTGGTCATGTGTCATTTAAAACTTTTTCATTTCTTTAAATTTTCTGTGTATCTTCAAAGCCCGGTTCCATTTTCCCTTTCTCCTCCTCCTTCCTCTTCTTGTCTTTATTTCTTCTTCTTCCTTCTAACCTTCTTCATCCTTTTCCTCTCCTCTTCTTCCTCCCCTGCTTTTCTCCATGCACACCTTTCTGTTCCCGCCTTCTCCCTCTTGTAGCCATATGGGAATGTAGGAGACTCAGCAGATACGATTTTGTTTGAAAGAAGACACGAGACATTAGCCCACAGTAGATATGTCCCATCTGAGCCACAAACCACTTTACAAAATGGGATATTCAGGCCTTTCCTTCAAAGAACTTTCTGTCTATGGAAGGGCAACTAATGTGTGCTTTATCATTGGTATATACCCAACACCAGGTGCATAATAAGCATTCCAATAAATACTTGATGGAATTAATGAGAGAACTAATATTAACATAGCCCTTGCATTGTGTATGTCCAGAGAGGGGAAGATCCTAAACTCATTCAGCAAGTTAGCTGTTAAATCAGAGCTATAACTCAAGATCCCTTCTCTTTCAGCTTCAATTTGGCTGATAGCCACATGGCCCCAGTACATGCTGCTTTCCTTGGGTCTTTAGGTAGGAAATATAGCTCCTAAATGGTTCCCAAATGGTAGGACTTTTTGCCTCAGGGATTCCAGAATTCATGAATTTGGGTTTGAAAAGCACGATGAACTTTCCAAGAGAACCGGGCAGAGGCAAGTCCTATCTACATGTCCTCGGTCTGGATTCATTGTCTCTCCACCTCTCAGCTTCCACATCTCTCTAATGGGTTCAGTGAATTGTACAATCTGTAGGATAACACATGAAATTGCCTTGCTTGGCGCTTGGCAAGTAGCAGGGACTCAACTGAATTTCTCAGTGAGTTTCTTTCTTCAACGCAGAGGAAATGGCCCTACCTCATGCCCTTGCTCAAACCACCATTCTCTTGGGTTACAGTTCATCAGGAAGGCTCAGAAAATATTGCTAATTTATGCACCATTTGTTCTGCTGGATAATGCATTTGGGAAAATGTGAGGTGTCCACATACCTCTAATTCAGGCAAGCCAAAGGCACGCTCTGCCACTGACCCTTCCAGAGAGAATGGGTACTTTACATCTACCACGGGTGACTGCTCTCTCCCTGGGCATTCATGATCGTGTCCATTTGCTTCAGCTGAGGAGGCCCCAGAGAGAGATATCACAAATTGAATGATGTAGTGTGATCTAGCAAGAATTTCTGGGGATTCTGGCCGGGTTTCTGTAGCTCCCAGTGGTTAAGTTAGTGACAGCCCACCTTTACAACACACTTAATGGGTCTCATTTTAAGATTCAGCTTTGCTGCCTACTAACACAGTGACCTTGGGCCCATCACATAACCTTACTGGGGCTCTGTAGTTCGGTTAAGCATTGTCCAGGCAGGAACTAAGAGCTTGGCTTGTGGTGCAAGACAGCCTAGGATTGAATTTCAACCCCACTCTTTGTGACTTTGGGCAAACAAGTCAATTTCAGTGGACCTCAGCCTCCTAATCTCTAAAGAGATCTACTACTAAAGAGATAATAGTAGTAACTGTTAAGAGAGTTGTTTAAAACAGAAAGTGCTAATGTATTGAGAACCTATTATAATGTGAGGCAGTCTTTCAGAGATTAATTTACTTAATCTTCATAAAATTCCTATAAAATAGGTGTTATTAGCATAACAATACATATAATGTTATTTAAAATATAGACATTATTATAAATATTAATTATTTTGATATATATATAGTATAATAATAATATAACTTGGGTAAAGTAGTTTGCCCAGGATCGCACCGCTAATAATTAGATCCAAACTCAGTGTGTCTGGAATCTATGCTCTTAACCACTAGGCTGTGGAGGCCAGTGTCTGCATGTGCTTTGACAAATTGGTTGGGCTTCAAAATTTGAACCCAACCACAAACACGGTATAGAGGGAGTGGTCAGTAGATGGTGTCTGACAGCTATTATATGATCACTGTTGTTATCACTGTCTCCTGTGAGGCCCCAGATATTGACCTGCATTCAGATGGGGGGCTGTGCTCAGCAAAGTGCCACCACCAGGCTGGGGGAAGGGTGAATGAATTGGACAGTGTCTCACAAACATTTGGGGCTGTGACAGCAGCTGTGTGATCCTGCGGAATAATTCTCGCTTCAGGATTGTGTGTTGACGCTGATGTCACAGCTGCTCTGAGCACCCCGGATACTGTTAACGAGTTGTTCCAAGCCCAGATGTAGTGTTTTCTCACCATATGGTCCACACTGAAGTGCATGGTCTCTCAGACACGGGTGGCATGGAACTCAGAAATGCTGACGCTTGGGGAATGGAGAACCGACTTGGAGGAACCATGCCCTCGGTAGCGCCCCCGTTTCCCTGACTTCCAGGAATCATGTTCTCATCTGTATGTCATTCATTCATTCATCCAAGCACCACAGCGAGTTGTGAGGCAGCTACCATGTGGCGGGTCCTGGGCTAAGCCCTGGGGACACAAACGTGAAGGAAAGATTGCCCTTGGCATTGAGGAACTGAGAATAGCCATGAAAGACACAGGAACAAATCATATAAGGACATTATTCTAAGCTCTGTAATACAGGTAGTTAGCAAGGGAATCAAAAGCAGGTAGTGAAAAATCTTTGTGACTGCATTTTTAAAAATGTCTTTGCACATCCAGCGTTGAAGAACCTTTCCTATTCAGGATAACTCCCCATCTTCTAGCGGCGAAGGTGACGAGAGTCAGACATTCCTCCTCCCTACTCCCTGTCAGGGGACTAAGAACACATGACTCCAACTCCACCTCCAACTTGGGTCTCCCTTGAATTTCAGACACCTGTCCAGATGATTAATCAACACCCCCACTTGAGTATATATCTCATATTACAAGTCAAGCCTCAGACTCTCTGTCTTCCCCTGAAACCTGCTTCTTTCCCCTTGTGCGCCACCTCAGTAAACTGCACTACTGATGAACCATTAGCGCAGGCCAGCAATCTTGGAGTCATCTACAACTCCTCTCTTTCTCACACAGACATGCCACCCATCATAAAGAAAGAGGGTAGGGGTAGAGGTAGTAGCTGGATGGAGGGCCCGGTGAGGGAATAAGGGTTGAGAAAAGGCAGATTAGGGCAACAAAACCAATTACAGTGAAATCCTTACCTTAGGACAGGAGAGTAATGGCTTGTCCTTCATCCATTCATTCAACAGATATTTATGGAGCACCTGCTAGGTGCCCGTTTCTGGTGTTAGCCCCTGACACCAGTATTGAACTACTTGTGCTTGGCCAGTGATCTCAGAAACCAGTGACACCCTCTCTCAGTGAGACCTTGAAAAATATCTGTAGATTCTGAGTCGGTTTTCTACATCTCTGCAAAACTGGAATAGTAACAAGACTACTGTTCACAATAACAATACCTGCTCTATTAATTTGAAAAGTTATTTATGTGATGTTATAAAGAGCTCTACATTTATCAGATGTGGGAGTTAGACTGGAAGCTCTTTGGAGGAAGGGACCATGTCTATTTTGTTCACTATTATATCACCATATATGGAAGTGAACATTTATGGAATGAATGAATTTATAACTGATTTGGAATCAGTTCCGGGGAAAGAAACTGCTACTTCTTAGAATTCGAGCCACTACGGGACATCTTCTCACTGGCAAGAATTCTGGGTAACTCCTGGCACAGCAGTTGTCTCTTGGCTCAATGAGATGGTCTTACCATGTGTGCCCAAAATGCAGGAACTCCCCTAAATTACATGGGTTGATTCATCTGTAGCATGATGATCAAAGCCTTAACTTAGGCTCTTCTGCTCCCCTCTGCCTCTCCAGTGCCTTCTCCAGCACACCTCCTCTCACTCCTTTTTGCACTGAGCGCTGAGCTAGGCACACACTTACTCTCATTACACACTGGCTTATAGGGTGGGTACCATTTCATCCTGCGATGCTTCAGATAAAAGACTCAAGTCAAGATCTGCCAAGATCTTGACAGACTGCAGCAATTAGGCAAAGCGAAGGAGATGAATCTGAAGAGGCTTCAATGGAAAGACAAACAGAGGTCTAGAAAGTGAATGGCAGAGAATGGCGGGGAAGAAAGCCTCACAGCTGCTCCTGTGCTAAAGAAAAATGCAAAAATAACAACAAAAAGAACAAGCAAAAATACACCAAGGGGGTAAAATCTGGAAAAGGCCATGTAAAAATATCTATCTCCAGGTATTTTTTGCATCTGTATTTATTTAATATGGCTGTTATATGACGTAAGTTCCAGAATAAGAGACTGTATATCTCACCAATTGAAATAAAAGTAGGACATGAATGTCTTCCTTAAACTCAGGCTGAACTAATAGCAGCCCCATCGCAGGTCACCAGCCTTCAGATCAGGAAGTGTGGTTTATAAGATTGGCTTGAATCGAAATATGCCTTTTTTTTTTCTAGATCAGCTTCTCAGTTCCCATGTTGTTCAGCTTTTCCATTTGGTCAAATTAAAACATTTTTTTTTCCCTTGTGCTTCTCTAAGAATTATTGTGCCAATGAGCTTGTGCACCTGGCTTCAGTTTAAAGTTATCTGGCATTACATGGGCAGGATGAGAACTGATTCACCTGCAGTATCACGTTTGATCTTCATTGCACTCCCATAAGAGAGGGATTCTTGTACACCTATTTTTTAGATGAGAAAATTGAGGTTGAAAGTGGGTTAGGTGACTTCATAGAGGTGACATGGGTAGTTAGAACTCTTAAATCATGCACATCTGACTCCAAATGAAACAGTTAAAGCTGGGGAGAGAGCCAAACAGGCCCAGAAACATGAAGAAATTCAAAGTGCTTTGGAGAATGTCATAGTCAAGAAAAGTGTGATTATGCCCAAGGCTATTGGTTTGCCCTGAAAACTCTGTGTTGCTGCCCAGCAATTTCACTCCAACCACATTTAATTCTATGTGAATTTCTCTACTAGGCAAATTCCTCTTGCTTAATAAAAGTGCTTGCCAAGAAAGCTCAAAACCCAGTAGCAATTAATTATTGACAGAGCATGTGAATTAGAGATAAAAGAAGTCATTCTTTCTCCATACATGCGATAGTAAATGAATTTAATTATGGAAGGGGAAGCTAAGGGATCTTCGTCTGTATTAAGTTTTATTAGCTGAGATATTTAAAAGCATGTCATCCTAACAAAGAGGTCTTGTGTAATCCTAAATGTACCACTTTGGTGTCAGGCTTGGAAGTGAATAGACTTAATGGAGCACATGGTGGCAGATGGCCTGCTGTACCGACAGGTATTGAACAGGTTTATCGTCAATTAACTTCAGTCTACATATGCCTATAGCAAATTAATTGTATAATAGGATCCTGGGCCGCACTTTATCCCTGATAGGCTTACCATAGTGGGACTTGGGACAAAGTGCATCAAACTCCTTTAATAACTTGAAGCTCCCAAATGAGAAATGGCCACTCTGTAGGTGAACATGGATGGATGGAAGGCGGGGTTTTGCAGAAGCAACCTTGGGAAGAGACGTGGACCCTAGCGTGGGATCTATCCCTGGCTCACTGTGTAATCTGGGGAGCAAAGAAAGAAGAAATCCTGTAAAACCAAACTATGCTAAGTGCTTAGAACTATAATGGGACATATAGTTGAAAAGAACTTCCAAGTGTTTATCACTGAATGGTATTTGCTATTTTGTTTTCAATGGAACTTGAGGAAAGTTTTAGGATTTTACAAATGGGGATAATAAGGCTCGAAGATACGATTCAGCTTGCTGAGATAACAAAGTCTGCCTGATTCCCTGTGTTTGGGCTCCAGTTTTCACATTTGCATGAGGCCTTTGGACCAGGTCAGGGGTCAGCACACTTTTTCTTAAAGGGCTAGACAGTAAATATGTTTGTCTTTGTGGGTCATGGGGTCTCTGTTGCAACTACTCATTTCTGTTACTGTAGTGCAAAAGCACCCCAGACGGTGCGTTAAGGAATGAGTGTGGCTGTGTTCCAATCAAACTTTATTTACGAGCATTGAAATGTGAATTTCATATAATTTTCATGCATCACAAAATATTATTCTTATTATTCTGGGGGTTTTCCAACCATTTAAAGATTACAAATCATGCTTAGCTACAGACCAGGCCATGCAAAAATGAGAGGCGGGTGGTAGTCTGCCAACCCCTGGACTAGATAATCTTTGAGGTCTTGTTGAGCTCAAGCATTTTCTGAAAGCCACAACAGTAATCATATCCTTGATTTATTAAGCTCTTCCACATGCCAGATTCTGTGCTAAATTTTTTACAGGCATTATCTCCCTTAATCCCTACACAACAGGATGAAGTAGGTGCTATCATTACTTCCATTTCAGAGATTATAAAACTAATACATAGAGAAATTAAGAGCACATCTAGGTTGATAAGAGAACAGCAAGTTAAACCCAGGTGTATAAGGGTCCCCAGAATGAATGCATACGCCCTATGCTACTTTTCCTGATAATACTACAGTCAGAACTATAGTGGGACATACAGTTAAGAACTTCCAAGTGTTTATCAATGAATGCTATTTGGTAGCCCTCCACTAGGCTATTTATATCAAACATTTCATGCAAAACATTAAAACTTTTCTGGATAGGACTAACCCCCGTTTTTCCTTTTCCTTCCTTTTCTAGGAATGTGATGCCTAAGACTTTGGATGGGCAGATAACCATGGAGAAAACGCCAAGTTACTTTGTGACAAATGAGGCTCCCAGGCGCATCCATTCCATGGCCAAGGACATCAAACTGATTGTGGTGGTGCGAAACCCTGTGACCAGGGCCATCTCCGACTACACCCAGACGCTGTCAAAGAAACCTGAGATCCCCACCTTCGAGGTGCTGGCTTTCAAAAACCGGACCCTCGGGCTGATCGATGCCTCGTGGAGTGCCATTCGAATAGGGATCTATGCGCTGCACCTGGAAAACTGGCTCCAGTATTTCCCCCTCTCTCAGATCCTCTTTGTCAGCGGTGAGAGACTCATCGTGGACCCTGCTGGGGAGATGGCCAAAGTACAGGATTTTCTAGGCCTCAAGCGTGTTGTGACTGAAAAACACTTCTATTTCAACAAAACCAAGGGGTTCCCTTGCCTCAAGAAGCCAGAAGATAGCAGTGCCCCGAGGTGCTTAGGAAAGAGCAAGGGTAGGACTCATCCCCGCATCGACCTGGATGTGATCCACAGACTGCGGAAATTCTACAAACCCTTCAATATGATGTTTTACCAAATGACTGGTCAAGATTTCCAGTGGGAACAGGAGGAGGGGGACAAATGAGGCTAGAGCTGTGGAGGGAAGGCTAGTGAATAGCTAAGGGGGTTCCCAGCTGAGTCCTGAATTCCCAGGGTCTGCAGCCTCAGCCTGGCTGGAGTGTCAAGCAGATCTCCTCCTTTGCCCCGTCAGGATCGCCTCCAACACTGTTGGCTTAGGCAAAGGGATGGATCCCATGGCATCCTTAGGGAGGAACCAGGCCTGCCTGGGCAGCAGCATCTGGTCAACCAGATGGCCAGGAACCACTGCTAATTCTTGTCTTCTGCTAGTTAATAGAGTCTGAAGACAGGATAAATAGCTGTCAAGGTTAGAGACAGTGCCATGAGTGTTTGTTTGAGTGATAAAAAGAGTGGAAGGTCTACTTTTGGGCTACTCCTGCTTTCTGTTGGGTAACCTGAGTTTGAGTCCTGTATCTGGCACAGCCCCCTGCTATATAAACTCTGCTTTGGCATTTCTCCAGAATGCTCATTGCGGCTGAGTGCTGCTGGACTCCTAGGGAGCAAGGTCCTCCCTCTAAAGTCTCATCCCACAGCCCGTTAGCTTCCTCCCTCCTCACCTCACGAAGGCAGAGGCATGCACATTCCTCACCAAAAAAAGCTGACACCCCTGGAAGCCTTCTTTGTAAGAGCCCTCAAAGAGGGGTTGGGTCTCTCTTCACGAGCATTCTGGGCTGTGGGGAAGCTTAGCATATGCCCTTGTGTTGGAACCAGGTTCATGAGGCTGCTCACCAAACAGTGTGATTGCAGCAGAGTTGGGAGTCCTGAGGGTGATAAAGATGAATGGCATGTCTGGGTGTGAAAAGAGAAAGCCAGTCCCCTTGGTGAGAAGTCTCTATACCCGAACACCTTAGCACCGTGGTTCTGAGCATTTCGGGTGGGCTCTATCCTATAGAGTCCCCAGAGGGGCAAGGACCAGAGAGTTGGCATGTCTTTTGTTATGAATAACCCTTAGTGATGCAATGAACGGGGGCTGGTCACCATTCTTCTCTTTGCCTTGCCATCTCCCTGTCACAGTCATCTCATGCTTCAATTACTCTCTCCAGAGATGGCGCATATTGCGGGCAGTGACAAGAGGGCTGATCCAGCTTATGGGGGTGGGGAGGGCGAGGGCTGTCTACAGACACCCCATCAAGGGCTGCTGAATAAAGTGTCCCTTCCCATTAGTTTGATTCAATTAAAATGCAGCATTTGACATAAAGCACTTGTTCACAGATCTCCAAACCCAGGAACTGTTCTAGTAAAATTGGAAATATGTATGAGTGGGGGGATTTAAATCTGTTCAGCTGTTATTAAACTGTCATTTCTCCCGCTAACTGAAACTGTGTTGTTATAAAGCTTAATGCAACCTGATTAATGGATTTTGGTGGTGTGTTTGTGTTGGTCACGTGCAACCCCATCCCTACCCTGGAATTCTGGGAGTATCCCTTCTCTGGGTTGGCCAGAGAGACCCAGATAGTCTTCCAAGGGATTCTGTCTGTAGGGCCAGATGACCCTTGAAATAGCACAAAGGAAGTGGCTCCTGAAAGGGGAGTAGCTTTCCCTATTTTAATCAATCCTGGCAAGGAATGGATTGATGTGTCAGATTCAGAAACAACCTTACAGATAATTCTTTCCCAGATCAGAAAGTGGGTATTGATCTGAAGGCAATATATATATATATATACACACACAAACACACACACACCCATATATACCTTCACTCCCAAAGTAAAAGAACATATAGATAAAAATGCACACACATGCACACATACACACCCCTACAAACACATCTATTTAAGGAAGAAAATGCATGTTCATTCAGAACTGTGTATTGTGGGCTGGCTGACTTGAGGCCTTGTTTTACAAGCAGAGCAAGGAGTGGGTCTAGTTATACTTTGACATCAGCTGTGGGATTTTTCCAGCTACTGCTTCCGGAGCTCCATTTCAGACTTCTTGAGGAATCAAAATCTCTAGAGTGGGGCAGGCATTGTCCTTTCAAAACTAGTCTTATGGAATCTTAGATTGAAAGTAGCTGGAGGAAAATCGCACCTGTGTGTCTCCTTGTACTCTCATCTTCCTTCCCACCCTTCTCTTATGGTTTTATGCAGAGCACTTCCAAAAGAAGTGGCCCCCAGGATTCTATGGCTTTCTTGGAGGAACATGGTCTCTTTTTCCCATTTTTTGAGTTCAGTGGGAACTAGGTAAGGGGTGATCTTACAACTTAGTCAGCCAAAGGAGTATCTGGTTGTAAGAAAGTTTTAAAGATATTTTTCTACCAGCTAAGAGGACCCATTACTCTTATCTGCCTTCATCTCTTCTATCCTGGGTGGACATCCATGGGCTCAGCCCCTCAATCACACCTACTCTCTGGCTGCCTACCTGTCCCCATCAACCCAGAGCATCAAGACCTTAAGTGTGCTTAAAAAGAAACCTAGTAAGTATGTGTCCTCACATAAATATGACAAGCAAATCCATTTTTAACATGGTTAGTGGATGATTAATAAGCCATTTCCACCTGGGAAATAAAAATAGGGAATCCCTGTTAAAGTATTTATACACTCTTGCATATAAGAGTAGGCTAAGATTCTCTGGGGAAATAGAGCAGAAGCCTAAGCCTTTTGAGCTTGAGGATTTTTATTTTAAGGGTCTGTTTGTCGATATGGTTGAAAGCTCATGGTTCTGAAACAAAATGCAAACTTGACATGTTTAAGTTCTATTTTCTGCAGTGTCTACTCTAGTTTGATCCGTGTGGCTCTGGGACTAAGCCATTTCCCCTTTTTCAGTGGGGAAACTTGACAAAGGAATTATTTCCTATCCAGAAAAGCTGTAACAACCTGCTAAAATAGAGTCGGGTTAATACTTACACCCTACTTGAATGTGAGCATTGCAACTCACAGGAGATTAAGTTTTGTATTTGATTTCAATTAGCAAAGCATAAATTATATTTAATTTTCTATTCCCCACCCTTCCCTCAAATGGATGACTCACAGCTCTGGAAAGACTGCAGTGTGTGGTTCAGAAAAGAGAAAATGAGGATTTATCCTTCCCAAAGTACTGCTGTTCTTGTTCCCGTAGTCATCTCTTCTGGTCAGTAACATTCTGTACCTGCACGGACGCTATGGAAGCCTTGACCTTGCCGCTCAGACCTACCAGCTCAGAACATGACAGCAATAACAAAATCATTCAGCAGCCCCATTTATCTTGACTGTATGAAAACCACAACTTCAGTGGAGTAAAGATGTGGCCACTCACGCAGTATTCTTGCAACCTTCAGGGGCCTTTCAGATCAAATTTTTAAGTTTTAGCAGTGTGGCTGTCTCGGTCCCGTGGTACTAGGAGCCCTGATCTGCGCCTTACTTCTTTAAAACCTCAATCCCTTTCTTCCAGTTTGTTGTCTTTCCCATCCCCGTTGGACCACCCCCAACCCCCCTACTCCCCAAGAAAACTTCTGCCTCACTGCAGTCATAGGAGTATCTGGTTGTAAGAAAGCTTTAAAGATATTTTTCATAGGAGTATCGGGTTGTAAAAGAGGTAGCTGGGTTTTATCTTTGCCTCTATTGTGTCTTGGACAAGTAGCATGAGCCATCTAAGCCTTGGTTTTCATATCTCTAAAATGGGAATATTTAAGCCCTACTGTGCCTACCACTCCAGAGCTTTTTGTGACCTTCTAAGCAAATTAATAGATGGAAGGCATTTGAAAAGAGTAATGTACTTCAGTGACACAATGGATGAGAAGAAGATGGAGGAGGAGAAGAGAGGAGGTCCCCAGTACCCCATCCTAAGTATGCCTTCATAGTGCTCCAAGGGTATATCTTTCCTCAGACTGGACAATTATGAGCCTGCTAAGAGAAAGTGAACCACCACTGGGTTTGCTCAGAGTTAAATCCAAAAGGAAAGCTCTCTCCAGCTTGTACAGAACTCGCTGGACTTTGGGCATTTAAATGTAAAACTTTCTCCCTACCCAAGTCACTACCCTCCCCGTCTCACAAATACAGACAAGTTCTCCTCACTCTAGCCTTTCCCTGGCCTCCCACTCAAGCTTCTTTCAGATAAAATAAGACACCAGAGCTCATTCACACAGAGCCACGCAGATCCTCTTGAGATGGAAATGAGGGTGAAATTTTCAAGCTTCTGTGCTATAAATTCAGTGGCTGGAGCTCTGGCTTCTAAACATTGACCTGGAAGACACAAAAGGTTCTCAACAAGGGCAGGTGCTCGTTCTCAAACATTTCTGGAAGTAAGGAGGAGAGGAGGATCAATTCAGTACTTTGTGTGGCAAATTGGAATGGGGAGACATGAGTTCATAGAATTTCTAGCTTCTTAAGCAGGTAAGGATGCATCATTTTCAGGTAAGAGATACATGAAACCACTGTTTTAAATTGTGAAAAAATATCTTATGACAAGGTAACAATAGTGTATCATCTGTCTGTCATCAAGGTAGGAGATGAAGGCCAAAAAAATGTATGACGTGTGTTCACTGATGGAAAATGGACAGGAATCCCTAGTCTCCCTGGATATAGGAGAAGAGCGCTGCTCTATAATCAGTCATGTTTAATTCAGGCTTGTATTCCACAAATATGTACAGAGCGACTAAGCGGCAATTAAAGGAGAAATCAGAGAGAGAAAAGTGCTATGGAAACATGAGGCTGGGCCAAAGGACTGGAAAGATGCCTGAGTACCTGCGGCTTTACAGACCACTGGCATTTTGCCTTATCCCAAGTCGTAAGACTGTTATGCTCCAGAGTTAGACTAAAGCACAAAGAGGTAGACACTAACAAAATCAAAGATACACAAAACATAAGATTGGGTAGCTAAGAAGGCTATTAGAGATTTTGGGATAAATATAAGTATGATGGACTTTGCTATCAAGGATCATCTTTTTCCAGAAGGGAAGCTGCTGTCTCTTTTACTGACCATAGCCAAGCCTCCAAAAAGAAAGAAATTCTTTCAGAGACTACTCCCACCCCACCACCTACTGCTTCCTTGGCACTGTCTCAAGGTGAAAGTAGGACCTTCCTCCCTTAGCTGTCAACTACTTGTTGATTCATATTATCAAGGAGGAAACAGCAAACCGATGGAAATTCAACTTTTCTGAAAATATGCTAAAATCAATAATAGTTCAAATGAAAACACACACATTCACATAAATCAGATTAGAAGATAATGTAGACTTGTCCACTGGGTCAGGGATGGTCAACAAGTCTTATCCCCATATTTTGTAGATGGGGACTCTGGTAGCATGGGAATTTAAGGGACTGCCCCAAAGTTCTACAGCAATGTGATGACAGAAATAAACCCACAGCACGGTTGCTGCACTGTGGACAGTGGGGGAGAGATATGCCAGGACAGCCTGTCCCAAATAATAGCAGTAAACATGATTCCAAAGAGTATTTTCAGCATCTTTCTTTAAGCCCAGGAAAGGTCAGTTTGAATAGCTCTGATTCCCATCTAATCATGCTGGACCATTGGAAAAGGATGATTTGGAAACAGGAGACTAGTGACCAGTCAAGAGGTCATCCATGAGGCCATGGTACACTGGAGCCAGAACAGTCTATTGTGTTTGGGGTTCAGAAATATCTTCATCACAAATCTTTCTGGCTCTGAGTGGACCCATAACACCCTGTTGCTGTGATAATTATGGGGTCTAAGCAGGACTGGATATGGAGCATGGAGCCCATTTGGGTTAATGCCTCTCACTCTGGCCAGTCTCAAGCATCCTGCACTAGTCCTTCATCCAAGATAAAATGAAGATCTCCATTCACACTGAGACCCAGAGCAACAGACAAGTCTTCTTTTAGCCACCTGGCCCCAGGAAATACTTCGTAGCAGGTTTCCTGGATATCCTTCTTGAATAGCTTATTTCCTCAATTCTTTTTTTGTTCTTCATTCTTGTCATCCAGCATCCACATACCTTATTATCTTTACTGAGAGAAGCCTCCCCTTACAGAGATATCAGATTCTCTATTCCATGTGCCTTGAGAGCCTGGGTCCTGTAACACTTCCCCAGGTCAGGCTATTCTGAGAAAAAAGGCAATGGAAAGTCGGGGAGAACATTTAGGGGTGCCCTAGAACTAGAAAAGGTTGACGCAAGAATCCAGGTGCAGGAGAATTGCAGGAATTTGGTGTGAAGAACCCTCAAAGTTCATGTCTTATGTTTTCATTTTATAGATGCAAAATTAGGCTCTCTTAAGGTAACACTGAAGAACCAGTCTTCTAATCTGAATCCACTGAGTTCTAGCCTAGTGTCCTTTCCATTACCCTCACCTCAGAAGGTTAAGGACACATAAGATAGGTAACACAGAGATTAAGGAGACAAACCAAGAGTATATAGAAGCATCTTTGACCAGCAAATTGTTCTCAGGACTGGGACGTTTCTACAAATGCCAGTATGGAGACTTTCTCAGAAGCAGGGACTGGGTTTATGCTTGACTCTCAGTGTGCCCCTGACTTGCAGTCTGACCTTACCTGATGGTGTCCCCAAAGTCAGAGACCCCACCTTATGAGATGCTAACCGTGCTGGACTGAGGGTTCTTCCAAACATCTTTGCAAAAGGTGCAAAAAAAAACCCCAAAACCTTTGAGTGGACCCATACCTCTGTGTTTGACCAGTACACTTAACTTTCCACTGTCCTTTGGCAACTCTACATGCAATCTGACAACCTGGAGAGGACGCTTGGATAAGCAGCAAGGTGAAGTTTCAGAGAAGCCATTGGGAATCATCTCTATCTAGAATAAATTAAATTAGACACAAGAAGGAAATTTTAGGTAGTAACGATTGTTAAAGCAAATCAAGTAGGCTGAGACATCCCCACCATTTAGTCCATTCCGTCACTTGTTGAACAGCATATGTACCACAGCTGGGCTAGGTGTTACTGAAAGGTTGTAAATAAGACATTCCATTACCTGTCCTCCTGAAGCTTTAATGGAAAAAAGATGCCATCTGTCTGGAAAGGTACAAGAGCAATACAGCCAATAAACAAGATTGGATAGGATGGTTTCCCAGAGGACATTAAGTTCTGGAATTTTATTATTAAAGGGACCTAGGCTATAGAAGATACGAGGTATCTCCTTCCCTAAAGTCTCAGCTTGAGGAAAATGTTCCTAGAAAGCTTTTTGGAAAATTAATAGCTTTCTTTTTTTTAGCCTCTCTCTACATGGAAGAAACAAAATGCACTGGAAAAGAGGTGATGAGACGAGCTAGAATTGCAGGAGCAGGCTGGAACTAGGTTAGGAAAATGGCAAATTGTGGTTCTGGAAAGGCTGAGAGAGAGCCCATCTCTTCATGCCCTGCTTGCCTGGACAATGGGTCCACAGAGGCAAAAATGGGGTGAAACGCAGCAGTCTTCACGTGGCTCTGTGCTGGAGGGAAGGACTACCTCTCCTTCTCCTAAAAGGTTCAAGGTGCCTCCATGCCCCTGGCAGATGCCCCTCTGCCAGTATTTGCAGCCTGATGACACTGTCTCTGTAACAAAGGATATTTCCACTTAAATGAGTATGTCTTTAGGGCTCGAACTTCACGGGTTTGTCTCTAAGATCACGGCAACAATGGACAATAAAAACATCTACAATAAGTGGTATTAAGAAAAAAAAAACTAGTATGTCTTCTTTCTGATCACTCACTGGAAAAGCCATACTTGGTCACCCTCTGGGCTCCTTCCATCCCGAGAGGAAAGGGCAGGTAACATTTGAGATGATGGCAACAGATCGCACTGTGGCTTTGCTGATCTAAGGCAGGGCTTTCCGATGGGGCAGGAGATAGCCTCTTCTCTGTCATTTAAGGAAGAAAAGATTTCTCAGTTTTTATCCCAGCTAAAAGGCTTATACCTCTGCCAGAGGAGAGGTTCTGCTTTTGGAAATGCTGGAGGGAAGGGCTTTGGAAATAGGGCTGTCATTCCCCTGCCATCCTGTTGAGAGAAAAGAGAAAGCAAAACACAAAATGGGAACTGTTTATGCCAGAGGCAGCACGTGTGAGGGCTGGGTCTAAATCACAGACTCCCAGACCAGTCCCCAGGCCAGGATGGGTCCCCTCGTCCATTTGTTCTGCTCTGTTGCTCTTGGCAGAGAATGCAGATTGGGGGTCGCCGTAAATTTCTGCTTTCTAACTTCAGCGAAGCCCTCAGTTCTGCTGTTCATTTCTTTTATTTGTCCCCGGGCAGCTTTTTTTTTCCCCAGGCCCCTTGTATTTGTTTCCAAGATTTCCACCTCTTTTCAAGCTTTCCATCCCTGCCCAGCTCTCCTCCCCCTCATTCTTTTGGTCAAGGGAGCTGGCTTCAGGGAGAAAACAGAGCGCGTCTCTCCCTGCCTCTGGCTGGACTTGCGTTCCCTCATCCGTCAGAGGGAGGCAGTGATGGTGCCCGCCTCCCAGGACAGGGTGAGGACTGAGAGGACACATGCAAGCAGCTTAAGGGAGGCACCAGCAAAGAGAAAGAGCTCAAAAGGCTTGCTATTATTATCATGATTATAGATTTTAAGTTACTAGCGATGATATGAATCCTTAATGTCTCCACCCATGTCTCATCATTTCCCACGTTTGCCTTGGATCCCTAACTCCTAACGCCCAGGATAATGAACTTCATTCATTCATCCCCTTCTTCCCTGTCCTTACACTTCATGTAAGTCCAAAACAGACCATCCCATCATTAACTGAAGGGAAAAAGAAAACTTCCTGTCTGTAGCACTTTTCAAAATACCGTCCATCCAGCATCCCACCTTCACAGCGGAAGTTTTGGAAAGTAGAGTCTACCCTTTCTGTATTCTCTCATTTACTTTCCTCTTCTTACCCCCCTGCATCCTGGTGTTTGCTCCTGTAAGTCTAAAGAAATGCTTGGCGAGGTCAACATGATGCTGCAACTGCCAAATATAGAGGCTGTTTTCAGCTTTCATGGACCAGGTCTCCCTAGCATTGGACCCCGTTGGCCAGCCCCTTGCCCCATGAAGCGCTCATGCTCATTTTCCGTATGGTTCTCCTCTCTCATGCTTCCCAACATCTATTCTCTTCCTACCTCTGCTTCAGAGACTCCTTCTCCTCTTTTGTTTCCCCCAACTAACCATGGAGTTGGCTTCCTGGGCGCGTTGCTCATGATAATGGATGTCCTGGATGGTCTCATGCACTTCCCTCTAATAGCATTAAAAGCCACATTTCATACCATATCTTTGGATCCTGTATCTTTTTAGCACTACCAAGATTGGGAAAGTTACACATTCCATGCCTCCAACAAAAAGCCATAAGCGAGCTCCCAAACCTATACTTCAATGTCTGTAATTCCTATGACAGATGCTGTAGACAGGCTATTTTCCTTTTCCTTCATAACAGAACCCTGGTTTTTTCCTGGTAAGGGGTGGCAATATGTGTGCCCAAAATGGACCTCTTCCTCAAACCAAGGAATGAACCTTGACCAGTCCAAGCAATTATGCTCATTTAATTCCCCAATGCCAGGACACATGCGATCCTCTTCTTTTTTTTAAATTCTTTATTAAGGTATTATTGATATACACTCTTATGAAGGTTTCACATGAAAAAACAATCTGGTTACTACTTTTACCCATATTATCAAATCCACACCCATACCCCAATGCAGTCACTGTCCATCAGTGTAGTAAGATGCCACAGATTCACTGTTTGCCTTCTCTGTGCTACACCATTTTCCCTGTGACCCCCCTCACCATGTGTACTAAACATAATACCCCTCAATACCCTCCTCCCACCCTCCCCACCTACTCTCCCACACCCCTCCCCTTTGGTAACCACTAATCCCTTCTTGGAGTCTCTGAGTCTGCTGCTATTTTGTTCCTTCAATTTTGCTGCGTTGTTATACTCCACAAATGAGGGAAATCATTTGGTACTTGGCTTTCTCTGCCTGGCTTATTTCACTGAGCATAATATCCTCCAGCTCCATCCATGTTGTTGCAAATGGTAGGATTTATTTCTTTCTTATGGCTAAATAGTATACCATTGTGAATATGTACCACTTCTTCTTTATCCATTCATCTACTGATGGACACTTAGGTTGCTTCCACATCTTGGCTATTGTAAATAGTGCTGCGGTAAACATAGGGGTGCATATGTCTTTTTGAATCTGAGAAGTTGTATCTTTGGGTAAATTCCAAGGAGTGGGATTCCCAGGTCAAATGGTATTTCTATTTTGAGTTTTTTGAGGAACCTCCATATTGCTTTCCACAATGATTGAACTAGCTTACATTCCCACCAGCAGTGTAGGAGGGTACCCCTTTCTTCACATCCTTGCCAACATTTGTTGTTCTTAGTCTTTTGGATAGTGGCCATCCTTACTGGTGTGAGGTGATATCTCATTGTTTTTTTAATTTGCATTTCCCTGATGATTAGTGACGTGGAGCATCTTTTCATGTGTCTGTTGACCATCTGAATTTCTTCTTGGGAGAATTGTGTCTTCATACCCTCTGCCCATTTTTTAATCAGGCTTTTTGCTTTTTGGGTGTTGAGGCATGTGAGTTCTTTATATATTTTGGATGTTAACCCCTTGTCGGATATTTCATTTACAAATATATTCTCCCATACTGTAGGATGCCTCTTTGTTCTGTTGCTGGTGTCCTTTGCCATACAAAAGCTTTTTAGTATGATGTAGTCCCATGAGTTCATTTTTGCTTTTGTTTACCTGGCTCAAGGAGATGCGCTCAGAAAGAAGTTGCTCACACTTATATTCAGGAGATTTTTTTGCCTATGTTGTCTTCTAAGAGTTTTATGGTTTCATGACTTACATGCAGGTCTTTGATCCATTTCAAGTTTACTTCTGTGTATGGGGTTAAACAATAATCCGGTTTCATTCTCTTGCACGTAGCTGTCCAGTTTTGCCAACATCAGTTGTTGAAGAGGCTGTCATTTCACCATTGTATGTCCATGGCTCCTTTATCATATATTAATTGACCATATATGGTTGGGTTTATATTAGGGCTCTCTAGTCTGTTCCATTGGTCTGTGGGTCTGTTCTTGTGCCAGTACCAAATTGTCTTGATTACTGTGGCTTTGTAGTAGGGCTTGAAGTTGGGGAGCATAATCCCCCCTGCTTTATTCATCCTTCTCATGATTGCTTTGGCTATTTGGGGTCTTTTGTGGTTCCATATGAATTTTAGAACGATTTGCTCTAGTTCATTGAAGAATGCTATTGGTATTTTGATAGGAATTGCATTGAATCTGTAGATTGCTTTAGGCAGGATGGCCATTTTGACAATATTAATTCTTCCTGTCCATGAGCACAGGATGTGTTTCCAATTATTGGTATCTTCTTTAATTTCTCTCATGAGTGTCTTGTAGTTTTCAGAGTATAGGTCTTTCACTTCCTTGGTTAGCTTTATTCCGAGGTATTTTATTCTTTCTGATGCAATTGTTAATGGAATTGTTTTCCTGATTTTTCTTTCTGCTAGTTCATTGTTAGTATATAGGAATGCCACAGATTTCTGTGTATTAATTTTGTATCCTGCAACTTTGCCGAATTCAGTTATTAAATCTAGTAGTTTTGCAGTGGATTCTTTAGGGTTTTTTATGTACAATAGCATTTCATATGCAACCAGGGACAGTTTAACTTCTTCCTTCCCAATATGGATGCCTTTTATTTCTTTGTGTTGTCTGATTGCCATGGCTAGGACCTCCAGTGCTATGTTGAATAGAAGTGGGGAGAGTGGGCATCCTTGTCTTGTTTCCTATTTTAAAGGAAAAGCTTTCAACTTCTCACTGTTAAATATGTTGGCTGTGGGTTTGTCATATATGGCCTTTATTATGTTGAGATACTTGCCCTCTACACCCATTTTGTTGAGAGTTTTTATCATGAATGGGTGTTGAATTTTGTCAAATACTTTTTCAGCATCTATGTAGATGATCATGTGGTTTTTGCCTTCTTTTTGTTGATGTGGTGGATGATGTTTTTGGATTTTCAAATGTTGTACCATCCTTGCATCCCTGGAATAAATCCTACTTGATCATGATGGATGATCTTTTTGATGTATTTTTGAATAAAGTTTGCTAATATTTTGTTGAGTATTTTTGCATCTATGTTTATCAGGGATATTGGTCTGTAGTTTTCTTTTTTTGTGGTGTCTTTGACTGTTTTTGGTATTAGAGTGATGCTGGCCTCATAGAATGAGTTTGGAAGTATTCCCTCTTCTTCTACTCCTTGGAAACTTTAAGGAGGATGGGTATTAGGTCTTCACTAAATGTTTGATAAAATTCAGCAGTGAAGCCATCTGGTCCAGGTGTTTTGTTCTTAGGTAGGTTTTTGATTATCAGTTCAATTTTGTTGCTGTTAATTGGTCTGTTGAGATTTTCTGTTTCTTTCTGGGTCATCCTTGGAATGTTGTATTTTTCTAGAAAGTTGTCCATTTCTTCTCGATTATCCTGTTTGTTACCATGTAATTTTTCATGTATTCTCTAATAGTTCTTTGTATTTTTGTGCTGTCTGTAGTGATTTTTCATTTCTCATTTCTGATTCTGTTTATGTGAGTAGACTTTCTTTTTTTCTTGGTAAGTCTGGCTAGGGTTTTATCTATTTTGTTTATTATTCTCAAAGAACCAGCCCTGCTTTCATTGATTCTTTCTATTGTTTTATTCTTCTCGATTTAATTTATTTCTGCTCTAATCTTTATTATGTCCCTCCTTCTACTGACTTTGGGCCTCATTTGTTCTGCTTTTTCTAGTTTCGTTAATTGTGATTTTAGACTGTTCATATGGGATTGTTCTTCTTTGCTGAGGTAGGCCTGTATTGCAATATACTTTCCTCTTAGCACAGCCTTTGCTGCATCCCACAGATTTTGTGGTGTTGAATTATTGTTGTCATTTGTCTTCAAATATTGCCTTATATCTGTTTTTATTTGATCATTGATCCATTGATTATTTAGGAGCATGTTATTAAGCCTCCATGTGTTTGTGGTATTTTTCATTTTCTTTGCATAATTCATTTCTAGTTTCATACCTTTGTGGTCTGAGAAACTGGTTGGTACAATTTCAATCTTTTTGAATTTACCAAGGCTCTTTTTGTGGCCTAGTATATGATCTATTCTTGAAAATGTTACATGTGCACTTGAGAAGCATGTGTATTCTGCTGCTTTTGGGTGTAGAGTTCTGTAGATGTCTGTTAGGTCCATCTGTTCTAATGTGTTGTTCAGTGCTTCTGTCTCCTTACTTATTTTCCGTCTGGTTGATCTGTCCTTTGGAGTGAGTGGAGTGTTGAAGTCTCCTAGAATGAATGCATTGCATTCTATTTCCCCCTTTAATTCTGTTAGTATTTGTTTCACATATGTAGGTGCTCCTGTGCTGGGTGCATAGATATTTATAACGGTTATATCTTCTTGTTGGATTGACCCCTTTATCATTTTGTAATGTCCTTCTTTGTCTCTTGTGACTTTCTTTGTTTTGAAGTTTATTGTGTCTGATACAAGTACTGCAACTCCTGCTTTTTTCTCCCTATTAGTTGCATGAAGTATCTTTTTCCATCCCTTCACTTTTAGTCTGTGTTTGTCTTTGGGTTTGAAGTGAGTCTCTCATAGGCAGCATATAGATGGGCCTTGTTTTTTTATCCATTCAGTGACTCTATGTCTTTTGATTGGTGCATTAAGATCATTTACCTTTAGGGTGATTATCGATAGGTATGTACTTATTGCCATTGCAGACTTTAGATTCATGGTTACCAAAGGTTCAAGGTTAATTTCCTTGCTATCTGAGAGTGTAACATAACTCACTTAATATGCTATTACAAACACAGTCTAAAGGTTCTTTTTTTTCTCCTCCTTTTTCTTCCTCCTCCATTCTTTATATATTAAGTATCATATTCTGTACTCTTTGTCTATCCCTTGTTTGACTTTGGGGATAGTTGATTTAATTTTGCAGTTGCTTAGTAATTAGCTGTTCTACTTTCTTTACTGTGGTTTCATTACCTCTGGTGACAGCTATTAAACCTTAGGAAACTTCCATTTGTAACAGTCCCTCCAAAATACACTGTAGAGACGGTTTGTGGGACGTAATTTCTCTCAGCCTTTGCTTATCTGGAAATTGTTTAATCCCTCATTCAAATTTAAATAACCTTGCCAGATAAAGTATTCTTGGTTCTAGGCCCTTCTGCTTCATTGCATTAAATACATCATGACACTCTCTTCTGGCCTGTAAGGTTTCTGCTGAGAAGTCTGATGATAGCCTGATGGGTTTTCCTTTGTATATGATCTTATTTCTCTCTCTTGCTGCTTTTAATTGTCTGTCCTTATTGTTGATCTTTGCCATTTTAATTACTATATGTCTTGGTGTTGTCTTCCTTGGGTCCCTTGTGTTTGGAGATCTGTGTATCTCCATGGCCTGAGAGACTATCTCCTTCCCCAGATTGGGGAATTTTTCAGCAATTACCCCCTCAAAGACACTTTCTATCCCTTTTTCTCTCTCTTCTTCTTCTGGTACCCCTATAATGCAAATATTGTTTCTTTTGGATTGGTCACACAGTTCTCTCAATATTCTTTCATTCTTAGAGATTCTTTTTTCTCTCTGTGCCTCAGCTTCTTTGTTTGCTCTTCTCTGATTTCTATTTCATTTATCATCTCCTCCACCGTATCTAATCGGCTTTAAAACTTTCCATTGTATGTTTCATTTCTGATACCATGTTCCGTAATGATTGCAATTCCTCCCTGAGTTCTTGAATATTTTTATGTACCTCCATGAGCATGTTAATGATTTTTATTTTGAAATCCCTTTCAGGCAGATTCATTAGGTTGATTTCATTTGACTCTTTCTCAGGGATTGTATTCATATTCATAATTTTACTTTGAACCAGGTTCCTTTGGCATTTCGTATTTGTATATGGCGCCCTCTGGTGCCCACAAGCTGTACTCTCTGGAGCTGCTCAGCCCCTGAAGCAATGTCAGAGGTCTCAGGGGAGTGGTATTGGTGCCTGGGGGTAGGAAAGAGCTGTTTCCTGCTTCCTGGCTGCTGTGCCTGTCTCCACTGCCTGAACCAGTGGGCTGAGCACACAGGTATAAGCCTCTATGCTTTGCGTTTTTAGTTGCTGTAGACAGGGCTTCCCTCTGTCTGGGCTAACACCAGGGTACGGTTTGCTGGTTTGCAAGCCAGATTGGGCTGGCTGGGAGAAAGGCACAGTAGGCTGCTTATCACAGAGGGGGGTCCTTGGAGCTGTGTAGCCAGCCAGGGAGCTGGAGCTCCTGAAGATCGTGAAAGTTCTCAACCTGCCAGGCAGAGTGCACCTGGACAATTTTGTCTACCGGTCCTTTCTCCTGAGCAGTAAGCTCTGTGCAATCCTTGGCCCTTTAGCAGCCCTCTTGCTGTTAGGAAGTCTCTCAGCCTTTCTTTTGTCCCAGAGCAGCCAGATATGGATCCCTACTTTCCATAAGCAGCTGAAATCTCAGTCTCTCCAGGTATTCTGCCTATCTTAGCTTTCCAACCCCCTAATCACGAGAGTACCATGAAAATACCATGAAATGTAGGTTTGTGCTCCCAGATCAGATCTCCAGAGTTAGATATTCAGCAGTCATAGGCTTCGTCTCCCTCCCTGCTCTGTTTCTCTTCCTCCACCCAGAGAGCTGGAGTGGGGGAAGGGCTTGGGTACCGCTGAGCCACGGCTCTGGTACATTACCCTGTTCCATGATGTTTATTCTTTTCTCCAGGTGTATGCAGTCTGGTGCAGTCCTCTTTCCTGTTGCTCTTTCAGGATTAGTTGTATTAGTTATATTTTCGTATTATATGTGGTTTTAGGAGGAAGCCTCTGTCTCACCTCTCACGCCGCCATCTTTTAATGCCATGTGATCCTCCTATGGCCAGCGCGGCCTGAGCAGTGATCAGCTCAAGGCACTTGAGAAATATAATCTTTGAAGATTGAAAAAAAAAAGTGTGGCCAGTGATAAGAGGAGAGGAATCCATTTTTCTTCCTTTTTAATGCTGTTGTGTAAGGATGACAGACTTAGAGATATGGTAGTTACCTTGTGACCACGAGGACAAAAAACATAGCCAACACTTTGCTGGAATTATTGATCTGCTGAATCAAGCAAACTTTAACTATCTACCTCCAAGCTTTTTGTCAAGTGAAAGAAGAAACATCTTTATTGCTTGAGACACTCTGTAATTGTGTATAATGTTTTGCATATTAAAGCACTCTGAATTACAAGCCACTTAGGGTCCACAAGACAAGAAAGAGAATGCATAGATGAGTCCAGTGGCCTCAGGATCTGGGGAAATCACTATGACCTCATGATGTTAAATGGAATCATGGGGTCAGTCAAGGGTACATCAAAACTTCATTAAAGGGGCAGATGCATGTACTCTGCCCTGTTTCCATGTCACAATGTACTTTCTAATTCCCTCTAATACCATAAAAAGCCACATTTCATACCATATGTTTGTATCCCACATCTTTTTAGCACTACCAAGATTGGGAAAGTTACAGGTTCCTCTTCTACTCAAATTTCAGGGAGCTAACATACCTCTTCAAATCTATAGATTTGCTTTCTTCCAAAGTACAGAGTCTAAGTTTCGTGAATCCTATTAAATATCAGACTGTAAACAACCACCCTTGAGATAACTCCCAGAGATCCTATCTTAAGGACAAATATTGAGAATAGTAATATTTAATATCTTTGGGTAATCATGTATAAATGCTTCTAAACTTCTGAGCAGTATTCAGATAATTGATCACTCATTCATCCCTGCCACACCTTCTTTACTTGACTTCCTAGCACCCACTTTCCATATTTCCCCTTGACACCATGGACTGTTCTTCACCCACACTCACTGGTTACCCCTCATTTTCTAGGGGTTAATCTTTCTTTATCTGCATTTACTCCAGGTGATCTCATACATTCTCATAGTTCTCTATGCCAGTGACTCCTAATCTCAAATTTTTAGTGCAGATCTCTGTCTTGAGCTCCAAATTTCTACATTAAACTACCCTTGGCTTGTCCATTGGCAGTAGAGAGGCTTTCTCAATCTTAATATATCAAAGTCAAAGTCCAGATGTTCTAATTTACCCAAATCTGTTCCTCCCAATGTCCAACCCTCTAAGTTAAATGGCTTCTCTGTCTTTCCAAGTCAAAAACCTGTATGCATTTTTTTCTCTTATACCCTGCAAATAATTAAAAAGCAAATATATCCAGAATTCAGCAACTTCTCATCACCTCCACTTAGGACAGTCAGATTTGGCAAATAACAGTAATACTTGAACTCAGCATTTACATTTTTATACATGGTCTTCTGAGGTTTCCCCAGAAATGGTCTCCTTTCCACAAGCTTAGACCCTTTCTTATTTACAATTTGGTCTGCATCTGAAACCACGTTAACTGACAAGGGAAACTGATTATATCACCCCCTTACAAATAAACTGCTCTTGACTCCTGTATCAGTCACTTCTTTAACTGGAAATGACAGACAGCACAGCTCAAACAAGATTAAGGACTGAGGCAATTTACTGGCTCATGTAACTGAAATTTCCAAAAGGCTTAAGGTATAACTGCATCCAGGAGTTTAATAATATCAATAAATGTGCTCTTTTTCAATCCCCTTTACTTCATGCCCCCTGTCTTGCAATATTTTGCCTTCACTGATCTCTCTTCACAAAAGAGTCATCATTCTCAGATTCATCTCACATGCTTGTATTACTATGGCTGTTTGTAATCAGTATACACCACTCTTAGCAGTTCCACAGAAGACATATTATCCTGAGAGCTCTGTCAAATATGGGTCACACGGTCACTCAGGAACCAATCTCTGTGGCCAAAAATCTAAAGCACTCTCATAGTCTGGCTTAAGTCACACCTGGGGACCAGGTAGAGCTAGCCCCTGCCCTTATTCTTGGGATACATAATAACTGAATGAGGGACAGTGACTCCAAAAGAAGATCCTGGGAAACCAATAAAATGTTTTCATGGTTCCCTACTACCTACATGACAGATTCCACATTCCTCAGCTTAGCACATGGGGGTTTTTACAATCACTCCCCAAACCATCCCTCCAGCCTCCTCCATGGAGACTATTCCGTACTTCATGCTCCTGTCACACTGGTTTGTCATCATCTCCTACATGTTTTGCTGTACCCTGAACTTGTTACGCCTTTTCTACAGCAGTCCTTTCTTTTCGTGCAAAACAATACTCATGCTTAAACACCTGATGGAAATGTTTCTTCCATGATTCCCTGGCTGAATTGATTGTTCCAGCCTCTGCACTTTAAATCCTCTATGATGCCATTTAAGACCCTGCAATTCATTTCTTTGAAGCATTGTTTTCCACTAGAATGTGAGCTCCTGAGTATAGGGATGTCTCACCCATCTGTGTTCCAATGATGCCTAGTTTCAGGATTGATACAGTAAATAGTCAACAAAAAGTTGAATGGATGGTTTAATGAATGAATATATATGTTATTTGGTGAGGAGAGAACCAGGCAAAGAGTCTACAATCTTCATTTGAGCCCACTTCCCCGTTATCTGCTCTTTAACCTGGAACAAGCTGTTCATCTTCTCTTAATCTCTCTTTTCCACCTGTTGCTTCTTTATCCACTGAGCTTACTGATTCCTTGTGAAGTGCTAACGTGATGAATAAATGAAAGAGATGATCTGTTCACATATCCACTGTCTATTTTGCCAGGCTGTGATGAGCATCTGACTTTTCATCTGAAAACATCATTAAGGATTTCAAGAGCTAAGGTAAAGAGTCCAAGAAAGACAATCTTTCTCTCTTCCAGGAACGCTGTGCAGACTCCAGCCCCCAATGCTCCTTTTAGCAATTTATCATCATGGAGATAATCCCACTTTTATGTCTGACTACATGCTACCAGTTCATAGAGCTTTCCTTTCATTTCAGGCTAGTGTTTACTGACTACATACAAAGGGCCAAATGCTGCCCCTCTACCTAAAGTGGTCTTCTGCCAGACAGCTGCATGACTTTCAAATGATTATACCTTTTAAAATCACAGCCCCTACTCTGGAACTCTAGCCTGTAATTTGAGTTCATAGCACATCTTAGTGCATTGTTCCAGTACAGAAAATATCATGTCATGTGTTCAATTGCTCCCTCTCTGTCTCCTCCACTAGAATGTAACCCACCAGAGGCCAGAGACCCTCTGGCTGTGCTATACCACTCTGCCCTGAGCTCCTAGAACAGGGCTCCACATACAGTAAGTGCTCAGTCAATACTCTCCAAGTGGATGAAGAAATAACAAGCATCTTACATGGATTATATTACTCAGTTTTACCCAACAGCCCCATGAGATAGGCACCAATATTGTTCCATTGTATATACACAAGGGAACTGAGGCCCAAAGGGGTTAAAGCCACATAATTAGTCAGTGGCAGAGCCAGGACTCCACCCGAAGGTCTGGCACAGCATTTTCCCTTTGGCAGAATCTCTGAGCTTTGCTGGGAAAGCAGTGATGGGATTTTATATTCTTCTCAAGTACACTGTGGGACATTTTCCCAATGTGGGAGCCAGCCCTTCTCTGTCATGGTGGAGACCACAGAGGAAAAAGATTTACTGAGCTATTGCTGGACTGACAAAGATGAGCTATAGAACTGACATTTTAACTCTGCAAGCTGCAGGTTACAAACTGTTTTCCCGTCTGTGATGTCACTTGACTCTGAGTTAGATTCTGATTCCCATTGTGCAGAAAAAGAAACAAAAGATAGAGAGGGTAAGTGATCTGTCCCAGAGGAATTTCTCCAACTGGATCTAGTTTTTTCTCCCCCTCCTTGTCTTCCCAGGCAGTGAACAGCTCACACCCACATGGGGAGCATGCAGGAAGAACAGGGGCTCATACCAAGAACTCTGACGCCCAGAGTCCACAAGGCTCTTGGTCATTTTTGCCAGAATGAAACTTCTTGAAAAGACAGTTACTCAACTTGCTGGGCAAAGACCATTCCATTTGAAGAGTTTCTCCTTGAAAATGGTCAAAATCTTTGTATCCCATCTAACCAGAGAGGCTATTCCTCATGCATAGCCACTGATGCTAAGGATGACCTTCAGATTGCCACCGGCCCCCCAACTGATGGCATTATTCTAGCTAACCGCTCTGGATTCTTGATCTTATGAAGTGCTTTGTGGCCACTTCTTACCCAGAGGGAAATGACAACATCTTCTCAGAGAGGACTTTATTAGACCACAGGGAAATGGCTTAAATGATCTGTTGCTGGACTCCACTACACTCTTAAAACAATTCATTCCTACAATGTCAAAAATGGAAGTAAAGTATGATAAAAGGGATACTGAGGACACATTCTTTGTTGAGCAGTTCGAACATTTGTATAGTGTATAGTATTCGTCCTCAGACCATATTCAGTTTGCAGAACTCATTTACCTGGCTCGCTCAATTATATCGCTCTTAAGTGGAAGTAGAATGCCTGTAGGCAGGGTGTGGGACACGACCTCACCCCAATCCTTGTAAATCCTTGGAGTTTTCTATCAGCCTGCTTTATGATAATGTGACTCTACAAGCTTCAAGATTTAACAACACAGAGTTTTGATCAAGTTACAGGATGAGTTTTCTAGGCCCTCTACCTCATATTTTTGCAACATTCACACTTAATAATAGGAAGGGAGACAATAACACATAGAATCTCCATGGCACCTTCCAATTTTTTCTCCCAGAGGATTATTCTCACTTGTTACCTCATTTGCTCCTCACAGTGTCCTTAAAAGACATTGGCTCTTAAACCCAAGCAAACATAAGAAATACCTGAAAACTTAGTAAAATACAAAGATCTGGTCCACACCTGCAGAGATTCTCTTTCAGCAGTTTTGATTCTGCATTTCTAGCAAGTTTTAAGGATGCTGCGGCTGCTGCTGGACCATAGACCACTCTTTCAGGAGCAAACGGGGGAAGGATGATTCCACCCATTTCACGGATACAGAAACCGGTTATCATCTATAGACCGTTTGCAAAACACACTGAGAATCTCTGTACTGAAAACAGTAGCCACTCATTTCCCTGCCGGCCGTGAGCAGAGGGCTCCAGAAAGAGACATATAAGCAAATTTTTTAGGAAATCTTTAGTAAAATCTTTAATAAATTAATTTCTAACACTTCATTTCTCCCTGTAGCCCTGAGCTAGTCGGGGAGGGAGGGAGAGGTGAGATAATGTACTGTAATGAATATTTGCACAAGCTGGTTATGGAAGGATGTATTTGGCCTAATGAGAAAACCATTTTCTTCTCTGCTCCCACTGCTAAGGTTAAGAACTCCCAAGGTCAAAGCTAAACTATCCCCAGACTGCCTTCCTACAACTCTCCCCTGGCGTTGATGAAGGATAATTTACTGCAGATTCAAATAGGAGACTGGGAGGGTGGGGAATGATGGTGGAGGAAAAGAATAGGACTAGATTCCAACTGATGAAAATAGCTAATCACACAATTAAAAATATATATATATTTTTAATATATCTCTTTAGAGGATCCATGTCGACTTGCATTTTGGGCAGGTGATTTCACAGCATGCTGTATTGTGGTGCTTGATAAAACTGCTGAAAAAACTTTTTATCTACAAAATGAGGGCGTAGTGAACTATAAAATTGCTAATTATTTTCTAGTAAATTTACTTTTAAATAACTTTCGACATCAATTACAGGCACCATTAAGCACCATTCAGCACTGGGTGTATTTACCAAACAAGGGCAGGGCATTGCCGGTTCCTGATCCCTCTGTAGGGCCTCCAGCATCTCATTCTGCCCTTCCCCCGGCTCCCCTCCTCCAAGCCTGCCGCACAGACTCCGCATTAGTATCTAAAGCTGAACTCAAACTGCTAAGGAAGGGCAGATTGTTTCCATTTCAATGATTGACACCACGGCTCAGTCAAGCCCCTGGTGTCTTAGACGAAGGTCAGTTTAGGGGACGATTTTCACGCTAATTTAGACCCTTTCAGGTATATTTGCCAGCCCAGTTTTTCTCTATCTTTGCTGCAGTTTAGAGTCACCCAGCTTGAAAAGCAAAAAGCAACAGAGAAACTTTATTTCAGGGCTCTTCTTCAGACCCATTACATTGGAGCCTTAAAAAAAAAAATCCCAAGTGTTTTAAATGTGCATGCAAGGGTTTCAACAGCAGCCTCAGTCACCTGCAGCTGCAGACCGCCCAGACCAGTAGGCAGCGCCTCACCTCCCTCCTTCCTCTTGTCTCGCGAGCCGCTAGTCAGCTGGGGTAAAGGATCAACCAGCAAGTCAGAGCCAGCGTGCTGTAACTGTGGGATCTTCTCCGGTGAGTCTCTACCTGCAAGGTTTGGGGAGCTTTATAAGTGTTTATTTGCAATACCCCTTTCATGGTGTAAGTGCACATGTCGTGGGTCAGACAGGCCTCTGTTCTAGACTCAGCTTTCTGTGGAATCGTGGGCAAACTCAAGCCCCTCAGCTGTCAAACAGGGGTAGAGGGCTGTGTCTTGCCAATGGATTTCAGCCCCGGGCAAGTTCGCTATGGATTCAATGTGACCAAAGAAAATGATAGCAAACGTTCTCTGGGGTGAAAGGGTTTATTACCTGGCTTGTACTCCCGGCGGTAGGTCGAGCACTAGCGTCTCTGCCTCCGCCCAGAGCATTGGGCCGAGCTCTATATAGTGATACAGGTTAAAAAAATGATCAGTAATAGCTTATTGCCCCACAATGAGACATCACCTCTCGCCTCTTAGGATGGCTACTATCAAACAGAAAACAGCAAGTGTTGGCAAGGATGTGCAGAAATGAACCTCTTTTGCATTGTTGGTGGGAATGTAAAACGGTGTGGCTGCTATGGAAAACAGTATGGCCGTTCCTCAAAAAATTCAAAATTAAATTACTGTATGATCCAAAAAAAAAAAAATAGCCTATTGCCTAAAAGTATGGAAGCGATAGCCTAGCAACAGGCCAGTTACATTATCAGGTGGTTTAAGTTCAGTGAGGATCCTGGCCATAGGAACCCCAACTTCCCCACTGGCTGGTATAGGGGTGAACGCATCAGCTTTGGCACAGAGCTTCACAGTGCATGCCCCGGGCTGATGCCTTTGGGGTCTTAGCCGGACTCTGCCACTTACTGGCTGTGTCTTTGGCCTCAGTGTTAGGTAACTCATCTTAATTACCTCGTCAGATTGTTGGGAGGTTAAATGAGTGACAATACGGAAAGACTCCTGGAGCCCTGGAAAGGGCTCAATCCGTGGTAGCTCTCAGGAAAAACAGAGCAAGTGGCTAATCCATAGTTCCTCCTGATTTTTGAGTTTCCACAGAAAAGGCAACTTGTGTCAATGCTTCTGAAAGTACAAGGAGAGCTTCCACCATCTTTCTTCTTCCCTGAAGGGGGTAGTGTAGCCAATGTAATTGATAAGCACATGATACGCACTGGGCAACGTTTGCTGGTAGGTTAGGTCACTGCTCACATATACTGGTGTCTCTTGGTATGTATGACCTAGCTCTGCTTAGAAGAACTGAAGGAGGAGATAACTTTTTTCTCCAGCTTTTTTCCATTCAACTATGGGTCAACTCTGGGTCTGCTGTATAGAACAATATCACCCCAAAGCACGGGGAGTACAATTGGAAACCTACCTCTGGGGTCAGGTCCAAACCATGCTCCCCAGGTGGCCCCCCTCTGTGGAGGGGAGGGGTCAAGGAGGGATTTGGGTATTAATAGAGCTGATGGCTGTGTTCTGACTTGTCTTTTAGTTTCTTTGTTTTCTTCAATCAGACCCTGGAGCAGGGTTGAAGTGGATCATAAGTATTAGAATCCATCCTAGCAAGTTAGGTCCATTTTTCTCTCCATTCCGTTGGCTCAATCCATAGGATAGTGACGGAGTGTAGGTGTCTCCTGTTAGGGCTGATCAATTCCCCTGCCTAATACACCAATTCTCAGTTTTTGCATCAGAGCCCACTTGGACTAGCATGCATCGGACATTTGCTTACCATGGCGCCATTTATAAACACCCAAGTCATATCACTTTCCCAATGCATGAGAGGGGAGTGCTGGACTGGGGACGAAGGGGACACTTGCTGTGCATCTGGCCCATAGTATTTCATCATCACTTGGCTTCTGTTGTGTGTGCCTTGGCTGCTGGCTTCCCATGCCATTCTGGAATAGGGCTTGGCTGTTCGCTCTTAGACATGGTGCCTGGACCAGCTACTGTGATCTGTGAGAGTAATATGTCATCTGTCCCTTCACCCATACCCTGCTTCTTTCCATGTTTATCCTCACTGCAGAAGCCTTTCCATTTCTTAAATATAACCCTTTCCAAATTTTCTAGAAATTTGGGTAGGAGTTGTCTGGGCTTGGCTTGGTTAGCTCTTTGGTATAGAGATGATATCAAGTCTTAATAATACAATAAGATCATGTGAATTTCTCTATGTAACTATAAAACGGAACTGTAAATACTTTGGTTGTGAGCTCAGTGGTGTGAGCAAGTGCTTAGGGCCGGCAAGTGGGATGTTGTAGTGAATTCTCCCCTGTAGGGTGGGTATCCCGGGGCAAGCAGCTATGAAAGAAGAGGCCTAGAAGACTGTTTTGTTTATTGTAACATTTTCTCCCATTAACAATAATAAAATCAACGTAATAACAGTATGGGGAGTTTGGAAAACAAGAAAATAACTTCCTTAAATACCAACCTCTAAACACAATCCAAATTTTGTTTGGGGATCTTTCCCTTCTAATCCCAGTACACACACAAGTGATTTTTACACATGCACTATTAGTGTTTTATTCTGTGAATAATGACTGGCCTCCTATTATGTATGTAGCTTTTGTTTAGGGTTCCAAGTCAAGGAAGGCTCGGTCCTGGGCCTGGACTAGATGCAACCCAAAGAGGTAACTGCACTGATAGAAGTGAAATCTCCTGTCTGAACACAAGGAAGGAGGATAATGGCCTGATTTTCCCTTATTCCTCAGAATCTATCAGACAGACCTGGTAGTGTTTGGATCACAGGGCAACTCCATGCAATGCAGAGGCCTCGAACTGCGTCAGTTTGTCACAATTCTATCATCAAGGCTTTTTGGGCAGAGGAAACATAAAGTGTATTGACAAAATGGCATTCATTGCTAATATTAAAAAAAAAAGTCAGGATATTTCATGTAAAAATTCAGATTTCTGGCTTCTGTTGAAAAGCAGAAGAGCAGGCAACATCAGGTTTGCCTTCTCCTGGGGGACATTGTAAGGAAAGTGAGGAGGGGCTGCCCCATTCAGATAAGGCAGGCACTCCGTAGCTGCATGCTCATGACGTCACCTGTCTGGCCCATGTGGGCCACGGAGTCTGGGACTATGGGATTTTCTGTTTCTTATGTTAGAAAGCCAAGTTTTTACATTGGTTTCCTTGACCCTGTTGCGTCCGCAGTCATCTTCCCTGTTACCATCTTCTGCTGCTGTCTGTGTCCCTTTGCTTATCCGTCCTGACCTCCTGGCTGTGCCCTAGCACCTGAGAATGCTCGGCCTCGTGGGCTCACTCTCCTCTCTCTGCCTGCAGTGCTCGTCTCCTGCTGTCTCATTCCTGCTCCTCCTTTAAGTCTTTGTTCAAAGGTCACATTCTCATTCATTTAAAATTGCAACCATTTTCCCCATCTTCAACTTTTTAACTTTTACTACCTGTTAATAAATTATCTAAATAATTTCTTTGTTATGTTTATTGTTAATCATTCATCTCCCTCTAGAATAGTAGGGATGAACTGAATGCCAAGAAGGTTACCTGGTGGATGATCCATTTTCCTCCAATATTTTTATTGGAGGAAAGTGATATTTTTCTGGTAAAATACATATAAAATTTTTCATCTTAACCATTTTTTAAAATTATTATTTTGGTATCATTAATATACAATCACATGAGCAACATTGTGGTTACTAGATTCCCCCCATTATCAAGTCCCCACCACCCACCCCATTACAGTCACTGTCCATCAGTGTAGTGAGATGCTACAGAATCACTACTTGTCTTCTCTGTGTTGTACTGCCTTCTCCGTGCCCCCCACCCCCACATTATGTGTGCCAATCATAATGCCTCCTTTTCCCCCTTATCCCTCCCTTCCCACCCATCCTCCCCAGTCCCTTTCCCTTTGGCAACTGTTAGTCCATTCTTGGGTTCTGTGAGTCTGCTGCTGTTTTGTTCCTTCAGTTTTTCCTTTGTTCTTATACTCCACAGATGAGTGAAATCATTTGGTACTTGTCTTTCTCCGCCTGGCTTATTTCACTGAGCATAATAAATACCCTCTAGCTCTATCCATTTGTTGCAAATGGTAGGATTTGTTTTCTTCTTATGGCTGAATAATATTCCATTGTGTATATATGCCACATCTTCTTTATCCATTCATCTACTGATGGACACTTAGATTGCTTCCATTTCTTGGCTATTGTAAATAGTGCTGTGATAAACATAGGGCTGCATATGTCTTTTTGAAACTGGGCTCCTGCATTCTTAGGGTAAATTCCTAGGCGTGGAATTCCTGGGTCAAGTGGTATTTCTATTGAGTTTTTTGAGGAACCTCCATACTGCTTTCCACAATGGTTGAACTAATTTGCATTCCCACCAGCCGTGTAGGAGGGTTCCCCTTTCTTTGCATCCTTGCCAGCATTTGTTGTTCCTAGTGTTTTCTATGTTGGCCATCCTCACTGGTGTGAGGTGATATCTCATTGTGGTTTTAATTTGCATTTCTCTGATAATTAGCAATGTGGAGCATCTTTTCATGTGCCTGTTGGCCACCTGAATTTCTTCTTTGGAGGAGTGTCTGTTCATATCCCCCCCACATTTTTAATATGGTTATTTGCTTTTTGGGTGTTGAGGCATGTGAGTTTTTTATATATTTTGGTTGTTAACCTCTTGTCAGACATGTCATTTACAAATATATTCTCCCATACTGTAGGATGCCTTTTTGTTCTGCTGATGGTGTCCTTTGCTGTACAGAAACTTTTAAACAGGAGGTAGTCCCATTTATTCATTTTTTATTTTGTTTCCCTTGCCTGAGGAGATGCGTTCAAGAAAAAGTTGCTCATGTTCATATTTAAGGGATTTTTGCCTATCTTTTCTTCTAAGAGTTTTATGGTTTCATGACTTACACTCAGGTCTTTGATCCATCTTGAGTTTACTTTTGTGTATGGGGTTAGACAATAATCCAGTTTCATTCTCTTGCATGTAACTGTCCAGTTTTGCCAACACCAACTGTTGAAGAGGCTGTCATTTCCCTATTGTGTATCCATGGCTCCTTTATCGTATATTAATTGACCATATATACTTGGGTTTATATTTGGGCTCTCTAGTCTGTTCCGTTGGTCTATGTGTCTGTTCTTGTGCCAGTATCAAATTGTCTTGATTACTGTGGCTTTGTAGTAGAGCTTGAAGTCAGGGAGCATAATCCCCCTGCTTTATTCTTCTGTCTGAGGATTGCTTTGGCTATTCGGAGTCTTTTGTGGGTACATATGAATTTTAGAACTATTTGCTGTAGTTTGTTGAAGAATGCTGTTGGTATTTTCATTAGGGATTGCATTTAATTTGTAGGTTGCTTTAGGCAGGAGGGCCATTTTGACAATATTAATTCTTCCTATCCATGAGCATGGGATGTGTTTCCATGTATCTTCTTTAATTTCTCTCATGAGTGTATTGTAGTTTTCAGAGTATAGGTCTTTCACTTCCTTGGTTAGGTTTATTTCTCGGTATTTTATTCTTTTTTTTTGGTATTGTTAGTATACAATTACATGTGCAACATTATGGTAACTAGACTCCCCATTTTATTCTTTTTGATGCAATTGTGAATGGAATAGTTTTCTTGATTTCTCTTTCTGCTAGTTCATTGTAAGTGTATAGGAATGCAACAGATTTCTGTGTATTTTGTATCCTGCAACTTTGCTGAATTCAGTTATTAGTTTAAGTAGTTTTGGGGTGGAGTCTTTAGGGTTTTTTATGTACAATATCATTTCATCTGCAAACAGGGACAGTTAAACTTCTCCCTTGCCAACCTGGATGCCTTTTATTTCTTTGTGTTGTCTGATTGCTTTGGCTAGGACCTCCAGAATTATGTTAAATAAAAGTGGGAAGAGTGGGCATCCTTGTCTTGTTCCCAATCTTAAAGAAAAAGTTTTCAGCGTCTTGCTATTAAGTATAATGTTGGCTATGGGTTTGTCATATTTGGCCTTTATTATGTTGAGGTACTTGCCCTCTATACCCATTTTTTTGAGAGTTTTTATCATGAGTGGATGCTTTGTTGAATGCCTTTTGGCATCTATGGAGATGATTGTCCATCTTTTTGTTGATGTGGTGGATGATGTTGGATTTTTGAATGTTGTACCATCCTTGCCTCCCTGGAATAAATCCTGCTTGATCATGATGGATGATCTTTTTGTTGCATTTTTGAATTTGGTTTGCTAATATTTTGTTGAGTATTTTTGCATCTACATTCATCAGGGATATTGGTCTGTAATTTTCTTTTTTTGTGGTATCTTTGCCTGCTTTTGGTATTTGATTGATGCTGGCCTTGTAGAATGAGTCTGGGAGTATTCCCTCCTCTTCTACATTTTGGAAAACTTTAAGGAGGATGGGTAATAGGTCTTCACTAAGTGTTTGGTAAAATTCAGCAGTGAAACCATCTGGTCCAGGAGTTTTGTTCTTAGGTAGGTTTTTGATTACCAATTCAATTTTGTTGCTGGTAATTGGTCTATTCAGATTTTCTGTTTCTTCGTGGGTCAGCCTTGAAAGGTTGTATTTTTCTAGAAAGTTGTCCATTTCTTCTAGGTTATCCAGATCATTAGCATATTTTTCATAGTATTCTCTAATAATTCTTTGTATTTGTGTGGTGTCCTTAGTGATTTTTCCTTTCTCTTTTCTGATTCTGTTTATGTGTGTAGACTCTCCTTTTTCTTGATAAGTCTGGCTAGGGTTTTATCTATTTTGTTTATTATTCTCAAAGAAACAGCCCCTGCTTTCATTGATTCTTTCTATTCTTTTTTTCTTCTCGATTTAATTTATTTCTGCCCTAATCTTTTTTATGTCCCTCCTTCTACTGACTTTGGGTCTCATTTGTTCTTCTTTTTCTAGTTTTGTTAATTGTGAGTTTAGACTGTTATTTGGGATTGGTTTTCTTTCCTGAGGTAGGCCTGTATTGCAATACACTTCCTTCTTAGCATGGCCTTTGCTGCATCCCACAGATTTTGTGGTGTTGAATTATTGTTGTCATTTGTCTCCATATATTCCTTGATCTCTGTTTTTATTTGGTCATTGATCCATTGATTATTTAGGAGCATGTTATTAAGCCTCCATGTGTTTGTGGTATTTTTCATTTTCTTTGTGTAATTTATTTCTAGTTTCATACCTTTGTGATCTGAGAAACTGGTTGGTACAATTTCAATCTTTTTGAATTTAGTGATGCTCTTTTTGTGGCCTAGTATATGATCTGCTCTTGAAAATGGTCCATGTGCACTTGAGAAGAATGTGTACCCTGTTGCTTTTGGATGGAGTGTTCTGTAGATGTCCATTAGGTCCAAATGTCTAACACGTTGTTCATTGCCTCTGTCTCCTTACTTATTTTCTGTCTGGTTGATCTGTCCTTTGGAGTGAGTGGTGTGTTGACATCTCCTAAAATAAATGCATTGCATTCTATTTCCCCCTTTAATTCTGTTAGTATTTGTTTCACATATGTCGGTGCTCCTGTGTTGGGCACATAGATATTTATAATAGTTATATCCTGTTGTTGGATTGACCCCTTTATCATTATGTAATGTTCTTCTTTGTCTCTTGTGACTTTCTTTGTTTTAAAGTCTATTTTGTCCGATAAAAGCACTGCAACACCTGCTTTTTTCTCCTATTACTTGCATGAAATATCTTTTTCCATCCCTTTACTTTCAGTCTGTGTATGTCTTTGGGTTTGAAGTGAGTCTCTTGCAGGCAGCATATAGATGGGTCTTGTTTTTTAATCATTCAGTGACTCTATGTCTTTTGATTGGTGCATTCACACCATTTACATTTAGGCTGATTATGGATAGGTATGTATTTATTACCATCACAGGCTTTAGATTCATGGTTACCAAAGGTTCAAGGGTAATTCCCTTACTATCTAACAGCCTAATTTAACTCACTTAGTATGCTATTACAAACACAACCTAAAGGTTCTTTTTTTTTCCTCCTTTTTCTTCTTCCTCCATTCCTTATACATTAGGTATCATATTCTGTACTTTTGTTTATCCCCTGATTGACTTTCGGGGTAGTTGATTTGATTTTGCATCTGGTTAGTAATTAATTATTTTACTTTGCTGTGGTTTTATTTACCCTGGTGACAGCTATTAAGCCTTCAGAATACTTCCATCTATAGGAGTCCCTCCAAAATACACTGTAGAGGTGGTTTTGGGGAGGCAAATTCTCTCAGCTTTTGCTTATCTTAAAATTGTTTAATCCCTCCTTCATATTTAAATGATAAACTTGCCAGGTAGAGTATTCTTGGTTCAAGGCCCTTCTGTTTCACTTCATTAAGTATATCATGCCATTCCATTCCAGTCTGTAAGGTTTCTGTTGAGAAATCTGATGATAGCCTGGTGGATTTTCCTTTGTATGTGACCTTTTTTCTCTCTCTTTCTGCTTTTAAAAGTTTGTCCTTATCCTTGATCTTTGCCATTTTAATTATTGTATGTCTTGGTGTTGTCCTCCTTAGGTCCCTTGTGTTGAGAGATCTGTGCACCTCCATGGCCTGAGAGACTATCTTCTTCCCCATATTGGGGAAGTTTCTAGCAATTACCTCCTCAAAGACACTTTCTATCCCTTTTTCTCTCTTCTTCTTCTTCTGGTACCCCTATAATGAGAATATTGTTCCGTTTGGATTGGTTACACAGTTCTCTCAATATTCTTTCATTTTTAGAGATTATTTTTTCTTTCTGTGCCTCAGCTTCTTTGTATTCTTCTTCTCTAATTTCTGTTCCATTTATCGTCGCTTCTAGTACATCTAATCTGCTTTTAAATCCCTCTATTGTATGCTTCATTTCAGATATGTAATTTCTTAATGATTGCATCTCTGTCCTAAATTCGTCCCTGAGTTCTTAAATATTTTTCTGTACCTCCATGAGCATGTTTATGACTTTTATTTTGAACACTCCTTCAGGAAGATTGGTGAGTTCAGTTTCATTTGGCCCTTTTTCTGGCGTTTGCGAGATTTTTGTTTGAACCAATTTCCTTTGACGTTTCATATTTGTATGTGACGCCCTCTAGTGCCCAGAAGCTCTAGTCTCTGGAGCTGCTCAGCCCCTGGAGTGATGTCGGGAGTCGCAGGGGAGGGGTGCTGGTGCCTGGGGGGAGGAAAGAGCTGTTTCCTGCTTCCTGGTTGCAGGGCCTGTCTCCACTGTCAGAACCAGTGGGTCAGGACACAGTTGTAAGCCTCTGTGCTTTGTGTCTGGAGCTGCTGTAGGTGGTGCCTCCCTCTGGCTGGCCTGACACCAGGGCAGGGAGTGCCAATTTGTGAGTTGCTTCCAACAGGCCCAGAGGAAGGTGCAGCTCATAGTCAGGGGCCTCTGAGCTGAGTAGCCACCCAGGGGGATGGAGCACCTGAAGCTCTTTAAAGTTCCCAACCTGCTGGGAAGGGCACACCCAGACAACCTTGTCCACCTATCCCTTCTCCTGCACAGCAAGCTCTGTGCAAACCCTGCCCCTTCAGCAGCTCTCTCACTGCTAGGAAGCCTCTCAGACTGTCCGCCTTTCCTTTGTCCCAGAGCATCCGGATCTGGACCCCTGTCCTCCACAAATGGCTGGAATCTCAGTCTCCCCAAGTATTCTGCCTATTTTAGCTTTCCAACCCCACTAGTCTCCAGAGCACCATGCAATGTAGGATTGTGCTCCCAAAGCAGATGTCCAGGGCTTGGTGTTCAGTAGTCCTAGGCTTCCACCGTCTCCCTGCTCCCTTTCTCTTCTCTTGCTAGTGAGATGGGGTGAGGGAAGGTCTTGGGTCCCACTGGATCAAGGCTTTGGTATGTTACACTGTTTCATGAGGTCCGCTCTGTTCTCCAGGTGTATGCAGTCTGGTGCAGCCTTCTTTCCTATTGTTCTTTTAGGATTAGTTGCATTAACTATATTTTTGTAATACATGTGGTTTTGGGAGGAATTCTCTGTCTCACCTCTCATGCCACCATCTTGAATCCCTCCTATCTTAATCATTTTTAAGTGCAGAGTTCAGTAGTATTAAGTACATCCATAATATTGTACAACCATTACCATTATCCATTTCCATAGGTCTTTTTCATCTTGTAAAACTGAAATTCTGTATCTGCTAAACAACTCCTCCCTTCTTCCCCCTCCCTCCAGCCTCTGGAAACCACCATTCAGCTCTGTTTGAATGTCTCTGTGAATCTGACTGCTCTAGAAATCTTGTGTCGGTGGAATCATACAGTATCTGTCCTTTGTGTCTGGCTTATTTCATTGAACAGAATGTCCTTAAGGTTCCCCCAGGTTGCAACATGTATCACCATTTCCTTCATTTTTAAGGGTTAATAATATTTCATTGTTTGGACCACGTTTTGCTCATCCATTCATCCACCAATGGGCACTTGTTTTTTTTCCCACATTTTAGCTTAATTCATTTATGTTGACCAAATAAATGATCCCTGACTAGGCTGTAGGACTTAGAAGAACTAATTTCTGATCCTAGCTGCTCTTGGGAGCTAACTGACCTTTGTAAGTTACTATGCCACCCTAAGCCTCAGTTTCCTTATTGGTGAAACTAGAGAGGCTTAAGAATCATATATAGTAAAAGAATATATATATATATGATATAAATATATAAAATATGTTAATTTATAAATATATAGAAATGTGTAAGTAGAAATATGTACTTACACATATTTGTAACATATAATAATTTATGTATTTTTTATACAATTTGCACATATATATATAAATATTCTGGAATGGTGAAGTCAGTCTGGCCTGAGTTTGTCCCTTAGTGACTGAGTGACCTTGGCAAGTTATTGAACTTTTTTCTGCCTCAGTTTCCTCACTTATAAAATTGGGCCAACCAGACTGCCTCTCATAGGTTAGTTAGGAGCTGTTAACCTTAAAAATAAAGCTGTCAGGTGGGACTATATCAAGCTGAAAAGCTTCTGTACAGCAAAGGACACCATCAGTAGAACAAAAAGACATCCTACAGTATGGGAGAATATATTCATATATGACGTATCCAATAAGGGGCTGGCATCCAAAATATATAAAGAACTCACGCACCTCAACAAACAAAAAGCAAATAATCCAATTAAGAAATGGGCAGAGGACATGAATAGACACTTCTCTAAAGAAGAAATTCAGATGCCCAACAGGCACATGAAAAGATGCTCCACATCACTAATCATCAGAGAAATACAGATTAAAACCACAATGAGATATCACCTCACACCAGTGAGGATGGCCAACATCCAAAACACAAACAACAACAAATGTTGGCGAGGGTGTGGAGAAAAGGGAGCCCTCCTGCACTGCTGGTGGGAATGCAAATTAGTTCAACCATTGTGGAAAGCAGTATGGAGGTTCCTCAAAAAACTCGAAATAGAAATACCGTTTGACCCAGGAATCCCACTCCTAGGAATTTACCCTAAGAATGCAGCAGCCCAATTTGAAAAAGACAGATGCTCCCCTATGTTTATCACAGCACTATTTACAATAGCCAAGAAATGGAAGCAACTTAAGTGTCCATCAGTAGATGAATGGATAAAGGAGAAGTGGTACATATGCACAATGGAATATTATTCAGCCATAAGACGAAAAGAAATCCTACCATTTGCAACAACATGGATGGAGCTAGAGGGTATTATGCTCAGTGAAATAAGTCAAGCCGAAAAAGACAAGTATCAAACGATTTCACTCATACGTGGAGTATAAGAACAAAGAAAAAAAAACCTGAAGGAACAAAACAGCAGCAGACTCACAGAACCCAAGAACAGACTAATAGTTACCAAAGGGAAAGGGACTGGGGAGGATGGGTGGGAAGGGAGGGATAAGAGGGAAAAAGGGGTGTTACGATTAGCACATGTAATGTTGGGGGGGGCACGGGGAGGGCTGTACAACTCAGAGAAGACAAGTAGTGACTCTATAGCATCTCACTATGCTGATGGACAGTGACTGTAATGGGGTTGGTGGGGGGGACCTGACGAAGGGGGTAGTTTAATCACCATAATATTGCACATGTAATTGTAGATTAATGATACCAAAATAAATTATTAAAAAAAAATATATATATAAATAAAATATATATTAAAAAAAATAAAGCTGTCAGTTATTTTAGCAACAAAATGGGCTTATACAGGAAGAGCAGAGAAATGCCATGTGGGATAAGCAAGCTTTGGTGAAACGACAAGCATGTCCAGACAAGGAAGGAGAGGAGACTCTTTTATAGAAGAAAGAGGAAGAGTTGGGGACTGTTGTAAGCACAAAGTCCATTGGAGGAAACTGGATGTCCCACGTGTTGTAGCTCCTCCTGGGCTGAATTGTAAGTCTCTCATTGGCTGGGCTGTTGCTTGGGGCATCAGAAACTCTTCCCTCCTCCTGCTGGGTGGTGAAGCAGCCAGGACAGCAGAGTTGTAAGGTGTCCTTCTCTTCTTCCTGTGGGGTCTGCAACTGAGCAGGAGTGGTGGGCATGAGAGCTTCCCCTGCAGGCCTCCCAGTCCCACATCCCTGAGGCTTCCCTTAATCAGTTTTCACAGAACAGTAAAGAATATGCTGTGTGATGGGTCCCTCCAGGGCCTGATAGCTATTCGATGTTTCTCCTCTTCCCCTCAATATGGAAGATTCCCCCAGGGGACTTGGTAGATCCCTGGGGAGGAGCTGTAGGTGCGAACTTCCAAGACCAAGTCTCCAGTGATGTAAATTGGAATGAGGCCCCTAGGTGGGAGAGAGGTGAGGCCTTGTGTCCTTTGGATGCAAAGAGGCTTATTGTGCTTTACCATCTCCAGGGATGTGAATATGCAGAGCACCAGCATGCATGATGGGCAGGCTGGAATGTTCGTGGGGTGCCGTGTGAGGGGGTGGATGCAGGGAAGTCTTGCAAGTTGGGAGTTAGTTCTATTTAGATGAGCCCATTCAAGTGAGCGAATAAACTTGGGCTTTTGCAGTTTCATCTGGGCCTCCCCTTGCTTTAGGACAGCAAGACCACCTATCTCTGATAATAAGGATGCTTCTTCCCAGGGCTGCTAGTGTGTGTGAAAACATCCCCAGTCCAGTTTCCTGACATTGGCTGACATACCTAGAAGTAGATGGTAAAATTGCCAATTTGATAGGCTCTTTTTCTTGCACTCAGAGTTTTCAAGGCTTAAAAATAATCATCTGATGAAAAAAGCCATCACTGCCTCAAGCATTTCCCAGGTCTGAGCACTTTGCTAAGTGCTCTGCGTGGTCATTTCATGCCACAACAAGCCTAAGAGCCAGTCCCATTAGTATCATAATTTTGACTGGCCAGTTCTGCAAAGTTGGTTCTGGTTGGGAGCTGTAAATGGCTAGAAAAGAGGCTAGTTAGGGGGCTCAGGCCTAAAATGTGAAGAAATATACATCCCCATGCCTTTCCCTTTCCACCTAGGAGAATGTCTGGGTGTTTACTCTCCGGCCCTCAGGTATCTCACCTTTAAGAGGGAGACCATTATATAGCTTACCTACCAATGCTTTTGTCAGGACTGAAGGCACCCTGTGCCATGTTTAGCCCAAAGTACATTATCCAGAGAAGCCAGAACTCTTCTCTCTCCCCCTCCCCTCCCCTCCTCTCCCCTCCCCTCCCCCTCCCCCTCTCTCCTTACCTTTTTTAAGGGATCTGGCCTGGGCTGAATGGTGTCCCTCAGTATCAAATTCATATGTTGAAATCCTAACCCCAAGTCCCTTAGACTGGGATTGTATTTGGAGACAGGGCCTTAGGTGATTAAGATAAATGAGGTCATCTGGGTGAGCCTTGTTCCGGTATGATTGGTGTCCTCATAAGAAGATGAGATTGGGATCCAGACACACAGAGAAATGGCAGACATGGTGTTGCCTTAGGGCAGCCCCAGCTGACTAATGCAGGCTGCATACAGGATCAGGAACCGGGTTGCTTAAACAAGCAGGGCTGGGTTCCTCTGGGCCAACAAACTCACTAGGCAGGGGGATGCTGTGCCTTGAAGGCTGTCCCTGTACGTCAGTCCCTATCAATGACTCCTGGTCCCATACTGGTCAAGGTTGCCTGAGATGGCCCTGAGCATGGACACAGGGAAGAGATTAATTCATTTGGGAGGGACTTCAGGAATCTGGGTCTCAGAAATTGTCTGATCAGCTTCTGACAAGGCTGCAAGAAGGAAGTAGAGTTGAGCCCTGTCTTCAGGTCTTGGGATTATGAACTCTATATTTTTTACTGCAACAAAGATAAGTTTGGATTTTAGGAGCATGATTCTGCCACAGGGCCTTTGCTGTTCTCACTGCTTGGAAATCACCTTCCCCAGATGTTCATCTGACTCACTCACTTCATTCAGATCTCTGCACAAATGTTCTCTATCTCCCTACCTCGCCATATAAAGTAACACTCTCTCCTTTATCGACATTCCTTTGCTTCCCTTCATAGACTTATCACCTCCTGACTACATGGTTTTAAATTACAGATTAGATTCATTGATTGCCTCTCCCACTAAAATGTAAGACTCAGGAGGACAGGGACTTGGTTACGTTTTCTACTTTATCCACAGGGGCTCACTAAATGGGAATAGAGACGTGACAATTCTGTTCATCAAGTCTTACTATCTTTCAGTCACCCACAGGTTTATAAAATGTCTTCCCAGAAGTGATAAGGAAGAAAGTTTTGTATATTCTTTCGGCATGTTTCCATTCATATGGATTTATTTAATGTATAAAAATAATGTCGTATTTCCTATACTATTTGGTAGCCTGCTTTTTCACTTACCATATGTCATAAACTTTTTCCGGTAGAAATAGTTAGTCTTTTCTAGTCCTGGTATACCATTATCAGGATCCTTCATAATTTGCTTGATCTCTTCTTCATGAACATTTTGATCATTTCCAATTTCTCATTATTATAAACGTGTGTATTAATTTTCTATTGCTGTGTAACCAATTACCCCAAAACTTAGTGGCCTAAAACTACAGATTTTTGTCTCATCGTTTCTGCAGTCAGGAATCTGAGAATGGTTTAGCAGGGTTCTCCGGCTCTGGGGCTCTCGGAGGCTGCAGTGGAGGTGCTGGCTCCGGCTGTGGCCCCACCTCAAGGCTCTACCGGGAAGGATCCTGTTTCTACATCATGCATGTGGTTGGGGGCGGGATTCTGCCCATCGTGGGTTGCTGACCTGAGTGCCTCTGTTCCTCACCAACTGCTGGATAGAGGCCTCCTTGGTCTCTTTCCACATGGACCTCTGCAGAGGGCAGCTCACAGCCTGGCACCTTTCTCCATTAGAGCAAATGAGAGGATAAGGAAGAGTGTGCCAGCAAGACAGAAATCAATCTTGTGACCCAATCACAGAAGAGACATCCCACCATTCTGCCATATTCTATTTGTTATAAAAGCAAGGTGCTAAGTGCAGCCTACATTCAGTGGGGTAGCACAAGAACACCAGAAGCCAGAGTAATTGAAAGTCATGTCAGAAGCCACCCGCTGATAGGAACATCTATGTCTGTAACTGTAGATACTTACATCCACATACATACATTTCTGATTGCTTATTTGTAATACATTTTATAGAAGGAGAATCACCGGGCTGGATTATGTGTATGTTCATTGTAGAGTGAAGCGTTATGCATGTTTCATAAGGCTTTTGATGTATAAAGCTACAATACCTTCAAAAATAAAAAAGCTCATAGCAGTTTATTCCCTTGCTCACTCTCAGTATTATGGGAATGTGCACCCCCCACGCTTATCAACAACAGTTCTTTTATTCACTCCCAAGTTACTGGAGGAAACATATTCCACAATAGCTTTTTATTGTTATTTTTAATTGCTAGGGATCCAACCCATTTCATATGATTATTGAGTATTTGGGCTTTTTCCCCTGTGAATAGCTAGTTCATACCCTTTGCCCCATTTTCTATCAGGGCATACAGAATTTTTTTGTTGATTTGTAAGAGGTATGCATATTTTTAATATTTTGTTTCTGTTACTTAAATAATAGAATAAATATCAACATTAATAAATTTAATATCCTAGTTTTGTTACAGCTTATAAAACCTTTTTCAGTTTGTAATTGGTCTTTCAGTTTTATGATGTTTTTGATGTAAGTTCTTTCTTTAAAAATATTTAAGGCAGTCAACTCTATCAAAATAGTCCTTTTTTTTTCTTTTGAGTTGTGCTAAAAACGTCTTCCCATCTATACCAAGTCTGGTGACGTAAGGTACCTCATTTTTTAATAGTTAGTTTCCTTCCTTCCTCCCTCCCTCCTTTCTTCCTTCCTTTTATAATATTGCAATGTTTTAATCCACCATCTCTCATTTTGCTTTATATATTCAAGTAACCATTCAGCATCTCCTTTCTCCTCCTCCTTTTTCTTCTTCTTCTTCTTTTCATAAGTGAATAGTAGATTGACTGTATAGCGAATGATTCTTCCTTCTACTTTTGGGAAATGTCATATTTATCATATTGTACATTTCTATATATGTTCTCTTCCTGGGCTGTCTATACTTTTCCTTTGATCAAGCTATCCATTCTTGAACCAGGTCCCACAATGTTTTAAACACGTGTATCAATTTTATTAATATCATAAAGTATGTGCATATTAATTAGCATATCATTCCATTATTATATTAGTAAATTAATCTATTAGTATACGAACATTTGTTCTACTCACTGCTGATTAATATTTTGTTCCTACTATTCTCAGATGTTTACTTTTAAATTTAAGAATCAGTTTGTTAAGATGTAAAAAGTATTAGGATTTTGACTGAAATTGCTTACACCTTTAAGTTAGGAGAATTAGTGTTTTTAAAATACTTTTCTTCCAGAAAAAATAAAAAGTCTCTGTTTTTTCAAGTCTACTTTTATGAACACTCAGAAAATACTTGTAGCAATTTTCCGTCGCTCTTGAACATTTTGTGTCCTCCTTTACAACAGTTACAATGACTATTTGTTTTCCATAGCACTGTAATATTGGGGAAATGAATTCACGTCTCTCAGTTTCTCCTGCTCATCTTTAAGCTGGACCGGCTCACTCCTGCCTCTCATGGATGCTGTATGGCTTCAATGAGGTGGTGAATTTAAAGCTCCCAGGTGCCCTGCACAACACTCCAGGTACTCAACACGTGGTGGTAGGAGTTGTGACTTTAAAAGAAATCGTTGAACAGCATTAGATTATCATGATCACTACTAGACGATGAAGAAAATTCCTCTTCCTTGTGACAGCTCTCTAAGCACCTGGTCCCATTAGCCTATAAATCTTTTGAAGTGAGGCTGTGAGGTAAGGGGATGGCAAACATAATCCAAGCTGGAAAATTGTGGCTTTAACTCTTTCTTTCTCAGTCCTGCTTTACACTCTCTCCCAGGTCCAGCTACTTCCTTAGCAGATGGAAGCTCTTTGATTTCTGAGGGAAGTGGAAATGCCTGTCGTGTTCTGCCATTGAGTATGATTTGGTCATTGTGAGTGATTCATAAATCCATAAATACAAGGGTGAATAGATGCTGTTTATCTGTCCACTATCCCAATCTCAGTCATTCTAACACTGAGATTGTACGGGATGGTTCTGTGTGATGGTTGCAGAGCGTAGGTTTCTGTTAGAGTTCTCCGTGATGGTTCTTTATTCTGGAGGGCGATTCTGCATGATAGCTCTGTGTGATGAATTTAAAGGCTGGCCTCTGAGCACCGCCCCCTCTGAGTGCCATTTTTAAAGAGTCTCATGAGATTTCCCCTGGGAAATCCTCCAGCTTGTTGTAGAAGATGGCATTTGGCAGATGGAACATGAGAGAAGAAATGGAGGGTTGACAGAGAGGTTTGGGGGAAGAAATAGGGGAACAAAAATGGCACAAGTGAATACTAGAAGGAAGGGAGGTTGGAGGGAAGAAATAAGGATTGGCAGAGGGCTGGGGGTTCTGGGGGGAGAAGCGTTGAAGGACCTGCAGAGGCAGGAACTAGAGTGAAAGGGGATAGAACAGCAACTCTTGGGTGATCGCACCTCTACAAAAGTCAGAGTGGAGACACTGTCCCCACATGTTGCCAACAGTACATTCTGTGACTCAGTCATTATGCAGAGAGGTGAGCGGGGGGCTGAAGGGCAGAAGTAATGTCCGTAATTCTGTGCCTTTGGCAATGTCTTTCTGTATGCAGTAATGATTTTATGTCTCACTTCTTTCTGGTCCACACATGCCTCATAACGAAAAGTGCCACCATGAGTGACTATTTATGTTTCAAGACAACAGCGCCGGCACACTAGAGCATCCTCTGAGTCTCTTCTGAAAAGGGATGTTCGCAGAACATCCTGAGAGCTCTGCCGCTGGCTAGAGGAGTTGGAGTTTGGATATGAAATCAGGCAGATCTTTGTTTCAGCCCTGCTGGTTCTACTTCCTGACTTGTTTTCACTGCGTCTCAGTCTTCTTGTTTGAAGGTGGGGATGTGCACATCTGGCTCACTCCTGAAGGCGAACAGTGCAGTGGGTGGAACTAAGGCAGGGCCCCCTGATGGTTGACTAGGAAAATGTCAAATCTCTTTCCAACCTCTGTGCTTGGAAGAACACAAGCTGGCTGGTAAAATTCCAGCCTGTGAGTATAGATAGCAGAAATGAGTATATCTCCTCATCCCCTCCCTCCCTAGGAAAGCTTATTTCAGTCAACAATATTTAATACATTCTCCTTTTATTGTTGTGGAGATGAGAAGATGAATGGACATGAAATACATTTTGATGATCATTTTCATCTGGTTATCTCTGTACACTTACTCTGTGCTATGTGCAAAACCAGGCTATGACACCACTAAGCATTCTCCACTTAATTCCTGTAACAGGAAGAACATGAGTCGGTTGCTATTTTGCCATTTTATTAAAAGTGTCTCAAGCATAGAGAGTAAAATAAGTGCCCCAGGTTCACACTGTGATACAATCAGGATTTAAACTTGGAACCTGATGATACCATAGCCTTAAATCTCAACTTCTGGGTTATATTGCCCTGAACCTCCCTAAGTTTCAAGCAATCCAGCAGCAGAGATAGACATGCAGATAAATACAAAAGAATGTGTCATGAGCCCTGAGACTATTACATAAGGTCCAGCGGGATCATAGACAGTGGGCAAATTATCCTAGGGTTTGGGGAATGGCTTGACAAAGGGGGTAGATGCCTGATTTGCGTCCTGAAAAATGAGCAGGACTTTGCCACACAGACCTAGCTTTCCAAGTGTAGGAAATGGCCTCTTCAGGGGCATGGGACTTGGATTTTCGCAGGGTATAAGCTCAGGAGATACCAGGTACTTCGTGGCTAAATCAGAAGTGCTCCTTCAGAGAAAAGGCAGGAGATGGAGTGGGAGGGATCCAGTGAAACCAGACTGTGGGGGGACTTCATTGCCGGTCTAGAGTTTGCACTGTATCCTAAGGGCCATGGAGAGCCATGGAAGTGTTTATAAGAGTGACATGGTCAGGCTGATGCTTTACAAAGATCACATCTGCTGTGTGAATGGATGGCTGTGGCCTGGTGGCAGATAATACCAGTAGCAGGTGGATCTGAAAGCCTAAGGAAGAAATAGTGAGACCCTGAATTAGGGTGATGGGACAGCAGAGGAGAGGATGGAATTGGGAGAGCTACATAAGGAAGAATCCACAGTTGTGAGTATGTAACATATAGAGGGAGACAGAGAGAGGGAAGGAGAGCCAGGGAGAATCCTAGGACGGCCAAGGAGCTAACTTGGATATCCTGGTAGTGGTGTCCTCTGGTTCCCCCATTCAACCAGACATAATCAAGCCTGATTTGACATCTGTACATTGTCCACCAAATACACCAATGGTCCTTCAGCTTCAAAGGCATGGAAGGAAACTGTGATAATTGAAGTTCAATGGCATTTTGATCTGAAAGCAAATTCCATCAGTCATGAGTCCACAGCCTGGTCTAGCTATTTGGCCTCTTAGATTTACCAAGACAGATCTCGAGACCTAAATGCCTGAGCCACTCTCCTGTCCATTCCTGTGACTGCTTTCCAGGGAACTCACATCCTACAGAGCCCAGCCTTTTAGGGTACCCAGGATGAAGGGAGAGTTTGCAGTGGAGCTACAGCTTCATCCTTGTGAACCTGCTGAGATGCTCCCCACACAGGTTAGTTCATTGAATGTTTTTTGAGCTGTGGTCCCAGGACAGTGCTACATGCTGGGGACACAGCAGAGGGCAAAGGAGGGGTGCCGAGTTCCCGACTTCACAAATCTAATCTAATTGGGGCAGGATGATTGGTGTTACTCATATCAATAGAAAATGAAAACTGGAAGTGCTGAAACAGAGTGAAGCAGCTCTGAGACTCTACGTTAATAAAAGAAAAGCGCCTACTTAGTGAGGTCAGGGGAGGCCCTCCTGAGAAAGTGACACTTACATGGAAATTGGAAAGATGAAATAGTCTATTTAAGTAAAGGTGAAAAGAACAAGAGCTCCCCACCTTTTCTAATTATCTGAGAAACCGTAAAATACTGCTTTTTTAAGATCCAACTCTCACTCAAAGATCTAGAGTAGTTCTTGCTGTTTACAGGTGGGCTTGACACTTTTGGGGGTGGCATGCCAGACCTCTCCCACGCACAGGAGCCTAGCTGAGGCATGGCAAGAGGAGCCCTGGGCTTGGTGCCAGGCAGACCCGAGCTGAACCTAGGCTCCAGCCCTTGCTAGCTGTGTGACCTTAGGCAAGATGCATACCCTTCCTGTGCCTCAGTCTCCAGACTGGTCCACTGAGACTAACTAAAATGGCCCTACTTTCTCGTGGTTTGTGAGGCATTAGTGAGAGAACATAGAGTGAGTACTCAGGTACTTGTGGTTTTTATTGACAGGGACTTCTGAATTCGGGGCTAGGCCAATTTACTGAATATCAGTTTCCCTAAAGCCAGATCCCCTAAAATCAAACCGTAAAAAAAAAAAATCAATTTGCTGAAAGACTGATTTGCCACTTACTTGATACAGAAGGGCATCTTAACTGGCACAAAGTGGAAACAGTGTCACCTGCATCTCTCCCTAGCAACTGGCTTTCTCTTGCTTCCTCTTCACAGCGAGTATCTCAAAGGAAAGGTCTTAGGAAACTCCCAGACTCCTCTTCTCCACCTCCATGCCTGACTCACCCCATCCAGTCTGGTTCCTGCCTTCAACCCTCCAGGAAGGTTTCTTTCTGAGGTCACTAATTCCCGTGCTTGGTTAGGTCCAAGGAGCTCTCTCCATTCCTGACTTTACTTACTGCTTCCGGCTTCCCTGATTTGGGGTATTGACCGTTTGCTCTTTCGGGGAAGATCTCCATTCTTTGGCATATTTCTGACCATACTCCCCAGCTCTACCTCTCTGACTGCCCTTGTCAGAGTCTTTAGTTGTCATTACTCAGGGCAGGATCCGGGTGCTCTTTCCTCTTGCCGCCTCCCTGCCTCTGGCTGATAGCGTTCACCTATTTAATTACTATTTGCTGATAACCCCAAAGTTTATCATTCTAGCCCAGATATTTCTTCTGAAGTCCATTCCCAGATACCTGACTGCTTGAGATCACCACTTAGATCAGAGTTCCCCCACCCCCGGTCATGGCTGCAGCTCCCCCAAACCTTCATTTCCCAAACGGATCTCCCCTACAATGTTCTGTGTCTTGGTATAGAACATTCCACCCACCCAGACATTCATGGCTAAACCCTGGGACTCATCTCTCACCACCTACATACAAAGAACCAACAAATCTTGCAGATTCTCCTTCCAAACTGTGTCTCGGACATTTCCCTTTTCCACAGATTGCTAGCTTTTCAACAGGCAAATCCTACCATGCGACAGCTCCCCTGCGTAGACTCCCTTCATTCTCTTAGGATAAAGACCCTTAGCATGGCTAGTAGGGCTCTGTGGAATCACACTGTGACTTTTCTCTCAGCCCTGTGTCATGCCATCTCCCTTTGCTTCCTGATCTCCAGCGCACTGCTCACCATTTGGTTCATTAACAGAACCCATCTCTGCTGCTGCCTTAGCATGAGGTTCTCCCAGAGTGCGGAGCCCTCTTCCGAGTCTCCCATTCAACATCACAGGCTAATTCCCCTTCATCCTTTCATTATCAGAGTCACTGTGCTTCCTCAGACTCTATGTGCTTCCTAATCAGAAGCTCACATTCTACTTCCCAAATAGCAATTAAACAAGGAAATGAATGAATCGTGGGTTAAATCTGTTCCCTCCCAGGAGTGCAATTACCATCTCCGTCTTGTTCTCTACTACATCTTAAGGGTGGTGGATAGAGTCTGGCATGGTGTAGGCCCTCGAGGAACATTCTTTGAATAAATAAATAAACGAATAAGAAAACCTATATTCCTTACCATATTGTTTGTGAAAATGAAATAAGATAAGGAAGTGGAAATGCTGTGCAGACTGCAAAGGATTGCATAAACCTACTCGTTTTCATTATTAACGTCTCAGGCAGACAGCTGTAATGCCAGAGCACCCAGCTATGAGGTCTGAGCTGACAGGCACAGCCCTCTTGAAGTGATCAGAGATGACAAACTGAATCTGACACGTATTTAACGGTGTGCAGAACCTGGATTTCACCGTGTGGGAATCAAGTCCCACTGCCTAATTTCATCAAGTTCTTTGATGATAGCCCAAGCTCTTCGGTGCCCTCTTTCCACTGCTGCCACACACCTCCTCCCTTTTGGGTTCTAGAGAAATGGTGAAGGAAGATTTCTGGGACCACCCCTTTCCAATCTGGAAGTTAGAGCCTTCCTTTGTGCTCTGACAAGGCGCTGTACTGTATGAGGCCATGTATCAAACTGTATCTCCATTATGTATTTACATTTCGGCTCGCTCCCACTGACAGTAATTATATAGGAATTGCTCCACTATAGCAACCTAAATATGTGCCCTGCACGAATGCTGCATTTCATTATCACTAATCTTTATGACTATCCTTCAGGGATAAGTGTGCCTATTAGCAGATAGAGAAACTGAGACTTAGTGATGTGGAGTGACTGCTCAGGGGTTTCATTTTAACCAGTATAGGAAAACTAGAATTTGGACAGATTGGTGTATCTAGTTCAGCAGCATGCTGTTAAGTGTTAACAAGGAGTGTTGGGTTTTATTAAATTATTTTTCTTCATCTGTTAAAACTATTGTATCTTTTCCTCCTTTATTCTGTTAATATGGTAAATTATATTGACCGATTTCATAGTAATTTAATTCTATTTTATTCGATTATATTTTAATAAATTGATAAATTGATCATTTAATACATTGATTCACTGATAAATTAACTGATTCATAATTAAAAGATTAATACATTATATTAATTAGTTGTATATTAAGCCAACCTTGTGTTCCTGGAATAAACCCTACTTAGTTATGATACATTATTCTTTTAATATATTTTTGGATTTAATTTATTAATATTTTGTTACAGACATTTGCGCCTATGTTCATGAGGATTATTGACTGGTAATTTTGTTCATTGCAGTGTCCTTGTCAGGTTTTGGTATCAGAGTAGTTCTGGCTTCATATAATGCATTGGAAGGTGTTCATCTATTTACTGAAATAATTTGTGTAAGATGGTTGCTATTTCTTCTTTTAAACTATAGTTTAAGATGATAATGCTGTCCTCTTTGACCAGAATAAACTCTGGTGGCCAATGATATAAGAACTGTTAGGAGTCTACCATAGTAATCTAGAAAAGAGATGAGGGTTGCTTATTCTAGAATGGTAGTCAGTTTCTGCACATATACAGCAGGTAAAGCAAATAGGATCTCCTGGCAGATACTATAGGGATAGTGTTCCAAACTATCCTTTGGAACTGGAAGTTTGGAGTCGCCTTCCCATGAGAGAGGGAAGGTTGTGGTTGGGGCAAGATTTGGGCACATCAAGAGATGGGCTTTGGCCATGCTAAGTGTGAGATGTCTTTTAGACATCCTAGCAGAAAGGCTGATTAAGCATCCTGCTTTATGAGGCTGATGATTAGGAATGAATTCTGGGTTGGAGCTACAAAATTGCTAGTCGCTAGGTATAGTCATGAAATTTGCATGAAACAGCAAGGGAGTGCGTGCAAATAGGGAAGAGAAGAGGTCCTAGGACTGAGTTCTTGGTACTCTAACATTAAGAGATTAGGGAAAGATGAGAATCTACAAAATAAGCTGAATAGGCGTGACCAGAGAGAAATATCAGGAGAGTCAAGTGAAGAAAGGCGGCTGGGGGACAGGATGAACAGCAGTGGAGGTGCTGCTGACGGTCCACACGTGGTAAGACCAAGAGTTTGGTCTATCATGGGTTTGGCAACTTAGAGGTCACTAGTGATCTAAGAAAGAGCAATTTTTTCTTTTTACAGAGAAAGAAAAAGAAGAATTACAGATAGAAAATTTAGAAAACTATATATTTTAATGCCAAAGATCAAAGAAATAGGACAGGGGCTGGCAGGAGAAGGGACATCAAAAGACTTTTTTTTTTAATAGAAGAAATAACAGCATAGTCAGCAGTAAACCTTGTTTCCCTATTCCTTTCTTTGAGTGGCATTCACAATACGTTCCATACCCTTCCTCTTCCATCATTTTTGGAATGGGACTTTGTTCAGATTTGCTGTTCATGGTGTGTGGTTGCTGAATCTCTCTCTGGCTCAAACTCAGAAAACCTGGCTGTAGGCTCCTTTTCTCTATCTGGAGACCTTAAGTTACAGTAAGGGCAGATTGTGAAGCATAAACTAGTGACCATTTCTTTGTTTACTTTTTGCAAGTGAATAAATTCCATTTGTTTTGACTCACTAACACCTGCTTTCAGCCTGGCAACATTTCCTTAAGAGAGAGCTCTCTGACCCCCTGCTCATCCCTACCCTTCCCACCCTCTGCTCTGCTGTTCCCTAGTACTATACCTACTCAGAACACTTAGGTCCAGCCATCATTACCTATTCACTACTACTGTGATTTCATCAACTTCTAAATGTAAGCTGCATGTCAGCTTTACTTCCTTTCCATAACTCCAGCACCCTGAAATTCATTCAACCTTTTTCTGTATACTTATTACATGCTGGGCCCATTAGGGCTAGGATACGGTGCCTGCCTGTGGCATTGCATATCGTGGAAGACGTAAATAGAACAGTCATGGGACCATAATTACAAACAATGTGCTATAGCATTTGGGGGTCCCAGAGACACCCAGGAATGGCTACGTAGGGGCATGAAAGAAATGATTTATCTTATCAGAACAATACAGGAATGGTGATTTAAAAGGTATAAAATAATAGGATAACCCATAATAAAAAATGGCCATCATTTGTTGAATCTTTTCCCCCATTTTTGCCTCTACCTTTAGCCCGGATTGTTCTTAGCCCTCTTGATGGTGACCTTCATATTTTAAAGTAATACTCTTATTCTATTAGCTTTTGAATTGTCAAGTTCCCTCATTGTTACTGCCTGTTGTACACATGATACATTAGCCTTCTTGTGTCATCCTCAGCACAGAACTTCCTCGTCCTTTCTTTTCTCCCAGTATAGGTCTGTCACTATGCTTCGCCTCCCCTTCCCATTCCAACAAGGCACTTGAAATGCTTTCCCTAGTTTGATAAACCATAGAAAGATTGTTAGTTGTTTGAGCTTGGATTTGAAACCAGGGTAGGAGTTTTCGAGGAGGACAGGGATGAGTGGAGAGTTAATAAGGATGGACATTCCAGATGGATAATAAGTCATGGGATAGGCCATTAAGGAGGAAGAAGTGTATTAGACCCACGGTACATAAGGTGCCCACACCATGTAGCACCCACTGTGTAATTACAAGTTGTCTGGTGAATTATCCAGGGCCCTGTGTGTGGACAGAGTAGGCCCAGGGAATAAAAAGCAGTAAGTTAGAACAAGTTAACCCTGGACTTGTCACAAAAGCAATTCCTGTCACCCATACAGTCTCATTAGTAAAAACAAGAAGCCCAGAGCATTTTGCATTGAAAAATATTTTCCCAGTCAGACGTGAAATATTTAAAAATGTCACGGCTTCTTTTTTTTTTTTTTTTTTTACTTTCATATTTTGGAAACCAAATAGTAAGAGGTGTTTTTCAATTAAGCCCTGTCTGGTGTAAATTTGTAAAAGGAAAGGCTGCATGAAAGAAAATTATATCTTGCCAGTCTTTGGTCTCAGAATTTAATTAGAAGAACATCCTATTCCTAAAATCTAAACTTTCCTCTTGTATGAGTTGCTATGTATTAGATTAGATTTTAACTAACACATTAGAGCATTTACTTGGAACGTGTCTGTACGCTAGGAACGGTGGTGCAGTGAAGCTTCAACGAAACCCTCTGAGGTAAGTTTAATTACCATTCAGTGTAATAGATGTACAGAGTAAGGTTCAAGGAGCTTAAGTGACTTGCTTAATGTCATTTACATAACAACAGCGACCATCTATGTATTTAGTACTTGCTTTGTGCTTCCCCAGTATTATCTCATTTAATCCTAACAACATTCCTGATAGACAAATTTTATTTTCCCATTTTGTAGATGAAGAAATTGAGTTGGAGTATTATAAGGTTTCCCACACCTCTTGGATAATTAAGCTAGGTTCTCATCGTAACCCAGACCTATACTTAACCAGCAGGTATGGAATCTATAGGACCCCTTTGCCAGCCACAATCCAGCTGTCTTTCCTCTGTACCACCCTGCTTCTTAGGGCAAAAGATTGTTAGTGATTGGATCCCTCCTCAGTGTTGAAAGGCATGTAATTAAGCCTTCTGAAGTTGGAAAAAATAAATTGCTATGACTGAATTCTTCCTGAGTATGCTTGTTAATCCCTCTCAGCTGATGACAGCCTTGATGGGAAAAGCCGTATCGCAAATCCTCAGCTTCGCAGGGATCTTAGTCGACATGCTGGAAGAAAAGGAAGGTTAGAAATCCACCTACACACTGGGCGGCTCTAAGGTAGACTAGAAATGTCTCTTCCCAAACATATTTTATAAAATACCAGAATTTTAGGCTGTTGGAATAGGAAGAAACCTCAGAAGTCATTCAGTCCATTCTTTTTCTTCCCTGTGAAGTAGGGGTCATCTCTGAGACATGTTGGCCAAACATCAAAGCGTCTGCTTGAATAACCTTCCCAGAGTTCCTTGTTGAACAGAGCAGAATCCCAACACTTACCTGTAATTACTACTCATGTCTATATTTCTGTCCTCTGAACCCACAGAGAGATCTTTTTACACTTGGCATTCATTTCTTCAGCTGTATTTGTTGTACTCCTACTATATATCTAGTAGACATGAGAGGAAAAATTATGTAGATAGCCGGACAAACACATCCAAAAGCCCTAAAGTAGAAGGAAGATCTTGTATTACTTAAAAATGGATGGAAAAAACTCCAGTATGGCTGAATACGAAATGGTCTGAGAAATGTGAAATAGGCGAGGCTGGAACCTTTTAGTCTTCTAGCAATAACCTGCTTAGAATGACAGGGACGTACTGAAAGGACAGGCGCCAGCTTGAATCGTCAGCCCCTGGCAAAGTCAGGGACAATCGGATCATCAAAATGAATAGTGACAGAATTGGATTCTAATCCATCAAATGAAATAAAAATCAGTGCATCAGTTATGGCATACATTTATGAATAAATACATAAACATCGGAAGGGAGGGTTAGTTCCTCCAGATAGAAGAACATCACTAGCAAATAAAGGAGCAATTATGGAATTAGAAAATTATCAACAAACTACAAAATTAGCGGGCAAAAGATTTTTGAGGAATATGATACTTAGATATCCTAAGATACTAAAAATAAAAGGGAAAATAGAAACTTTATAGTGGAGAAACTTAGTGATACAACCTTACCTAGTTGCTTAAAGTCAGCCTTGCAGAAACTGGGCAACCTGACATCATGGGCTTCCTGATGATACAACTCACTAAGAACACAACATCATGTCTCTGGAGTTCTTGCCAAGATTCTTAACCCAAGCCCAGTCTGAGGAAACATCAAGCAAACTCAAATTGAGGGACATTCTACAAAATGACTGGCCTGCATGCTTCAAAAATACCAAAGTCAAAAAAGACAAAGAAAGGTATGGAGCTGTTCTTGATGAAAGGAGACTAAAGCAGATATGACAACTGAATTCCATGCATGATTCTGGATTGGATCCTAGACTGAAAAATAAAAATACCTTAAAAGGTTATTTTTAGGATAGTTGACAAATTCTGAATATGGCCTGTGGATTAGGTAATATTGAATCAGGGTTGAAATTTCTGATTTTGGTAATTGGCTATATAAGCGAATGTTCTTATTCTAAGAAATACATGCAGAAATACACACCATGTCTCAGAGAAAAAATCTCTGTCTATCCATCCATCTGTCCATCCATCCATCCAATCATCTATTTTTCTATTTAAGCTATCTATATAGAAAATAATAAATCAAATGGGGCAAATGGAAATAATTGATCTGAGTGTGAAGAATATGGGAGTTCCATGTATTATTCTTACAACTTGTCTATAAACCTGAAATTATACCAAAGTACACAAAATCAAGATTAGCATGAGAGCTAGGTAGAATAAAATTCAGAGATCATCCAGGTCCTTGCATATTATTTTATACATTTGGGGTAAGAACATTTAGAAAGTCTTGAAAAGTGTTAATGTTGAGTATATCAAGAGAGTACATGGGAGACTACTCATTCTGTGCAGGCAGTAATAGTGGCTGTCTATGGCAGCAACGTGGGAATTGTGTGGAAATTTAGGAGATTTAAGGGGAGGTAGAACAGGGTGGAAATTATGGCTAATTGCATGTGGGAAGTCAGGAAGAGGGAGGAGTGTGCATTGAGCAAGTGGGTTATGACACCTCTGAGTTAAAATAATAGGCCTGGCAGATTCCTCTCAACCTGTGAGTATCTGGCTCTGCCTTTCACAAAGAAAGGTAACCAGACCTGAATGTACTACTCAGTTCTGTGTGTTCAAGTCTGCTCCTTAGAGGCTGACCACTTTTATTTTCGCTTCACAAGGAAAAATTTCCATATTTATCCAATTAGCTACTGAATCCTCTAGATGATTCTAAAACCCACCTCAAAATCCTCTCCCAAATCACAGAAATCCTCTCTTTATCTACAGTACCATTATTTTGCTCAAAACTATCATTAGCTATCCAACAGACTTTCTAATTGCTTTATCTCCTCCCTTACATCCATCCTCACTGGACAGTAATATGACCAGAATGCAAATCCGGTTATGTTTTCCTTATACTTTAGAAGGACCCCCAATCCTGAGAGAATACTTATCTGGGCATATAAAGACTTCAGCCATGCAGCTCATGTGACTTCCTGCTATTACCTCCTGCTCCATCTACTCACTGTGTCAGTAAAACACAATACATGAGAGCGCCAAGCTTGAATCCCACTTCTGACACATACTCATGGTCCCCCTTTGTACCTGTTTCTTTGTTGTTGTTGCTGTTTTCTCAATATGATAATTTGTTGCCTCATTTAGAAAATGGTAATGACAATATTACCATGTTTGTAACACTGTTATGAGGATGAATTGAGGTGATGTTGGTAAAGTGCTTGGCACATGGCAGTTGCTATACTCAAGATGCCAGGAGCTTCTCAGTCCTCTCTGCATCCCCATCAGGGTTAATTTCCTCCTCTGAGTCTTTGCAATTGTTCATATCCAACATATTCTACTCCTCTGTAAAGGCTCAGATCAAATCTTTTTTGGAAAGCCTGCTCACATTCCCAGGCTCTGAGTATGTCCAGAGAAAGGTGGTAGTATAATGACCTCATTAGTGCACAAATATTTATTGGGAGCACACTGCATGCCAGGAACTATTATGACACCGGAGATAGACCAATGAAAGGAGTTTGTTGTTTCCCTGAAACACACATTCTAGTGTGGAAAGGCAGAAAATGGGGGAAACAAGGAAAAGAACACACAAGGTAATTGGAGAGAGTGCTGAGTTTCATACAGGGAATTAAACATGAGGCTGTTGAAGAGAGCAGCCTGGAATGGAGGCATAGTAGAGAAGGCAGTCAAGGAAGAATTCCTCAAGTTTATAAGTGAGCTGAGACCTGAATTAAGTGATGAAACCGTGGGACCAGGTAGAGGAAAAATATTGCTCGTAGATTCAGGGACTTGAAACAGCTCTGAGCTTGTATTGACCCAGGAACCCATTGTGGCTGGAGTATATTGAACAAGGCTGAGAGAGGAATAGGATGAGTTTGCAGGCTAGTTCATAGACAAGTTTGTGATGCAATCAGGCACTAGATTATGCAGGACCTGGGATACATAAGGACTAAGTGGTTGATATGTTCCATCCTGTAAAAAATCTCTACGGAGAAAAGTGAAGAGTGATTCTGGTGGGATAGGGAAACTGATGAGTATTTTCTAAATACATTGTAATGGTTAACAATATTAATGTAACTAATGAGAGATAATTTCAATGAAACAGTATCTACCAAGGAGTACATCTTTGTGTCAAAAGCATTAGCCTTTGTTTTATTTGCAATTGGAAATCGATACTTTATTTCAAAATAATGCAATATTGAATGTTATGGTGGAACAAACCTTATTTTCCAGTTAAGCATCTGAAAGTCGGAGTCAGTCAAGGAAAGACAAATAAAAGAAAAACAGATTATGACATTTATCTTTAAAAATGAACATATTTGTTTACCCATCCATCTACTAATGGACATTTGCATTGTTTCCACATTTTGGATATTATGAATAATGTTGCTATGAAAATTCATATACAAGTTTCTGTGTGGACATATGTTTTCATTTTTCTCGGGTATATACTTAGGATTGCTGAGTCACAGAGCAAGCCTTTGTTTAATGTTTTGAGGACGTGCCAAATTGTTTTCTAGAGTGGCTGCACCATTTTATAGCCCAGCCAGCACTGAATAATGATTCCTATTTCTCCACATCCTCATAAACACTTATTTTCCATTTTTTAAAAATTAAAAACATGTGGGCATGACATTGAATCTCATTGTGGTTTGATAGGTGTTTCCTTAATCAGTGACCCTGGACATCTTTTCATATGCTTATTGGCCATTTGTGTATCTTTGGAGAAATGTCTATTTGATTCCTTTGCCCATTAAAAAAAATTGGGTTGTCCTTTTCTTGTTGAGTTGTAAGAGTTCCTTATATATTCTAGATAATAAACCCTCAGGCAGATGTATACAGAGAAAGCAGCTGAGAAGATACCTGGGAAAGGGAAGAGTGGGGGATGATTACTTAGTTAGTATGGGATGTTTTTAAAGGAAACAAAAATGTTTTGAAAGCAGATAGAGCTGATGGTTGCCCAACATTGTGAATATGTTAAATTTTCCATTTAACTGCACACTTTAAAACAGTTAATTGTATGCTATGTGAATTTCATCTTGATAAAAATGTTTCATGTAAAAATGAAAATAAAAACCTTTGAAAGATGGGAGGATTAAATAAATGATCAAAGAGCTTTATACACATTCAATTGTCTTATACAATGAAATAATTTATTTTGAAAAATTCATCTTTTAAAAAATGTATAGTCTTCATGCAGAAAAGTTTACTTCCTCTTATAGACAGTCCACTTATACTTTTCTTGCATGGACCACAGATGTATAGAGCTTCCTACTTTCCAACCTGCAAAATTGTGTTCATTCTTTTAGACCCAGCTCAAATCAGACTGAAAAGCAGTCTCTGTGAAGCTTTTACAGCTTGTTGTGCACCTGACTCTTAAGAATTAAATAAATTGATTTCAGGTGTGACTCGTGTTTAGCACTGAGAATAACTGATGTTGACTGATGCAATAGGAAAAACTTGTAGTTTCAGGGTTTCCGCCCACCAAGGTTTATTACTTGCACTCTTTAAATCTGATACACTTAAAAAAAAGAGATAAGTGATGGATTGAATGATGGATAGAGGATTGATATATGGTAAAGCAAATATAATAAGATGTTAACCACAGAATTGAGGTTATAAGTATACGGGTGCTCAGTTCTTCCCACTCTCTCTATTTTTCAAATATTTTGTAATAGATTATTGAGGAAAATGTGATGTGGGTCAAGGGGCCACCACTATCAGGTGGCTACAACCTGTGTAAACTGGATACCCCAAACATACCATTGTTAGGAATGGGAGGTATTGAGGATATTCACCACCTGTTAACCTGGCCAAGAATGGATGCACATCTCTTCTTGCAGTCCTCTGACCTCTGAATGGTAAAGAACCTGCACTGAGTGGCAGTTTATTTGAACTGGGTCGAATAATGACTCCTCAGTCTAGTTTTCAGGGGTCTATAAGTGACATATTTTCAAATGTTACTGCTCAGTCCAGTTCACCTTATCCAGATAGGTTGAGCTCGTTTATAAACAACTAACCTTTGTTAAATTTATAATGTCCCTCTGCCTGTATTGGAACTGGGACATCAGTCTTCTGCCTTGGGAATCACAGAATCAGCCTCAGACTGGAAGTTACGCTAGAGGAAGCTCTCCAGCTTCCCAGGCACTCGGACTCAGACAGGAATGGTTTCATTGGCACTCCTGGGTCTGGGCTTCTTAGCTTTTATAATCATATGAGCCAATTCTTTATGATAGATAAATAAAAAATAAGTAAACAAACTTTCTAGTTTCTTTGTACATATGTATGCACCTATCTGTATATGTATACAGACAGTCCCCAACTTAACGATGGTTTGATTTATGATTTTTTGATTTTGCTCTAGTGCCAAAGTGAAACCCATTCAGTAGACACCATACTTGGAATTGTGTATTTGGATCTCTTCTGAGGCCAGTGCTGTGCTGTATAATACTCTCGTGTTCCTGGGCGGGGGCACTGAGCCCCAGCTCCCAGCCAGCTCTGTGACCACTGGGGTCACCTGCCTGTACACTGATCACCACTTTGTACCCATATGACCATTTTATTTTTCACTTTCAGTGCAGTATTTAATAAGCTCCATGAGATAGTCAACAGTTTATTATAGGCTCTGTGTTAGGTGATTTTGCCCAACTGTGAACTAATGTAAGTGTTCTGAGCACATTTAGGGTTAGCTTGGCCAAGCTATGATGTTCAGTGGATTTGGTGTATTAAATGCATTTCTTTTTTTAAATAATTTATTTTGGATCATTAATCTGCAATTACATGTGCAATATTATGATTATTAAACTACCCCCTTCAACAGTCCCCCCCTACCAACCCCATTACAGTCACTGCCCATCAGCGTAGTGAGATGCTATAGAATCATTACTTGTCTTCTCTGAGTTCTACGGCCCTCCCCGTGCCCCCCAAACATTACATCTGCTAATAGTAATGCCCCTTTTTCGCTCTTATCCCTCCGTTCCCACCCATCTTCCCCAGTCCCTTTCCCTTTGGTAACTATTAGTCCGTTCTTAGGTTCTGTGAGTCTATGGCTGTTATGTTCCTTCAGTTTTTTTCTTTGTTCTTATACTCCACATATGAGTGAAATCATTTGATACTTGCTTTTTTGGCTTGGCTTATTTCACTGAGCATAATACCCTCTAGCTCCATCCATGTTGTTGCAAATGGTAGGATTTGTTTTCTTCTTATGGCTGAATAATATTCCATTGTGTATATGTACCACATCTTCTTTATCCATTCATCTACTGCTGGACACTTAGGTTGCTTCCATTTCTTGGCTATTGTAAATAGTGCTGCGATAAACATAGGGGTGCATCTGTCTTTCTCAAACTGGGCTGCTGCATTCTTAGGGTAAATTCCTAGGAGTGGGATTCCTCGGTCAAATGGTATTTCTATTTTGAGTTTTTTGAGGAACCTCCATACTGCTTTCCACAATGGTTGAACTAATTTGCAGTCCCACCAGCAGTGTAGGAGGGTTCCCTTTTCTCCACATCCTCGCCAACATTTGTTGTTGTTTGTGTTTTGGATGTTGGCCATCCTCACTGGTGTGAGGTGATATCTCATTGTGGTTTTAATCTGCATTTCTCTGATGATTAGCGATGTGGAGCATCTTTTCATGTGCCCCTTGTCCATCTGAATTTCTTCTTTGGAGAAGTGTCTTTTCATGTCCTCTGCCCATTTCTTAATTAGATTATTTGCTTTTTGTTTGTTAAGGTGCATGAGTTCTTTATATATTTTGGATGTCGACCCCTTATCGGATACATCATTTATGAATATATTCTCCCATACTGTAGGATGTCTTTTTGTTCTACTGATGGTGTCCTTTGCTGTACAGAAGCTTTTCAACTTGATATAGTCCCACCTGTTCATTTTTGCTTTTGTTTCCCTTGCCCGGGGAGATATGTTCATGAAGAAGTTGTTCATGTTTATGTCCAAGAGATTTTTGCCTATGTTTTTTTCTAAGAGTTTTATGGTTTCATGACTTACATTCAGGTCTTTGATCCACCTTGAGTTTACCTTTGTGTATGGGGCTAGACAGTAGTCCAGTTTCATTCTCTTACATGTAGCTGTCCAGTTTTTCCAACACCAGCTGCTGAAGAGGCTGTCATCTCCCCATTGTATATCCAAGGCACTTTTATCAAATATTAATTGACTGTATATGTTTGGGTTAATGTTTGGATTTTCTATTCTGTTCCACTGGTCTGTGGGTCTGTTTTTGTGCCAATACCAAATTGTCTTGATTATTGTGGCTTTGTAGTAGAGCTTGAAGTCAGGGAGTGTAATTCCCCCTGTTTTATTCCTCCTTCTCAGGATTGCTTTGGCTATTCGGGGTCTTTTGTGGTTCCATATGAATTTTAGAATTATTTGTTCCAGTTCATTGAAGAAAGCTGTTGGTAGTTTGATAGGGATTGCATTGAATCTGTAGATTGCTTTAGGTAGTATAGCCATTTTGACAATATTTATTCTTCTTAGCCAAGAGCATGGGATGATTTCCACTTGTTAGTGTCCTCTTTAATTTCTCTTAGGAGTGTCTTGTAGTTTTCAGAGTACAGGTCTTTCACTTCCTTCGTTAGGTTTATTCCTAGGTATTTTATTCTTTTTGATGCAATTGTGAATGGAATTGTTTTTCTGATTTCTCTTTCTGTTAGTTCATCATTAGTGTATAGGAAAGCAACAGATTTCTGTGTGTTAATTTTGTATCCTGCAACTTTGCTGAATTCAGATATTAGTTCTAGTAGTTTTGGAATGGAGTCTTTAGGGTTTTTTATGTACAGTATCATGTCATCTGCAAATAGTGACAATTTGACTTCTTCTTTACCAATCTGGATGCCTTGTATATCTTTGTTTTGTCTGATTGCTGTGGCTAGGACCTCCAGTACTATGTTGAATAACAGTGGAGAGAGTGGGCATCCCTGTCTTGTTCCTGATCTTAGATGAAAAGCTTTCAGCGTCTCACCGTTAAGTATGATGTTAGCTGTGGGTTTGTTATATATAGCCTTTATGATGATGAGGTACTTGCCGTCTATACCCATTTTGTTGAGAGTTTTAATCAGGAATGGATGCTGAATTTTGTCAAATGCTTTTTCAGCATCTATGGAGATGATCATGTGGTTTTTGTTCTTCTTTTTGTTGATGTGGTGGATGATGTTGATGGATTTTCGAATGTTGTACCATCGTTGCATCCCTGGGATGAATCCCACATGATCATGGTGTATGATCCTCTTGATGTATTTTTGAATTCGGTTTGCTAATATTTTGTTGAGTATTTTTGCATCTACGTTCATCAGGGATATTGCTCTGTAATTTTCTTTTTTGGTGAGGTCTTTGCCCGGTTTTGGTATTAGAGTGATGCTGGCTTCATAGAATGAGTTTGGAAGTATTCCTTCCTCTTCTATTTTTTGAAAAACTTTAAGGAGAATGGGTGTTATTTCTTCTCTGTATGTCTGGTAGAATTCAGAGGTGAATCCATCTTGTCCAGGGGTTTTGTTCTTTGGTAGTTTTCTGATTACTGATTCAATTTCATTGCTGGTGATTGGTCTGTTTAGTTTTTCTGTTTCTTGCTTGGTCAGTCTTGCAAGGTTGTATTTTTCTAAGAAGTTGTCCATTTCTTCTAGGTTTTCCAGCTTGTTAGCATATAGATTCTCATAATATTCTCTTATGATTCTTTGTATTTCTGTGGGGTCCGTCGTGATTTTTCCTTTCTCATTTCTGATTGTGTTTATGTGTGTAGATTCTCTTTTTCTCTTAATGAGTCTGGCTAGGGGTTTATCTATTTTGTTTATTTTTTGAAAGAACCAGCTCTTGGTTTTATTGATTTTTTCTATTGTTTTATTCTTCTCAATTTTATTTATTTCTTCTCTGATCTTTATTATGTCCTCCTTCTGGTGACTTTGGGCCTCATTTGTTCTTCTTTTTCCAATTTCAGTAATTGTGTCTTTAGACTATTCATTTGGGAATGTTCTTCCTTCTTTAAATAGGCCTGGATTGCAATATACTTTCCTCTTACAACTGCCTTTGCTGCGTCCCACAGAAGTTGTGGCTTTGTGTTGTTGTTGTCATTAGTCTCCATATATTCTTTGATTTCTGTTTTGATTTGGTCGTTAACCCATTGATTAATTAGGAGAATGTTGTTAAGTCTCCATATATTTGTGAGCCTTTTTGTTTTCTTTCTAAAATTTAATTCTAGTTTTATACCTTTATGATCTGAGAAGTTGGTTGGTAGAATTTCAATATTTTTGACTTTACTGAGGTTCTTTTTGTGGCCTAGTATGTGGTCTATTCTGAAAAATGTTCCATGTGCACTTGAGAAGAATGTGTATCCTGTTGCTTTTGGGTGTAGAGTTCTGTAGATGTCTGTTAGGTCCATCTGTTCTAGTGTGTTGTTCAGTGCCTCTTTGTCTTTACTTATTTTCTGTCTGGTTGATCTGTCCTCTGGAGTGAGTGGTGTGTTGAAGTCTCCTAAGATGAATGCATTGCTGTCTATTTCTCCTTTAATTCTGTTATTATTTGTCTCACATATGCTGGCGCTCCTGTGTTGGGTGCATATATATTTATAATGGTTATATCTTCTTGTTGGACTGACCCCTTTATCATTGTGTAATGTCCTTCTTTATCTCTTTCTACTCTCTTCGTTTTGAAGTCTATTTTGTCTGAAAGAAGTACTGCAATAGCTGCTTTTTTCTCCTTTTTGTTTGCATGATATATCTTTTTCCATCCCTTCACTTTTAGTATGTGTATGTCTTTGGGTTTAAAGTGAGTCTCTTGAAGGCAGCATATAGATGAGTCTTGTTTTTTTATCCATTCATTGACTCTATGTCTTTTGACTGGTGCATTCAGTCCATTTGCATTTAGGGTGATTATGGATAGGTATGTACTTATTGGCATTGCAGGCTTCAGTTTTGTGGTTACCAAAAGGTCAAGGTTAACTTCCCTACTATCTAAAAGTCTAACAACTAACTTAATATGCTATTACAAACACAATCTAAAGGTTCTTTGTTTGTTTGTTTCCTCCTTTTTATTTCTATTCCATTCTTTATATATTAGGTATCATATTCTGTACTGTTTGTCTATCCCTTGATTGACTTTGGGAATAGTTAATTTAATTTTTCATTTTCTTAGTAATTAGCTGTTCTATTTTCTTTACTGTGGTTTTATTACCTCTGGTGACAGCTATTAATCTGTAGGAACACTTCCATCTATAGCAGTCCCTCCAAAATACACTGTAGAGGTGATTTGTGGGAGGAAAATTCTCTCAGCTTTTGCTTATCTGGGAATTGTTTAATCCCTCCTTCGAATTTAAATGATAATCTTTCCAGATAAAGTAATCTTGTTTCAAGGCCCTTCTGATTCATTGCATTAAACACATCATGCCACTCCCTTCTGGCCTGTAAGTTTTCTGCTGAGAGGTCTGATGACAGCCTGATGGGTTTTCCTTTGTATGTGATCCTATTTCTCTGTCTGGCTGCTTTTAATAGTCTGTCCTTATCCTTGATCTTTGCCATTTTAATTACTATATGTCTTGCTGTTGTCTTTCTTTGGTCCCTTGTGTTGAGAGATCTGCGCACCTCCATGGCCTGAGAGACTATCTCCTTCCCCAGATTGGGGAAGTTTTCAGCAATCACCTCCTCAAAGACGCTTTTTATCCCTTTTTCTCTCTCTTCTTCCTCTGGTACCCCTATAGTGCGAATATTGTTCCGTTTGGATTGGTCACACAGTTCTCTCAATATTCTTTCATTCTTAGAGATCCTTTTTCCTCTCTGTGTCTCAGCTTCCTTGTATTCCTCTTCTCTAGTTCCTATTTAATTTATTGTCTCCTCCAACGTATCCAATCTTCTTTTAATACCGTCCATTGTGTTCTTCAATGATTGGATCTCTGACTGGAATTCATTTCTGAGTTCTTGAATATCTTTCGGTACCTCCATGAGCATGTTAATGATTTTTATTTTCAATTCCCTTTCAGGGAGAGTCATAAGGTCCATATCATTTAAATCTTTCTCAGGAGTTGTGTTCATAATTTTACTCTGGACCAGGTTCCTTTGGCATTTCATATTTGTGTATGGCGCCCTCTAGTGCCCAGAAGCTCTACTCTCTGGAGCTGCTCAGCCCCTGAAGCAATGAGGGGATTGTAGGGGTGTGGTGTTGGTGCCTTTGGGGAGGAAAGGGGTGTTTGCTGGTTCCTGGCTGCTATGCCTGTCTCCACTGCCTGAACCAGTGTGCTGAGCACAGAGGTATAAGCCTCTGTGCTTTCCGTTTTTAGTTTCTATAGACAGATCTTCCCTCTGGCTGTCCTAACACCAGGGAAGGATTTCCCGGTTTGCAAGCCCAGTGGGGCTGGGCAGAAGAAAGGCGCACAATTTTGCCTGTCACAGAAGGGGTTCTTGGAGCTGTGTAGGCAGCCAGGAAGCTGGAGCACCTGAAGATCGTGAAAGCTCCCAACCTGCTGGGCAGAGTGCACCCGGACAATTTTGTCTGCCTGTCCTTTCTCCTGAGCAGTAAGCTCCGTGCAATCCTTGCCCCTTTAGCAGCTCTCTTGCTAACGGCTTCTTTGTTAGGAAGTCTCTCAGACTGCCGCCCTTCTTTTGTCCCCGAGCAGCTGGGTATGGATCCCTGCTTTCACGAGCAGCTGGAATCTTAGTGTCTCCAGGAATTCTGCCTGTCTTAGCTTTCCAACCCCCTAATTACAAGAGTATCATGCAAGCACCATGTAATGTAGGTTTGTGCTCCCAGAGCAGATCTCCAGAGTTAGGTATTCAGCAGTACCACATCTCCACTCCCTCCCTGCTCTGTTCCTGTTCCTCCTGCCTGTGAGCTGGGGTGGAGGAAGGGCTTGGATCCCGCAGGACCACAGCTTTAGTATGTTACCCTTTTCTGTGAGGGCTGCTCTTGTCTCCAGGTGTATGCAGTTTGTTGCCGTCCTCTTTTCCGTTCCTGTTTCAAGAGTAGTTGATGTAGCTTTATTTTCATATTATATGAGGTTTTAGGAGGAAGCCTCTGTCTCACCTCTCATCCCGCCATCTTTAATCCGGACTTTTTCGCCATTTTTATTATTATATGTCTTGATGTTGTCTTCCTTGGGTCCCTTGTGTTGGGACATCTGTGAACCTCCATGGCCTGAGAGACTATCTCCTTTCCCAGAATGGGAAAGTTTTCAGCAATCATCTCCTCAATAACACTTTCTATCCCTTTTTCTCTCTTCTTCTTCTGGTACCCATATAATGCGAATATTGTTCCGTTTGGATTCACACAGTTCTCTCAATATTCTTTCATTGTTAGAGATTCTTTTTTCTCTCTGTGCCTCAGCTTCTTTGTATTCCTCTTCTCTAATTTCTATTCCATTTACCATCTCTTCTACTACATCTAATCTGCTTTTAAATCCCTCCACTGTATGTTTAATGTCATATATGGAGATTCTTAATGATTGAATCTTCATCTTAAATTCCTTCTTGAGTTCTTGAATATTTTTCTGTACCTCCATAAGAATGTTTATATATTTTTATTTTTTACTCTCTTTCAGGGAGATTGGTGAGTTCAGTTTCATTTGGCCCTTTTTTGGGGGGTTGTGAGATTTTGGTCTGAACCATGTTCTTTTGACATTTCATATTTTTATGTGGTGCCCTGTAGTGCCCAGGAGCTCCAGTCTCTGGAGCTGCTCAGCCCCTAAAGTGAGGTTCAGGGTCATTGGGGAGCAGAGCTGGTGCCTAGGGGGAGGAACGATCTCTTTCCTGATTCCTGTCTGCGGTGCCTGTCACCAGTATCACAGCCAGTGGGCTGAGAACACAGGTATAAGTCTCTGTGCTCGGACGTCTCTAGCTGTTGTAGGCGGGGCCTCCCTCTGGCTGGCCTGATGTCAGTGCAGTGACTGCCGTTTTGCCAGCCGGTGCCAGCAGGCCTGGAGGAAGGCTCGGCAGGCTGCGTGTCACAGTGGGGGGGCCTCGGAGCTGAGCAGCCAGCCAGGGAGTTGGAGTGCCTGAAGCTCCTCAAAGTTCCCAACCTGCAGGGCAGCGCACGCTCAGACAGCCTTGTCCAGCTCTCCCTTCTCCCGCGCAGCAAGCTCTGTGCAAACCCTTCCCCATCAGCAGCCCTCTTGCTGCTAGGAAGCCTCACAGACTGCCTGCCTTTCCCTGTCACAGAGTGGCTGGATGTGGATCACGCCCTCCACAAATGGCTGGAATGGCAGTCTCTCAGGCACTCCACCTGTCCCAGCTCCCCAACGTCCAGAGCACCATACAATGTAGGTTTCTGCTCTCAAAGCAGATCTCCAGGGCTAGGTGTTAAGCAGTTCCAGGCTTCCACCCCCTCCCTGCTCCATTTCTCTTCCTCCTGCTGGTGAGCTGGGGTGGGGAAAGGGCCTGGGTCCTGCCTGATTAAGGCTTTTGTATGTTACCCTGTTTCAGGAGGTCTGCTCTGTTTGTGATGTCTGTATGCATTCTGGTGCAGCCTTCTTTCCTGTTCTTGTTTTAGGGTTAGTTGTATTAATTAACTATATTTTCATAACTATTTATGGTTTTGGGAGGAGTTCTGTGTCTCACTTCTGATGCCGCCACCTTGAATCTCTGGGGTTCAATTAGTTTTAACTATAAAAATGTATATATTAAAACCCAACTTATACTGTTGTGAGGAGATATAACACATAAATTAATCAGCATATACTTGGTATAGAGTAAAAACACAATAAATATTAGTTCCTACTATCAGTTATTTATCATTGTTTGTTTATCAAAGACATACAGTATAGCGAGACTGTATAGGTCATGCTAAAACCAAAATAAAAAATTTAAGTTGTTTTCTCTAAATTTGTGTAGGAAGTTTGAATCACAGATTTAGAACAACCAGATGTTGATATTCTAAGGTGTAAATTTGAGTGACATGGCCCAGGCCCTACTTTGCTAAACCTTGAGTAAATTTCTGACTTTTAATCCTAATATCCAAACAATTCATTCATACATAACTTGCTTGAAGCCTTGATATGAATGTAAATCAACAAAAGGTTGTTCCTCTTTTAATAGTATTGAATTTCAATAATTAAATTCTAATTTGATGTATCCTTTACATATAGAGAGTCCATTCAGGAACTGCCCAAGTTGTTCCCTTGAAATGCCATCCATGGCCTGAAAGCATGGCCCAAGGGGACCCAAAAATGAACTTCACAAAATGTATAAATTTCCTTGAATTACATGAGAAATCTGGAGTGTATGTGCATTTTAACTGGGTTCCATAATATTAGTCCAGTTTTCAAAGGGCTTCGTTACTCCCCAAAAGTAGAGAATCACAGAATTGTTGAGTTAGGATGAAAAATGGGCGTCATTCAGTTCTTTGTATTGCCATTTCATTCTAACATCCTGTAAGTAAAAGATCTAGCCCTTAAAAATCTTATTCCATTTACAAGACGCTATTATTAACCTTCCCCAAATACTGTTCTAAATCTTCTCTAAAGGCATTTGTTTCAAAATTCTCAGATTTATCATCGTAATCATGATTTTCCTTTTTTTTTTTTTGCTACCCACAGGAAATACAAATTCAAATAAGTTTATAGTGTTTTACCAGGTGACAGATATCTTAAGTGGCAAGAAAATAAAAACAGCATAAAGAGACCTGTCTGATTTGGTGCAGAAGTCTTACGGGCTATTAGAATCCCAGTCTTGATTTTCATCAGGAAAGAAAGTAATGAAGTGGATGTGCTTTTCGCTGCAAAAAGTTTCTTTTACCCCCAAAAGCACCTCTCTGAAAGAGCCCATTGGGGATGAAAGGATGATGTTGACTATAACCCTGCTTCTTTGATTTGGGGAAAACTCATAAAACATGAATTTCCTTGTTTCAGTGTTCCCTCAGTAGCCAAAAATGTAGAGACTGTTCCTTTCCCTAAGGAGTAATTTGTGCACGCATATTAAAAAAGAAAAAAAAAGTTTCAATTCTTAGAGGCACATTAATCTTAATGGTGAAACATTAGAAGATATATATTTTTTCTCAAAGATATGCAGTGAGAAAATTTCTGTTTAAGAATCAATTATTATTAATAAATTATCTTCACCCATGGTAGATTACAGTAGTATTACATTTATTTTTATTGTCATCAATTCTATCATAAAAGTCAAGTTGAGGAACCAGGAAAACAATTTCAAAAGGCTTACACTATAGGCTTATGGGGGAATAATTTATTTAAGGGATATGGATTGATGTTAGTGTGTCATTAGGCCCTGTTTATCAAACCGAAAGATTAAATCTGTTGATAATCTTTTGATCATATGGTTTATGGTGGAGTGATGCTTGGAAGTACAATTTTACTGCAGATGTTGGTGGCTATAGAAAACCAGAGACATTATGAACAAGAAACCAATTTTGGTTGAGTAATGGACACTGAGGAAGGCAAACCCAATAAACTAGGTAGTTATAGCAAGTCAGGTTTCATTTCAATTAAAAAGGGTTTTAGTAATTCCCACTGTTCAACAATGGTAGGGTGACCAACCCTCCAAGTTCGGTCAGGACTGAGGGCATTCCCAGGATGTGGGGCTCTCAGTTATAGAACCAGAAAAGTTCTGGGGAAACCAGGAGAGTGGGCCATCCTAAAAACCGATTGAGAAAGCTTTTGAAGAAGTGAGTACTCCATCACTAAAGGTGATCACGTAGAGGCTTACCAACTGATTCTCAGGACTGTGTCAGAGAAGCTTTTGTTTTGGGGAAGGAGAATGAGCACCATAGCCTCTATGGGAGCCATCCACATCTAAGGCATTGAGAGAATCTACAAAGAAAAGGAATCTGTGATAGAGCCAACATCATTGCTAAGTCCTCTGGAATCACAGATCCTTCCATACTTACAATCCATAATTAGAATTCAAGTGAATTGAAATCTTCTAAAATAATCCCTAATCCCTTGGGAGAATTTTTGGAATAAAACTATTCATCAAGAAAATATTTGTATACAGAAACAGACATTCAGCATATTTACAATGAGAAAAGTGAAGGATTTGAAATGAAAAGATTTATGCTTTAGTTCTAAGTCTAGCACTCAGTAAACTTATACAATTTGTTTAATCACCTTTACCATTGATTTTCTAACCTCTGAAATGAGTATGATAATATGTACCCTGCTGTTTTCCTGGGCTTGTTTGGAGGACCATACAAGATGGTATATGTCAAAGCATGGCAAACTACAAAGCATATTCATTTTCACTGCAGCTTTTTCCAACATGATTCTCCTGAGATGTTGGCAAGGCTGGTATTGTGCTCATAAGCTAAATGGTGTGTACAAGTTGCATCATTTAAAGTAGGGTAAACTATGGTAACAAAAAGATGGCATAATATGTAACAGATCAGTCTCAATAGGCTGTTTCTGGTCCGTGTTGATTGTCCGGCACAGTAATTCACAAACCCAGGGAACTTCCAGCTTTTGGCTCTGGTAACTCCCTAGAGCTACACTGTCATCCTCATCTGGCTGATAGGACAATGAAAAGAGAATATGCAGAGAACACACTTGCTTCTTAAAAGCTATGGCCAGAAATGGCACCCATCAAGTCCATTTACAATGGTTTGCTAGAACTCAGTCACATGGTGAAACCACACAAGATAGTCTGGAAACTGTAGGCTACTGTGGGCCCCAGACTGTTGGAAAGATCACAGGAGGTAAGATATGTGAAATGGGCTGTGATGCTCATGCCCATGAGTTTTAATTTATTCATTGTGATTCTTACTGCCATTCTGGCAAGTTGAACATGGATTTTAATTTTAACGAACATTCCAGGGTCTCCGCCCCAAAATTCCTGTGGTAATGCCACATTTGCATCTAATGTTTAATGAGTTTCAGTGTTTGGATTTAGTTCCTGGTACTAGCCTACCCTCATCTACTCAAATATGCCATAAGCAACTGGGAAATGCCTGGGTGAAATTGAGAATAAATATTAATTATCAGATCTCTAGTCTCCTTCAATTACTTAATTCTGTATTTACAGAACATGTACCAGGTGCCAGGCATGTTGCTAAGTATTGGATACCTAACAATAAACAACATGGTGCCTGCCCTCAAAGAGCTCACAGACATTATTGATTCATTTTCCTTGGTTTATCCAAAAATTTTTCTTTCTCCTACACATGTGTGTCAGTCTAATATACATAAATATTTCACAAAGTTCCCTTAAACTTTGTAATGAAAGTTTGGCTTCATCTCACAAAATCAGCCCACATTTCTCTTCCATCTTCAATCATATTTCTTTGTCCTTCACTGAATGAATGTCTGCTGCTTCAAGAAAGGTTTCAGTTCAGTGATGGTTACCAATGTGTACAAGAAATGCCTAACATGGATAACAATAGTGACTTGGGCTATAAAACTGCTTTCTAGTTTCTAGCATCAATTGGGATGCTTAGCTTGCCACTAACAGCTTGACTCAACTAACCCTAGCAAGAAATAAAAAGTTAGTATTTTCGGAAGTAGGACAGTCCTAAAGTTGAATAATTCTGTGATTCAGTCATGTCATCAAGGATACGTCAACATTTTCTCTTAATATGTCCACACATTGTCTCAAGATGACTGCTATAGTTCCAGTTATCCAGACACGACATCTAGGCAAAGAAGAGGAACCATCTTACTCGAGCATACCATTTTAGGATCAGGAAATGCTTCACCAAAGCTTCCTATCTGACCTCCCCTTTGCCCACAATGTCATGATATGCCCATTCCTAAATCAATTATTGACAAGAGAAATGGAATTACTATGACTGGTCTAGTTAAGAGCAATGGTGAGTGGAGGATGGTATATTATTCGAAGAAAGTCATATTTCTGTTAACAAGAAAGAAGGATGCTGTGTGCATTTGTTTTAGGAAAATAATAATGTTAGCTATACTATCAGTACCTCCCTGAAAGTCCTGTTACTGACTCTGGCTTTCTTTTTCTAACTCCTCTCCTGTTTACTAGTTTGGCTAGCCTCCTTTCTTCTCAGCTCTATATACCATTCTATCTCCTAGCTATACTCCCCATCTTGAACCCTTTAGGCTGGGCTGGCTTGCTTGGCTGGTACCTAAATGTAAGCCACAGACAATGTTCACAGGCAGCATGTCACATGCTCTGCTAAGATAAATACAATTGTATTTGCAAGGGCCACTCAGCTATATGGATGGGTGAGGCAACAGTATATTGGCTTAAATAAAATAAGCTCTGAGTTCCACGAGTAGAATTCTCTACTGAAGAACTATACCTCCTCCCTCTTGACATGCCCCACCACAGAATACTCAGCATAGTTGATTATTAACTCTATAGCTGAGAATTGGTGTTTTTAAATTAATGCCCAGGTGCACAGAAGTGCAGCAAGGTCTTCCATAGGAATATGTGGGTTTGGGCATGAGGTCCCCAGGATTCCCTGCTTGCCCAACCCAGCCTCATGTTTCACTCAGGGGCTGGGTCATACATACTGTGGTACCGCATACATACATATGTGTCATATATACTGGGTTACCACATAACACTACTTTTGAACAAAAGGTTCCACTATCTAAAAAATAAGTTTAAAAATGACTCAAAGGTAATCATTTAGGATCCCCTTGTTTCTTTTGACCCCAAACTATTTGTACTGGATCTTACTCTCTACTTCCAAACTCTTAACTCCTCTGCATGCTATGTCTTTGATCCTACCTTCAGATCCTTGAAAATGGGACATGTGTTCTGATTCTAACTGTTAGCCCTTCACATAGAATCTCTCTTAATATGCACATGTCCTTTTCTCCCCCACCGTCTGCCAAAGAAAACCAAGTGTCCTCTCTTATATGAGAACTTCCAGCTTTGATCGACTCTTTTTCCAGCACCTTAGCTGGTTCCTGGTCACAGCTCTTCCAGTCCTTTCTGTACCGTGGAAGAAAGGTTTCAACACTGACAGAGGGTTTCTTTGGACTGATTCTAGAAGGTTCTTTAATATGGTTGTGAGGCTGCCTTACATCTTTGCACTGCTTGCAGATGTTCTTATTTCTATTTCAGTTGTGATTCTCCAGGCACCAAGCTCTTTATCTTCAACGGAGAAAGCCTCTACTTAAAAAGCCAATGCATTATGTGTTAAAGGCTGAATGCGATTGTTTTACTGACTGAAATCTCTTACATGATTGCATTTGCCTCTTTAAATATGGTAAATATCTTGCCCACAGGATCTGTGGAATTCCTGTCTCCTGAGACATATGAAATTGAACTGGACCTGGTCCTCAGGAAGATGATTGTTGTGTTGGCAAGGTGTTCTAAGGATGACCTGGAAGGTCTACTGCAGCTCCAATTTTGATGATGTGATCCTAACCAGATGGGGCCCATGGTATATTAGACGTCTATTGATGCTACCTCTGTGCTTTTCATCCTGGGTTTATTCTTCAGCTAACTGTATATTTTCTTTGGCCTGGGCTCTCAATTTGTGATACACAGCATGTGCGTCACAAAAGCCCTTTGTGTCTCTTGCAGAGCAGGCGGCAAGGGGTTCATGAAGGAATTGAGCAAATCACATGTCTGCATCTACATTTTCATTCTCTTATGGAAACTCTGTGATCTTTCACAGATTGCAGCTTTGAGTGTATTGTATTTATTTGAACATGACCAACGACATGACTTCTTAATGTTATGGTGTCATGTCCATGTCTGAAGAAAAATAATAAACCATAGCACAATATCACACCATGTATGGTTTTTCCTTAAGAGAGCAGGGTAGTTATTAAACAGTAATTTAAAGATAGTTGGACAATTGTTAGATAAATATTACTTGCCTAGAGACCAGATCTTTTATGACTTTAGCAGTTATATCTCAGGGATTACATATTACTTGGAAATATGTACTATCAATACGTCATAGGTTTCTTTTTCATCTATTCACGCGATACTGGGAAAAGAGGTGAATAAACAAGAGAGAATCTATTGGCAATAAGAGCTGCGGGATTTATTTGTAGCTCATTTTGGGGTTTATAAACACACGCCACTGCATCTCAGCATGGGCCCTGCTGTGAGCTGAAGTAGAGGCTGGCCATAGAGGCAGAGCATTTGTACTTGACATTGTATCAGTTGAACACTGGACGTCTTTTATGTTAGGGCACATTTGATCTTTCCTACTTCTTTTCCATATTGAGAAGCAACCCATGGTATTTACTAGCCTGTCCATCTTCTAGTGCTGGGGCCTGAGGGCTCCCTGTTGCATATAGGATAAAATCTCAATTCCTTAGCCTGATACAGGTTTTCCTTAATCAGACCTCAACTTATCTTTTCTGTTCCCATTACACCTTGATATTTCTCCCTGAATGCTAACCTGAAAAACCTAAAATCATTTGTCATTCCTAAATAAACACTTCCTAGCTTTCATCACACATTCCAAACATTCATCAGACATCTCCTAAATGCTGGAAGATAGGCTTGTTCCTGCCCTCAGAGAAGTAGTTTAATCAAATAGGAAAGACAAGAAACTTAATAAGAATTCTAACACAGCATGTACTTTATGATAGGAGTTGTCCAGAGTGTCTGAGATGACACAGCAGTGCAATATAGTTTTTTTTTTAATTCTATCTTGACCCAGTTTTGAGACCTAGGCTAGTGGCCAGTCAATTCTTCTTTTTTTTTCCCCATTTCTTTTTTTTTCCTTTTTTTAAAATTGTGAAATGATTATCACAGTAAGTTTAGTTAACATCCTTCAACATACATAGTTACAAATTATTTTTTCTTGCGATGTAAACTTATGAGGTTTTTTCTCTTAACAACTTTTCAATACACAAGACATTATTGCACACCATGCAACGAACAAGTTCCAATACAGTGAACAAGCTCCGACAAGGTGAACAATGCAAGGAACATAGTGAACAAGTTCTCACAAGGTGAACAATGCAAAGGCAGTCATATCAGAGAAACTAATTCAGTTACTATAATCAATCAAGTCAACTAAGATTATTCATATGATTTTTATACTTAAATTATAAGTGAATCCCACATTTCCCCCTTTTTTGTTTTAATAGACACAAATGCATATGAATATATTTGTGGAAGGTACCAGAATAATGATTAGCTGGGCTTGGCCTGTGACATAGCTTGTCACAGGCAATGTCTCTCTCATCTGGAGGGGTGGGGTTCTATGCCTCACCTCAGTTGGCCCCCACATTGCTCACCTGAGGTCCCTTGCGACTGTGCCTGTCTTAGGTTGTTCCTCCCATGAGGAATCTTACCTGTCTTTGGCTAACCAGCCATCTCCTGGGACCAAACGGAGATAAAATATGAAAGAGAGGACAGCCAGCAGCTATAATTCTAGATAAAATCACAATATACATGATTATTTTCTTGCAGAAAATGCAGGTGGGGAATCAGTATATGATTTCACAAAGTTGTTTAAAAGGAATCACTTATTTCTTGAAGTTAATTCTTGAAAAGTAGCATATGCTGTATTGGCTTTAAAAGACCAACAACTGCCTTCTGCACACACACTAGGAGAACATGAATACAAATGCATAACAGTATTAGACCTACAATTATAGGCCATATCCAATGAAACAAAGAAAACCAACTTAACAATCCAGGAATTTGTGAAAACTTATCAATACCATGATGAATGTTGTCTATTTGATCTTGAATAGTATGCGAAAAATCAGACAAATTAAAACAACACATCCCTGGAAATTGTTCACATCCCATAGTTGTACAGCCCTCCCCATGCCACCCAACATTACATCTGCAATCATAATGCCCCTTTTTCCCTCTTATCCCTCCCTTCCCACCCATCTTCCCCAGTCCCTTTCCCTTTGGTAACTATTAGTCCGTTCTTGCGTTCTGTGAGTCTGCTGCTGTTTTGTTCCTTCAGTTTTTTTCTTTGTTCTTATACTCCACATATGAGTGAAATCATTTGATACTTGTCTTTTTCGGCTTGGCTTATTTCACTGAGCATAATACCCTCTAGCTCCATCCATGTTGTTGCAAATGGTACGATTTGTTTTCTTCTTATGGCTGAATAATATTCCATTGTGTATATGTACCACATCTTCTTTATCCATTCATCTACTGATGGACACTTAGGTTGCTTCCATTTCTTGGCTATTGTAAATAGTGCTGCGATAAACATAGGGGTGCATCTATCTTTTTCAAACTGGGCTGCTGTATTCTTAGGGTAAATTCCTAGGAGTGGAATTCCTGGGTCAAATGGTATTTCTATTTTGAGTTTTTTGAGGAACCTCCATACTGCTTTCCACAATGGTTGAACTAATTTGCATTCCCACCAGCAGTGTAGGAGGGTTCCCTTTTCTCCACATCCTCGCCAACATTTGTTGTTGTTTGTGTGTTGAATGTTGGACATCCTCACTGGTGTGAGGTGATATCTCATTGTGGTTTTAATCTGCATTTCTCTGATGATTAGCGATGTGGAGCATCTTTTCATGTGCCTGTTGGCCATTTGAATTTCTTCTTTAGAGAAGTGTCTATTCATGTCCTCTGTCCATTTCTTAATTGGATTATTTGCTTTCTGTTTGTTAAGGTGCATGAGTTCTTTACATATTTTGGATGTCAACCCCTTATCGGATACGTCATTTATGAATATATTCTCCCATACTGTAGGATGTCTTTTTGTTCTGATGGTGTCCTTTGCTGTACAGAAGCTTTTCAGCTTGATATAGTCCCACTTGTTCATTTTTGCTTTTGTTTCCCTTGCCCGGGGAGATATGTTCATGAAGAAGTTGCTCATGTTTATGTCCAAGAGATTTTTGCCTATGTTTTTTTCTAAGAGTTTTATGGTTTCATGACTTACATTCAGGTCTTTGATCCACCTTGAGTTTACCTTTGTGCATGGGGTTAGACTGTAGTCCAGTTTCATTCTCTTACATGTAGCTGTCCAGTTTTTCCAACACCAGCTGCTGAAGAGGCTGTCATCTCCCCATTGTATATCCAAGGCTCCTTTATCAAATATTAATTGACTGTATATGTTTGGGTTAATGTTTGGATTTTCTATTCTGTTCCACTGGTCTGTGGGTCTGTTTTTGTGCCAATACCAAATTGTCTTGATTACTGTGGCTTTGTAGTAGAGCTTGAAGTCAGGGAGTGTAATTCCCCCTGTTTTATTCCTCCTTCTCAGGATTGCTTTGGCTATTCGGGGTCTTTTGTGGTTCCATATGAATTTTAGAATTATTTGTTCCAGTTCATTGAAGAAAGCTGTTGGTAGTTTGATAGGGATTGCATTGAATCTGTAGATTGCTTTAGGTAGTACAGCCATTTTGACAATATTTATTATTCCTAGCCAAGAGCATGGGATGCATTTCCATTTGTTAGTGTCCTCTTTAATTTCTCTTAGAGTGTCTTGTAGTTTTCAGAGTACAGGTCTTTCACTTCCTTCGTTAGGTATTCCTAGGTATTTTATTCTTTTTGATGCAATTGTGAATGGAATTGTTTTTCTGATTTCTCTTTCTGTTAGTTCATCGTTAGCGTATAGGAAAGCAACAGATTTCTGTGTGTTAATTTTGTATCCTGCAACTTTGTTGAATTCAGATATTAGTTCTAGTAGTTTTGGAGTGGAGTCTTTAGGGTTTTTTATGTACAATATCATGTCATCTGCAAATAGTGACAATTTGACTTCTTCTTTACCAATCTGGATGCCTTGTATGTCTTTGTTTTGTCTGATTGCTGTGGCTAGGACCTCCAGTACTATGTTGAATAACAGTGGAGAGAGTGGGCATCCCTGTCTTGTTCCCGGTCTTAGATGAAAAGCTTTCAGCTTCTCGCTGTTAAGTATGATGTTAGCTGTGGTTTTGTCATATATGGCCTTTATGATGTTGAGGTACTTGCCCTCTATACCCATTTTGTTGAGAGTTTTAATCAGGAATGGATGCTGAATTTTGTCAAATGCTTTTTCAGCATCTATGGAGATGATCATGTAGTTTTTTTCTTCTTTTTGTTGATGTGGTGGATGATGTTGATGGATTTTCGAATGTTGTACCATCCTTGCATCCCTGGGATGAATCCCACTTGATCATGGTGTATGATCCTCTTGATGTATTTTTGAATTCGGTTTGCTAATATTTTGTTGAGTATTTTTGCATCTACGTTCATCAGGGATATTGGTCTGTAATTTTCTTTTTTGGTGAGGTCTTTGCCCGGTTTTGGTATTAGAGTGATGCTGGGTTCATAGAATGAGTTTGGAAGTATTCCCTCCTCTTCTATTTTTTGGAAAACTTTAAGGAGAATGGGTGTTATTTCTTCTCTGTATGTCTGGTAGAATTCAGAGGTGAATCCATCTGGTCCGGGGGTTTTGTTCTTGGGTAGTTTTTTGATTACAGATTCAATTTCATTGCTGGTGATTGGTCTGCTTAGTTTTTCTGTTTCTTGCTTGGTCAGTCTTGGAAGGTTGTATTTTTCTAAGAAGTCGTCCATTTCTTCTATGTTTTCCAGCTTGTTAGCATATAGATTCTCATAATATTCCCTTACAATTCTTTGTATTTCTGTGGCGTCCGTCGTTATTTTTCCTTTCTCATTTCTGATTCTGTTTATATGTGTAGATTCCCTTTTTCTTTTAATGAAACTGGCTAGGGGTTTATCTATTTTGTTTATTTTTTCAAAGAGCCAGCTCTTGGTTTCATTGATTTTTTTCTATTGTTTTATTCTTCTCAATTTTATTTATTTCTTCTCTAATCTTTATTATGTCCCTCCTTCTGGTGACTTTGGGCCTCATTTGTTCTTCTTTTTCCAATTTCAGTAATTGTGTCTTTAGACTATTCATTTGGAAATGTTCTTCCTTCTTTAAATAGGCCTGGATTGCAATATATTTTCTTTCCTCTTAGAACTGCCTTTGCTGCGTCCCACAGAAGTTGTGGCTTTGTGTTGTTGTTATCATTAGTCTCCATATATTCTTTCATTTCTGTTTTGATTTGGTCGTTAACCCATTGATTAGTTAGGAGAATGTTGTTAAGTCTCTGTGTATTTGTGAGCTTTTTTGATTTCTTTCTAAAATTTATTTCTGGTTTTATACCTTTGTGATCTGAGAATTTGGTTGGTAGGATTTCAATATTTTTGAATTTACTGAGGTTCTTTTTGTGGCCTAGTATGTGGTCTATTCTGGAAAATGTTCCATGTGCACCTGAGAAAAATGTGTATCCTGCTGCTTTTAGGTGCAGAGTTCTGTAGATATCTGTTAGGTCCATCTGTTCTAGTGTGTTGTTCAGTGCCTCTGTGTCTTTACTTATTCTCTGTCTGGTTGATCTGTCCTTTGGTGTGAGTGGTGTGTTGACGTCTCCTAAAATGAATGCATTGCTGTCTATTTCCTCCTTTAATTCTGTTAGTATTTGTTTCACATATGCTGGCGCTCCTGTGTTGGGTGCATATATATTTATAAAGGTTATATCTTCTTGTTGGACTGACCCCTTTATCATTATGTAATGTCCTTCTTTATCTCTTGCTACTTTCTTCGTTTTGAAGTCTATTTTGTCTGATACAAGTACTGCAACACCTGCTTTTTTCTCCTTGTTGTTTGCATGAAATATCTTTTTCCATCCCTTCACTTTTAGTCTGTGTATGTCTTTGGGTTTAAAGTGAGTCTCTTGAAGGCAGCATATAGATGGGTCTTGTTTTTTTATCCATTCAGTGACTCTGTCTTTTGAGTGGTGCATTCAGTCCATTTACATTTAGGGTGATTATGGATAGGTATGTACTTATTGGCATTGCAGGCTTCAGATTCGTTATTGCCAAAGGTTCAAGGTTAACTTCCCTACTATCTAAAAATCTAACAACTAACTTAAAAGTATCTAAAAGTCTAACAACTTACAAACACAATCTAGAGGTTCTTTGTTTGTTTGTTTCCTCTTTTTTCTTTCTGTTCCATTCTTTATATATTAGGTATCATATTCTGTACTGTTTGTCTATTCCTTGATTGACTTTGGAATAGTTAATTTAATTTTGCATTTTCTTAGTAATTAGCTGTTCTATTTTCTTTACTGTGGTTTTATTACCTCTGGTGACAGCTATTAATCTGTTGCAACACTTCCATCTATAGCAGTCCCTCCAAAATACACTGTAGAGGTGGTTGTGGGAGGAAAATGCTCTCAGCTTTTGCTTATCTGGGAATTGTTTAATCCCTCCTTCGAATTTAAATGATAATCTTTCCAGATAAAGTAATCTTGGTTCAAGGCCCTTCTGCTTCATTGCATTAAATACATTATGCCACTCCCTTCTGGCTTATAACGTTTCTGCTGAGAAGTCTAATGATAGCCTGATGGGTTTTCCTTTGTATGTGATCCTATTTCTCTGTCTGGCTGCTTTTAATATTCTGTCCTTATCCTTGATCTTTGCCATTTTAATTACTATATGTCTTGCTGTTGTCTTTCTTGGGTCCCTTGTGTTCGGAGATCTGCGCACCTCCATGGCCTGAGAGACTATCTCCTTCCCCAGATTGGGGAAGTTTTCAGCAATCACCTCCTCAAAGACGCTTTCTATCCCTTTTTCTCTCTCTTCTTCCTCTGGTACCCCTATAATGCGAATATTGTTCCGTTTGGATTGGTCACACAGTTTTCTCAATGTTCTTTCATTCTTAGAGATCCTTTTTTCTCTCTGTCCCTCAGCTTCTTTATATTCCTCTTCTCTAGTTCCTATTTCATTTATTGTCTCCTCAACAGTATCCAATCTGCTTTTAGTACTGTCCATTGTGTTCTTCAATGATTGGATCTCTGACCGGAATTCATTCCTGAGTTCTTGAATATCTTTCCGTACCTACATGAGCATGTTAATGATTTTTATTTTGAACTCCCTTTCAGGGAGAGTCATAAGGTCCATATCATTTAAATCTTTCTCAGGAGTTGTGTTCATAATTTTACTCTGGACCAGGTTCCGTTGGCGTTTCATATTTGTGTATGGCGCCCTCTAGTGCCCAGAAGCTCTACTCTCTGGAGCTGCTCAGCCCCTGAAGCAATGCTGGGATTGTAGGGAAGTGGTATTGGTGCCTCCGGGGAGGAAAGGGCTGTTTGCTGGTTCCTGGCTGCTATGCCTTTCTCCACTGCCTGAAACAGTGTGCTGAGCACACAGGTATAAGCCTCTGTGCTTTGCATTTTTAGTTGCTGTAGACAGATATTCCCTCTGGCTGGCCTAACACCAGGGAAGCATTTTCCAGTTTTCAGTCCCAGTGGGGCTAGCCAGAAGAAAGGTGCACAAGTCTGCCTGTCACAGAAGGGGTTCTTGGAGCTGTGTAGGCAGCCAGGAAGCTGGAGCACCTGAAGATCGTGAAAGCTCCCAACCTGCTGGGCAGAGTGCACCCGGACAATTTCGTCTGCCTGTCCTTTCTCCTGAGCAGTAAGCACCATGCAATCCTTGCCCCTTTAGTAGCTCTCTTGCTAAGGGCTTCTTTGTTAGGCAGTCTCTCAGACTGCCCGCCCTTCTTTTGTCCCCGAGCAGCTGGGTATGGATCCCTGCTTTCACAAGCAGCTGGATTCTTAGTGTCTCCAGGAATTCTGCCTGTCTTAGCTTTCCAACCCCCTAATTACAAGAGTATCATGCAAGCACCATGTAATGTAGGTTTGTGCTCCCAGAGCAGATCTCCAGAGTAGGTATTCAGCAGTCCCACATCTCCACTCCCTCCCTGCTCCGTTGCTGTTCCTCCCACTGGTGAGCTGTGGTGGAGGAAGGGCTTGGATCCCGCAGGACCACAGCTTTAGTATGTTACCCTTTTCTCTGAGGGGTTCTCTTGTCTCCAGGTGTATGCAGTTTGTTGCCATCCTCTTTCCTGTTGCTCTTTCAAGAGTAGTTGATGTAGCTTTATTTTCATATTATATGAGGTTTTAGCAGGAAGCCTCTGTCTCACCTCTCACACCGCCATCTTTAATCCATACCTCTGAATTCGTCTTCTTAAGCAGCTATTGAAGTCCATACATCCAACCACCTCGATTACTGGGCTCTCACATTCTAGGCCACTGTATTCCTGTCCCAAAGACCTCAGAGTCAGGTAGCAGACAACCAGGGATAATTCCTATAGCTCAGAGCCTGCCAAGGTTGTTCAAACTATCCAATCCTAAGCTTGCTTACCCTGCGCCACTGGTTTCTTCTTGCCGAAACTACAACAGAGATGCCTGCTCACCGGTTTCCTTTCTTTCTTTGCCTCACGACTGACCCCGGTGCTTCCCCATGTGGCCCTGAAGTAGCAGGCTGTGTTTCCTCAGGGAACTGTGAGTAACAAAACTGTAAAACTCTTTCCAACTTCTCTTTATTGATCTGCACCTGACCTCACCAGGCCTCACCCAAGGTAATAGGGTTAAAATAAGCAGGAGCATCCATTGCAAACCAGAGAGGTCACAGGTTGAGACCTGTCTTGAGTGACGGGTAGGCGTTAACCAGGTGAGGGGTGGCTGCGGGATGGGGAGGAGTGATGTGTCAGGAGAACTAGGGCTTGTAGAGTAAACATGCTGTGTGAAGGCCTGGAAGAAGGGCTCTGGGTGATGATCAGGAACTGAGGGAATGTCACTGTGTCTGGGTGTGGAGTTTGCAGAAGATAGAAGAGAGCAGAGCATAGAGAGGTACGTGACGTCCCATCACAGAATGAGTCAGTGGTGGCTCAGTGAACGACAGCACCTGGTTTAAACATCCCTCAGACACATTTTACACCACTCTGTTCTGTGTTAGCATTTTGTCCCTTTTGCTGGACTTAAACTCCTTGAAGCATTCCTCCATGGATCACTCATCTTTGTATCTCCAAAATTTGACAGATATATTTTTGGAATGTGAGTAGAAGGCTTTGTTGAATTGAATTCAATCACACTGGCTGACAGTGTCCCTGTTAATGATATCAGATAAGAGATGCAGAAACAGTGGAACTCAGAATGCAGATTTCAAAGCATTGGGAAATGGATTGGCCTTCACCTAATGATGTGTAATTTTATTAGGAATTTAGGAGGGTCTAAACCTTACTCAGGTGCTTACTAGTATGTGATTTCAAGCCTGTGGTGTAATCCACTCAGTCTTCATTTCCTCAGCCATAAAATTGATATAATAATACTTAGCTCAGTGTAATTTTTTTTGGTGAAATTAGATACTGAATATAAAACACCCTAGTATAATGATGACTAGTAATATTAGGTACTTAAAAATATTGGTTTCCTTACCTTTTTCATCCTCACTCATTCACTCCTGTGATGCACATTAATGGTGTTTTAAAACTGTCTGTGTTGAATTGAAATGAAGATTGGAACAAGCCCTCATCCTGAGATACAGTCCCCATGATTCTTTAGAAGCCATTGACTTCGAACTGTAAGAAGACTACAAGGACTCCTTGTTCAAATCCTGTCATGTATTCAGGAGCAAAGTAAAATCAAGTAGACACACTTTTTCTATTAACGTTATCATCACAGGCCCAAATCCTTGATTGATTTGCCTTGTCTGCTAGATTAAGTCCTTCGGTCAGAAACTATGCTGTTCATCTTTATTCTCTGGTGTCTTACAGAGGCTGCACAAGGTAGGTGCTCAATAAATATCGAATAGTGAAAAGGTAATAGGGTAAGTGAATGAATATCATGAAATTACACACATTTTTATTTTTGGCTTTTTGATAGTTGGTTCATGTTCAAATATGTGCCATGTTGATTTTCTCAATTACATGAAATTTAATAAAATGTACTAATCCTTTTGTCAAGATTAGGTCATTTCCACACAGCCAGTAATTACTTGTTAAGTATAATGTCCACACAGTATTTCTTTTTCTCTATGTCCTAAAAATGGAAATTATCGGTGGGTGAGTTAAGAACTTACTGCATGTTTTTCTTTTAACTGAATGAGATTTCCAGCAGATGTTTAAACTATTAACTGTTCTCACTATGGCCATATAAAACCTATCTATAAGAAATGTATGAGGAATGTATCACCCATTTCTTGTCTCTGACTGGGAGCTGCAGTGTACCCTCAGAGTTGTTTAACTGTACTTTGGTATGTATCTGTCAATGTAATTTTATGTCCAGCAATGTAATGAAGTTCCTTGGGAAGTAATCATGTGCATTATTAGATAATTGAAGCAACATTTGGTCTATCTTTCATTATCAGGAATGTTGAAATAAAACTCCTTTAATGTTTTTTAGATATAAAACTCAAGTAATTTTTGATACTTTGAGAGAGGATGAACTTTTCTCAAAATTCTATTCCTCAAAAACTGAGTAAGTCTGAATACTGGCATTCTGGAAAATATTTGAATGATTTCCTTCCAGTTATTTTTAACAATAATAGAATTCAGCTCAGGAAGTTTATGTTAAATATAATCTTACTGGAGTTTCAGTGAGCTTTTCACCTTGACTGATGGATGATAAAAAGTCAAGGCCTCTTTGAGAAGAATTGTGCCTCTTTTCATATCACCACCCATTCTGGCTAAAGAGCACATTTCACATAAATGGAGAGTTTTATTTAACACAGATTCCAATCCAATTTGGATTCTTTGTTATCAGATTGGACTACTCAGAAGAAAAAATGTGGTTAATATTTAAAAATATTGATTTCAGCTTAGCCCTTTGGAACCTAAAAATATAGTGTCTTGGTTTTTCAACGATAACTCAGAAGGAGTTGTTTCTGTTGGGTAGTGTACAGTTCCATATTTATGATCTGAAAGGCAGTTTGTGGGGAAGTGAATGGTATGATTAGTCAAATGATTATTAACATTTTTTGCAATACAGCATGAGTATTTGTAACAATACGAGATTCAGAGTGTGGAAGAATTGAGCTACATTTCTAAGCTTGCACTCACAGTCTTGTTAAATTGCAACAATAAATTCAGTTGCTGCGTCTTATACTTATGGAAATGTCTAAGGTGTTTCTGGGAACAGAAGAAATATGGGAGAGTGAAGAGACTAGAATGATCTGTGGGATTCTGGGCGATCTTGTAATCCTGCTGTTCCTCATTTTTTTTCTCTATTAAATGGGGGTGAGTTTCTTCTTTGGGAGTTCTATAAAGTCAATATGAAGATCAAATATGATGGTGTATGTGGAAGTAACATGCAATTGGGGTAACAGTTTAGGTATGACTGCTCAGTCTGAAGTTGAGAAAGAGACTTGAGAAGTAGGGTCTGACCCCCAAATGATACCTCTACCACTATTAACTGATCAACAGAGTAGGTACCTTTCATCTAACTCACAGCATTGAAGCTCATACCATTGCTTGGGACTTTTCTTTGCTATTTCCTATTAAAGGAATTCCCATCTTGGGTCATGTTGTCTAAGGAAAGTTAACTAATCTAGTAACATATTCAGGCTGAGGTGTGGTGGTGGATGAATGGTGTGCATCTTCATCTGTGCACAGGGATGGCAAAGCCTTTATATAAGAAAAAAATATGTAATGTATATATAAATATTGAGATTCTATTTTACTCAAAGTTAATGAGAAAAATTAATTTTTTATTAAAGCAAAAACATCTATTTTAAATTGGAAAGACAAGTCCACATGAAATTTTAAGAAAAATAGAAAATTTCAAATGAATTTCATGTTTTTTTTTGTAGGATGCTCTGATTTTTCTTCCATATCTCTTAGGGACATAAGTAACTTTCCTCTGTCATTAAGGGCACTCCAAGGAATATGTTTCACAAACACTGGCATAAGCATTGATTCCTTCTAAGTAATCTATTTATAGACAGGGTCCTAGAAGCCTCACCTTAATAAATAACAACTCATAAGCACTTCAAAGCCTGGTGGCAAGATGTAGGTATTCGTAAATTATTCACAGAAGCTTCGGAGAAACAGACGCAGAAACAGACAGAGATGGGGAAGAAAAGTTAGGAAAGAGAACATTCAATTCCTTCAAACCACATTACTGTGGACCATTTTTCTTGCTCCTTTTTCCCTAGATTTTCTAGAATAAGATTAACCAACCAAAGTGCTCTCCAAACTGCACTTCAGAGTTTTTGTACAGGGGGGTCTTGGCAGGGCTGATCTGTTAAAAAGGGTGCTTTGAGTTAACATGACCCAAATATACATTTTATTGAATATGAATATAAATTTTATTTATAGAGTGGAATGTACAGATAAAACAATGGAAGGGAAGGGAGATGATGGAGATTATGGCAGAGATACTGAAGGTTCTCTAGCCCCTTCTCCATCTGGGCTATTCTGTCACCCTGGGAAGATAGAGTGGTGCAGCAGGGGATTTAAACCTTGCTTGGTCATAAACACCACCTGATGTAATTGTTAAAATTTCACATGCTAAACCCTGAGCCCAGACTCACCCAGTCAAGATCTCCAGATGGAAGCCTGGAAATATATATATTTTTTATCACGTGTTTCGGACGATTCTTTAACTCAGAATTACATAGGAGAAACTTCTTTAGAAATAGATAGAAATTTTGAGCCAGACTGACCTAAATAAGCATTTCAGCCACTGACTAGCTGTGTAACAGTGAGCACATCAATTTCTGTATTTTTGGAATGGGAATCATAATGCTGTCTTCCTTACAGGATTGAACCAAACCATAGAAAACCATCCTGACCGTGACACTGGCACAAAGTAGACATGAAATACATATTAATTTCTCTCCTGCTTTCCCCCTCCCAGGAACCCTATATTTGTTTCCTATTTTCCTTCATTTGCTGGCTGATTAGAGCCACCCTATAACTCAAGGGAAGACTGTGCCCTTTTCCTTCAGTGGACATGGAGGCTTACGCAGCATTAGCATGAAACAATACATGAAGTGGAGATTCTGAGTCTGTTCGAATTCTACATTAACCAAAAATCTTTGCTTATTTTGTTCTTTCCATCCCATCTTTGTGTGTTGGGGGACTGTTTTAACAAGTAGAAAATATTGTGGTATTCAAATCTTGAGTAGTCCTCTCAAAATAAACTAAAAAAACCCAAACCTGAAAGAAAAACTTCCACCCCACCCTAACCTCTAATCCTATTCCCTGTACCTTTACAAGAGGTCTAAACTCAAAAAGGAGAAATATTAGCCTTTGGAAGGAAATGAAACAAGAAGGCTGAATAATAGAATACAGTAGATAATAGTCATTCCCTGATTTCTTAAATGGGATGATCAGTGTGTATTCAGTGTACATTCCATAAACATCTATTAGATACCATTGTAAAGTCGGTACTGCTAGATGCTAGGGATGGAAGATTGGTTAGGCATCAGTCCTGCCTTCAAAGATTTCACAGACTAGTAGAGGAGAAAGATATATAAAGATAAACATATGTAAAGAACATATTATTTTATTAGTGGCATGAGCAGTTTTAACAGTTCTTTAGTTCCATGGGTTCATGCTAGCTCATGTTAACTTCCAGACAACTTTAGAATGAAAACTCTTTTACTCATATGTATTGAAACTGTAATCAATAATCTTCTCATTCAGTCTCAATAATGGAATGGAACCAAGTTGTAATCCATATTACTAGTCTTCTACATGACAGATGTAACAGTTCTTAACTGACTTTGCCCATATATTTTACATAGCAGCCTCTGTTATTAACTCACTACTCTCTTCCAGCACTTATTAAATACTTTTTCATTAATAGATTGTAATGGTCTTCTATCCCCCAAAGAAAAAAGAGGGGATTAATGTTTACTGAACATCAACTGGGTGCCAAGTTCATTACCCTAGTTTTCCATACTTGGAGCAATAGTCAGTTGTCTTCTAAGGACTTGGGAACAAGAAAAATAAGATTACCTTCCAAAAGCTAAATTACAAAGTCAGCACATGGTGGGGGAAATTAACCAGTCATAAAAGAATCAGCCTAAAATAACAGAGTGGAAATGACTGAAGAGGTTATTCCAAACTGGGGGTAGCTAGCAAAGTCCAGGCAGGCAAGCAGGCAAGTTTAAGTCATAGAAATGGAATTAATGAAGTGAAAGGAGGGGAAAAGTGCCAACTGAGGTTAATTAGAAGAATACATCCAAAAGATGGAAGCAGACAGAGGTGCAATCCAGATGTTCCAGCCCTGCCTGGAGGAAACACCTTGGTCAACAGGAGTTTTAATTTGCCAAGGTCATCCCTATTTTGGGAACATCCAGAAGCTATCTCCCAGAAGAACTTTCCTCTACATCATTACATTCCTGTATTTTGACTTTCCACTCAGCTATGTAAACTGATTAAGACTTAGCTTCCTAAAGGAGAGAGAGAGCAGAGTGAGCACACACTCATCATGAATATTTCAAATAATCTCATTCTTTGGGTAAATTTTTTTCTCATTAAAGATGTTGCATCTGTATCTATCTATTACATTCTAGTTAAGATTGCTTCAATCCCCCATTCCATGACTTGTAGAAAAGATTAATACTCTTCCTAATATGTCAGAGCTCTCCATGGAGGGGTGAAGGGGACATGCTTACATTCTTGGGGGGTCATCTTTGGCTCTAATTTGCTATTTTTGTTCTTTTTGGGTCTTATGTCTGTTCATGTATCTTTCCTCTGACATTGATCTAGGAAACTCAATCCCTTTCCTATAACCAGAAAAATATATACAATATATACAAGGCCAGAGTAGGCACGGACAGTTTCCTGAAGTTTTGAGATAATGGTACTCTAGGTCTGTGCAATTAACTTTAAGTTGAGTTGAACTTTAGATTCAACTCAGAATGATTTCTTTCTGTATCATCCATCTCCCATATTTCTACATTTTCCCTCTCAGAACTACTTCCCTACCTTCCTAAAAACACACACACACACACACATTTTTCCATTTTCCTTTGAAGAGATCTCAGCTTTTCTCCAGTACGTACATGCAAGTCAGTTGAAGTTTTGAAATAACTACCAATGAGAAACTACATGCATTTTTAAATAAATTGGTATGCAACTTCCCAACCCAGTTTTGAGATATGGTTCAAGTTCAGATTCCCAGTTACAGTAGTATTCTGTTATCTACTTCCATCTTTTTGCTTAGATTTTCTGAAATTGAGCATCTCTGAGGCTGTCACGACTAGGTCACTGGGCTTTCAGAGCAGGGACCTAGACCCAGGAGTTGAGGTCCTACTCAGCTTTAGTTATTCTGTCCGCCAGTCACAGTACAGGCTTTCTTCTCTCTGTTATAGCTCCTTACATTTATATTTACAATCATCTCTAAGGCTCTAGCTTCTAAGGCAAGTAGCATTAGATAATGTGTTTTAAATGATTATGCTTCCTCCAGGCATTAGAAATTACTACTATTCTCATTTTACAGCTGAAATGACTGAGGTTTAGTGGAGTTTCAGGTACTTGCTAAAAGTTACATAGCATGTAACTGAGACGGAATTTTTTTTTTTTAGGTTCGACTCTGTCCTTGTACTCTTTCTGCAACACCGATGTTGCTTCTATTTTACCAAGATCCCATTTATATGTCTGGCTGGTACAAATACTCCTTAAACAAAAATTCAAACTCTCTTCCACAAAATCATCTCTACAGCACTGGTAAGATATTACTCGAATGTGTGACCTTTAAAATTGTTCTTCAGCAGTTCAAAGAGTCATCCTTTGTCAAAGGACTAGCAAAACCGCCTTCTGTCATCCAGTTCACTTCCAGGACACGTAATACAAATACACTAAGCCCAGTTGTCCCATTTTCCCAAAGGGGGCATGAGGTCAGGTACATGTAGTTATTTGGAGTGAATGGGTCATAAACTAGAACATAATAGTTATGTGCACACGTATACAGCTCAGGCCCCAGAGATCCGATGCAGCTGAACTTATGCTTTCAAGAGCGGTTGGAGAAAACCGAGCTCAAACCAGGAGTTAGAATGCACAGAAGGTCTTTGGCTGCATTTATTTAATATGCTTCAAACTGCTATATTCAGTCATATCTATGGCTCTGGTTCCAAATGCAAATTATCTTGATAAATATGCATACTGCGTTTGGGGAGCAGGGATGATTGTGCATATTTGGGGATATGGTCAGTGTACACTTTAGAGGATCAACTCTAAGTAAGTTTGGCACAGATTCTAAGGTCAATGGATGTGTGAAGGACAAGACTTCAGTTGGTAATTTGGGGGAATGCTTACACTTTATGGGAAAGGGAGGAAGTGCATAGCCAATCCCAATCTATAGAAGTAGAAAGATGCTATAAACAAAGATCCAGTGTGTCTCAATGAAATCTTCCCTTACTGTACCTTCCCATAATCAGTTACAATGTTTCTTTTATGAGGTGAATCTTAAAGAAGAAAGCTGAATTTTCAGATAGTGTGAACAGAGGAAGGAGGGCATGGAAAGAATAGATGGCAAGTCAGAGACATGTGGTCCTAGGAAGGGATGCCTCCTTTGGAGAGCGGTGAGGATTCCTAACAGGAGGGGAACCTGTCAGTGACAGAGCAGTGGGGCAAGAGCAAGAGAGAGTATGCAAGGTCAGGCCATGGAGGCCTTGAATGTTGTGCTGAAGAGCATGGGCCTTACCCTGTAGGCAGAGTTACTTTCTATGAAATTTTCCTTTAACCAGAGATATGGGATAAAAAAGAATCAGCAAATATCAGATAGGAATATAAAAATAGAATAAGTCCAGGTTGAAAAAACACAGTTGTTGGAGACAGAGAGGCCTCATTCAGATGCCAGGTCTACTACCGGTCAGCACTGTGGGCCTGGACAAAGTCCCAGTTTCTTCTGGTAACAGCTACAATAACAATTCCAGGGCTGTTTGTAAGAAATGGACAGGGGGTCCCCAAGTCCTTGTCTATTGCTCGTCCTGTAGTGGTTGCCCAAAATGGCATCAAGCAAATGGTCTGGGCCATAAGGCCAAAGATAAGAAGCATAGGTGGGCAGAGCAGGGACAACAATTTTAATAACAGTGCTAGCTAATACATATTGAACACTTGGTACATGCAGAAACTACCCTGGAAGCCCTTTGCGTGCATCAGCATCCCCATGACGTGCACACTATCCTCCTCCTCCTCTTGCAGAAGAAAAGCTGCAGCACAGAAAGATTGAGTGTCTTGGCCAGAATCGCAGGCCCAGAGGAGACAGGGGCAGTGCACTAGGCGGTCTGCCTCGTGCGTAAGCGTCTCATCACAACCTTGTGCCACCTGACCGCTGGGTAGTACGGCTTATCAGTACAGGACACATAGAAATTATTCTGCCGCTATTTATTTAATATGTGGATTCAGGATCCAAATGGAACTTTATCTTTTGGATAAGCATACATCACTTCATTTTATAGCTGGGTACGGTCTTGTCGAGTTTGACTAAATGACTTCTAAAGGCCATAAAGATAACCAATAGTGGAGTCAGGTCAGGATACCAGGTGTCCTCATCTAGAATCCAGAGCGGCCCCTCCTGCTTAGGCAGCTGAGAACTGTGTGGTCAATCAAGGCGTAAGCTTCTCCAGTCCCTGGCCTGTAGTGGCTTCTAATTCCCATGATCAGAAACATTCATTTTGGACAGTTGAGTTTTAAGGTACTTTCTCCACCTAGAATCACAAGAAAGTGGTAAGATAGAATTAGTTATTCATAATAATACTAGTATTTATTATATTTCAGGGACACTATGTATTTGTTTTGGAAATATTCTCATAGAATACTTATCACTGCCTGCATTGACCCTAGACTTCTAAACTAGGTTGACTCATTCAGAACATACCCCTATAAATAAACATCTAACAGAAACAAATATCCAGTGCTCCAACATAGATGTAGTTATAGGTAATCACAGAGGTCCGCTCTTCCACTTCCACTTTATCACATTATTTCATCTTCTTAGTGTTGATTTTATTTCCTTTTCCATCCTACTCCAAAACACCTCTTTTCCTGACTCTGTGCTTGGCACTGAAACCTGCACTCTCCTTTCCTGGGTTCTTGTTTTGTTCATATTTTGTGCCTTGGAAGCTGACATATCACAAGAATAAAGTCCCTGATATAGACATCATCTGCCCAAAGCTGGTGATCAGTGACAGGTCAGATGCTGCAGTTCTGCTCAAGGACCAGCCTGGGAAGTAAGGGTTTATGTATTTCTCAGATGAAGAGATGGATTTAGAGACTCCATGGAACTTACTTGAGGTTATAGCAGAATCTTCTGGTAGTACCTCAAAAATGCATTTTTCTGTTATTCTTTATCAATATACCTGTGATTTTTAGCTAGCCACATGGTCTGAAATAGGACTACATTTCCCAGAGTTCCTTGTAGTTAGTTGTGGGCACATGGCCAACCTCTAACCAATGGGATGAATGTGGAAGGCAGCCATGGCCTCACAGAGGACACGTATTCTGCAACCCCTGCTCCCATTCTCCATCCTCTCTTCCTTTCTGATGGCTGGAATGTGGACAGGATGGGTGAAGTTTAAGCAGCTATCTTAAAACATGAGGTGGAAGCCACATGTTGAGGATGGTGGATCAATAAAATATAAGGTGTCCTCTTACCAGCCTGGGGCTGCTTACTTCTGGGTTCTGTTATATGAAACATAAACAGACATCGATCTTGCTTGAGCTACTATTATTTTAGATATTTTGTCTCTCTGAGTTGACATAAATCTTAACTGACATAAGATCACACAACTAGTTGCTAATACGGCTGAGCTTTAAGCTCAGTTCTTTTGACTCCAAATAAGGTTATTTTTATTTTACCTTACAGCAACTGATACCATCATTAGCTCACTTTCAGGTCTTCTGGGAAGGTGAAATAAGGAAACAGGTAAGAGAATATTTTGTAAACTGTAAAACCTCATTTATATGTGAGCAGAAGCAACATTTCACATTTATGGGGAATGTGGAAAAGTACTTAATGTCTTCACTTACTTGTTCATTGAACGGGTAGGGGGAAAAAAACCAGAACGCCATGTCGTGCTAGAGACCTGGATTCCAAGTGAACCGGAAACTCCTTTGGCTAATTCTTGAACCAAAAGATGTCTTTCAAGTGGGGAAGGATGAGTTAGTCCTGAGCGTCCAGGACCTCTCTGACTAGCTGTGGTTTAATGTTGCCCAAACTTTTGTGTAAATACACCTACAGCTTAAGTAAAATAGGAAGGATTGGGGATTGGAACTGCCCTAGTTGGGATATTCTCTGTGTCCAACATCTCATGAAGGAAATTGTATTAGTAATAAGTCAAATTTCCAGTGTTGGAATCTGAGTTGCTTCAGGAGTGAGTGGCCAGATTTTCAGAGGCTTGTTTGCTTTCTGAAGAGTACTGGGGTCAGTCTTTGCTGGCCAAAGGTCTCTAACCAGACACAGGTTTTCACACAGAGCTTTTCATATTTTCTGCCTCGAGCCTGGCTTGAATACCATGAAGTGTCTCAGGAGTATTTTTGCAAATTCTCTCTTTTTCCTTTTGCAACTGGCAAAGGGCAACAAAAGCTAGCGCTCGGAAGGTATGCGTATTGTTCAGGGTCCTTCAAAATGCATTGGGCTACATTCCAGAGCAAACATCATTTTGGAATATTTTGAAGCTTCTTTCAGCCCTCATTACATAATTCAAGATGCTTTATACCCAGTGGGAAAAGATAGGATGAAATATACTCATAGCTGAAGAGACAAGTCCAGGAATATAGTTATTATTAGAAGTAGGGTGAGGAAGTCATAATTATATTAAAATGCAACATTCACTGAACATATTGATGCACCAGGCTCTCTGTGCTACCCTTTATGTATGTTGTATTACTCAATCCACCTAAGGATCTATGTGCCAGAACAATTCAAAGTATGTAACAGCAAAGAGAGCACAGCATTAGGAGGTGAGAACAGATGTTTATTTATCGCTGGATCTGGGTTCTGGAAGCTCCTTGCCCCCCAGGTATTAACTCATTAGTTTCTCGATCATGGAGGAGGAATTGAGAGGGAAGGTTAGAAGGGGGAAAGGCAAGGTGCTTGCCCCTGCCATCATATCCCTTCCTTCATTCCCCTCCTTTCCCCTCTTCTTCTTTCCTCATCTCTTCCTTCTAATCTAGCATTCTGGAAAGTGAATGATTCTTTCAGACTTGGACTAGATTAGCAGAGGCCTAGATTTATGATTTTGAAAAGAATGATATGCAACTGAATTAAAGCAAGTTGATTCAAAGAGCAAGGAGAAGAGTAAAGAAAGATCATCAGTGATATTTTTAGATCAGCAATTCTCAAAATTTTTCATCTCAGGATCTCTTTTAGTTTTAAAATACTGAGGATCCCAAAGGCATGTTATTTATTTATGTTTATTTATATTCATTTATTATATGTGTATATAAACTAAAAAAGCTAAGTTTATTAATTCATTTAAAAATAATAATATAAAATGCTAACATATATACTTTTGTGAAAAATCACTATATTAGAAAATAAAATCTATTTAGTAAGGAGCACATCATTGTTTTACATGTTTGTAAACATTTTTAATGTTTGGTTTAATAGAAGAGAGCTCCCTTACCTTCTGCATTCAGTCATTGTAATACATTGTTTTAGTTGAAAATATGTAGAAAACCCAGCCTTACACAGGTTTATAAGAAAAGAAGAAAAAGAAGTTGAAAAAAGAAAGAACATTGTAATCATCTTTCCAAATAAGTGTGGATATGATAATAAAAATGCCAAGTAGACATTTCTAAAAAGTCAGTTGCAATGTGTAATATGAAACGATGTTTTTTATTATATTAAAAATCCATTGGTCTGTCTTGACCTTTGAATTTATCTTTTACCAATGTGTGATTTGGTAACGTTGTGTAATGGTAATTTGAAAAAATACTAGGTCATTGATTTATCCAGATTTAAATCAATACTAACATTTGCATTTGTTAAGAAAGATCATTACCAATCCTATCAGAAAAGTCTTAGGTATTGAGAAGCTGTCAGTCTCATGGTGATGGATACAATTTTCAAAAATTCTAATTTTTCATTTTTAAGTTTGAATTCTATCATTGGCAACAGCTACTGCTCTATGTCATCTAGCTTCACTTCATTAATGTTCAAGAGAATGTTTGTCAAATAACCAGATTTGAGTAAACATGGTTGGACAGTCATTCTTCCAAATAAAAATAGTATTTCATGAAAAACAAACAAGCAGTAGTTCAGCTTGCAACTCAAACAATTGCACTAGTGTTTGTCCTGGAGACAGCATCAGACTTAGTTCTGCAGCACAAGAGCTTTATGCACTTTTTCCATGTCAACACACAAAATACTGAAACATAGCTTGTAATCAAGAGTTCAGATTTAATAAAATTAATAACTTTTAGAGCTTTATTAAGGCCATTCTCAATGGTGAAACTTAAGTGAAACTGTTTTTTTTCCCTCTACTTTAAAAATATTTCCTGCAAATGTATAATGTGAAATATAGCTTACACTCAATTCTGCAGTTAAGATATTAACTCAGGCTTCATATTGCAGCCACATCTTTAATCTGGCCAGTTACTCTGTCATTGGAAAGTAACAGTGTTGTGATTTTTTTCACTTTTCACTCAGCAGACATTCAGCAATGTCAAGTTTACAAGGTTTTATTAGGCTCTTGGCTACTGAGGGCCCTTTAGGCAATGCAATACATAATGTATCCTACAAGATGCTTCAGTGGCTTTTTCATTTTAGTTCGGAAAAGCTGTAATGAACAATTGTTGGATTCAAGGGCTCATTGTACCTTCATTTGACATAATCATTTTTTTCTCAAATTCTGGGCACCATAATAATATTAAAGAATGCTGTGTCACATAAGACAAGACATATTCAAGTAAAATACTTTTTGTCACAGTCTCATTTTTTATTTATAATTTCTACTTATCTTATTTTAAAGTTTTCTTCAGAATCTTTGTTGTTGATTTTTCTCTTGCATGAGTCAGAGAACTCTGAAATGTCAGTTTCATTTTTTCAGCATATTTACATGTAGATGGTGCAAATGTAGATTGAGAGAGCAAGCCCTCTAACCTCCCTATTTAAGCAGTGTTCTATCTTAAAATATAAATAAGTACAACAAAGGGTACTTATTTCTTGTGTTTTTATGTAGGTACAAGGAAAATTTTGGAATCTCATATGATTTTTGGAGAAAAGTGGATTACAGAGATTATAGTACTTTATACAAAGAAAGCTAATAAGAGCACAGTAGAGGTACTAAGAATAAGCATGAATTAATATCAGAAAATGAACACATTTATTCTCTAAAACTACAATGTTAGAACATTCTAGATAAACATACACACTCATTCTATCAGTCATCAGACTGATAATATCATCATATATCATAAAGAATATAGAAAAGTCCACTGTACAGCCATGAAAAAATATGAGAAAGATAAGCAAATAACTCTTAATACTATTATGAAATTAGTTTTGACCTTACAGGTCCCTTGAAAGGGTCTAGCAGACTGTGGAACCACACTTTGAAAATTGATGGTTATGAGCATTTAAGGTTAAAGTATTTTTATAGAGCGGAAGAAACATGATATATGAATATGTTAGCATTATGAGTTGAATTGTTCATCCCCTGAAAATAAAAGGTATATGTTAATGTCTTAACACCTAGTACTATGGAATGTAATTATATTTGGGAAGAGGGTCACTGCAGATGTAATTAGTTAAGGGGAGGTCATGCTGGAGTTGGATGTGCCCTTCATCTAATATGATTGATGTTCTCATAGGAAGAGGGTAGAGACACACAGGGGGAAGATGGCCATGTGCCAACAGAGGCAGACATTGGAGTGCTTTAGCTGCAAGATAAATGCCAGAGATCGCCAGTCATCACCAGGAGCTAGAAGCGAGGCATGGGACGGTGTCTGTTGCTTTAAGCCACCCAGCTTGTGATACTTTGTTATGGCGGCCCTGGAACACTCATGCAACTAGCTTATTCTAAAGAGACATAGGTAAGATAGTCAGTAAAGTCTATTGTAAGTCCAGGAAAGGTGGTTTTCCTATCATTTAAAAACTTTCTGCTAAAAAAGGAAACAAACCAAACTGAGAAACAAAGCAAAACAGAACAAAACAACAAAAAACCCCTCTCCTCTCCTGGTCCATTACAAACGATGACTTTTGGAGATCTGGACACTTACTCCATCAGTCAGGAGCTCTTCCATATAATCTTCCATTATCAGATGTCACTATTGCCAGGCCTGCAGTAAATAGTTTTATCCTTTGGGGTGCTGGGAGGTTTAAAAGAAGATAAAGCCTCTCTCACCCACTCACAGGAACTTAAGCTTTTGCATTGATGTCCTGATGCCTGTCTGGGGAATATGGAACTAAAGCATTGGGAATAGGGCATGTTTTGTCTCCAGCCTAGCTTCAAAGTGAACATTCTTACAGTAGAAAGAAAAAAAAACGTGACATTAACCTTCATTCTTGCACTGGGACCTTCATTCCGAACTCAAATGTGTTTGTCTGAGAACTCTTTTCATATTCTCCCTAGAAACCTTCCACATCCTGCGACATCCAGTTTGACAGTTCTGGGTTTGGTTTTCTCCCCTGAGTCAAACATTTGTTGATTATATCAAAATTTCATAGATATTGCTATCATTAAAAGGAAAAATGAAGGCAAATTACTCTTAAGAAAAGTGGACTGCAGATTATCACAAGCTGGCTCTGTTTAATAGATAAGGAAATTCAGATGACAGAGAAAGACAATTACATTGATTAATACTGGAGCACAAAGAGAAGGAAATATTAACCAGAAAAGCTTTGACTTCCAATCCCTACTGCTTTAACAGACAGTCTCCTTCGCCCCTCCAAAAAAAGCCTCATTTCTGTTGAAGCTGCCTTCACCACCAGACCTCCCAATGACTTTACCTTCAGAGTTTGGGAGCTTTCTCCCTTGTTGAACTAATTCATGGCCACTGCATGTGGGTTACTCCGGTTTTACTCTTTCGGTACAGACACAAACTATTTTGCCACAATTAATGTTTTGGTCAGCAATGTGCAGACTTAAAGCCCTGAGTTATATGACTAGGCAAATAAAACCAGACCACAGAATTTGGTCTGCTCTGGCTGGCTATGATTCACCCAAATGGGCAAGCCAGCCGTCTTGCTGCCTTCCCAAAAACCCCAGGAAAATCAGACTGTCATATTATACTTCTTTGTCCCTTTATACAGATGCAGTCAGTCTGTTGAAATTGTGGGGTTCAAATATTTAATTTGTGTAATGCAGTGGAACCGTTTCAACAGGTAGAGATTAGTCGAGTATCCAAACTGAAAAACATTCACACATCACTCAGAGAAGCGTGAAATTCTGGCCATTATTGCAGGAAAGGAGCCGCCTAGGAGTCCCTGAGATTTACAGACTCAAAAAAAAATTAGATATAATAGGAATTTTTTTTTAAATGGAGGGGCTTAAACTGAAAAATAAAAAATATTGATTTTATGAATAAATATATTTTCTTAAATGATTTAGAAAGTTCTGTTTATTCATTTACCGACAGTGTTTAGAATATATAGTAGCCAGTGTGTCTGCAGATATATTTATGTTGGACTGTTTGGGTTGGCTTCACCTCTGCAATAATTTATAACAGTTTGAATGTAAACCTACCACTGAACAGGTCATAAAGGTCCTGGATTTTAACCATCGTTGTTGTAGATAAACGCACAGCGCTGGTTCCTACCACAGAGTTCCAACTCATCCCTATCAAGCATGTAGGAAAGTTCAAATGCTAAGGAATTTAAATTCATTTTCTTGTTTTTCAGCATTGTGTTCCTTTTCAAAAGAGGATTTTATTTATTTATTTTTCATGTGCAAGTCTTTTTATTTATTTATCTTTTGTGGTTAAAGATATCTTTTTATTGCATTATAGTTTATATTTATTTATGTTTCAAGAAATATATCTTTAGAGGCAATTATTAAATTAAAAATTACACCCTCTCATATTTTTTAAGTTGGTGAAGATCCACACTTACGGGTTTTTTTTTTAAATGTTCCATCCATGTAATTGACAGGTCTGGCATAAAAATGGGAAAATGATCCTGATTCTTAGATGTTTTCTTATGATGCATTAATTTCAAACAACTGAGGAGCGATGTTAGTATTTAGGCTGTATTTTTACTCAAAGTTTTTCTGTAGATTTTCTGGAAATTTTCTAGATGCTTTGTGTTAGATTTATTTATCTTTGTATATATTATATTGACAGATATCTAAGGATATCAAGATCCTTATTGTAATGTATTTATTTCAGTCATGAAATTAGTAAGATACTTCTAAAACAATTTAATAAATTAGTTTTAGCTACCCATATAATATATTATTTTGGTGAGTAGAGGAAGTAGTATGTTTTTCCCAAGAAAAAATAAACAACTTTTAAAAGAGTTTACAGTATGTGTTTGAGAAAGAATGAACATTTTTGAGGGAGATCAAACTGATAGAGAAAGGGCCACTTAGTGGTGCGTAAAATGTATACAGTCCTGTATCTTATGATGAATAATCTCTGTAAAGGACATTTCATAATTAAGAACCTCTTACTCCACTAGTATGTTGACAAAATTGGTCATCATACTCTGTTTAGCTGATGTTTATTGTCTGTACATTCATTCATCTATTTATCCAAGATACTTTTATTAAGTACCTACTCTGGGCCATACGCTCTGGGAATATCATCTTTTCCTCACATTATTTTGCAAACTGGCTGTAGTCACCTCAGTTTTACAGCTGATAAAAGTGAGTATCTGAGAGCTCAATCTGGTTTAATAGCAGAGTCAAGATTTGAACAATTCCCATCTGTTTACAGAGCAAGGTTGGGTGGTTGTTAAGTTAGTTCTAGAATAAAACAGATCAGTATGCAAATTCTGATGAGGCTTCTCACTATAAGTGTGACCTTGGCCAAGTTGTTTAACCACCAAAAACTTCATTTTCCTTCTGTTCACATGGCAAACATTTTTTCCCCACCAGCTGGTTCAGATCCAAAGACTAAAGCTACACTCAGAAAGTGTGCCTGGGTATTGGGAACTTCTTTCCCTGGGTTTTAAACTGGGGCAGAAGGAGGCTTATGGCTACTGATTCATTCACCAACTAAGGATACTCCTTAGGAGTCCAAAAAATAAAAATAGAAAAACCCTCCAAAACTAGATGGCTTTAACATGTAAAATAGATTTATAATACTTTATAAAAATCAATTAAGAAGAGAAAAATTAAACAATCATAATAATCCTCTATAGCACATTCTTCACTAACTACTGCTAATATTTTAACACCCAAATATATAGAGAGAGATGTGCATATGTGTGTGTGTGTGTTTACACACATATGATAATACTACATTTATTCTAGTAGGACCGTAACTGCAGATTTTTCATGAGAACTGTGATATGGGCATAATGTTTTCTGGTGCATAATTTTAGTGCTGCATAACATGGATATATGGCAGCAGTACTATTTAACTAGTTTCATATTGATAAGCATTTAGCTGCAAGAAGTCTCCTTGCACATTTTCTTACTTACATGATAAGCATCATAGGAAAAAATTCTAGAAATGAGATTTCTGAATCAAAGTGTATTCTTTTAACTGTTGCTTAATACAAACTGCTTTCTAGAAAAGTTGTATGAATTTTTACTTCCAGAATGTGAATACCTGTTTTCCAATCAACCCTGGATTTCTCTACTTTTCAAAAACATTTGCCAGTAGAATATGTGACAAGTGATAGCTTTTAAAAATTATTCATTTCTTATAATGGGAATGAGCATCTTTTTAGAACATTCTTTTAAAAATTTTAGAACAATTTTAGACTTACAAAGAAATTGAGAAGATAGTAGAGAATTCCCATACACACATTTTCCTTATTAACATATGCTATTAGTATGTTGCATTTGTTAAAATTAATGAACCACTATTGATACATGATTATTTATCCAAGTCCATGCTTTCTTCAGATTTCCTTAGTTTTGATTCAAAGTCCTTTTTCTTTCCAGGATGCTATCCAGGATACTACATTACATTTATTAGTCATGTCTCCATGGACTTCTCTTGGCTGTGATAGTTTCTCAAACTTTCTTTGTGTCTGATTGCTTTGACAGTTTTGAGGAGTACTGGTCAGGTATTTATTGGGACTGGCCTGATGTTTCTCTCAGGATTATATAAAGAATGTTATGTGAAAGACAGCAGAGAGCAAGTGCCATTTTCATTACATTCTATCCAGGATATATGCTATCCCCATGGCTTATAAATGCTGTTGTTGACCCGGATCATCTGACAGAAGCAATGTTTGTCCGGTTCTCTCACTAGAAAGTTTCTCTTGTTCTCCATTTCCGTACTGTACTCAGTGCAACAAAGTCACCATGTGCACCTTATGCTTAAGGAGTGAGACGTTATCCTTCCCTTCCTTACGGGCAGGCATTTACATAAATTATTTGGAATTCTTCTGGGAGATTTGTCTACCTTCATTCATTCATTTGTTCATTCATTCATTCATATCAATATACTAATCTCATGAATATTTATGTAAGAGTTTGGGGTATAATCCAATACTACTTTATTTATTTTGTTTGCTCAGATTGTCCCAGTATCGGTCACTGGGGGCTCTTCCATTTGGCTCCTGTGTGACTCTGACATGCAGGACTTTTTCTTGTTTGACCATTTCTTTACTTTCTGGCACTGAAAAGATGCTCCCGGCTCATCTTATTTCCTTCCCAGAATGAATGTATGCTAATATGTAGCTCTGGTATTACTGTTTATTTTTTTTTGTAAATTTTCCACTAGTTTTCTTTGTTTATTTCTCTACTAAGATATTTGTTAACTAATTGATTTAAAATATTTTAAAAGTATTTTTAAGTCAATTCCATGGCAGTGTTAAAGATGTAGTTTACTTTTTAAACGCTCACCCTGAGATTGCAATGGGATAGTGGTGAGCGAGAGAAGTTCTGCCTTAAACTGCCCATCAGCAGGCTATTTTCTGCTTTTGTCATCTAATACAATTCATTGTTGGTTTCCTGCATTTATGATGTGTGGCTCCTTGTGTTAATGCTAAAAAGATACTTTTACTTTTCTCTCCATTGGTGTAATGGAAACCCTGTATTAACTGCCATCATTTATTAGAATATCTACTCTTTACTAAATACAGTGCTGGGCTTTTCACATATATTATTTGTAAACCTTACAAAAATCCTGAAAGCCATGTGCACAGTCGGCTTTGTCATACAAATAAGAAAACAAGGTCTCCAAGAGGTTGCATTACCCAAGTTCAAACTGTTAGGAAGTTGGTGTCCAGGGTGTAAATCAATGACTGACGGCAGTACCCATTGCTCTTTGCTTTTCTCCATACTAACCAGTTATCAGAAGGTATGTTTCTGCTTTTAGTAGGCAAGTTTCTGTTTTAACATCAGGAAGCCATCAGACAATTCTCAGTTTTTTTCATCTACAAAATGGAAACATTTAAGAAGTTTTAAATCAGGCATTATTTCATCAGAGACACAGAACTATTAGGAATGATACAGATTATGGGCTATATTATAGGGATTTGACCTTATGTAACTCTGCAAGCTGGTCAGACCCTAGAGGTAGGCCCTTATTTCTGTGTTTGTTGCAGGTAATGAATTCAGCAGGCAGGAAGTTAGGAAGGAGGAGCTGTGTGCCTAGCGGTTTCCTCATGGTGATGCGACAGGTGCACTGGTGCCTTGCTCAGACCACCTGAGCGCACAAATAACATGGCTGCTAATTCACTCTTACCTTCTGATCTAGCTGAAAAGTATTTTATGGCCCACTCTAAGCCAGACCCTTACAGGAAAGGAGATGCTGGGAAATTCAGTTGCTGCTTAGATAAACTGACATGATGCAAATCACCACTAACCTGTCTTGGTTTGCATTCTTTGAAGCAGAAACTCTGGGATAAATCCTCAATATCCATTTTTTCACTTTATCTATACCAACTGATCCTTGATTTTGTTTAGAAAATAATATTCCTAGTTCAAAAAACATCCCAACCTCCTTTGCAAGTGACTTGGATTGGCAACCGGTAATAATGACATGGAGTTCTGGGCAATGGAATATAATAAAAATCACTGCGTGGAACTTCCAGAGAGTTCTTGAAAGGGGTCAGATCCAGACACCACGTGCCTTTGGCCCTTGTCTTGCTCATTCCTGCCTGGTACACTAATGCAATGTTGGAGGTGAAACCGCGATTTTCAGCCCTTTTGCAACCACAAGCATGAGGACAAAGGCTGAACCCAAGGATGATCAGGCAGAAAGGTGCTGAATCAGCCAATCATCCATGGGAGGCCTATCTTCCTTTATTTGTGCAAAAATTAAAACCTGTATTTGGCTAAGCACCGTGGTTTATTTTTTCTGTAAGATGTCACTCACCCTGTATCTCAGGCACACACCATTATAAATAAGAAAGGAATAAAACTAACATGGCCTGAGTAAGTAGAGAAGAATTGGACATCAACGGACAATAGAAGGTTTCTACACAGAGAAGGGTTGGAAGGTGTAGTCTAGGTCTACAGGCAGAAATACGAAAATGTTCTTTAGTTCACTTTGTCTAAAAAAGGAAGTAGTGGAGATAAAGTTGGAACACTACAACCGGGAAAACTAGTAGAGAACTTTTTTTTTATTTATTGGAATATGAAAATCAGGCATTTTAACTTTGCATAGCTTACCTTTGATAATAGGGTTCTGATTATAGGAGAACAAACGAATATGAGGGAAACAAGGGATGCCATTTCTGTAGTTTGCAGATTGGAATATATGGGAGATATGAAGAACTGACATAGCAGGTTCACATTATTTGGTCCATGCCCTGCATCCAAATGACCTGACTTCTCTTTCTTTACTTTGTGCATATTCTTTGCGAGAGGGTTGACTTGGTGGTGCAGGTTTACCACCATACAATAAGGAGGCTCTTAGATGGCACTGGCGCCGAGGCATTTCAGGTAGGGCTAACCTCTGCCTAGTCCAGTCCCTGCCGGGTTATGTTTAGGTCACTTACTGCTTCAATCACTTGTGAAAAGAGTGGCAGAGTTGTTTTCATCAACAAGTAACATAAGCCATAATGCTTGTGGATGAGTTAGCTAAGCCTATTCTCTCTTAAAAAGTGGGAACCTTGGGTGCGATCATCTCCTGAGGCCCTGAGGGATCCTTCTGCAACTGGCCAAGCCCAAGTCAGGTTCTAAGGCTGAGAGTGGAGAGTCAATGCAGAGGAAGAGAAGACTTTCAAAAGAAGGGAGGTGACAGAGAAGAACAGCCCAGAGGCAGCAGGAAGTGATGGGGTGAGGTCTCAGCTGAACTGGGTGGCTGGAGCACACATCTGGATGAGAGTGTCGATGACGTTGAAGCCGCCTCCCAGGTGGCCCCAATAATTCCCACTTCCTAAGATTTGCTCCCTAGTGTCACCCATGTCCATCTTATGCTAAGGTTGATCTGTGTGGCCAGTGACATATGGAAGAGGGGATGACATGACACATCCATGATCAGTTTATTAAACACTGACTCTGTCTTAGGGGTGGTATCTCCCTCTCTGATCACTTGTTTTGGGGAAAGCCAACTGCCCTGCCTTGAGAACATGTCAGGAAATCTGTGGAGAGGCCTGTGTGATGAAAAACAGTGGCTTCTGGCCCAAAAGACCTGAGACTTGCCAACCACCATGTGCGAGAGTTTGGCAGTGCACCCCCCACCCCAAGACCACATCTGCATATAGTTCCAGCTGACAGCCTGAGTGCGACCCTGTGATAGGTCCTGAATCAGTCCCACTCAGCTAAGACACCTCTGAGTTCATGACCTTCTGAAACTCTGAGATAATACATGCTTAAAGCTGCTGAGTTTTGGGGTAATTTGTTACACAGCAATTGTTGACTACTATGGGAAGATCTATACAAAATTACATATATTAATTATAGGGATGGGAATCATGTTGATTAGCTAATATCTATGGGCCCCAGATTTACAGCAGATAAGAGGATAGTGGTTTCAGTGAGAATTTGAGTTCACTGATGAGTCTGGAGTTAGCATAATGGAAAAGAGCAAGGAAACAGAAGAGTTGAAGAAGACCCCCAAGGATCCAGCTGAGGTTGGAGACCTTCTCTCCGAGGAATCCAGCTACCTGGATGGTGGGATTTTGCTCTGCACGTGAGATAGAGTGCAGGAGATGCAAGGGGATTGAGGGTGCCACTGAGCAAGGACAGCTCAGATAATTCACCATGCATGCCTTGCTTACCTTTCTCCTGCAGAGTTCTCAGGAGTCAGCCATGGGCTTGTCTTGCACAGCCTGTTGTCACTCCGATGTGTGGATTTGGGCTCATCTGGACACATCCCACCCTGAGGACAACAGCTCACATTCTGATCTGGTGTGCCCATCATCCTGGGCTTAACACTGTCTCAACTCCCATCCTGATAACTTCTGACAACTCTGAGGTCTGCAAGTCATGAGCTGTTTTCCTGAGCCAAGGTCCTGGGAGGCTAAGTGATTAATCTAGAGTCCCATTGCTAGGCCGTGGCAAAGCCAGGCCTCGACCTGGAACTTCCAGCTCCTGGTCCTCTGCCAATACGCTTTTTTTCCCCCTCTTTTAGGTTTCCTCATTATGACTATGGCAGAGCAGACTCAGCAGGTACATTGGGAGCAGGCCACTGAAGGATGAGCAAGTCGAGCTTCATTTAGGCCTTGTGCATCCTAACATCTTACAATATTTTTCTAACATTTTGGGTTTGGCATGGCAAAGTGTGCCAAGATTCCTTTCCTTTCATTTTTAAACCCACATGTATTTTCAGGGAAATGAAGCTCATATGTTTCTGATTCATTTACTGTATAACCCATCAAAATATTGTTTTATAACAGTCCTTGGCAGTCCATGAAACCTTTTAAAATATAGACTTTTCCCCTCTTGCTACCAGGGAAGCCATGTTTTACCAAGAACCAATTAACCCCAGGATGGTTTTTCAAATAAGCTGCACATGGAGTATTAAGGCCCAATCAGGTTCTCTGTGATGAACTAGAATGCAAGTCAGCAAAGGCCCACTGAACATACACGATGGAAGTAGACACATCAGAATCTACAGCTACAGAGATAAATGAGGAGTGGCCCCGGGTTTCAGGTAACTGCCATGATGGAGCTAGATAATCGCAACAGCAAGAACATTGGCTGAGTACTTTGAACGTGCCTGATACTGGGAGAAGCCTTTTCTACACATTATCTCATGTAATCATCTCCACCACTTTATGTGTTATTTCTATTTTATATACAAGGAAACGGGTTTAGAGTGTTTGCTGTCAACTCGTACAGTGGGTTGGCAATAAATCCAAGGCACAATCTCTGGCAGTTTGATGGCAGAGCTCACTCTTTAAAGCTGTTACATAGACTTGGAAATCAAGATACAGTGAGCTAAGCTAATGCCCAGCTTTTTGGAAGGAGAGATGGAACTTCATTAAGGACGTACAATTTATTTGTTTAAGCTTTAATTCTGACCACAACACTATTTCCTTCTGGCTACTTTGCTTGCATTTTGGACATTCTTTGGCAGAAATCACGATCATGTAGTAAAAAATCTTGCTAATGCCTTTTGTGTAGCTTACCCTAGATGTGGGCTCCATGACCACTTGAGGGAGTGTTCCTTCTCACGCTGTGGGGCCCTTTCAGAAAAACTCTGTCATGTCCTCACTGCACATGGCAGTCTCCACACAGTACTGTCTCTGAATTAATTTGTATGTGAGAATGTCATTATTTATACTGATAATAAGTGAAAGGAGAAACTATATTTTGAATGTTTCTTCATGCCAGACACTAACTGCTTTCTTTAAATTATTTGATTTAATCTTCACAAAAATCCCCATGAGATATACAGGGTCAGCTCCTCATTTTTCAGATGAGGGAACTGAGGTTTGGAGCATTTGAGTAATAATTACTAAGGCTCTCTAAGGTAGGTCTTTTCATGTATCATATTTAATCACCCACCCCATTGTTAATGGCCATTTTGAATTATCTCCTTCCTTCCTCTCTCCCTCCCTCCCTCCCTCTCTCCCTTCTTTCCTCCTTCCTTCCTCTTTCCTTCTTGCTTCTGGTTATTACTAACATATAAAAAAATGTCAACTCTTGTACAGGCCTTTGTGCAAGAGCACAGAGGGCAAGAGTTTTTCTATGTATTGGAGATCAGAAGTGATGGGTATGCAAATATCCACAAATGTAAGCTAATGCTGAATTGTTTTCAACTTAAACTTGTTTTTCTCCATTTATATTTCCAGCAGAAGTGTATAAGGCTTCCTTAATTCTATAGCCATGTCAGCTACTTTGTATTTATTTATTGTCAAATTATCTCAATTTTCATTTCCCCTTAATACAATTGAGTTAAACATTGTTCAGTCTTAATGGCCCTTTGTATTTTAGCTAGGGTCTACAGAAGAATACAAAAAAACTTCAGTAATTTAAACAGAGGAAGTTTATGGTGAGGCTTTGGTTATGTAACTGATGGAGTCGCTAAGTGTTGAACAGGGGTCACCCAGAGAGTAAAAACATTAAAGCACTACTACTCTTGGGCGGGTGGGCAAAGCGAAGAATCTGTGGCTATCATTCTCAGAGACCTGGGACTGCTTCGTCTCCTTGGGAATCTCTGGCTTAATATATTGTCTCAGGTTCAGGTCTCTCATTTGTCCTGAAGATGGAATAAAGCTAAAGGATAGTGAAAAAGTAGTGATATCAATAGATTCAGGGCTGGTGGGGGTCACTGGAGCAAGTGAGCCCCAGAAAGGAAGATGAGGGTCAATTTATATTTAAATTTGAGGTTAAGCTCTAGTGATGATAATGTGTGTATGACCCATGGGATTGAGTAGATAAAGTCAGGTCGAAAGGTAAGGCATCAGAGAATAAGAAAGTATGGGATGGAGAGATCAACAGGGCCATTTTTCTTGGACAGTTCCTGGGGCACCATTCACCTAGTCATCTTTGACACTGGTTAGGTTAAGGTTTGATGGTTAATCCGCATAGGCTCCCTCTCCCGTCACACGCTAGTATGCTGGGGTAGGAGCTTTTTCCCGTCCTCCTCCACACTGTGTCTCTAGCAACTACGACATGGTCTATTAACAGGTGCTCAGTGAATGTTTGCCTGATGAATGTATGAATGCTGATGGGACTGAAAATGAGGACAAGAGTAAAGCTGTGGAGGAAGATTGAATGAACAGCTAAAGGCTTAAGTGATCAGAAGAACTTACTGGGAGATCAGTGGACAGCAGCAGTGAATTGGTAAAGAGGGAGTTGACACCACATTATGGCCCCTTTAAGCTCTAGGGGTTTGCTCTTGGTGCATGTATGGGTGATAATGGCCAAAAGGCTAGGATGCCGAGCCAGCCCTGCTCCTAAGGTTCATGAAGTGTGAGATCAAAGGTCCTCCAGTTGAAAAGCTATAGGAAACATGAATTGGAAAGAGTTAACTAGGTTTCTAGGCAAGATGGGAGAGTGAATATTTTGTGAAGAGGCAAAAAATCAAGAGGAGCTTGCTGATTATAGATGGGGAGTTCCAAGGCAGGATGGGTATAACAGTGGAGGGAGGACATACTAGTCTGACTCCTGACAAAAATGAATTCCGCTCAGATGGTTCAACTTTGGAGACTTTAAAAAAGAGGAACAATTTATCAGGGTGTAGGCAGGGTTAAGGGGACAAACAAGGAAAGTTATAAGGTACCCAGACACTGGGAGTTGTGGGCAGTCATTACTACCCCTCAGTCTGAAGGGACAAAGGGAGGAAAAAGTGTTAAAGAGCCCGGTGAGAACTGGACCATGGAAGATGAAATGCTGATGGCGACGGTGGTGCAGGAGGAATAGAGCCACTGCTAAAACCACATCAGCAAGTCAGAAGGAAGCAGGGGGAATAAATGTTGCTCCCACTCTCTCCACTTACCCTCTGATTTTCTGCTTGGATCTCCCTCCCAATCATTAATCCCAACTGGAAGTCAGAAAGCAAGAGAGCCTGAAAGCTGCCATCCATGGGAGTTTGATTCTGGGGAAAAGCAGAGAAGAGCAAAGCATGTATTTAAGGTGATGGTGGTAAGCAGATGTAGGTTAACTAGTCAAGAGAAAAAAGAGGAGGACTTTGTCAGAGGAGGGATGCATAGAGAAGTCGGAGAACCAGAGTCCGGGTGATAATGAAGGACTGGGCTAAAGCTAGACAACAGGTAGTATGGTTATAGTTTGTGCTAAATGTCCTAGGGAGGGTGTGAGCATTCCTCTCCTTGCCTTAATGAAATCTGGCTCACTCTGAGATGTCTACATTTTGACTTAGTGCCTTTGTGTTAGGGCCACTGGGAGCTCATGCTAGATGTCATAGTAGAGGCTTTGGAGCTGGGCCATGGCCATTTTATGCCACTGTGGACAAAGTCACAAACGGTTAAAGGCAAGGCCAGCTGATTGGAGACAGATGTCTGGAATTGCTCACTATAACTCAAGGGTTCTGCAGAAACCCTAGGATGCTCTCCTGTTTGGATATAACCTGAACCCTTTGGTACAGCTGAGCGAGATCACTTCTTAAGTGCTTTCCCATGCCATAGACTTTGCTTTATTCTCCATCACAATGTCTTTCCCAATAAACTCTCCCTTTTAATGAACTCTTACATTAAATATTAAGTTAATCTTTAAAATTAAATTAATATTCCCCCAATTCACACATATTTCATGAAGCCTTTTGTATTCAGATTCCCAAACAAAAATGGACCAAAGGTTGGTTTGCTTTTACTAGGATCTTGTCTTTAATCAATTAAGCAGAAAATTAAGTTAGGCAGATTAGTCAAGCATCCATCATAAGAAATGCTCTGGAGAGTGTAGAAGACCCATATCCTTCTCTGGGAAGCATATGTAGACATGTGTGTCTACAAAATGTTAGTTTAGGTAAAAGATTATGTTCTTGGCAAGAAGGAAAATATCGAGGTAATTATGACAATGGTGTCATTAATTGAAGAGAATAACATTTAGCATCATTTACTGATAGGTTCCATGTCAAAGTCTGAACTTGTCTTTAGAGTTTCCTCATCTGTAAAATGAGAATAATATCTGTAATTAGTAGGATTATGGTTCCCCTTCCTGTAAGCAGTGGTTCTCAACTGGAAGATGAACCCCCCCTTTAGGGCACCTTTGGAAATGCATGGAGTACTTTGTGTTGATGACAGGGGATGCTACTGGCATTAAGTTTTTGGGGAGAGTGTCAGGCAATATCTCGCAACGTGGGGACAATCCTGCCCAATGAAGACTTATCCCATCCATGATGCCAACAGTACTCCCCTTGTGAGATACTACATGTGATATATATGAAAAGAGATTTTTTTGCACTCCTGGTTTTGCATTTCCTATCTGGCAGCTGCTTCTCCCCACCTCATGCTCTGCCCTGGACCACCAGTCACTTTGCTCATGAATATAGTCCCTATTGATGGTGCAGTGAGCACTGCATGACCTTTGGAGTTGGATCTACTGCAGTAAAATCCCCAGTTCTGCTACTCCTTAGCTGTTTGCCCTTGAGAAAGTTATCTAACTTGTCTGAGTTTAAAATTAGTCCTTCAGAGAAGAAGTTTAATGGCATCTTCCTTGTCTTGAATCCTTTTTGGATTATAGCAGAGTGTACCCATATTTAAAATAATTCCTGCCTCACAGAGTTCTTGTAAAAATTAAAAGGGATTCTGTCTGCAAAGACCTTCAAAAAGAATATGACACATGGAAGACATTTAATAAGTGGTGGCTACTATTTCCTTTCTGCAGAATGAATGTATTTGATACTGCATGCCAAAGCGAAACGCTGGATGATTTGTTCTCAGAATATCTAGCAGATCCTAGCAACAGTTAGCAAACTTTTGGCAGCAAGGGAGGCAAATAAGTTAAATTTTGTAAATTAGAATAACGAAATCAATTGAGAGGCGGCTGGAGGTTAAGAGGGTGGGCCAGGGAGGAAATGTTATTCTATCTGGACGCATTCACCTAATCATGCACATTTTAGGATAATGCCAGGTTGTATTCTTCTGAATAGAGGATTTCATGCCCAATTTCCACCACTTGCTACCAGAGAATGGCCTCCTATGTGACAGCCTCACTGTGCTATCTGAGCCTCAGTAAGAGCTCTAAGGATGGAGCAGTCAGCCTTTATGTCGAACTTCCCAAACTGGGCAAGCTTTCCAAGCCCATCCTGCTGTTGTAGCATATTTGAGTGTTGATTTCTATAAAGTTCAACTCTTCTGAAATAATTGACCAGCGTGAGAACGTTCCATCTCTGAGTTAGACTTTTGTCATTCTTGAAGCAGGAAATGGTTCTCTGCAAATATTTAGAAATGCTGTGGAAACTCTGAAGTTCACATCCATGGCAACCCCCAGGCTTGCAGGCTGTAAAAGGCATCATGCCTTCCTTAACGGAATTATTTAATTCCTAAATATTTGTCATAAGTGAAAATATGGAGGCTGACATGGCAGAAGCAAGCTCTTCCAGTCCATTTTAAAAAGGCCCTGGTTGACATCTGACCCCACAGCCCTATAAACAGCAGCAGAAATTCCCTTTCCACTTAAACTGCATCTGCTGGGCAAGGTTTCAATAAAGCAGCAATTCATGGAAAGGTTTCCCCTTATTGCAAGTGTCAAAGTTCTCCTTGTTTAAGTTAACTGTTGGCAAAGTGTGCCTGGCCTCAGCTGTGAACTTGGCCTTGGTGCTTCACATCATCTTGACAGAAATAGGCTTCATAACTAGCTGTAGCATATGTCAGAGTTCTATATTTATATGAAGATGATAGGAAATGAGATGAAAGTACATATTGGACCTGTCACCGGATTAATCTCATCACATGATAGTAAATGTTCTGTACAGGGCCTTGAAACATTGTGTTGCACGTGTTTACCTGAGCAAATGTACAAATGTACAAAAAGAACTATATGAAGAAAAGTCATCTGGTTTGGAATCAGGAAGGTAGAAGTCTTGGGTTCAAACTCCATCTTTGCTTATTTGCTGGAAAATGTGGAAAAATGACTTCGATCAAGGATAACTTCTGGATTTTTTTCTACTGTGTTGCTAAGAAGATAGATGGTAGGGCAATTTATTAAGTTGAAGAACACAGTGGAGGAGAGCAAAAAAGCAGAAGAACTCATTTCTGTGAGCAAGGCAATTATTTCAGTTCTGTACTTATTGAATTTGACACACCTATAGGGTGTTTCTGTGAAGTTGGATATGGTCATGTGATGCTCAAAGAGAAAATGAATTTTGTGTATCATTCATTATGTTTACATGAGAGTTGAGGGGTAGGCACGGAGGCATTCACTGTGGGCTGGCTCATCCAGTGAGAAGAAAAGGAGGCTAAGACTAGACCCCAGAGGAATGTCAACACTTCATGGGCAATTAAAACAGGGAAGCCTGGTGCAGAAGGATGACTACGAATCTGTGCCTTAGTGGGTGGAAGACTGGGAAAGACTTGTGTAAGATAGATATTCCAAAGATGGAATAATTATACCTGTCAGAGGCATCTGAGGGGTTCAGTGAGGTAAGAACTAAAATCTGTTCACAAGATCCATTATCCAGAGGTTCATTGGTGGGCACACTGGGCAGTTTCAGTAAGGGTAGAAACCAGGCTGGTGCCGGGTGAGGAATGGAGTTATTTAGCCCAGAGAGAGGAAGAATTATGGTTGTCGGGCTCCTATCTTCAAATATTTGAAGGATTCTTATGGGAAGTATAGGTAAGTCCCCATCTATTTTGGCAAAACAATGAATAATGCAAGGTCACTTTGGGATATATTTTAGTAGACATGTATAGCAATTAAAATTATTTAATTTTAAATAATAATTGGAGCCTTAGAAAGTGGTAAGGTCCCAACACAGGAGGCATTCATCAGGGAGCAGAAAACCACCAGTGAAAGGGAACATAGAGATGGTTCATCCCATTTCACCTCTGATTCTGTGAGTTCATTCTGAGGCCACCTAGTGCAGGGGCTCATTGTCCTTGCAACCATGAGTGGACAAGAGCTCACACACTCATCTATCCTCTCTGGCCACAAGAGCCAGTAAGCCTGGTTATTATCTTTCCCTGTAGTGTCCAATATCAGTGGGACAGAGCTCTCTGGAAAGGCCTTACGGTGAGCTGTGGAGTGTTGCACTCAGAACTGAGAAAGCCCAGGGCTGTCTTGAACTTTGCCAGGATTCACCAGGGGATGGCTTCTTTAACCTACTCTGTGGGCACTTTGGGAGAGGGCTCTCAGCATTTCTGTAATGTCTGCATTGCTTCACTAATTGATTAAAGGAAAAATAAACACCCCTAGGGTGGAAGTCTGCCTCCTTCTTGGGTCCAGTCTATATCTAGCTTCTGGGGTTCTAGAGGGTATATCAGAGATAGCTAGGGGTGCTGCTTGCACAGATATTTTCCAGGCCATGAAAACTACTCTTAGTAGGCATCGCAAGATTAGGTGCTTTGATAGGAAAAAGTGCCCAAATGCTCCAATTCAAAGGGTAAAGGAAGCAGTGGCTGATGAAGAAAGAACATACAGAGAGGCCAGAATAAGAATTTTGGGGGTCAAAAGTACCAAAACACTGTGCACCCCCTATTCCCTTCCTCCCACATGTAACTTACAAGCAACTCAAAGCTCTAGGATAATTTTAAGAATGTCAAAGACAGTTCTTATTTTTCTAATGATAAGGATTCTGATGCTTTAAAAGTTTTCCCAAATCCTTAAATAATGGTATTCATGCAGCACTTACCTGTGCCTAGATCAATACATTATTGGATGCTATTGTGCATTTAGTGCAGGGCTGTGAATTTGTAGATCAAAAACTGTAGGAAAAGTTGTGATGATAAAGAATAGTATATCATCCACGATTAATGAATTGATGTATAGATAATTTAATCATTCTTTACATAATGATTAAGCAGGTATTATACACCAAGTACTATATGGAGGAATGAGAGGTGGACAAGATGGTCAACACATTGTCCCAAAAGACCCCAAATCACTTTATTTCTAAATGGCTTTATGTCTTTGCATATAGAACAAATAAGAAAAGGTCTCCTTTTCTTCTCTTCTTGGATTACTGTGAGTCTGAGACATTCTTTTGGAAGAATTACTAAATATTGTATTCAGCAATGATATTTCTGATGGCTGTTTCAGATACAGTCAACTTATGGGAATGCAAACAAATCTGGCAAGTAAAAAGTTTCAAAAATAGCTTATTAATTATAGTAAAATCTTCATATTCATGTGGGATAAATAATTTTCCATACAACTCAAATTTGCCAAAAATTATGAAGCATAGCTCATAATATCTACCATGACATTTAGCAAAAACAAATAAATAAGAAAAATACATCTGTAGATATAATAACATATGAATATGTGTGTGTGTGTGTGTGTGTGTGTGTGTGTGTGTGTACAGAAAGAAACTTCTTTGGAGACCTCTCTCTTTGGAGAAAACAACTATCAGCTAAACTGTGGACATCATTTACTCCTTTTAATCCCTCTGCTATGGGCTGAATATGTTGTCCCAAAAGTCATGTGGAAGCCCTAATCCCCAGTGTAATGGTATTTGGAGGTGGAGCCTTTAGGAGGTGTTTAAGTCATGGGGTGGAGCTTTCATGAATGGGATTAGTGTCCTTATAAAAAGAGACACAGGGAAATGATCATTCAGCCATGTGAGAATACAGAAGAAAAGTGACCATCTGCAAACTAGGAAGAGAGCTCTCCTTAGACACTAAATATGCTGGCACCCTGATCTATGCAAAATAAATTGCTGTTGTTTAAACCTGGTATTTGTTATAGCAGCCTCAGCAGACTAAGACAGCGATTGGTATCAAGAAGTGCGGTGCTGCTGTAACAACACCTAAAGATGTAGAGGCAGATTTGGAACTGGTTAATGGGTAGAGGCTGGAAGACTTTTGTGGGACATGATAGAGAAAGCCGACATTGCCATGAATGACTTTTAAAGGTGGTCCTGGTAAAGACTCAGAAAGGAAAAAGGTGACCTGTTGAGAAAACTTCCATTTCCTTAGAGAATGCATGAATGATCATGAACAGAACGTCATAGAAATATGGATGGTGAAGGCCATTCTGGTGACGTCTAGGGTGGAAATGAGGAATCTGCTATTGGCCAGTGGAGAAAAGGTGATCCTTGTTATAAAGTAGCTAATATCTTGACTGAATAGTGTTCCTGTTCTAGTGTTTTGTGAAAGGTAAAATTTGAGAGTAATGAAACTGGGTATTTAACTGAGGAGATTTCTAAGCAAAGTGTTGAAGGAACAGCTTGGTTCCTCCTGGCTGCTAATAGTAAAATTTAAGAACAGGGAAATGAAGATGGAATTGGTAAACAAAAAGGAAGTAAAACTTAAATATTTGGAAAACTCTCAGTTTGTCAATAACAGAAAAAGTGAAGAAAGCATGTTTGGAAGAGAACACTAAAGTTTTGGTGGACCAAACACTTGATAAGGAGATTAGTGTAAGTGTAAACTAGGGATCTGATAGCCGCTGCAAAGGAACGCTGCCGTTTTAAACTAATGTGGATGGACACAGAACAGAATGAAGGAAGGCTTATTGAACTTCTTGGATTTTATGGGACAGAACCACATAGCATTTGGCTGTGAACATGCACTATTCTTAGACATGGGAAGAACGCCCCAAAGGTGATTCAGAGATCATCAGGGATGCTCCTTGGTTTCAAAAGGGGAGGGAACATTGCCTTGGTTACAACAGCTAGACTGCCTCCATCTAAAGCTTAGAGGCAGGGCCACCTAAAGCCAAGGGGGGAGCCCTCAACCAGCAGAGATGCAGGTGTAGGACCTCCACCCCAGTGGGTCTGGGGTGCAGAACATTGTGCCAAAGATGATGATTCTCGAGTCTTAAGCTCTCATGGAGTGTTCCTTGCTGGGTGTTGGACTTGGTCAGGACCCATCACTGCTTCCTTGTGTCCTTTTTAGACAATGAGAAGGTCTATTCTATGTCTGTCTCACCATTGTGTTTTGGAAGCACATGACTTGTGTGGTTTCATAGGTTGACAGCTGGAGGGGGTTTTGTCACAGGATGCATGGTACCTTGAGTCTCACCCGTACCTGATTGACATGATATTTGACATTTAGAGGAGAATTTGGACTGTGGACTTTGGAGTTGATGCTGGAACAAGTTAAGACTTCTGGTGTTTTGGAGACAGAATGTGAATGTATTTTACATGGATAAGAATATGGATTTGGGGGGTGAGAATGCTATCAACTGAGTCAACTGAGTGTTTGTGTCCTCCCCCCCAAATTCCTATGTTGAAACCCTGATTCTCACTGTGAAGGTATTTGGAGGTGGGGCCTGGATAGATGATTAGGTCATGATGGTGGAGTCCTCATACCTGGGACTGGTGTCCTTGTAAGGGTATGCAGAGACCGACACTCTCTCTGTCACGTGAAGACACAAGGAGAAGAATGATTAAATTATCTATAACTTGTGAGAGCAGCTAGAATGAAGACATGTATGTAAGAACACTATGAACAAAGGCTAGAATATGATAACAAGCAGGAAATTAGCAGAGGATAGAAAGAAATTCAACTTGGCTGTAACATTAAAATAATGTATGGGGAACCTTGACCCTTCTGACACCTTCCCTACTACTCCCCCACTGAGTTTAAGTTCGATTTCTTGGAGTTCATCAGGGCATGCACCAGAAAGAATGTATCATTTAAGAAATGTTTTAAAACTGCACCAGAATATATTTTTAAAATTTTAATAGTGTATTTTTTTAATAAACATTTTACTCACTGAAAATACACATGCTGGCCATCATTTTGAAACTCGTGTCTTGTTTTTCAGAAGACAGCAAAAAGAATAATACAAAGCAACTCAAGATGACAGAACAAAAAGAGACCCAACCTGACTGCCTGAAAATGGGTCAGATTCAACCTAATAGCCAAGTATTAGGAAATACTTAAGCTCTCTCTCTTCACTTCCCTTTTCTCTGTGTCATGAAGATGCTGATAGTGTCAAGGAGGCACTGACAGGCGCCCAACTGTGGTGCGATTAACTCAGTGTGCTGTTGCAATTAGCCCATCAAAGTTGTCTGGGACTAGCATTTCTCCCAGGGTCATAAGGCAAAAATGACCTGGCCTGTCAGTCCTTGTCTGGCTGGGGCCCAGTGCCGGTGTGCAGGGTGTCACAAAGCAAATGGTCACTGTGTCTTTAAGCAATGAGAGTAAACAGGTCTGCTTGTGAAACTGGGTGTATATTAAGTCAAGCAGTCCAGTACTTGACTTGGAGCAAGGCTCCCTTTCCTGTGTACATTCATTTCATTTTACAGCCATGTAAAAGCAACTCAGTGGCGCTGGCTGCAGTGGGAAAATCAACAACACTACAGAACAGCCCACTACCAAAAGCAACCCAAAAGGAAAACATCGGAGGCCAGAGAACTATGGAGGCAGATCCCTCCGTCACCTCAGCAAGCAATCGCTATGTCAAAAGTGAGAATAATTGATTTCGACAGAGAGGAAAGTAGTAATTGGAATGAAATGTGTTTGAATAACAGCTTAAATGTTTCTTTCCTCGCTTTCCAGATTACATGCGCTGTAAAGCCGATTTCTTTCTCCTGGCCAGTTCACAGAGGACATTCTGTGTCCAAAGTGCTTGTGAAAGGAGGGGGAAAAAAAACCAACTTGTGAATTTGCCTCTTTCTGGATGACTCTTGGGCCTGGATTCTAGGCCCACATAGACAATTTATTTATATTTAATCCCAAATCTGGCCTGCCGTGAACATGCCTTATAGATCATCACTACGATATTGCTGGTGTCTGGACAAGGGGGCTTCATCTACTCAATTGGTTAATGAAGCTGAAGTTAGAACTTTTTCCCAATCTTGTTCCTTTTCACTAGTTTCCAATTATAGTGAGTGCAGTGGGCTGAATGTTTATGTCCCTCTTAAATTCACATGTTGAAATTCTAGCGCTCAAACTGATGGAGTCAGGAGGTGGGGCCTCGGAGAGGTGATTGGGTCATGAGAGCAGGATCCTGATGACCGAGATCAGTGACCTTGTCAGTGAGCCCAGAGAGCTCCGCACCCTTTCTGCGGTGTGAGGGCGCAGCGGGCAGAGGGCCCCATCACGTGAGGAAGCCTGCAAGTGGGCTCCCAGCAAACACTGAATCTGCGGACACCTTACTCTTGGGCTTCCCAGTCTCCAGAACTGTGAAGAAACCTTTTCCTGTTGCTTATAAGCCACTAGTCTATTGACTTTGTTGGCAGCATGAGTGAATGAAGACAAGGAGTGGAAGCCCTCACTGCTCAGAGGGGAATCCCTGGCCCTTTGTGGGCTCCTTGCTCACACTGCCCCCCACACCAGACCCTGAAGGTCTTCCGCAGCCTCGGCCACTTCCTATTTCTTCCATCATCTCTCCTTTCACTCTGCCCTTTCCTCACCCGCTCCCGCTGTGTGGAACTTTGACCTGTTTCCTGAATCTTCCTAGTTAGTTCCGTCTCTGAGCTTGTGTTCTTGTTTCTCGCTTTCCCTAGAGTGTTCTGGCCCCTCATCTTCATATGGCTGAATCTCTCCTCACATCTGCTTCAATGGTTATGACCAAAAGACACTGTCCCTGACTCCCTCCCCAAATGAAAGAGGTCCCCTGGAACTATCCCATCAGCCCGTTTTATTTTCTAGGCAGCTGGTGCTGTTTTGTAAAAATGTCTTTATCGTTGCTTTGCTTATTTGTTTACTGTTTGTGCCTCCTCCTCCATAACCACAATGGAATCTTCATAAAAGCAGCCTTTCTCTATTGTGCATTCTGTACCCTCCCTGTGGCAGGCGCTCAGAAGACCCCAGTGGAGGGTGTTCAGGACAAGGAGCAAGTCTGCTGTGCTTCCTTCCCCGGGGCCAAGTCAGTGTCTGTCCAGAGGCCCAGTCAGTTTGCTCAGACAGCCCTTTCTCTTGCTTCAAAGATTCAGCTCACATGTTCTCCCTCTGGGGAGGCTTCCTGCATGTCCCGGGGCACAGCAAGGGATTCCTCTGCATGCGCCTGGTTCCTGATGTCTGTTCTTTATAGCAACTACCATGTTGTGTTCAAGTTGTGCGTTGATGGATGTAGCTGGCATGAAAGTGTATTTTGAGCTTAGAGATGGTGTCTGCATCTATGAACCGACAAGCTATGGTAATGAATGGACATAGCAGGTGTTTAAAAATGTTGAGTCAAAGAATAGTCATTGCCTCAGTCGACTAGGCCTCAAAAACGTGGCATCTTCTGGAGGCTCTGCTGTAGCTGTTCAGAGGCTACAGCTGATGTGTTTCGGCCCCGTGAACTCTCTCAGGTATGCCCCCACCCTTTACCGCATCAGCATCCTTTGGAGGCTCTTCCACCTGGCCAATGGCAGCAGCTTTCTAACTCACTTCCCTGTCTCTATCTTCTTCCCTCTAACATCTAACGCAACGAAAAGCCTTAATATTTTCCTATGGCTGGTCTCCTTTCTCAGACAAAGGAGAACAAATCATTCATCTGGCTGTTCAAATCAGCAAGAACCTTTTTAGGCTTCTCCCAATACCTCTCAAGTTTCTCTGCTACTCTCTTACTGTTTCTCAGTTGCCTCACTTCTGTGGAACTGAGTAAATGGGCTCTGGAGCTTCCACACATTTTTCTCCCTTTTTGCTGTAAGTGAAAAGCAGTGAGATCTCAAAGTTTGAGCCTCACGGGGGCTGGGTGCTGGGAGTCTGGTGTTGGCCTTGTTCTTCAGCTCCAGTCTCCTGAAGAGCCTTCAGCAGGTCTCTGTAACAAGTTATCATCCGTTGATTCTGCGATTAACAAAGTAGTAGTTTAACATTTATTTTACAAGTGACCCTTGTGTATGTAATATGTCACTTTTGTATGTCTCCTTTGAACATTCCTCAGAAGAAAGAACCCCTCTTATATTAATCTTTATTTCTAGTAGAGTGTACCCCAGGCCATCAACATGTTTTTTTGAACTCAGTCAAGGGAGAAAAGCTAAGGACTTCTTCCCTGTCTTATGAGCACCGTGATGGGCATCTTATAGCTGCTTACTAAGCATCTGTAGAGTGAATGGGTGGATTATTCAATGACTTCTCACTCTTTCTGAGTTGCTAACTCAACTCCACTAGCATCTCTACCCCCAGGGGTCATTCTGCTCTGGAGAACTGTGGTCTCGCTGATACATTCTTTAAACTCTTCCAGACGGTCCCAGAGGCACATAAGTATTAAAAATACACTTGAATCTCATCATTTCACTGGGCAGTTGTAGTACCTTCCATCTGGTTCATCTGAAAATAAGGCATCTTCCTTCACATCTAGTAGCAGAAAATCTGGGGACAGTTTTTGAGTTTACATTATAATCAACCAAAGCAGCATTTCAAACTTGTCCCTAAGAGTGGATTGCTATTGGCCAAGAGTTAAGAGATGCTTGTTACTAGCATGTTGGATAAGGCAAAATCACTTCTGACATATCTAAGACGTCCCAGCCAGCAGGAAGGATATTAGTGGAGATGGTGAACAATTTCAACACTGACATCATGTTCTGGCCTGTACAAGTTAGTTCAGATTATGTTTTTAGCTACTATCTGATCCAATAAAGTGCATACAGGCCCAGCCTTTCAAAGCTGAAATGGAAATAAAACCAACTTTATTTGGATTCTTCAATCAGTCAGGGCTTTTCACATTCATTATCTCACCATGTCCTCACAGCCACACTGTGATCTCAGTATATTATCCACATTTTTGCAAAAGAGTAAATAAAACTCAGAGGAGCTCAGGGGCCTGCCTGACATCACGTAGCTAGACAGTGATAAAGCAAGGACTCAGATTCAGGTTACTTAGCTCCAAGCTTAGTGCTCTTATAACCATACCATGTTGCCTTAGAGGTCACCCTCTCCAGTCCTCCCTTTTGTAGATGAAAAATGAAGGCCCAGGGATGACAAATGCCTTCATAATGGCCTCACAGGTGGCAGTGAGACCTCTATGGAAATTTGGCTTACTCGCCTCAAGGAACAGTTCAGTTCCTGTTAACAAAATGTTTCAGTGCGCCTCTGAAAATGCAGACTTTGAAAAGAAGAAGCAGCAGCTCAGACTTGTGACTCACTTGCCTTGGAATGCAAACAGCATATTTCCTGAATATGTGGACAGACAATAACATGGTGTGTTTTTGTTACCTGACACATAAAAAGTAACTTAAGCGATTCCACATACTGCTCTTATAAATATCATACACTCACTGTACTAGTTTGCTAGGGCTGCCATACAAGGTATCACAAACTAGGTGGACCAAACAACAATTTCTTTTCTCATAGTTCCGGAGGCTAGAAGTCTGCATTCAAAGTATTGGTAGGATTGGTCCCACCGCAGGGCTGTGAGGAACAGACCTGTTCCAGGCCTCTTTCCTTGGCCTATAGATGCAACCTTCCCTCTGTTAGTGTCTGTGTCCCAATTTCCTTTTCTTGTAGGGACACCAGTCATATTGGACACCAGCCCATCGTAATGACCTAATTTTAATTTAATCAACTCTTTAAAAACCTTGACTCCAAATACAATCACAGTCTGGGGTCCTGGGGATTAAGACTTGAATGGCTGTATTTGGGAGAGCACAGTTCAACCCATAGCACAGATACACAGTCAAGTAGGGAGATGTCACAGAGCTTCTTACGTAGGAAGTATAGATTTGATTTTCCTGAGCACAGTGTGTACTTTTGGTGATCTTTGCAAGGAGGAGTCAAAGTAGAAGGAAAGAGAACATGTTCCAGAAACTGTAGCATCTTATTTACACTTGCTAGGCTGCCAGAAAGAAACCCCAGCATGGAATCCTAGGGCCAAGGCTTGTTGTCAGGACCCATCACTTAGCAGATGAGATCCTTGAATGCCATTCAAGCTTGCCATTTTTATCTTTCACCTGTAAAATTATAACTCAGACATCATGTGGGTTGAGTGAGATAATGGGTATAAAAGCACCTTGCATATTCTAGAGAAAAGTTGGATTTTTTTAATGGACATTTTCCTTCATGGCAATATTAACACAATTATTTAAAATAGGGGAAAGCAAATTGCTTACTGTGGAGAGGAAGTAAAAAGTAGAGCTGGGAGGTCGTGTTGAAATCACTCACCAAGGCCCATCCTCTGTTAGCTGAAGTTCTGCCAAATTCTTGGGTGTTACCACTAAGCATATTTTAAAAATCACTACTCTTAGGACCTATGCAAATATTAGTTGTTATGTTTTTTATTGTTTCATCAGCTCTGTGAGATGGAATGATGCATTATTTTCAGGTTTTAAATGTGAGGAAGCTAAAACCCAGAGTGTTTAAGTAGTTGCTTGATCTCTGGGAGCCCAGTATTTCTCAAATAAGCTGCAGTAAAGGACTTAAATTTTGAATTTTGAATTTGTTATGGACCAATGCTTCGTAAAATAAAATAAATGTCCATTACTAGACAAATGAAATTAAACAATAAGAAAAGTTTATAAAATGCAAGCTTGACTGTTTTATTCACATCAACAGACAGACATAATTCTGTTGAATTGCTATAAAAGCTTGTCAGGTGGCTTTCATTGTGTTGGGTTAGAGCTTTGTGGCCCACACTGCATAGCATTACCTTAAATCAAGTGATGGCAGGCCAGAGCTTAGACATGTTTGGTGACTCTAAAATTAGTGTTCCTTCTACTTCACATCATTTCTTTTTAAATCTAATATCTTTGAGTCCCTGTCTACCTCTTATGGTATTCTTATGACATAGAATTCTTATGACATAGAATTCTTATGACACTCAGAAGATACAGAGAGGCAATTTGAAAGCTGTAAGGAACAAAGCACTAATTATTTCAATATGGAAAAGTTTAACCAGGGTATAACCAGTCTTTCTAAAGAATCGTTAGACTACACACTGCATTGTCCGGGCGAAGTATCCCGAATGAACTAAGTGCAGAATGCATGCTTAGGAACAGAAATACAGTGACTGGGTGTATTTTGAGTTTTTGGTTATATCTAGGGTGACCTGTATTTGGTTTGCCTGGGGAAGTCTAGGTCTATGCCATCTGTTCCAGCTAATTATAAATAGTGCATCTCTTCCCTCATAAACATATCTTGATTTGTACAAAAAGTCATATGGTCATCTGGTCAGATGATAGGTATTGCAAAAAATGATGTTACTGGTAAAAGAATGGATGGATTTTAGCCATTGTTTCTGGTAATGATGCTGGCAATCATTTTCCTACTGAAAGAGCATCAAGTTCAAACAAAAAGAAATTGGCTTATACTACTTTGCATGAAGTAAAGCTTGACTATTATTGTTATTACTTTTAAATAAAGCAGATTAATAAAGGAAGAGGATGGGGAAAGGGCCTAAGAATTCAAAGGGTTAAGAGGTGCCCTCAAGGAGCTTATAAACACTGGCTTCAGTCAGATCAGAAATCTGCATCAGGTGTGCTTGTTGGTTTTCTTCCTCTCATGTCTGTTCAGTGTTCAGGAAAATCCAGGGTGTCTCAGCTGTGAGAAAAGGAATATATTTCGGGTCCTTCCATGCTCGGGAAAAGGTGAAAAGGGAGAGCTGGTTATCTACCCTGGAGACCATGGAGGTCCAGTCATGTAGAAGGAATTCCAAGAGAGCCTGTGCAAGAAAGCCAAGCCTGGTGGGGGCTGTGTCGGGGCCTCCAACCAGTGCGTTCTGGCACTCACCATCTCTTGCCTAATAATGCAAGAACTTCTGTGCTGTTTTTCAGCTTCCATTTTTCTCCCTTTGAAGCCATTTGCTACGAATCACCAGAGAGATTTGTCTAATATCAATCCCCAACTTTTAACCTATCATCACTGCCCATTTCTCATAAGATCTTTCCCAACACTATAACATGCTAAGTCAGTCCTTCCCAAACTTGGTCCATTCTTTTGACCTTAAGTGCTTTTCCCTTCCTGATTTACTCTCCCCGGTCTATTAGGATAATCTATACAAAATATCCATGTAAATAGATCAAAAGTAGTCAGGTATCGGCCTCTCATATACTTCCACCTATCAGGAGGTAGAATGGCTTGCAGTTTTCCTCACGGGCCACTGCTGTGTCCTGTACCTTGAATTTGCACATGTGGTTCCATCAACAATCCTTCACCCCACAGATAGGCATTAAGTGCCTAGAATGTGCCAGTCTCTTCTAAGAGTTGGGGAGATGGTGGTGAATAAGCTACTCAGAGTCCTTGCCTTTTTGTATTCTAACAAGTGAGGTGGCCAATAAGCATATGGGTATATATTCTAATGTCAGGTAAGTGAAGGAGGCTATTAAGAGAAAAAGCAAGGTGAGGGGTTGGAGAATGGTGGAAGAGGGAGAATGATCTGTAGTTCTGTGCCTGGAACTCCCTTCCTCCGCAGCCCCTCTCCCCAGTCTTGCTACTTCTTCAGCGTTCTGCTAGAGCTTCACCTATTTTCAGGTGGTGGATAATCCCCCCCACCATACACCACGCACAAGACACCATCCAGGCACAACTGGGTTTATTAATCCCACACTGGAGATCATGGACTCCTGCTGGAAGCTAATGTCATCATGTCCTCTAGCCCTTTGATGTGGTGCAATCAAAAGAACATGGATTTGAATTCATATATATGCTGTGTCCAAGTCTTCCTTTCATCAGAGTCTTGGTTCGTTCCACTGTACAAATAAGACATGAATACTTTTTGCTATATGAGGTTTCTCCAAGTCTCAAATGAGTGAAAGCACTTTGAGAATTGAAAATTACATGGCCACCTTAAAGTTATACAAGCTTAATTGGTTATTACTCTCATGTTGCTCCAATGATTAATGGATGATAACTTTCAGGAGAAACTAGACCATCCCAACTGCCAAGATGGCTTTTAACTAAAGAGCTAGTCATTCATTCCAAAAGAATTTACTGCATGTGTGCTATGTGGCAGAGATTGTTCTACGTATGGGCATAAAAAACTTTTCCTTCATGGAATTCACTTACATATTATTTTGGAGAAAATAAGATGAATAAAATTAAAGTAGGTATTGCTAAACACCTCAATTTCTAAACTCAATTTGCCTTTTCACTAAGCCTTCCTCTTATATTAGCAATAATGTATAATGTTTTTCCACTAGTTAATCCTATCTGAAATCATGAAGTATTAAATTATACAGCCTCAGGAGATATAAACATAAGTAGTTTAATATAAAAAGAAGTATGGTAAAGAATAATAAAGAATTACTCCCAGTGGTAATGTCAACTTTTCTACAAGGTTAATTAATCACTGCAAATGAGTGTAACTGGAACAGGCTACAGACTGATGTTGACTGGAAAGCTGCAAGGTTGAAAATCCCAAGAAAAACATAATTTATTGTCCATAATAATAACACACTCATAATTAGTAAATCTTTAAGATTAGATCTCTAAGTATATATGAATTGAAAAAAAGGAGAACAAAATAAACACCTCATTTATATGTTGAAAATCTTTGTTAGCTGAGCATATTGTTCCATGTTGAATAAAGTTTGCTGATAGAACTAATAGGCTTCATAATATTCCTAACATGGAGATTTTTATTTTCTGTTTCAGAAAAATTGTGAGGAAATGTATGTCATATTTTTTGGCCTGAGCTCCAGCTTTATTTTTAAATTATGCACAAAGATTTAATCCAACAGATCAGCTCTTTTATTCCAAAACATTAAAGGAATAAACATGATAATTGAAGTAGAAATGCACATAGACTATCATTGGTGAAATTCCCCAGTACTGACATAATTTTCTTCAATACTTCCATCTAATCAAATATTAATAATTATTATAATCATACTAATAATAATCACCTAGTAACTCTGCAAGCAGCTGAATTTGATAACAAGGGATTACTATGTCTAAAACCTCTGAAAAAATCTATTAAATCAATGCAATATTTCTTTTTAGAGTCCATGGAAACAAATCAATTTAGTGAGTTCCATATTTATTATGGAGCAGATTCTGCATGATCTAGTGGCAAGAATAAGAAATTTAAAATTAGAAGATGGGCTGAGAGTCCCAAACATTTCACATTCAGCACCTGTAAAATATAGATGATAAGGATGATAATTACAATAATTTATGTTTTTCCTAGTTGACAGAGATGTTCATTTACTCTTAAAACACTGTTACCGCCAATCAATATGTGTGAGACTCCTATCATGTGCTGTATCTTGTGATGGGAATACAAAGATAAATAACATCTAGTCACTGAATTCAGTGAGTTTATAGACTGGTGAGAAAGGCAGATAGAGAATCATGGCCATGCTGGACAAGAGCTATAATGGGGATTTCTGAAGGAACCCAGGGAGGAGCTCTTAAAAATCTGATTTGGGGCTGGAGGAGTCATGGAAGTTCTCATAAAGGAAGTGACTGTGCTTCTCCATGGGCTTCAGACTGTTCCCTGGCACCAGACTGTCCACTTGACATTGCACCTCATTAACTAATGGGTGACTCAAACCTACCAGGAGCAAAGAGACCCCTTCCCAGAGAATCCATCCTTCAATTTTCTCCATCTTAGTAAATAAATCTACATGTTTCCAATTACTCAGGCTGAAAAAAAATCATTCATTTTCTTCTAGGTCTCTTCTGTTTAACATTGAATTCAACAGCATACAGTAGATCTAAAACTTATTCTGAATTTGATCACTCCTTAGTATCTACAAAACTCCAACTCCAGAGCAAGAAATCCTCTCTCTCCACCAACTTTAGGATCCTGGTAACCAGTCTCCCTGTGTGTGACCCTGCTCTCCAAAAGCCCTTCTCCGTCTAACCAACAGAGTGTTCTTTTTAATTTTAATGGGTAAGTCAGATCACCTGACTCTTCTACTTATAATGTGAATGGTTCCTATTCACACTAAGCAAAATAAAATGATCTTTAATTCAAACTTACCTGTTAAGGTTCTGCACAGGTCTCCCAGGGAGACTTTTCTGAATTCCATCAAGAGAACTGGGGTGGGTTCCCCCTACCCAATTCCTTGGTCTGTGTTCCCACCTGGTGCTTCCCACATGGTACTGCAATCATCAGCGTAATTCCTAAAAGGTGTGAGCACCTTGTATACTCTGGGAGGTCCATGAGGGCAGATACTACGCTATTCCTTTTGCATACCTAGTGCCAGCATAATTTATGATGCAAAAAATGATATTACTTGTCCACCTCTATATTGTTGGGAGATTTAATTTTTGTCTAACAGGTGACAATTTCCTTGATTAAGACTCAATAAATCCTTCAATCTTTACAAAAACCTGAGCTTTAAAATTTTCCTTTGATAAGGAAAGTTGTAGAAAATCTTTTCCAGTGGTTAACTAAATGCTCATTCTTTAGTCCTTTTTGCTTGCCTCCAATTTGGAAGAAGGAAAAGCTAAATTTCCTGCCTCCCTTGCAGCTAGGAGCAGCTGTAGCACACAAGTCTAGCCAATAAAATGAAAGCTGGTTGTAGTTATGCCATCTGTTCCTGTTCCTTAAGAAGATAAGGCATATTACACATGAAGCAGAGAGGAATTCTATGAGACCTAATCCTGATTTCAAAATGCTCTGTAACTTTTTGAAGGAAGATGTCCTAGTAGATTAAGCCTGAAAAATACTGATTAAAGTTACAGGATAGAATCTGGATCATAAGACATGTGGAAAGAAAAGAAGGATGGAAGGTATTCAAAAATCTTAAATTTTTGCTTTCACCTCCATGAGGAGGATGGAGTCGTATCAAAAGGGTCAATGCTTAATTGAAAAAAAATAGTTGGCAATAGATGTTCAAAACTAAAGAATGAGAACACAAACTTCTTCTAGAGTATTCATCATGGTATGTCCTAATAGACAAAGCTCTCTGGGAGGCTCCCTCTAGCTCCAACCTTCTGAATTTTTATCTCTTTCAGACACTGCTTTAGTTTTGGTTCCCCCAAAGGTAGAGTCTAATCCAGGGATTTATTTGGAGTAATCCTAGGGAGCAGGAATGAGGATGGGGAGGCTGAGACAGGGTTGGAAGAAAAGCTAATGGAGGGATATTTCTGCTCTAGGAAATGGGAGTTTGGTTCTATGCATCCCAGAATTTCTGTCTGAAAGACAGGGGTCATTCATCTATCGGCTTCTATCCTGTGTTGTTTGGGGGTTGCTTCTGGATATATTAACAGATCTGCCCTCCTGGGCTATATTTTCAGTTTCAGGAAAGGTTGCTTATTTTCCAGGGCAGAAAGTGGCAAGACTGGCATTAGGAAAAGGACTTTACTGTAATCTTTTGACACTGTGGGTGAACTCAGAGATAAGCTGAAGGTATATGGGAGCACAGAGAGCATCTTCTATAGGCAGCAATTCCTATCCTGTGGATGTCACCAAACTCCTCTTCTAGATTGTGGTCCCTGGTACTCCCTAACACATGGGCAGTTCAGAAAAATATTCTGTCTTTCCCTCATGTGGCCCCATCAAGTCTCAAAGTGGCTTCCTCTATAACTAGTGCCCTCTGCAGGGGAGACACAGTCAGTGGTTGAATATCATCAGTTCTGACACTGAGCCCTTGACCTCCTCAAAGGTCGAGGACTAGTCACTAAAGCAAGTTGGGACCAGAGCCTTCCCTCTTCCTCACTTCTTGTCCCAGGCATCTCCTGCTATTGTGAGCATTGTTTGCCTGGAACTTCTCCCGCGCTAGATGCCATGCCGAGGGTTTCACAGATGCCCTGATTTAATCCTTACAGCAGCCTTTACAGGACGCTCATCATCCCCATTTTACAGCCAAGGAAACAATCTCAGAAAGAAACTGTGCATGTTAGTTGCTGGCAGGGTTAAAGTTTGAACCCAGATCATGAAAACTGCAAAATCCATCATCTCAACAACTATAGCACCCTTACCCTATGACAGGATCTCCACCTATCACCACCAATCTCACCCTGCTCTGCCTTCACACTGGACCTTAGACTGTGCTCTGTTATTAAAGTTGAGGACTGGTTACACTAATGCCATGTAGGTCTGTGAGAACCCAGCCCCCACTGTCCCCCTTCAATTCCCTCTGCTCTGTGACAGATGTGTATCTGCTCTCTGCCTTGACTGTCTTCAATTAGAGTGATTTCATGGCTTCTCTTAGCAGTCTGTTCCATTGCCTAGCTGCTCCCAGTGGTCTCATGTTTTCTTTGATATTTAGCTTCAATATTCCTCACTGCAGCTTACAACTTGTTAATTCTCATTCTTCCCTTGTTGATTAATGAGAAGACTGATCCCTACCCTTCTCATAATATCTTTTTATGAATGTGTCGGCAGAATAATGGCTCCCTTCAGCAGCCCTTCCTCAAGTCTGAGCTGTTCCAGTTCTATTAACCTCCCCGCAGAGGTCTCACTCTCCAAGCCTGGGACTATTTGTGTCCCTTTTCTATCAACTGTGTCAATTAGCCTATGTCTTCAGATAATTTATAGTGTCCAAAAGGAAGCCCAGGCATGGAAAAGCAGTCAATTCCAGGCAGAGACAGGCACAATGCTGTTGAAATTCACTTACTCCTTTCTGCAAAGTGATATCTTAATTATTTTTTCCCTGAGGCAGACAGCCAAAATTTTCCCTCTCAATGTCCTTTTTATGAACTTGGAATTATAGACTGTGGGAGCTTATTTAGACTCTCTGGACCATGTTCTTTATTTGGAAGTAAGCAAATTGAGGCATAGAGAAATGAGAAGCGTGTGCAAGGCCACTCTGTGGCTCAGTGATAGAGTGGGAATGAGGACCGGCTCTGCCGGCTCCCAGTCCATTTTTCCTTTCACTGCAACCATAAGACTCGGCTTGTGAAGATGTGATATACCTGGCTTTGCCACAAGGCATAGGATCCAGAAGTGTGGTGTCATTGCAGGCAGGGCAGAGATGAGGTACATGGAATGGAGAAGAGGGGTGCACAGCATCGAATGCTAAGGAAAGTGAGGACTGAGAAGTGACTTTTGGAGTTGGCAATGGAGGGACATGGGATGGTGTGAAGATGGGCACTTTTCATGGAGAAACAGGGCCATGGACAAAGGGTGTTGATTTGAGAAGTTAAGGGGCACTAATGGAAACTGATGCAAGTTTCTGAGGGGCTTTTTCAGATATCAGTTTAAGATGGTGTTGTCATATGGTGGTTAATAAAAAAGATTTTGGAATAGATGGACCAAGATTTGACTCTTTGGTCTGCCATCTACTAGATATGTTTCTTCGGTCCATTTACTTAACCTCTATGAGCCTATTTGCTCATCCATAAAATAATAAAAACAAAATAAAAATAAATATTTATAATGTATTAATTATATATAATACATGGCCTATATCTTTATATTATACATTTATCATGTTATATATAATATTACATGTGATGCATTGTTGTATATATATATTTATAATATACCCTTTTGGTAAAAAGTGAGAATAATAATGGGATCTACTTCCAAGGGCAGATGTGATCGTTATATATGATAATGACTCCAAAAAAAATCTCCACATTGTGTCGGCTGCTTGGTAAATGCATAATAAATATTAGCTATAGTTGTTGGCATTTATTGGTCTTTTTATCATTGCCATGATCATCCTGACAATTATTCCAATAAAACTAATACAAACCTTGAGTTCATTTCTGGAGTTTTCTACCTGGCCACCTACCTTCTTGCTTCTAGCAGATAATGCTCCCCTCTTCTCTCCCTCCAGCCTCTGACCTCATTTCACAGAGAAAACCCAGATCATCACATGTGACATAATTCAGTTTGCTCTTCTTACTGCTGACAAATTGACTAACTTTCATGTATCCTTTTAACATATTTCCGTGGAAAGATTTTATTTTAAAATTTCTGTCTAAGGTTAAGTCTCTGACCCTGCCTTCAGTATCAGTATTTGCTCTGTGACACTCCTTTGCCTCATCCTCACTTCCATCTTTAGTGGGCTATCTTGCTGTAAGCTGTCTTTCTTTCCAGACCATGCTTTCCTAATAGTGAGTCTCCTAATTTTAGCATCTCGTGCAATATGAATAGACTGAGAATGTCCCAAATCATCAGGTCCTGTTTCTTTTTTGCTTATCAGTTTCCCCAGTTTCCTTGTTTCTCTTGCATTTCACTGTGAGTGGCAAGATGACATCAGGTCATACCTTCAATATGCTTCTTGGAAATCTCAGCTGAATATCCAAGTTCAAATAAAAATGAAAAATAACAGTGGGATCTAAATTTGCAAGTTCTGCTTTCCTGTAGCTATAGGGCACAATTCCAGGAAGTTTTCTGCCCCACATAACAAGGAGTGCCTTTTGCACAGATTCTAAAAACATGTTCCTCAGTGTCTTCTGAGGCCTCACCATCAGTGTCTTTGTTCTTCATATTTATATCAATGTTTAAGACAAGCTAGGTTTTTTCTATCATACATCTAAAGCTTCTCTACCCATTTCCAATGACAAAGCCAATTGCTCATTTTTGAACATTTGTTACAGCAGCAGTCCACTTTTCTGTATCAAAATCTGTATTAGATTGTTGTAGCTGCTGTGACAAATTACCACGAACTTGGTGGCTTAAAGCAGCAGAAATGTACTGCCTCACAGTTCTGGAGGACAGAAGTAAGAAATCCATATCACTGAGCCAAAGTCAAGGTGTCAGGAGAGCTGTATTCCCTCCATAAGCACTAGGGAAGAATCTGTTCCTCGTCTCTTCATCATCTGGTGGCTGTCTTCATTCCTTGGCTTGTGACTCCATCACTCCAGTTTCTGCTTCCAGGATCACATCACCTTCTCTTCAGTGTGGTCAAATCTCTCTGCCTCCCTCTTGGAAGGGCACTTGTGACTGCACTTAGAAACTACCCAAATAATCCAGGATAATCTCCCCATCTCAACATCCTGAATTTAGTCACATCTGCAACGATGTTTTTTTCCACAGGAACACTTAAAAGTTCTGGGGATTTTAGGACCTGATATCTTTATGCATATATATAGACATATGTAACTAAGATAGTACTGGCACGAGCACATAAAATTGCTAAGCACTGTGATAGACATTAGACACATATGATCTCATTTAATCCTAAGAATGGCACTTCTTGTTTCGTATTTTATACCCATTTCATGGTTAAAGGTAATGGCTGACATCTAACACATGGTAGACCAGTAGGGATACGGGTTTGTCTGCTTCTAAAGCCTGAGTTCTTCTTGGGCCTAATCCACTCTGCTCTGCGAGTTTTGGTATTGGGGCCATTTGGACGTTTGAGATATGTCATCCATTAAGAAAACAAAGAAGGCTTAGAAGTGTAAGTCTCAAGAATGATGAGCATTTTTTTATTTAGCTTCTTTCAACAATGGCACGTCTGTCATGCATCTCTGGCAGTCTGTTGTACATGTGTGGCTGGGGTGTGCTTTCAGCTGACTGTACTGGTCACTGGGCTGTGACCACACAGTTCACAAGTGGAGTTTGAAGTTCAAAGAAGGCTTCATACATACAGGGCCTTCTCAGAAATATTCTCAGTGACCACACCCTATCTATCTTCCCAGGTTTAATGGGCTGAGTTTAGGAAATAGCTTGATCTGGTTCTAGCCTTCCATTCCTGCTTAATCACCTACTTTCCTAATTGTCCTGAAAAAACAGGACACACGGCTTGGCTTACGTCTAGAAGGAAAAGTAAAACATGTTCGTACTTAAATATAACACAGTTATAAAGCATTAAGTTGCCAGAATAGGTAGAGGTGAGGTGCCAGGGTATATAGAAGAAGCAGATGATATCTTAAGTTCTTTGGGTAGGTTTCAGAAGAAAGTGGTGATTACGGTTAGCCTCTACTTAGATTACTAAGTAAGTCTAGGCTGCATGGGAATTACAAGATATGGGGCAAGGAGAAGACATCTTGACTAGGTTAAATGGCAAGGACTTGTGTCTTGAGGAGAACGACAAATGGTTCCATTTAACTTGAGTAAAATGTCAGGATGGATGTCGGGAAGGAAAGAAGGGAGAGTTAAGTGTAGAGTGTAGGATCAGGATGGTCAGGTTGTCTCCTGGGTTTTGGGCTTCATTCTGTTCGAAATGTGGAGTCATTTAACGATTCAGGCCAGAGTAGTCACCTCACAAGGATATTCTTAGCACAATAATAATCTGAGAAGTGTTAGTGGAAAGAATTGGAGACGAAGAGACTACAGATAAGGAGGCAGGTTAGGAGGCTTCCAGCTCAGGCAAGAGGTAATGATGACTTAAACTAGTTCAGTCGTAGAAAGGGGAGAAGCAACTGAATGAAGACCAAGCATATTGCATAAATAAAACCCACAGAATATGGAAATTAATTGATGATGTGGGTTAAGGAAAGAAACATGAGTCCAGAGTTCCAGCTTAGTGGACTGGAACTTATCTTAGCTAAAGCTCTTTACAAGGGACAAGACGTGCACTGGCTCACTTCAACAAAATTAATTTTTAAAAGATATTTATTGAAGTGATTTGAAAGACTTAGCAATGACTTAAAGATTGCAAGGACACATTAAAATGATGCCATAGGACTGGAATGAGACAACTCCAGGAGTTAAAGCACAGCCCACTAAGATAGCATTCTTCAGGATGAAACAGTTCAAACCATTTAGTACATTTGGTCATCCCATTAAACATCCAAATTCTGCAGAACTGGGGAGGGAAAGAGGAGAGAGAAGGGGAAGGAAAGTCCAATTGGTTTGTTGCATGTCTACTCCCTGACCAATAAGGCACAGGACAGCTTGTTGCTATGCCCAGCAAGAGTGCATGTGATGAGAGGTAGTTTCCCCAAAGAAACATGAAGTGTTGCTATTAGAAGGGGGGAAGGATGCTGATTAGCTGAAAACCAAGTATGTACATTTCTGAGGGCTAAAAATCATATAAAAGCCTCACACTTTGGAGTCAGAATGTGTGAAAATTACTTAAGTCCTTATTGTATAGATTATCAAGAACAAATACACACAGTAATCACAGCAACATGGTTTGTCTTGTTGGATTTTAAGAGAAATGCCTCTGCTGATTGGGTTAAACTATATTAAGGAAGTGTTCTTTTATTCTTAGTTTACTAAAGGTTGTTTTCTAGAATGGTCATGAAATAACAGTAAAAATATATCTGAAAATCCTTTTTTTTTTTTTACCATACCGTGGGCTAAATTTGTTGGAATCTTAGAAAACATTTGGTATCACATTCATAAATGATAGTATCTATACATCAATTTTTTTCCTCTTTAATTATAGGCTCACTTTGTTATGTTTTCTATCATGGGTATTCTGGTTTAGTTTAATAAACTGAGAGCTGCTCCTCATTATATTCTCTGAACCAGTTTAAATGATGCATAAAGAATCTGTAACTTTAAAGCATAGTGACATAAAATTGTACGTAACTAGAGGCTTTTTGGCAGTAATTTGTTTTATGAATTTTTTTTATATCCCATTCCATGGTTATAGGGAAGTTTAGGTTTTCTAAGTCTTCTTTTGTTAAGTTTTGATAATTTATACATTTCTTAGGGAAAGTGTGTGTTTGATCAAGATGTACAAAAGTATTCGCCTAGAATTACTTAGACATAGAAAGGGAAGAACATTGGAAAGAGACTTGAAAATGTACAGAAGGCAGGTAGAGGAGAGTGAGTTAACTTAGGTGTACGAGAAATTAGAAAAGGTGGTACTAAATCAGAATAATAGGCAAGGATAAAAACTAAGAATAGAGCCAAGAAATAAGAAGCTAAATATCAGCATTAAATGTAGTCAAATACCTGAGAAACCAGGGAAGTAGGACTGTCTGGATGTCACAGGCAGAATGGCAGGATTCTGGATGCTGGGAGGGTTCCAGAGGAATAGTTCAGTGTCCTATGATTCTGTAAGATAGAGAGATGAACCTAAAGAAATGGTGTATTAGTCATGATTCTTTTCATTAAAAAAAAAATGCAAATGTGCCGGTGTAGCCACAGGAAATGGATAGGCTCCCACGACTCAAAGCTCTTCTAGGGTTAAGACTGTCTAAAACAAAATGTTTTCCTCTTTCTCCATCTCTTAGCTCTGCTTCCATTATGTTGACTTCCATTATGTTTTCAGGCAGGCTACCTCCACGTGGTATTAAAGAAGCTCCAGAAGTTCCAGACTTTCTTGGAACTGTGTTTCTGTGTAATATCAGAGGTTACAATTATGCCTTTTCCAAATTGTTGCACGAAATTCTCCAGGGAGACTTTTTGTGTGGTTCTGCTTTAGTCACGTTACCATCCTTAAATCAATGCTGTGGCCAGGGAGATGGTATACTCTGATTGGCCAGCCCTGGTTCACACATCCCATACTGAAGTGGGGATATGACTAACTCCAAGGATAAAGAGTAGTGGAGGCAGGCCTCCCAAAGAGATGAGAAGACCCCCCAGGTAATTTTAATTATATGTGTGTGTGTATATATATGTATATAGATACATGAATGTGTATGTGTATATATATTCATATATTAAAGGGATGAGAGAATAAATCGACTAGATAAAACATTAGGGAAATTCTGTGAATTGTTTAGTTGCAGACTTGACTGGAGCAGAGTAATTTCATAAGTAATTCATGACCAAGAAGTTAAGCTCTATCACAGAGTTTCTTGAATGCCTGGACAATGTGTTTGGTAATACTGCTTAAGCAACGAAGAACCACTGAAGATATTTCAACAGGCAAATATACTTTGTAATATGTTGTCTCAAATGATGGCCACTGATAATTCCTCCCATTCCAGTAGATGCACACTCTTCCTCCTATGAGAAGGTAGAGTCTGCTTCCCCCCTACTTAAATCGATCTGATATTATGATTTGCTCTAATTAATGAAATGCGGTGGAATTGAAGTTCCGGGACTTCTAAGCATAGGTCTTAAGAGGACTTATTGTTTTCGGTTCTGTGTGGAAGGAGCCCCGCGCGCTGTGGGAGGTGGTCCGGGCTGTGCCGCTGGAGACAGAAGCCACGGTGTAAGCCAGGAGGAGGGGAGCCGAGGCCATTCTGCCGACACCCAGCACCAAGGCTGTCGACATGAAGAAAGCTTAGCTGGACTTCCAGCCTCAGTCAAGTCACTCGAGGGGACACCTTGAAAAGAGAGAGACATGGCCTTCCCGGGCAGCTCCAGGCCACTCGACCCATCCCAGAGGGAGCCCCAGTTGTCATGGAGGAGAGAGAAGCCTGCCTGCATCCCTGGCTCAGAATGCTGAACAAATAAGATGGCTGTTGTTTTAAGCCACTAGGTTTAGAGGTGGTTTTGTTATGCAGCAGTAGATAAATGATACATCATGTGAATAAAAACAACCTGGTTCACTAATTAGGGGAGAGGGTGATGGTAGGGAAATGGGAGATTTTCTTGGCACATTCCAATTCAAGGTGATGAAGTCCTGAGCTGGGGTAATGTCATGGAAAAGTGAAGGAAAGGACCTCGTTCTTCTCCATTTCTGTCTTGCTTGTGAGCCTTTCTAGGCTGTCTTATCCATCTCTCTATTTCTAGCACCACATCATGTTGCTAGGAGATAGAAAGTGCCCCATATAGTTGAAAAAATTAATTAATAAGACGTTTTATCATTTTTCTGTCCATTTCAGCGTCCTCTAATAGCTGAGAACATAGACACACAAGTTAAACACAAATGCACGTTCACATACACCCACTTTTATTATCTAAGAGTAGTAATTATGTAAATGTTTCAGTAGGAGTAGATTAAAATTGATGGCAAAAATAGGTATAGTAGCAGATTTGTGGGCTATTTATTTCCGTATTATATCTTGCTCCTGGGAAGCATGGTGCACCATAGGGGCATTGGTGGAAGCATTTAGATCTGTTCCCCTACATCTGCTCTATCACTAACTAGCTGTGGGACTTCAGATAAGTCACTTAATCCCTCTGAGTGCTCTGGCATGATGGCTCTATCTTTTGTGGGACTGTTGAGAGAACCAAATGAAATGTATTGGTAAATAAAACTGGAGATGTGGGGCACATTGCTGGCACCTTAAATATGTTAGTGGAATGAAACGGGAATTTAAAGATAATATTTTGTGATTTTTAAAAAAATTATGAATGTAAGTCCCTGTTTTAGTAATTACACTGGCAATATATTCTTTTGTTTAACCTTTTTATTTTTTAATTAGTTTTTTTCCTTTATTATGGAGTAAAAGACCTCATTTTTAATGAATTCTTCTGACTGCATTTACACGGTTACCTTAAGTAGCTGAGTAGAATCTTAGACATATGAAATAATGACCCAATTTAAGTTGCTGTGTTTTTGCAAAGCCCTGGAAAAGAGGAAAGCACTTCAAAGTAATTAACATGAGCATGCTCAATTACTTTTCTGTATAGCATGCCAACACTACTGCCTGGAAATCCTGAAACTAGGAATCTCAAAATCCCCAATCACTAACACAATGGGGTCCTCAGGCATCCCATCTCCTCTCTCTAGATGGTCTTTTAGAGAATTATTAAGTATTAAAAGGTTAAAAAGTAAGAAAACAGTAGCAAAGAGGGGTAAAAAAAGTTCTCCCATCAGGCCAATGGGTGGAAGGGTAGGGTCACTGAATGTAGCCTTATTTCTGCTGGCTATGTTTCTTTCCTACCCGAGCTCCAAAGTAAGCGGACTGTGTAAGCGGGAATGAAATACACAACCCCCTTGTGACTGTGAGCAGCAAAGCGTTCTCCGTTTGTGGTTTTCTTCAAATGAGGCTGCTTGGAATATGTGTTTGAAAACACTGAGACTCTTTATTAATCAAGCACTTCACTCGCCCTGCCAGCATAACGTTTCATTGATGTCAAAACTCCCTTAAAAATGGTTTTGGAGCCACTTCTTGTACACAGACTTCAACAGAAGAAATATTTTTGGAATTGTAAATAGAATAATTGAGGCAAATATTTGCCCATTTGGAAAGCTTCTGTAATGGCTTTAATTTTCAGTTGCATTTTAAATATGTAGATCTGGGCATTGGTGGTAGGGACAAACAGCAAGCATGAAGCACACCCCCAGCTCTGGACTTTGCTCAGAGAGCTACGTTGTAAAGTGGATAGACAAATGGGTCAGAGGAGAGGTGTAAAAATTGCTTTGAAAAGATAGGTTAGATCCTAGGTGGGTGCAAACCGTGATTAAAGGAGTTAATCTATCCAAAAAATAAAAGGATATGCATGCCAGCAAGGGGCTTGCTTAGCAGAAGCTCAGGAAAAGGAGAGTCATAGAGATAAGCATTGATGATGCTCTTGGATTCCAAAAGATGCACTGAATAGAGGATTCCCAGGCCCCAGGACACAGCCTACCCAAACCTATGGGAGGAGGTCCGTCTTAATTATATAGGTGGTTACATCAGGGTCCTATTGCCATATAAGCTGAAATATTTGAATTATTTAGGAAGTGCCCCTATTCTGATCCATGTAGTTGTCAAACTGTTTTCCTATATACATCTTCTTGCAAGAAGGCAACATACATCCAGGCTATTTGGGAATTCTGGTATAAATTATGGTGGAACATATCTTTGTAGCTGAGTAGATAAGCATCTTGTGTCTCAGTCCCTGTGAGTTCATAAGTGAGTGCCCATTCAAAGAGATGGATTTACTCTCAGTGTGTAGGCAAACCAGATTCTAGGCCGGCAGGTGCATAGCTAGAATGTAGGCACTGGTGACTTCATCTAGGTAGCTGATTCCCTGCAAAGGATCCTGGGAGAAAGGTGATGAGGTTTGATTTTCATAACTTTTGCTCCAGAAGCCTAACTTTGAGCAAGTTAACCTCTCCAAGGCTTTTATTTCTCATTCTGTGGGGAAGGATGACTTACTTTGCAAGGTCATTGTGAGTTTTTGAAATATTACTGGTGGCTGATATGCTTCTGAAGCTCCTTCCAGTTCTGATGCTCTGTGTGACCATCTTTGGAATGCCCACCAGCCTGTGACCCTGTTCTGATAACTGCCCACCTCCCACTCACAGGAGTAACTCTTGCAGCCTTATTCTCATTCTTTGACCTTTTTCTGTACAGAAAAGGACACCTGATTCAGGGGACAAAAACACAAGGTACATCAGTTTCTTTCACCCATAAATATTTCATGGATCATAAAGGCTCTAACCAACCTCTATGGAATATCTTAATTGGTGGGATGAATAAGCTAGGGCACCTGTTTATAGTCATGTGTAAGCCATATACAAAGATGAATGGATTGAGAAGCTGAGATTTAAAAAAAAAAACACCCCCAGCAGCAAGCTAGATGGTGGTGGGATGAGGGAGGTGGAGAAAGTAGAGTTCTTGATCTTGAAATTTTTCCTTTTATGGAAGTCAGTGGCTTACAAGGCCCAGTTACAGTATCTGCCCTTATTTTCCATAAGACATTATCATTGTTTTTCCAATAATGGCAACAAGCTCCCAACCCCCATGAAGTGAAGCTAGTTTGACTGGGTTTTGTTGCATGGCAGCCACCAGATCTCTATCCTCCTGTCTCTGAAGCCACGAGATGAAAGGCAAAGACCTCTCCTTCACGGGGAGGAGACACTGCCCTTCCAGAAGCCAGCTCTCTTCAAACACGTTTCTGAGGAGCTGCTGAAAAACCCAAGCTTTGGGCCCTTGGTGCCTTTGAAAAAGGCCAGTGTTGCTCTAACAGGTACAGCTGAAGTTTGCCTCTTTATGGCAGACACATTTGTTATTTTTTTTCCATCAGACATTTCACACCAGGTGGGGAAAGGTGTTCTCCTTCTCCTGATGCTTGTTCAGGTGTGTTTTGCAGAAGCAGACACTCTGAGCCTGGCTGTGGCCTGATGACGTGATCACACCAAGCTCCCTCAGTTGTCAGTGCCCTGTGAGAAGGGCCCTAGCCCAGAAGCTCTGTGCGGAAAGGGATGAGCCTGCGGCAGGGAAATCTGTGGAGCCTTCTACCCAGCCCTGTCATGTGTGTGCTGCAGCAGAGATAGTCCTCAGTGAGAGCAACAAGCTGTCTTCCTGGGCTTTTCCCAACCTACTTGATAAGGATTCCATTTAAGACCTTCCCTTCAGACATCTCTGTGAGGTGACAACGTTGTACAGTTGAATGAGGGCTGGATAGAAGACCTGAGAACAGGAAAGAGGCCCATAACTTATGGGGAATTGGATCTGGGGCAAGTTGATTAACATTTGCAACTTCAATAGCCTCATCTACAAAATAGGTGCATCGTGGTGAGAATTAGGTGAGATAATGGTGGTATAAAATATAAGGTGGTATAAATTAAGGCTATATCATACTTTCCAAACATTCGTATAATTACTCTGTCTTCCTCTATTGGTAAATAATCCACAGCTGCTTTTCTGCTGGAGAATAAGATTGTCTTTTGATGAGTCATCACTGTTTCATAAATATGGTCTCACAGGGTTTTTGACATTTTTGTTACGATAACCTAGAGGTCTTTTGTTTGTTTGTTTGTTTGTTTGTGGGTGTATATACTCCTTTAGTTTTAAGGCAATGTAGATGCTGGGGTGAGATAATAATACTTGCTTTTTTTAAATTGAATTTCTGTTAGATACTAGATATAATATATACTATATTACTAATACAGGACCCCTTGGAGGTAGATGCTATTGTCATCTGTCTTTATTTTTCAATAAAAGAAAAAGAAAAACAAGCCACAGAGTGTATCAGTAACCTGTCTTGGGTCACATGGATATTAAACAACAGGAATAAGACTCAAGCCAGAGGGGGGAAGTGGGGAGGAGAAATAGAGGAAGGTGGTCAAAGCACAAACTTACAGTTACAAGCTTAATAAGTACTAGGGAAGTCATGTGCAACAGATGACTATAGTTAACACTGCAGTATGGTAAATAGGAAAGTTGTTCAGAGAAGAGATCCTAAGAGTTTTCAATACAAGGAGAAGTAGAGATTGTGTCATTGTGGGGATATCAGATACATGAAATAATGAGTCAGGGAAATGTGTCAGATACATGATGAAGGGTAATGGTGGTGAGGGGAGGTAGGAGAGCAAAGTATTATTGGATAGGCTCAGAAACTGGGTGCTTCTGTGATGCAGCCTTGCAGTTAGTTTTAAGCACAGGGTCCTAAGGTACTCCCAAGGTCAGCTTTGGGGGAGTTAGTGTAGGAGACTAACCCAATGGATGGATTCCTGGTTGTCTATAGTTAATGTAGTGAGGCAGAGCCATGTTGTTGTGCTGAGAGATGTCCCAGCAGGACACCACCTGGCAGGTAAGTACATGAAGACATGATTTAGCTCCTTGGCAAGGTCATAGGACAATAGCAAAAAATTGATGGTCATGAAAGCCTCATAATGTAGAGGGACATGAGGTCCATGGCAGGATAACTGAGCAGATTATAGGGTACAGGTCCTACTGGCTCCATAAAATCTCTATCCTTGGAGGGATGTCTGACCACCATTGCTTCCCACCAACAGATGATGAAATTCCACCATTCCTTCTGACTCAGAGAAAGAGGGAGTCGGGTGGAAAGTTTAGTTCAATTCAGTACAACAAATATTTATGGAGCCCCCCTCTGTGCCAAGCACCATGCTAGGCACAGGGATACAAAGATGAATAAGACACAGTCCTTACCAGGAATGGTAAGTACATGGCACATATGCTGCCACTTCCTCCTCCTTCACCAAGGCAGACATCATTAATCAATCACCACACTCCTTCCTGCTGAGTCTGCACCTGGCCTCCACTGCTCTTCAGCAGGCAGCCACTATCCACCAGTAAGAGATGCCTAGCGGGTTGAAGTGAATTGGCAGTCCTACTTCAAGATGTTTTTAGTCTTGGGAAGTGAGAGAGACGTTTCCTTATGTATATTAGTCCACATGGTTCGGGTTCAAAGTAATAGAAAAGAAGCCTGACGAAGCTTGGGGTCCTAAAAAAAAATGCTCATGTTTTCTCCACATATCTTATTGAGAGGGGATTTATATTAATAGAGACATGGCATCTTTAGGGAAGCATTTTTCCCTATGCACAGAGTTATTTTCCTCAGAGAGGAGGACTTCTCTTAACATACAGCCTGAGGCAAAACTAAAATCCAGAAACAGTTAAAGAGAGTATAAACTCTTGCTAGAACTGCAATGTATCTGCCCCAGGGGTCATAAGAATGTGCTAACCCCTCACTGCCAGTTCTTCTGAAGCCAAAAACATCATTCAGCTAAGAACCCCTTAGGGAAGGCAAGGCAGTGAATGGGGACCTATTATAAAATACACATCTTCAAGAGAACAAGAATTACAGGTAACTTCCCTCTTCTCTGAAGCAAGTGGTGGTAATAGAACTCTCTGTGGACACTAAGAAGGCCTTGCTTGTTCTGTGGCTTTGGCCATTTATACTTAATTTATGTTTTTAATTTTCTGGAAAGAGCACAGAGAATCCCACTGCCTGATGGAGAACATGATACAGGTTTTGTAAACACAAAATAAAATAAAAATGCTCCAGTGCCTCCAGACACATTCAAAAACAGAATTAAGAGATTCTAAATCCTAGGGTAAGAATGATCATTCAATTCATTTAATAAGCAAAGTGTAAGGCAAGAAAGGTGTATAAAGGAAGAAAGGGGAGGAGGGCATTAAAATGACAGGATATAACATTAGGTATGGTTACACTAGACCTAAATGTCGGCCCTTCCAGCCTTCCCGAAAAGGAAACGGTATAGCCATGCCAAATCTGGATTTCACAGTGAGAAGAGATCCAACCTAACACTTCTCACTCTGAATCACTTTACCCAAAAGAGGGTTTTGAACTGAGACCTTCATTACTACCAATAACTAAGTTTACCTAAATAATCTCTAGCACTTCAGAAAGAGGGTAAGACCACTGCTATTTGGCAGATTAAAAAAGCAGCAATGGTGTCCTAGAGAAACTTTTTTCCCATGAACTTTTTCTAAAATCTCTCCTCGTTCAGCCTCTCATCTCTTGAAGACTCCATCATGCAAAAAATAGACTATGGAGCTATAGAAAGGTGGTTTATGAGCATACATTTTTGCTTGGCATTGTTCATGCACTAAGTAAAGACTTCCATTCTTGGAAAGGGGAAGGCAAGATACTTAAGCCTATGCTCTTTTAATGTTATATCCATAGAGACATCCCAGACTCTCAAGAATCTTGTGTCTGTGTTCAAAGAGTTGAGTTTAAACAAACAGGGAACATTTAGAATTCCATTTGAATGATTCTGCATTTAGTGAGCAGTTGCTAAGAACAAAACATTAAGTTTGATCTGCTCTGGGGCTTAACAAGATTGGAAGTGTTCCTGCAAAGTCCGAGTCTGTGTATGTCATTCTTCTAATTGGAGTTGTGGGTGAGCTCCTAAATTGTGCAGTAGACTTACACAGTCAGCAATAAACAACAGCCTTGCAGTGCATCTGTGTTTATACAATTCTAATGATGACAATGGAAGCAAACATTTTAAGAGTTCCTACGATCACCCAGCTTCTATCCTATGTACTCCACTTGTATTGACTGATTTAATCCTCACAAGATCAGATGATTATTGTATGAGTCTCCAAATACAAATTATCATGAACTGGGCAGCTTAAAACAACAGACATTAATTTTTTTTCACAGTGGTGGAGACCAGAAGTGCAAATTCAAGTTGTCAGTGGCAGGTGGTTCCTTCTGGAGGCTAAGAGGGGGATCCGTTCTGTGCCTCCCTCCAGCTTCTGTTGGCTGCCAGCAATCCTTGGCATTCCTTGGCTTGTGGCTGCACTCTATAAAGTGTTTCTGTCTCCATATGGCCTTTTCCTTATGCGAGTATCTATTTCTTCTCCTTTTCTGTGTCTTAGAGAATAGTCATCATTGAATTCAGGATCACCCTACTCCAGGCCGATCTCATCCAGAGAGCCTTATCTTAATAAATCTGAAAGATGCTTATTCCAAATAAGGTTACATTCGCAGGTTCTAGGTGAATACATATTTTGGGGGTCCCCTATTGAAATCACTACAGTTAATGTCCTGATTCCATAGATGAGGAAACAAAAATCTGTGTAAGCAGGTCCCAAAGGTGACAGAGCAGGTAAGAGAGAAAATCAAACCTTAAGGCCAAGGACCTGAAACCAGAGACCCTGATTTGCAGGACCTGGATATTGTCACTCTGGTATGTCATACTCTTTCTCCACTGTGTTTCGTTGTGAGGAATGGGCCACCAGACCTGGTATGGTGACCACCCGAATTCCACAGCTTGCTGCAACATGGTGCAATGAACCTGATATGAGAATTAAATGAATCTGCATGATGTGAGGAGGGGTGGACTGTAACAGATGCTGGTGGTGCCCCACTAGGTTCCGTAGGGTCCTTTACCAGTTTGGTTAGTGTGCTTATCTTCCAGAGGCTGGAGGGGCTTCAGCTAATGGTTCATACCCACAACTTCCCTGGGAAATTGCCCTTCTGTGATTAAAGTCACCTTGCCCAAAGGAGTCGAGGTGCCAAGCCAAGAAGTCTGGTGTTAAGCCCTTCTTGCCCGCCATCTGCTGGATGCTGACTGGTCGGGGCAGGGGTACAAAAGCCCCACTCTCTTATCTTAAGGCAGGACAGACGTTGTGTGGCAATTTATACTCCAAAACTCCCCAAGATTCAGGCTTAAGCTAGACTTCACCTGACCCAGATTTTTCTCTGTTCTTCTGCCCTCCCTACTCTCCTCATTCTTCCCAGCAGAACTCCATGAGTAAATTACTATGTACACAAATCCCATATCTAATTGTGCTGCTAAAATCAGATGGCAGTTTTCTGTATGTCACTTCACTTTGTTCTCACATAACCTCAAAGGTAGGTCTAATTATCTCTGCTTCAGATACCAGGAAACTGAAGATCAGGGAAATTAGGGGAGATTCTCAGGGCTGCTCAGGAGATGTGTGATGTAGCTGCGATTCCAAACCAGGCTCTCTGCACCTCCCCACACTTTCTATCAAACTTTCTCATATGCTCACCAAAACACTCAGGCTCAAGACAAGTGTGCCCTTGGGAATGGGTCTTTTTGGGTGTTGAAATCAGACACAATTGGGTATTTCATAAACAGTAGCTATTTCTTGAAAAAAATAGGCATTTAAAACTTTTTGTTGTTTTTTCGGATTTTTTTTCCTATTTTTCTAAGACCTTGAGAAATGTTTGGGATGATTTATATAAAGCGCTCAGCAACACGCTTGACACTTAGGACACCCTCAGGAAAGTTATATTGTTGATTTCACTCTTACCCAGTGCATATCCCATAAAGCTGAGATCTGAGGCTCGGCAGTGCTGGGCTGGACCCTGGCATCCTAATGGGGCCCCTCAAAGTGGCGCTTGAGCCTCCGAGGTCTGCCTGAGCCTGGGACATAGCTGCTTTGAGGCAGCAGTCCACAGAGTTGCCCATCTGGATTCAGAGATGAGGGTAAATGGGAGAGTGAAGTGTATCTGAGAAGCGAGAGCAGTGGCTGAGGGTGAATTTCACTGTGTGTGACACCCTCGCTGAAACCTTACCCCACAGGGCCATCAGGTGAGCAGTTAAGGAAAGTGGCTGAAATTGCTTCCATGTTTTTTTATTCTCCTCTTCTAAAAGTATTTATGCTGAGAGTGTTGGCCTGTGTGTGTGTGTGTGTATGCATTGTGTTTATCTGCATGTGGGTATCTGTGTCTGTGTGTGTAGGTGTGTATGCATGTGTGTGTGTCTGTTTATATTTGTGTGTATGTGTGTGTGCATGTGTGTGTGTGCATGCCTGCTCACACTTATGCATGTCCATGTGCTAAAGTTGATGTCTTTGTTCAGATCTCACTTCATTATGGTTTTATTAGGTGTCTCCCACTTTCTAACCTTGCTCTTCCTCCAGTTCAAACTGCACTGCAGCAAGAACGTCATTCCTCTGCTTATGCTTTCATGGCTTCTCATTTGTTTTAGACACCTTATTATGGAACACCTACTCTGTTTATATTTATTTATCTCCCTCCTTTTATAAAAATTAACTCTTCCTCAGAACCAAGTTCTGACATCCTTGCCATCATCTCCCCAACCCATGGAGTCTTAGCTCTGCCAGGCAGGGCGAGCTAGCCCCTTCTCTCCCCAGCATCTGGTAGGGACGTGGACTGTGGGAGCTGCTGTCCCTGCTGTAATCGTGTGTCTACAGATTTGTCTCTCCCACAACATACATAAGACAGGGACCATGTCATGAATTTCTGGCTTGGCAGGTTTGGCAATATCAGCTAGAACATAATAGGTTTTTAATAAAAGAAAAATTAAGTAAACGAATGAATAAATGAAAGGATGAAGTATTCAGCTTAACATTTTAACATTTCTATGTACAGAATTCTCTATATGTAAAATGGGGATAATACAGGTAGCCCCAGTTGGCCCCAATATTTTATCCTTCCTTTCAGTGCCACTGTGGGCAGAAGCGTGGCCATGTTACTAGCTTTGGCCACAGGCATATGGGTGGAAAGGAAGGGGTGCAGCTCCATTCCTAGATGACTCCTGGGCACCTGTTCCTGCTGTTCCTGTAGCCTGAACTGCATCACGAAGTCATATGCAGTGGAACCTCCCCAGCTGCCCCTACACCTGAGGTGAGAAGGGGAACTGCTCAGAAAAGCTCAGCAGCAGAGGCAACCCAGCCAGTCCCCTGACATGAGCTGATAGATGATTGTGGTGTAAACTACTGAGTTTTGGGGTGATTTGTTACACAGAATGTGTATGTGTGCATGTGTGTGTGTGCATGCCTGCCCGCACTTACATATGAGTTTTGGGGTGATTTGTTACACAGAATTATGGTGGCAATAACTAACTGATAATTCAGCCTCATTTGGGTTTTATGAGGATTAAATGAGATCATGCATGTCAAGGGCTTAGCACAGGCCCTAGAAGATGGGAAGCACAGATATTAGGCATCAGTGTTATTCATGTTCCATCTTCACTATTTTATAAAGCTAAGCCTTTTATGGAAAAGAACAGTTGGCAGAAAAAGAAAGCAAGAATCCATCAAGTTCAATGAAGCTGTCACAGCTCAACTTGGCAATTTCTTTGATATTTACTAAAAGCATTTGATAGAATGTGAAGCGGGATGAGGTACTTTGTCTTGGAAGGCCTCGGAGGATTCACACTTAAGCAGGAAAAAGCAGACTTGGCCCAGTGGTTCTCCAGCATACAGACTTATATAACTGTCCCTGCCTTTGGTGGGATGATCTGCCAGCTTTCCTAAGCATTTTCATTTTGCAAAGCACTTTGTTTGACAACCCTTCATGTTAACCATTCCTTGGAGCTAATCTGTATAAAGAAACAGAAAGCTAATTCCTAGAAAGTGCCAAACAATGGGGTTTATAAAGCTCAAGCCAATAGTCTCCTTGTTGTTGGTCAGTGGGTTCCCTATTTCCATCTTTGGTCCAGCCCTTCTGACTGCCAGACTAAGACATCTAACTGCTGCTGGACACCCCCACCATGAGAACCCAGACTCCTGCCATACTTAAGCTGTCAAAAACAGGACTCATCACCTTCCCTCCATACCATTTCTTCCCTCAGTGTTGCCCAAAATGGAGATCCACATATTCCCTTGTCTAAGTAAACCCATCTGATTTTGTAAACCAGAACCTTGTGACATCCATTATCCCTCCCACTCTCCCTTTCCCAGACATCCAACTTCTCATTATTTCTCAAATCACTCTGCCTCACTATATCAGCACTACTATTATGTCATCTCTTCTCTGGTTTATAACAAAAGCCTCTCTCTGTGTCTCCCTGCCTCAGCTTCTCTATCATTTCTCTGTTCTCCAAGCTAAACTCTCCTCTGTATGCACATGTGTACGTGTGTATGCATGTGTATATGTGTTTTCCTGTGTCTTCCTCATGCCCCCTTTTAGACTGTAGGTTCCTTGCCTTCAGGAGTCATGTCTAGAATTCATTCTCAAGATGTTTGAGGGATCTAATTATATTAATTAATTAATTCTGAATAACTATCTCTACATCCCTCCACTCCCTTCCATTGAAGCACAACTGTATATGGGAGGAAAGACAACTGAGTCCATAACAAATATCAACCTGCCAGGAATCAGTTGGTGTCCAGTTCAGAAGAAAGCTTTTTATAAAATTTGCTCAGAGAAGAGTGTTCCTAGGAGTCATAGGGTTGAAAGGGGCAGCAGAAAATATGGTGAAAGAAGAGGAGAACCTAACATTACAAAAAAATGCTGGTTCCCAGGAGCTGCTTCACTTATTTTACTCCCTTTATCTGATCCATCTTCAGAGCTGGGACATAAGGAGAAGGGCCCATGGGGATGGGAATTTGAATGCTGGTATCTATCTACAAAGATCCAAATCTTACTCCTCCACAAATCAACTACATTTTTCAACTTCTTTATAATCAAATTATGTCATGGGTAATACAAGGATGATTATAACAGTACTTGCCTTTAAGGTTGTTGAGAGAAATAAATGAAGTAAAATTGCAGACATTCTAATATGGCTCGCAATGCCACTGTTTAGAGGATGTCAATACACTTTTGACAGAGAAGGGAATCCATCCAGAGCAGTTTGATAACCAGTCCAAGTGGGTGGTGAAATTTGGTTGAGAATCCAGTCCTTTCCGAGTCTAAAGTCCAGGTACCTTCAACTTTCCTGATGTTCCTTCTTTCTAGGGGTGGGATGGGGTGGGAGGGGAGGATCTGTAGGAATTTCCCTATTGTTGTTCATGATCTTCCTCTTCCTTGAACACCTTTCTCCACACCTTCTACTTATTTCATCTGACTAAATTTTTTTTTAATTAAAGGTCTAACAGAAATGTTGCTTCCATGATTATGCTGTCACAGTTAGTGGTGTTGCTATTTGGGCTCCAACTCCGACCCTGATTCCCATCATGTCTTTCCAGTTCATGGGATGTCAGTGACTTTTTTTTTGGCCATCAGAAGTCAAAAGATCATTTACCCCAAGGGGTTACTACAGAGGGTTAACATTCCAAGGACAAAATAATCTTTTCATACATTCCTTAAGGCAACGTTTTTCAGACAGAATGTTAGAGATGATAGGATTAGTGCCTGTGAGTAAAAAGACCTCAGCGCTCCTAGAAAAAAATTGGATCTGCTCTGAATTTGGAGGGTGAAGACAAGGATGCTGCCTGACATGGGAGCCTGCTGACAACTGGAAGGGAGGGCATGCTGGGATCATAAGTACCATTCAGGTGTCCAGTGCATTTCTTTCTCCAAGAAAGAAGATATTTTGTTTATGGTGTGGCTTTGGGAGGATTAGTTTGAACAGGCAGAACACAAAAAATCCTCTTAAGCTTCATCTCCTCCAAGGCTCCCTGTTTCCACTTTCTGACAGCGCCGGCTGTGACCTCGCTCTTGTCACCTGTCTGATCTTTCACCCTGGGACAGAAACAAAGGTAATGAAACTGAAGGCTCAGCAAAGGAGTCTGACTTTTCACCTCCCAGGTGTGGGGAAGGGCTGTTGTTGGGGGAGGGAGCCATAGGGAATGCCCCCATACTGCACAGGTCACTCTATGGAGGCCAACTGGAGAGGGCCGTGAGGGGTCACAGACACTGCCCTACACGGCAGGTTTACGGATCAGGAAGGTGAGGGGACACTTTAATGAATGCAGCTGGTCGTCATTTTAGTTTTTAGTGGAAGAAGAAAAGGTGCAGAGAAAATAAGCTGTCTGGAATAACCACTAGGTGGATTAGTAATGCCTGAACTTGACGGTGAAGCCAGCATTCAGGGTCAAAGGATAAACTGATTGGTGAGACCTTTTTGATGCCTGAATTTTAGTGAAGCTATTAATGCCAATTAGAATGACACCAGAGAAGAGGCTGGAAAGCCAGGAGCCCCCAGAGCACGTCAAGAAAAGGAGCTTGATGGCCGACATGCAAAGAAAGATGGGTGATCAGGAAGCATAATTTGCTCAATTACTTGCCATTTAGCAGAAGGTGGTTTTTAGGACTGTTTTTGTAACCTGAAAATGGGAGCCTTAGAAGCCTTTGAAATGAGGGCAAGCCATATAGACTGAAGTAATTTCAACTCAGGGCAGACTTTAAGAACATAAGAACGGCCTTGCTAGATTGGGATCACCATGGGTCCAAGCCACCATGTCTCTGGCAGGGGCTCTGAAGGAGGTACGGGTGGCCCTGAGTGAGCTTTCACACACAAGAGTTAAAGAAGTCCTGAAGACTCCTTTAGCAGTCTGTCATGGACTGTTACTTAGATGGGCCACTGAAACGGTTCTAAAACTATCAGTACAGGTGTAACTCATTTAGTTGCTCTTCTCTTCATTGGTCTTCACAGATGACTGTGCTTTTTACAGATGGGTGGTTTGTGGCAACCCTGTGTCAAGCAATTCTAGCAGCATCATTTCTTTCCAACAGCATTTGCTTACCTCATGTCTCTGGGTCATATTTTGGTAATTCTCACAATATTTCAAACTTTGTCATCATTATTATATTTGTTATGGTGATCTGAGATTAGTCATCTTTGATGTTATTATTATAATTGTTTTGGGGCACCATGAACCACACCCATATCAGATGGTGAGCTTAATCAGTTGTGTGTGTTGTGACTGCTCCACCAGCTGGTCATTTTCCATTCCTTTTCCTCTCCTCAAGCCTCTCTATTCCCTAAGATACAGCAACTTTTTAATTTAGGCCAATTAATAACTCTACAATGGCCTCCAAGTGTTCAAGAAAAAGGAAGTGTCTCACATCTCTCACTTTAAGTCAAAAGCTAGAAATGACTAACCTTAGTAAAGAAGGTATGTCAGAAGCCAAGATAAGCTGAAAGTTAGGCCTTTTGTATCAGTGACTAACCAAGTTGTGACTGCAAAGGAAAAGTTCCTAAAGGAAATTAAATGCTCCTCCAGTGAACCCACAGATAGATGATAAAGAAGTGAAACGGCCTTATTGCTGAAATGGAGAAAGTTTTAGTGGTCTAGATAGAAGATCAAACTAGCCACAACATTCCCTTAAGCCAAAGTCTAATCCAAAGCAAGGCCTTAACTCTCTTCAATTCTGTTAAGATGGAGAGAGTTGAAGAATCTGCAGAAGACAGTTTTGAAGCTAGCAGAGGTTGGTTCATAAGGTTAAGGAAAGAAGCCATCTCCATAACATAAAAGTATAAGGTGAAGAAGTGCTGATGTAGAAGCTCTAGCAAGTTATCCAGAGATCTAGCTAAGATAATTAATGAAGGTGGCTTACATTAAGTAACAGATTTTCAATATTGACAAAACAGTCTTCTCTTGGAAGGAGATACCAACCAGAGAGGAGAAATAGCTAGAGAGGAGAAATCAATGTTTTCCTTCAAAAATTCAGTGGACAGGATGAAAATCTTGCTTGAGGCTAATGAAGCTGGTGACTTTCAGTTGAAGCCAATGCTATTGGCCATCTCAGAAAACCTATGGTCCCTAGGAATTAGGCTCAATCTCCTCTGTCTGTCAATATATAGAACAACAAAGGCAGTATGACAGCACATCTGTTTATAACATGGTGTACTGAATATTTTAAGCCCTCTGTTGAGAACTACTGCTCCAGAAAAAGAATGCCTTTCAAAATGTCGCTGCTCATTGATAATGCACCCGGTCATCCAAGAACACTGATGGAGATGTCCAAGGTTCATGTTGTTTTCATGCCTTCTAACAAAACATCCATTTTGCAGCCCAGGAACCAAGGAGTCACTTTGACTTTCAAGTCATGTTATTTAAGAAATGCATTTTGTAAGGCTACAGCTGCCACAGATAGTGATTCCTTTGATGGCTCTGAACGAAGTATATTGAAAACCTCTGGAAAGGATTTGCCATTCTAGATGCCATTAAGAACATTTGTGATTCATGGGAAGAGGTCCAAATAACATAAATAGGAGTTTGGAAGAAGTTGATTCAACCATGATGGATGACTCTGAGGGGTTCAAGACTTCTGTGGAGGAAGTAACTGCAGACATGGTGGAAATGGCAGGAAAACTAGAATTAGAAGCGGAGCCTGAAGAAGTGACTGAATTGCTGCAGTCTCATGAACTTCAGTGCATGAATAAAGTTTCATATGCATAACAAAGACAGTAGTTTCTTGAGATGGAATCTACTCCTGATGTAGATTATTGAAATGACAACAGAGGATTTACAATATTACATAAACTTAGTTGATAAAGCAGCAGCAGGGATCGAAAGGATTGACTCCAATTTTGAAACAAATTCTACTGTGGGTAAAATGTTATCAAACAGCATCACATGCTACAGAGAAATCATTCATGATAAGGACAAGTCAATCCATGTGGCCAATTTCAATATTGTCTTATTTTTGGTAATCACAACAGCCATCCAGCCTAACCATCCTGTTAGGTCAGCAGCCATCCACATCAGGGCACGACCTTCCGCCAGCAAAAAGATTATATAACCCCTGAAAGCTCAGGTGGTGGTTAGCGTTTTTTAGCAATGGGGCATCTTAAAATGAAGGTATGTACACTGATTCTTTAGACATGAGGCTATTGCACACTCAGCAGGCTACAGTGTAGTGTAAACAACTTTTATATGTACTGGGAAGGCCCCCCCAAAATATTTGACTCTCCTTATTGTGATACTCACTTTATTGCAATGTTCTGGAGCCAAACTCACAATATCTCTCAGATATGCTTTTATGTTCACCTTTCCAGTTTACTATAGTAAAGTGGTGTGCTGACCCCATCTCTTGTTAGCCCTGTGATCTCTGGCAAACTGCTTAAATTCTTAGAGTTTCAGTGAAAAATTCCTCTCATGAAAGGATCTTAAAAGGCGTGGGTTGTACAAGTCGTAATCCAATGGGAATATTAGATGGTTTAACTATTCATTCACATCAGAGCAGCTCAGACTGAAGCCCTTTGTAGTGGGGGGCTGTCCTGTGCAGCGTACCGTTGGTCTCTACCCATTAGATGCCAGTAGTACCACTCTTCCCAGTTATGACAGCCAAAAATATTTCCAGTCATTGACAAATGGCTCCTTTGAGGATGAAATTTCCCTGGCTGAGAATCATTGATTTACATTTCTACCAATGATTGGCAAACTTTTTCTAAGGGATGCATAATAAATGTTTTAGGCTTTGAGAACCATATGACCTCTCACTCACTTCTCATCATTGTGCAAAAGCAGAGATAGGAAATATGTCAACAAACAAGCATGGCTCTGCTTCAAAAAATTTATATTCATAGAAAGACTGTGGGCTGGGTTTGGCCCTTGAGTGCAGTGTGCCAACCCTTGACTATATCACTGTGAACTAATATGACAGAATATGATATAATTTGATGCTTAGTATTGAGTGAAAAAGAACATTTCCATTGAAGAATGAAAGGATTATCATTGATAGCACCACCCAGAGATATCTACTGTCATTTTCTCAATACATGTATAGACACACCACATATGTAAACATAATTTTTGTAAAGGACAAAGATTTGAAATCTTACTATATGTAATTTTGTATCCTGATGTTTTTCATATGACACTATCTCTAAGTCATTTTTTTGTGATATATAGTCTTGAAAAACACAATTTTTAACTAATGGCTAGGTAATCATCTATTTTATTGATATATCAAAATTTATTAATTATCCCCTGTAATTTCTATAGGACAGATTTTTAACAGATTAGCTAATTTAAAGAATAAGAATGTTTTTGAAGACTCTTGATAATTTGTACAAATTGGCCTTCAGAGATTTTCTGCTGGCATTTATTCCTGTCAGAGAATTGTATATTTTGAGTTAAATTGCATGCAAGATAATATATCTGCAGGCAGGGTGCCTAGCTTTTTATTTTACTCACCCCCCAGAGTACCCTGCACAATGTGTGCTATGTGAATTACTAGCTAACTGTTCATATGTAGAGTCAAATGTAGAATTCTAAATCTGAGACTTATGATATTGTAACAGCTTTGAAATTTATCTCCAAGACCCTGGTGTAGAGTTGATGAGAGCAGCTGCTCATCCATGGAATGACCCCCTCAAATTCGGGACAAGCAGTAAAAACACTTTCAGCAACAAAGTTACATAAGTTGATATGTCACAGGTTGAGTGGGTGTAAAAAAATGACATAGGACTCACATAGTGGAGTTATTGACATGAAAGGAAGACCAGGAGGGATCCCATTTCCCTTCACAATTCTAGGGTTTGTGTCTTTTAAATGCGCGGAATATTACCATTAGGAAAATATCATTTATGTGGATCATTGGATTTCCTGTTTTTAATCCTTGCAAGCATTCTGGCAATCTTCAGGGCTAGCAAAAACCACAATCGTGCTGCACAGAAACCCCAGCTTGAACAGGCCACCCAACCCTAAGGGGAAATTTCTTATAACCAGTTCTTTCTCACAACTTCTCCGGGCGCAAGTGAGACAGCTAAGCAGACTGCGGACCTGGGCTCCCCTGAAGGAATGGGAAACTTGAATCTATCACTTCTTGTGTTTTATCCTCTGGGGTTGAGTCTAATAGGTGTTTTATCTTCCAGGGTTGGGATGTCTGAGCCACACAAATTTTTTCCAGAGAAAAACTGGAGAAAACCAGTGCTCTTCTGAGTGCCTATTTTCTATGGCTCTTTGGCAGTGGGCCTGTCCTCATTTCACCAGAACAGATTGACTGTTAGACCAGCCATCAACCCCACCGCAGGCTCCCAACCTCAGCAAGTTATATGCAGGTGTGTTTGAAAAACCTGAGATCGTGAAAATGTAAAGATTAACCTGATGTGTTCAACATTATCACTCAAAGCATGTGCTTTCAAAGTCAGGCACAGATCTACTTTTAAATGAAGAAGGGGTTACACGCTCTAGTCTGTCATGTAAACTCTCTGCTCAGTGCCAGACATTCTTTTATTTTCACAATGGTCCTGAGAGGCTGATCTTATTCTCATTTTCATCTTACCAATTAAGAAAATGGAAATTGAGGATGAGAGATATAAAGTAACACCCCAGAGTCATTTTAGTGGCCAAAATTAGCAAGTGGCCATGCTGGGATGTGGTCCCAGAGCCCTTTGAGTTCAAACTCAAGACCTTTCCACTGTGTGTCTGCACTGTTGGGTTCTTCAATGTACTGGGGTGAAATGTGGGATAGGCGTTCCTTTTTAATTGTAATGAAGTCCCAAAGGCATAAAAGTACCCTCTAAAGGCACTTTTTTTTCTTGACAATTTTTATTGGATCAGGACATAGTAACAACTTGAACTTTTTATGAGACTTTCATCTCAGACACCCATAGCACTTAAAACACATTCATTAATTCTCAAAACCCACAAGGTAGGTAGCAAATTATATTGATAGGAAATTACTTACAATAAAAAACAGCAACACAGAAAATGTCAGAGAGTTGTTTAAAGGAAGAACATAAGACTCCTATATATCCCTAAGGTAGAGGGGAACATACTTATTAAAACACAGTGAAGGAACAAAACTTGAGAAGTTTTAGGATCCCTTGCCATAAATGGATGACGTTAGGGTAGCAATGGTTTTGTGCTATAATTATTTAGGTTGACTATTAATTCTCAACATATCGTTGTGTTTTCAGAAGAAACAAAAATTTTTCCTGAAAATGTAGCTCAAGAGTTATGTGCATGATTCAGTTCAACATTTCTTTTACACCAAGTATATAAAACACTTAGGGTGAGATTTGGCTGTTCATGGAAACATTATTTATTAGCTATTCCTGTGTGAGGTATCTGAGTAGAAAATGCAGAGACCAATGTTCCCTTTGCTGTGATTCCATGACATCTCTTCTCTTCTGTAATAACAGTGATATTCATTGAAAGGCAAATTTGTCTTTTAGCTAATTCTAGGCTTGAGAATTGAAGGCTTGAGAATAACTACAAATAGAATCTTAACATTCTACTTATCTGAGGAACACTAGCAGTTTAGTATAAACCAGTAACTGAATACCCAAGGATTACTAACTTGGTCCAGGTTGCTAAGAATGGTGTGGTGTAGAAGATAGATGAATTCACTTTAGTAGAATCAAAATGCATTGAGATAAATGACTATCAAAGTTCTATACCTAAATGCTAGTAGAGGTGGGATTCACACTCTGACCTCTGACTCAAATCTAGTGATCTTTGTGATTCACCCACTAGTGCAGGAAATGGCTTTGATTTTGCCTTGCCCCCAAGCAACTAACTCTAACTCTGACTAACTTTTTGTGGGCAATCACAGTTTCTGTTTGCTCAAGTGTCCTCCTGAATCTTGGAACATTATTTACTCCATCTTTCCAAAGGACCTTATGACCTGAAGTTGGGGGTCTAGAGGAGTAGACTCAAACTGGATGCATTAGTTTGGTAGGGCTGACATAACAAAGTACTATAGACTGGGTAGCTTAAAAAAAACAGAAATTTGCTGTCTCACAGTTCTGGGGGCTAGAAGTCTAAGACCAAGGTGTCAGCAGAGTTGATTATTTTCTGAGGCTTCTCTCCTTGGCTTGTAGGAGGCCATGGTCTCCTTGTGTTTCCTCATGGTTTTCCCTCTGTGTGTATCTGTTCTAATCACCTCTTCTTACGAGGACACCACTCATAATGGGCCCAAGTAATAACCACATTTTAATTTAATTACCTCTTTAAAGACCTCATCTCCAAAAACAGTCACATTCTGAGGTACAGAGGGTTAGGACTTCAACACATGAATTTGGGGAACACAATTCAGACCATCACACAGGATGTGCAGAAGCAATGAGCTCGCTAACCCAGAGGCAAGATGATGCCAATAAAATAATAGATACTTTTAATTCAGGTTCTGCCAGGGAATTTATAAGCTTTATTCCATGTTACTGTCATAACAGTTTAGCAATTTATGTCTTACATGCCTGTTTTGTATGTCAGGGAACTAAGAGAGGTAGAGGTTAAGTAATTTCCCTAAGGTCACATAGCTAGTAAGTGGCACAGGCTGGCATTTATATTGCCCTCCAAAGCTTCTGGTTTGCTCCTGAGCTGCATCTAAATACTATGCCCTATTCAAGGGGGCGCTCTTGCTGAAACACATCATATAGCTTTTGCTCAGAGCCTGATTGTTCTTAACTCACGAGGGTACAAGCCCTGGTGGTGACGAGAAACAGCTGAGACCAGAGGCACTCTAACTCCCAATGTGCCATCCAAAGTTTGTCATGAAAGGCTACTTGGCCGGGCCCAAGAAGGTTGAAGGACATTTAAGTACTGCATGTTCTAAGTAGAAAGCAACAACTCTCAACTAGCCAGGCTTGAAATCAAAATCCCCAAACCATTGCCTCTCTGAGGGGCAGCCTGCCTCCCAGGAATGTGGCCATGATAAACGAGAAATATGTATAAAGTGTGAGCTCTTGCCCCAAAGGGTGCTGAATAAATGCCGGGTATTATACTATTGTTTATTTGGGCTACCCAAGTGCATTGGACTGCACAAGAGTATTTCTTTCACTGACAACCGCGGTCATTGTGGTGAAAAGATTTATGTTATGACATATGAATGATGCCTCTGTGTACATGCATGTGTTTGTGTGTGTGTGTGTTAATATTTGGTGTGTTGTGTAAGGACATGGGGGCTGCTGCATTTATTCTGGAAAATGAGGTGGAAATTTCAGGAAAGTTTTGGTTACCCACAATTCCCTTTTGACAGACTTTTCAAAAGTTTCCGACTTAATCATGGAATCTAATTTGAAGGGGAGTTGAGGGATCATTTAATCCTAGTCTTTACCTAGTTTTAAACATCTCACTGTAACATTCTGGAGTTGTAGTTAGCCAACTTCTGCTTGTACACTTCTCTTGATGGGGAGCTCACTACCCCAAGGGGGACATTTCTCCTTTTGTAGGTAGCTTAAGGGAAAGGAGGGAAATGACCTTTTGGGGCACTTTGGCTGTTTCAGGCATGGTGCCCAAAAGCTGATATATGTCATTTAATTTACCTTTCATCATAGTGCTTGGAGACCTGCTCCTTCTACTGCTGTTATTACTCTCAAGACTTACTATGGGCCAGGCACTCTTCTATTTGCTTTAGGTATATTAAGTCATTTAATCTTCCCAAACACCCTATGAAATAGGTACTCTTATTTCTCCATTTTATGGATGATGAAACCAAGAAAGGAAATTTTCAAGTACAAAGTCTTTTCTTGCAAGAGAGTGGAGAGGAGGGTACAGGCTTAGAAAGGCGCTGTTGATATGTGTGATAGCAGAAAAAAAGATCTATGTATATATATATGTACATATATATATATATATATATACATATATATATATCAATAAAGATAAGGTGGGCTTGTAGCCTTGGTGGTGAATTTTGTTGAATAAATTAATGAACGTATGTATGCAGTATTTACTAGGATTATGGATGAAATGATAGAGCATGGTCAGTAATTGTCTCAGCATGGGTAGAAGGCAAATAAAGAAGATATCAGAGAGGAATTAAAATTGCGCAGAGCATTTAAATAATAATATGGACAACAATACTATTAAAAATATAAGAGGAAGTGGAGGGATTAGAAAAAAAGAAGCATGATGTAGAAGAGATACATTTTATTGAGTATTTTTTATTTGTATTCCCTAACTCACTGAAACTTCTAACGACACTGAAGAGTGAATATTATCCATGTTTGCATAGGGTGAGACACAGAGAGATTAGGTAAATTGCTCAGGGTCACACAGAGTGTGACTGGAGGAACAATGATTTGAACCCAAGACTGCCTGACTTCAGAGGTTGCATCCTTAAACACTCTGTAATTAGAGTATGGCTACATAGAAACGGTGGGGGAAAGCCTTCTCAGTTAGAGGAAACAGCATTATTAGCAAAGGCAAGGAGGCACCAAGATGCCTGAGCAATAGTGAGTAGTCGAGAATTACCAGAACATAGGATATGTCTCTGTGTTCCCTAAAAACAGACTCTGAAGTAATTCTATTTAAGTGATTTTTTTTTGAAAGAGAAGCAAGACAGGGAAGGAAAGAAAACCAAGTAAAGGTGAAATCTTTGGTAAAAATCCCACTTAGTATAGGTTGATCTGGAAGGAGAATTCTGGAGTGGGATTACACCTTAGATATGAGACCAGGGATCTTGGCTGTCATCCTCTAACACCCACTGGTTATTGGTTGGAGGTGAAGAGTAGGGAGAAAACACTGAAATGGATACAAAAGATTCAAGATTTGTTTGGTGCTTTAACATTATCTACCACCAGGTGGCTGGGAAGGAGTGGATATAGGCAGTCTTCTGCAGGGGACCCAATGCCAGATTAAGAGATTTGGGAATTTATCCTTGAGAAATCAGTTACTGTAGATAAGCATTATTATATATTTTAAATGAAACATCTGTGTGGTTATAGAAAAATAAAAATCAATACACTATAATACATAAACATCATAAGTAAGGGGTGCTTAACATTCCTTTCCTGGGTTGAACTAGACAGATTTGTATTTGAGTCTTGGTTAGGATTGGGCATATTAGAAAACTCACCATACTGTTTCTGTCAATAATTTTTAACCTGTGTGGTGCTGTGTAGATTATCGTTTTAATTAGCATGCTTTGTCTGCAAGTAATATGAAGCTGCTCTTCACCTGGCATAAATAACATGGAGGTAATAAGATGAAGGGCGGTTCCAATTAGGTAAAATTAAGCCAGCAAACAATGTCATTGTGATTATCGATAACATAATTCCCTCCCACGTTTCTATTTTGATGCTCAGTGTGCTCTTTTAGGTCCTGTTAGGGTCTTATGATGGCTGTCCCATTTCTAAGCACCGTATGCGGAAACAAATATGCAGGAAGTCTAGTGCTGAAAGGGGAATTGTTATACCTCCGTTGTTTCTTTTTAGTTTTAAAGAAAACTTTTTTCACAGGAGCCTGCCGGTTGACTTCCTGTCACATATTATTGGCCAGAACTGTACTCTTTGCCTACATAATCCAATCCCCACCAAAAGAGGGGTCTCCCATGATTGCTTAAACCAAATAGGGGCCATCCCCTGGGATGGTCACACTACTGACCTTCCCTGAAGGGCAAGGCCTACATGGGGGAGACTAAAAAGTCTGAACAAAATCTAGGTTTCATTAGAAAGGAGAAAAGGAAGCTAATGGATTTTGTGTTAGGATCTTCTGATGTCTGGTTTGAGCAGGGGAATTGTAAGCTATGGAGTTCCACTGAAGGAAGTTCAAGAAAGCACTTTTTACAAAGGGTGTGATGGATCCCAAGAGAATCTAAGTTTAAGAATTTTTGTATGTAGAGTCAGTTATTGAGAGCTGTTAATGAAAAGCAGGTAGAAAACAGACTCTCTTTCTCTCTCTCTTCAGGGCCTCTCTCCCAAGGTCCCAGAGCATCTTGTTTCTCTATATTCACTACCTCCTCCCTATAAAGTAATTTTTCTTTTATTTCTACCAGGCTGGACAAAAACCTTTGTTGTCACTCCGGTCCCAACTGTATGTGGCTTTCTGCCTCCAGCTAGCTACATTCTTTCATTCCCTTACTCCAAAATTTCTAAAAGCTCGTGACGATTGGCTTAGCTTATATTTTCTTTCCAGCCATAGGATGTTACTCAGTCTTTGGGTAAGCTGAACTTGAGCAAATACCCACCCTGATCCAATTGGTTGTGACAGCTGAGGCTATGAGGTAGGGCACTTCACCTTTAACAAAGTTTATGGACACGAAATGCAAAGGACAGTCACTTGCAAAACATGTCTAACACAATTATGTTCTTTTAACCTTGTGCAGATTACAGAAGAAAAGTATTTATAAAGTGAGCACTCAATAAATTTTAATTCCTTTCTCTCCTCCCTCATTCATTCAACAGACATTTATGAAACATCCATTTTCTTGTAGACACCGGAGATAACACAGATGAAAAAGACATACTCCTTAAAAGAAGTCGCAGCTAGACAGAGGAGCATTCTTAAGAAATTAATCCAGAATATATCGAGAATATAAATAGGAGATGAACATGTAACTCCAACTCAAGCCAACACTTGATCTGAATCTCAAAGTCTAAGGAATTACCCAGACAAACATGGATGAGGGAGAAAGGGCATCAAAAAATGATGGAATTGTGTGGCCTCGGTGTTTCACAATTTCACGAAGTTCCATTAACATTTTAGTCTATGTGCCTCTGGCTTTGTGCAGTGCAGAAATAATTTGGGAAACAGCAAGCAGTTCATTTGATTAGAATTTGGTAAGGATAGGGCCTAGAGAAGTAGGGAAAGGCTAGATGTATAAGGAAATTTTAGAAGGCCTTACAGAAGTATTTTTAAAAAGATGAAAACAATGCAAGAGTTTCAAATAAGGGTAATACGGAGTGGGCACACTCCATACTTGCTGCCTCTTGGAATGCAGTCATAAACCTGGATAGAATGCATGCAGAGCTTTTCTGCAGACTCTCAAAAATAAATAGCATCAGGACGGTTTAGGAAGAGATGAAATTCAAAGTACCACTGAACTGTCAGGAGTTAAAAAATTTTTTTTCACTCTAGTATCCTCTGACCTGGGTGAGGTACAGCCCAGAAGCTGGAAGTGGGAGCTGGTACAGAAAGAGAGAACTTCAGGAAAGGCACTCCAGTTCTGGTTCAAATATAACTAATTTCTTAATGGATAATGAAATAAACACTCCATTAAAAAATCACTTATCTCATGCTCCTCCCTGTATCTGCCCACAAAAGCCTAAAATCCTGATGGAGCAGAAACTTACTCTCTGATCAGAGAAGGTATACTTCCAAGGGAGGAGAAAACCCCAACAGTTTTTTTTTCTTTCTGTCTTCCACCGCTTGACTCCAGACTTGTGTGTTACCACAAGAGAACTATGGGAGAGTGTAATAAATAAAGCCTTAGCTTTCAGGTTGGAATACTGAAAAAGGGAGCTCTAGGAAATGAGGAAGTTCTGAGATTTCAGAGAGGGAGCAGTCCCTGAAAATAACCCTAAAACTTTTTTGTGAACTCCTGGGCAAACCTTAGGCTAAGCATGAGTTGAGTATACGAAACCAAAAATATTAAAAATTGCCGCATGATTTAAGTAAGATCCAGTGCTTCATAGCATAATATTTGAAATATCCAGAATATAATCTAAAAATTACTCAACATATGAAGAAGCAGGAAAAATATTAACCCCTAGGGGAACAATCAACAGATGCTGGCGTAGATGTTCGAATTATCTGACAGACTTTAAAGCAGTTTTTTGAAAATGCCTCAGCAAGTTAGGATGAACACTTCGGGAACAAGTGGAATGATAGAAAGTCTTAGCAGATAATTAAAAGAAAGACAGAAAGTCTTAGCAAATAATTAAAAGATATAAAGAAGCAACAAAATTTAAAACAGAAAAACACATTCACCAAGGTGAAAGCACAGAATGGGCTCAGTAGCAGAACGGAGATGACAGGAGAAAGAGTCAATAAACTTGAAATATATCAGTAAAAATTGTTCAGTCTGAAGAATACAGAGAAGAAAGAGAGAGGAGAAAATGAAGAGTCTCACGGACCTGCAGTTCAATACCAAACAATTTAATGTGTACGACATGAAAGTCTCAGAAGGAGATGAGAAATGGTGTGCAGAAGAAATATTTTAAGAAGTAATGGTAGAAAAACCTTCCGAACTTGTCAAAAACTATAAACTTACAGATTCAAAAGCTGACAAACCCAAACAGGAAACAAAAAAATGTAAAACACAAGGAAATCCATCCCCAGACATATCATAATCGAACTACTGGAAAGTAAAAACAAAGAAAAATCTCAAAGACAGAGAAAATGATGTATTATTTAGGGTAAAAATAATTTCAGTGTCTATAAGTTTCTCATCAGAAAGCATGGAGGCCACAAGGAAGTGAAATATTTTTGAAGGGATGAAAGAAAAGAACAGTCAACCGATAATTCTCTATCAAGTGAAAAGTTCCTGCGAAAGTAATGGTGAAATAAAGTCATCCTCAGGTAAAGGAGAACCAAGATTTGTGTTTCATCAGACCTACTCTAAAATAATCTTTAAAGATATTAGGTCTATGTGAAACTCACTTCAAATATAACGATAAAGGTAAGATAAAAGTGGAAGGATGGAAAAAGATATGCCATGCAAGCATTAATCAAACGAGAGCTAGAATTAATATCTATCTATATTAATATCAAGGTAGGTAGATATCAGACAAATTAGACCTCTGGATTAAAGACCATTATTAAGGACAAAGTGAGACAATGTATATTATAATAAAGTCAACTCATCAAAAAGTAAAAATAAAAAACATAAATCTTAGATGTGTAAAATCAAGTCCTCACAATAGAGCTTTGAAATATATGAAATAAAAATGGACAGAATTGAAAGAAGTATACAAATCCACAATTATATATATATATATATAACCTCTACTCTCAGTAATCAATAAAATTAGTGGACAGAAAATCCACAGGATCGAAGAAAAACTGAATAACAAGTATCAATCAACTGGATTTTCTTTTTTTACATTTATAAAACACTCCAACCAGTAACAAGAGAATGCACAGTCTTTTCAAGTGGATGCAGAACATTCACCAAGATAAAGCACATTCTGGACAACAGATAAAGTGAAAAATTCAAAATACTGGAAATAATACAGAGTTTGTTCTTTTACCAAAGTACATTAAACTAAAATCAACAGCAGAGATTGTAGGAATATCTCCATATAGTTGAAAAAATTTTTTAAACCACATGCTTTCATATAATTCATGATTAAAGAAGATACATCAAGAGAATTAAGACAATATTTTGAACTGAGCAATAAAGAAACACAATATATCAAAATTTACAGAATGCAGTGAAAGTATTTCATAGAGAAAAAAATCATTCCATGAAATATTTATATTAGGAAAGAAGATCTCAAATCAATAATCTAAGTTCCCACCTTAAGAAACTAGAGAAAGATAAAAGAATTGTACCCAGACAAATAGAAGGAAGGACATAATAAAGATAAGGGCAGAAATTTTAAGCTGAAGAACAATGATAAAATCAAACAAAAAGCTGAGGTTTTTCATAAGATCAATAGAATTCCTTTATCTTTATCAAGACTGAAAAAAGAAAAAACAGAGAGATAAGACAGAATTTAATTAAGAATGAAAACTAAGATATCATTAGAAAGCTCCCAAATATTAAGAAAATTCTGTGACCAACTCTATGAACATGAATTCTATAACTTAGCTGAAATAGGCCAGTTCTTCAGAAACCACAGCTGCCAAAAGTTACCCCAGGTGACAAAGATAACTCAGGTGGTATCCTAATTATTAATACATTGAGTTACTGTTAAAAACTTTCCAGTCATAGATAGATATGCTGGAGAATTCTACCACACATATAAGGAAGAAATAATATCAATTCTAGAAAATAGAGTAAGACTGAACACTTATCATGATGCTAGTACCAAAACTAGACAAATACAGTACAAAAAGGAAAACTACAAAGCAAACTACTCTTGTACCTAGGCACAAAAATAAACAAAGTATTAGCAAATAAAGTTGCATGATGATCAAGTTGTATTTTTCCAGGGAATGCAAGACTGATTCAGTATGGGTATCAACCAATATAATCTATTATATTAACAGCCTGAAGAAGAAAAAACATATCATATCAATGATGCAGAAAAAAGATCTAACAAAATACAGCATCATTCATGATAAAAATCCTCAGCCAATTAAGAATAGAAGGGAACTTCTTAAGTCTATAAAGAACACCTATAAAAAAACAAGAGCTAAGTCATATTTAATGTTTCTAAAATGATTACAGAAAGGCAAATGAACTAGAATCATCAAAATGATAGAATAAAGTTGGAGTACTCACATTACCTGATTCTAAGACTTACTATAAATCTACATTGATTATGTCATTGTGGCATTTGGAAGGGATTGAAACATAAATCAAAAGTACAGAAGAGAATCTGTAAGTAGACCCACACATAGGTAGCCAACAGATTTTTGACAAAGATGCAAAGGCAATTCAATAGAGAAAGGATAGTCTTTCAAATAAGTTGCTGGAAAAAATTGAACACCCACATGTAAGTGAATGAACCTGAATCAAATCTTACACTTTATACAAGTACTAACTCACAATGGATCATGAACTAAATGTAAAATATTAAGCATTTGAAAATTTTATAAAGCATAAAACTTTTTGAAAGTCTTTGTGACCTAGGGTTAAGCAAGAAGTTAGTAGATATCACCCCAAAATCACAATCCATACATTTTTTTAAAAGATAATAAATTAGATTTATCAAAAAATTTTTAGATTACTCTTTGAAAGATACTTTTAAGAGAATGGAAAGAGTAGTCATAGACTAGAAAAAATATTTAAAAATCACACAACTCAATACTCAATATTGAGAAGACATAAAACATTTAAAAATTGGGCAAAATTTTTAAAATGGGTAAATTTTTTAAATGGGCAAAATATTTTCATGAACACTCAACTGAAGTGGGTATACAGAAGACAAATAAACACATTAAAAATGCTTAATATCAAACTGGACAGCTACATACAAAAGAATGAAACTGGATTACTGTCTAACTCCATACACAATAGTAAAGTTGAAATGGATCAAAGACCTGAATGTAAGACCTGAAACCATAAAAATCTTAGGAGAAAATAGGCAAAAATCTCTTGAACATAAGTATGAACAATTTTTTCCTGGACACACATCTCTTCAGGCAAGGGAAATAAAATAAAAAAATGAATAAGTGGGATTATATAAAATAAAAAAGCTTCTGTACAGCAGAGGACACCATCAGAAGAACAAAAAGGCAACCTACAGTATGGGAGAATATATTTTTAAATGATTTATCCAACAAGAGGTTAACATCCGAAATATATAAAGAACTCATATACCTGGAGCACCAAATAACCAAATAACCCAATTAAAAAAATGGGTGGAGGACCTAAACAGACATTTCTCCAAAGAAGAAATACAGATGGCCAACAGGCACATGAAAAGATGCTCCAAATTGCTAATCATCAGGGAAATGCAAATCAAAAGCGTAATGAGATATCACTCACACCAGTTAGAATGGCCACTATCCTAAAGACAAGAAATAACAAGTGTTGGCAAGGATGTGGAGAAATGGGAAACCTCCTACACTGTTGGTGGGAATGTAAATTGGAAACAACTGCTGTGGAAAGCAGTATGGAGGTTCCTTAAAAAACTAAAAATAGAAATACCATTTGACCAAGTAATTCCACTTCTAGAAGTTTACCTGAAGAAAGCAAAATTCCTGATTTGAAAGGATATATGCACTTCTATGTTTATTGCCACATTATCTATAATAGGCAAGATATGGAAGCAACCTAGGTGTCTATCAGTAGATGAATGGATAAGGAAGATGTGGCACATATATGCAATGGAATATTAGTCAGCCATTAAAAAAGAAGTCCTGCCACTCTGCAAAAACATGGATGGATCTAAAGGGTATTATCCTCAATGAAATAAGCCAGGTGGAGAAAGACAAATACCATATGATTTCACTTATTTGAGGAATATAAATACAAAGCAAAACAGAAGGAACAAAATAGGAATAGGCTCATACGTACTGAGAGGTGTTCAGTGGTTACCATGGGGGAAGGGGTAGGGTGGATGGGTAAGAAGGGTGAAGGGGATAAAGGGGCACAAAAATTCTCAATCATTCGTTGGTCATCTGGATGATAATACAGCAGGGAAAATATAGCCAATGATTCCATAACATTTTTCTGTGTTGTCAGATAATAACTACACTAGTGGGATGAGGTTTTAATAACATGGGTAACTGTTGAACCATTGTGTTGTATATTTGAAACCAATATAAAATTGTGTATCAATGATACTTGAATAAAAAAAGATACTTAATATCATAAGTCATTAGAGAAATGTGAATTAGCTCCACCATAAGATAACTGTACAGAACTAGTAGAATGCCTTGAAAAAGTACTGACGATAAGCTTTGGACAGGATACAGAGTAACTGGAATTCTTATACATTGCTGGTGTAAATGCAGTATAGTATAGCTACTCTGGAAAACATTTGAGCAGTTTGTTATAAAGTTAAATATATACTTATATGACACAACAATCTCATTTCTAAGCATTTATCCTAGACTCATGAGACCCTAGGTTCACTCAAAAAACCTGCATTTGAATGTTTATAGCAGCTCTATTTATAATTGCCCCAAACTGAAAGCAACTAAAATATCTTTCAGTGGGTGAATGGATAAATGAACTGTGGTATATCCATGTAACAGAATTGTTTTCAGCAATAAAAAGAACGAACTTTAGAGACACAGAACAGCTTGACTATATCTCAAAAGCATTATGCTGAGTGAAAGAAGCGAGTCTCAAAATTTATACACTCTGATTACATTTATATGAAGGCTTCAAAAGGACAAAATTATAATAATAGAAAACAAATCCATGTTTGCCAGGGCTTAGGGAAAAGGGAGGGTGGGACTATAAAAAATATCAGTTCTTGGGGAGTGATCAAACTATTCTCTCTCTTGACTGTGATAGTGGTTGCAAGAATCTATTTATGTGTTAATTCACAGAATTATATGCTATAAGAAAGTCAATGTTAAAAAATATATAAAAGATGGATTAAAGGGGGCAAGACAAAAACATTTTTACCCCAAAATTTCTACAATTGCACTAAATGACTTCATATCTTCTAGTAGGGAGTTTGAAAATCTGTAGGGCTTCTTCATGGAACGTTATTTTCCTCTGTGCAGAGATGTGCAATCTTTGGGAGGAAATTGCCCTAGCTGCAAACTCCATGAGAAGACCTTCCTCTTTGAATACGATTTCTACCACCCCCTCATTCCTAACATCCCACCCCTGGCCTCAGCCCCAGTGTTCTGAGGAAGGGTGAGCTAAACCAGGTCTGTGAATGTGGAGGATGAGGACTTGGCTGGCCCAGAGCAATAAATGATACAGACTTCAGGTGTTTTGTAAAGCAGTGATACATCAGTTCATGGAATGATATGATGCAGCGGGTATAGGAGCCTGCCCGTGTACATGGTGACATGATTGTGTTTTATGGACTGGAAAACAGCATTACAAACTGTGTGCAGGGTGGGGGAAATCAGAAAGAATTAGACGTTTGGTTGGATCAACTCCACAATCTTAAGAGAGACCAAGTGGACAATGATAGCTTTTGTGGAGTTTTCTTAAAGCATATGAATTATGAACTGCGACATGAGTAGGTTTCCTCTGCAACTGATATGTTTTGCGGAGTAACTGGAATCCTATTTACCAACCTAACATTTAGTGAACTGGTCCTCTGAGCTAGGCACCATGATAGACATTGGCTACGGAAAGAAATCAGACCCTGAAGCTGCTCTAACTTACTCCATCTCTCATTTTAGTAAAGAGGGAAGTGAAACCACTGCCCCAGAGAGCACAGGCAGCTTGGTCCACATAAACAGGGAAATTTCATGTCTTCATGCATAGTCAGTAAGCACTACGGTCAGGGTCATGAACTCCAGAGCTACAGAGTCTGGGTTTGGATCCCTGCTTGGCTAAGCACTACCTATGCAATTTGGGGCAGGTAACTTAATCTCTCTGTGCCTTAGTTTTCTCATCCGTAGGAAGGGGAAGATGATTGTTCCTATCCGGGAACAACTGAGTCCTTCTAGGACTCTGATCAGGATAAGAATACGAATAAAGAATAAAGACTGCAAAATTCTTCCTGGCACGTAATAGACACCCAACATATATATACCCGTCACTTAACAAACATTCAGTGAGTGTTAACTTTTAGTATCACACCCAGGTCAATGATTTTGCACTGTAAAGCAACTTCTTTTGAGTTACTGTTTAATTCCTGGTTTGCCCAAGTTTAGGTAAATAAGGAACTTTGGTGTTAGGATGAATGTCCTCACATCCATATCCCTGACCTAGGAAAGCACCGTTCATCTCTGGGCCTTGGTTTTTCTAAGTGTAGAAAAGGAGAGGTCCGAGACTTGACCTAGATGGACACCAAGGTCCTCTCAAGAGCTGTTATTTTACCGTCCAGGAAGGGAAAAATGACGCAGGCCGTGGCTTTACAATTCCTACCCTTTGCCTGAAGAAGCTGTTCCCCACTGGACTCTGAGTACTTAGTAAAAAGACCAACATTTCCCTCTAGTGGTGAGTTTCAAGTGGTGACCTAACTTTCAAGAGTGATTCTGTTCTAGGCTCTATCAACGGAGGGGTAGGTACAGGGCTGGATCACTAAAAAGACGATTCCAAGTGGTACATCAAAAAACATTTATTATATTTAGTATCAATGACTTAAATTTAATATTTACTGGAGGAAACAGATGAAACAATGCATCAAACTTAGTGATGAATATTGTTCTGGTGAAAGCAGAAAAGAAATAAGGCAATTTAAAAAAAGGTGATATAGTTGCTAGAGATGGCAAAAATCTTGCAGCAGAAGCTTAGAAAAATGCCCATTTTCAATTTAATTTTTCCTTTTATTGAAAGTAAACATGCATGTGTTTGAAAAGGATCAAATAATTACACAAGACTTGGTAAGAACTAAGCAGTTTTGCCCTACCCCAGTCACTTTTTCCAAGAGGCAACAGCTTGTGAAGTTTTTTTTTTTTAGCTAATTGTTTGGTATTTTTTCCATATCTTAAAATGACATGATTATATTTCCAGATCTTTCTGTTTTAGACATTATATATTGACTTCCTAAAATAGAAGACAGGATTTTGCTTTCTTTTATCCCCCACCCCTCCCACTATCCCTCTCTTTGTCTAACTGTCCCCCATATTTCCTATCGTTACATCTTTTCCATACTCTTCTCTACCTATTTTGTTTATTGAGTTTAATACTCAGTATTATATTATTTTTACTATGTATATGCTATTCTTGGTGACCCATATAAATATCATGTGATTATCTTTACTTTCCTGCAAAATATTTACCTATGAAGCCAATGATTTTTCTTTTTGTTTCATTTGGGTATTTTCTATAGGCATACGTATGAATAATTCAACTCCAAACTTTATCCCAGTTGTATAAAGCTCTTCTGATGCACACAAGGACCTTAGGCAATTACGAAAGTGTCATCTTCTTAGAGAACCTCCTCTGGCCTGCGCCTCTCAGACCTGGTCTGTCTCTAGGCCGAGTGCACAGGCAACTCCACTCTCTGCCTTCAGTCTGAGGATGAATTTTGACTCTTTTGTGTTGGGTCACTTATTTGGGATCTAGAACCCATTCTTTCCTCTTTCCTGGTTTATGCCTTTTTTCAGAGAAAACAAAATCTGCCACATGATTTTCAAGAACGTATACCTGGTTGGAAACTTTAGGAACGTGCCTGTCTACAAATATCTTTATTGTATATTCCCATGAAATCAAGAGATGGTCTGGGCATAGGGGTCTTAGGGGGCACGTCGGAATTTTTAGTGCTTTCCTCTATTGTCTTTTAGCTTCCTGTGTTGCCGTTGAGAAGTACAGTATTATACTGATTCCCAATCCTGCGTGTAAAACTTATCCCCCTCTCTAATACCTGGCCCCATTGTCAGGAAGCTTGTAAAGTCTTTCTTTTTTTCCTCCAATGTTCTGAAACTTCTTGATGGTCTGTTTTCATGTAGGACTGTTTCCATGCCCTATGCTAAGTCCTTTGAAATAGAGACTCATGACCTGGGGAACTGTTTAATTATTTCTTTGGTGAATTTTTTACCACCAAATTTTCTGCTCTCTCTGACTGGACTTACCAGTATTTAGATATTGAATCTCTTGGAGAGTCTTTAGAGCAGATTCTTCTGATCTCCCGGCTATAAGTTGGTCTGCTAGAACTCTATAATAAGCTCAGTGTACGAAGAAGGCAGGGAGTTCTCCATGTTTCAACTGAATGTGTAAACTTTTACTTGTTTTTCCTCTTTGCACTCCAGCACCCCCATCTTCATGCCCAACTCTTCCTGGCATCTGTCTGTCCAAAAACCCTTTGTTTTGCTTTCGTGGGGAATAAGCCCCACTTTGTAGACTTGGGTGAGTTGCCTGCTGTGTGAATAAGAGGGAGGGATCTAGTGATCTTACCGTCTTTCAATGGTGTGTTGCTGTTCTTGCCTTTTGCTCCACCTTCTCTGCCTCTTAGAGGTATATGATGCTGTCAGTTGCTGAGCTTTTCAGCTGTTCTCTGGTTAAATCAAGTTACTTCTTGTCTTCCTTCACTGCCAGCTTAAGAATTTATTTCTGTGGGTCTGCTAAATTAGTTACTACAACTCATGCATCTGCTTTCCAGCTTCCAAAATTGTACTATTCTCTCCTCTCTGGATTTATGCCTTCAAAAATAATTTACCTGTCCTTTCAGTGTTTTGTTTTGTTTATTTGTCCTAGGAGAGGGAGTTGGAAGTAAATGCATATATATAGGATGTGTTTGTGGGTGTAGGTCTGTGTTCTATCCAATCCCTTTAGCTGGAACTTTTATAATGGTTATTTTTTAGAATTCCTTTCACATTCCCTGGCAATGCACTTTTTTTAGTAGGCATCCTTCTACAATGTGACCAAAAAGAGAAATATTTGAAAGGCAGCAGTTGCATGAATTATCTCTAGATGTTCTATGAAAAATGCCTGACTATTGGGGACTAAAGTGTGATTAGCACAGCCTTAATGAAGTCATGGGCACAAAGGGTGTTTGAGAGTCCCCACTGTGTTTCAGGCTCTGTGCTCTGCTCCTTAGCATCTGCTATCACATTGTGTTTTAATGTAGCAACAAGTCCACGAAGTAGATATTATCCTTGTTTTACAAAGAAGGAAACAGAGGGCAACTCCCATGAGCTAAAGAAACACGTAGCTTTGAATAAAAATAAGGATTCAGGGAGGGTCTTCTTGAAAGTAAAGTCCATAGTCTCTCCACTCCAGCACATAGATTCATTGTGTGGCTGGAGCCATTGAATAGCTTCCCTGTTATTTACAATTATCTAAATTATTTCTTGTCACAAACTCATGCTTGACTTGAAAGAAGGAAAGAGATTGCCAAGAGCATGGTCTCTGATTGGGAACAACGCTAACTCATTCTGTGACCTTGAGCACATTGCTTCACTTTCTGGGCCTCCATTTCTACATCAGTAAAACAAGGTCATCAGAATAAATGGTCTGTTACATTCTGATGATCTATCCCACAGATGGTGAGCTGGAGGTGCTGAGAGCTTCAAGTCAGATGGGAAGTCAAATGCTTGGCCACCCTCTAACTTTCTGTTTATACTCTTTGCAAGAAACTTCCCAACAGATAGTGCTACAGTCTTCCAAATGCCAATGGGCATGAAATATGGTTTTCTCCCAAGTCCCTTTTCAGAACTGGATCTCCCCACATCCCCTTCAGGGACAGCAGGGTCTTGTCTAAGCTTAGGGTAAATAAATACTCCAAATGTGCAATAGAAATGGAAGTAAAGGGAATGATTGGGGAAAGGAGGCAGCCAACCTTGGACTTTTTACCATGTGGCCTCACCGCTTTGATTATTTTATGAATGCATGAATTGACACATTGGTTTCTTCAAAGCCATTCTTGTACATGCCTTTCAGGGCTATACTCCATATGAATTTGGATAATAAGGTAATTGGGTTTAATGACTGAAGCAGTGATTCAGGAAGGAGAAGACCTAAAATTATTTATAATAATAATTGTTACTAACACTTGTATGATATTACTAAAGCAACACTAAAGTGGTAATAACTTCCATTTGATAAATGGAAGCTACCATACATATAATTTTGCTCAAGCCCCTTATGTCCAGATGAGGAATCTGTTTCCTAGAGACATAATGTGACATGAGCAATAATTTGACTTAAGTTATGAAATTGTTAATTCAGTGCTTTTCCCACAATATTCCATTACTCCATTGCCAGTAGTATTAGCCCATATCCCTTAATAAATGTCATTGACCTGATTTAGAATTATGAGTGATTTTTATGTGATTATATAATTATTGATTTACTGATTACTTTGATTAGTATTGATGTTCTAGATAAAGTAAGTCTTCTGTCATTAATAAGAAAAATAAAACAAATTTTTCTAATTTCTAAATTAATCCTAACTTCTAGATTCAGAAGTTGTCTAACCACAATTGTTACAGTATTAGAAAAATGAAATGAAACTATTTAAAATCATGGTATAAATGTATTTTTTTAAAGTTTGTTTTCATTTACTATTTCACTCTACTTTTTCCATGGGTATTACACATCAGGCATTTTCTACGTGCTTTGGAAGGATTATTCATTAAATTGTCTTAACACTAAATGAAGTAGTTATAATTAGTGTCTTCATCCCTTGGAGCTCATAGACATGGGTGAGTTTCTCCAGGTCTATATGTAGTTGAGACATAAACTTAGGCAGACCTACCCAGAGCTCAGGGTCTTTACTGCTGAGCTGTATCTTCCAAATTTTCCCCCAAATTGAAAAGTTTTATATGAAGCATACTGAAGCAAGAAATCATGTATATTTAAAGTGTGCCATATTACTGCAATTCTGCTCACTTTACACCACTATTTAATCATAGCCAAATGCTCCATTCATTTTGGTGGCCTTTAGTTTAGCTATATCTTTCTTAGTATCTTGGTCTCTGCTTATTATTTTTTTGTCAATGAACTGGTTGTTGACACCAGAGTGGTCTGTGATTTTGAAGGAAAGTGATTTATAAATTCTTCAAAAAGCATTATTTGCTTTTTCGGTCCAGAACCAACTTATCCCAAATGACCGCGCATTGTAAAATCTCATTGACATCTCAACCTCATCATATTAGCTTGTCTCTTAAAAGTTGACTGTTCTCATCCTTCAACTGCTTCATGAGAGAGAAAAGATAAAAACTGTCTTTGAGACTTGTAAAAATAGGGAAATTCTTCTACCTCTTTATATCTCAGTTTCATTAGTTCAAAAATAGATAAAAGAAGATCAAATAAAATCATTCATTCATTCTTCTACTCAATTGTTATTGGTCATTTGCATACCTAATCACAAATGTTTACTAAGTTAATATATTTATTACTTAAGTCAGAGAGACATAGGTTCAAATGCTAACTTTTCCCCTTTATTAAGTGATTTTGGACATGTTTTCTCATAATAATTTAGGGAAAGTAGCACCATTGTAACTTTTCCCCAGGGCGGCTGGGTGCAATGAGATTGCATGTGGGGAAGGATACACTGCTATGTCTGCTACATAAGTGGTGTCAAATAATTGCTTCACAGTCACTTATCCAAATGTATTCACCTCCAAGGCCGCTTCTTCTAGCACCATACCTTGTTCCTGAGCAAGAAGATTGCTTACACAAGGCGAGCAGTTCCAACTGCATTGAAATCATTTGCCTGAAATGTTTTCTTTCCCATTCAACACTGCTTGTTTACATGGTGTCGGATCAAATGGAAGACAGAAGAACAATGTGATTCATGATCTTCCTCCAAGGAGGCAGCTGCAACATAAATGATGTCTCAGGAAACAGGATAATCTGTTTGTGTGGCCACAACTCTGTGATCCCTGACCTGTCTTAATCTTCAGGGGTGTGTATGTATGGCACTTTTGTCCCCAGGTGGAACTGAATGTCTAAAAAAAGAAATACTATTCATTTGGATACTTCTCAGACAGCACTGCAGATATATTAAAAACCTCTGGTATATGTTCTAAATTTTCTCTTTCTTCACTGGACTCAAGAGTCCCTATCTCCTGCTTTGTAAAAGTAACAAGGATTTTCCTGAAATCCTATGTCTCTTGAGGATTTGGGATGCTCTTGCATATCTGCCGCAGTAAGAAAACAAGCTGAAGGAATGTGGGAATGTGGAGCCACTTTCACACCGGCTCTCGGGGTCACTGACAGTCCCCCCAGGGCTGCTGAGACCCAGCTCTGACAGGAAGCATTTGATCTCATCCCAGCGGTGTCCGGACATGTGTACTCAGATTTGTGGATTGCCTCTATCCTGAGTGGTTAGAGAAGATTTGCACTGGGGAACTGAAGGAGGTGTGTGGAAACGGATTCAGGTTCCTCAGAACTAGAAAATCCCAAGTCCAAAGCACTTTGGTTAATATCACCTTTCATTAAATGTCAATTTTTCTTCTTGAATTTGTGCCATTGGAGATTGTGAGCATTCAGTGTGGAAGGAACTTGGCTTAATGTTAGAGGCATAACAATGAGTGAATAAATGGCACACATCCCCTACCTTCCAGTATCCCTGCTGGCAGGCACTGAAAGTATGAGCAGTACATGAAAATGGGGTCCAGCAGAGACTGGTTAACACAGATTCATTCCTGGGAGAGAAGGGGGACACCTGTTTCCCTTACAGGACCCAAAATGACCAGATCTGTCATTCACTCAACAAGCAGTGAGCACCTAACTGCGCATCCCGCTCTGTGCTCTCATCCCTGGTGAATGGTCCTCAGGGGTATGCTAGTCTGCTACGGCTGCCGTAACAAGATATCACTGACTGAGTGGCTTAAAACAACAGAAATCTATTTTCTCACAGTTCTAGAGGTTGGCAAGTTGGACATCAAGGTGCTAGCAAGGTAGGTCTCATTCTGGTGCCTTTCCTCTTGGCTTGTAGACCATCTCACTGTTTGTCCACCTGACCTCTTCTTTCTGTGCACATAGAAGGGCAGAAAGTGAGCTCTCTGGTGTCTCTCCTTATAACGACACAAATCCTATTGGATCAGGGCTCCACTCTTCTGGCCTCATTTAACCTTAATGACTTCTTTACAGGCCCTGTCTCCAAATACAGCCACACTTGGTATTAGGGCTTCAACATACGAACTTGGGCAGAAGCACAAATGTTCAGTCCATAACAAGAGGTGATGAGGATTTCTCTATGTAAAGTGCATGAGAGTGACAAGTGAGAATCCTAGACATCAGACCATGTGTGTATCAATCATTGAGGGACTGGAGTAGCACTGTCAGATAAAAGACAGGGCATACAGTTCAATCTGAGTTTCAGATGAACAGCAAACGATTTGTGTTAGTATAAGTCTATAGCAAATATTGCATGGGATATAATTACACTAATGAAAATAATTCATTGCTTATATGAAGTTCAAATGTAATCATGTGTTTTGTATTTTGATTTGCTAAATTGGCCACCCACCCCTTGACTGGAGAGCTGTTACATTTAGGGAACTGTGTATGACCTAGTAACACAGGCACACAGGGCAGGAGACAGGAGGAGCATGGAGAGGCAGTCAGAAGGACCTTATTAGAGTTTAAGGAGTGCTGGGTGGCAAGTTACCGCAGCAGGCAAGCCCTCACCCTCTCCTAGCAGAGGATCGGATGGAGCGCACTCATTTCTTCCAGGTCTGTTCACCTGAGAGTCACAAAGGTGGTGAATGAGCCAAAGCAAAAGGCAAACTCCTTTTTGTTCAGTCCTGGTGTTATGGGCTGAATGATGGCACCTCACAGGTCATACGTGAAGTCCTAACCCCCTGTACTGCAGAATGAGACTACATTTGGAGATAAAGTCTTTAAAGGGATACTTGGAACATGGCCATTAGGGTGGGCCCTCATTCGAAGTGACTGGTTTCCCTACAAGTAGAGGAAATTGGGTCCCAGACACAGAGAGAGAATTATGTAAGGACACAAAGAGAAGGCAGCATCTACTAGCCAAGAAAAGAGGCCTGGGGCAGATCCTCCTTCACAATTCTGCCAACACCTTGATCTCAGACTTTCAGCCTCCAGGACTTTCAGAAAATTAATTTCTGTTGTTTAAGCCACCTAGTCTGTGGCACTTTGTTATAACAGCCCTATCAAATTAATACACCTACCTTAAAAAAATGAAAGAAAATTGAAGTGTATTCAGTATTAATATAAAGTACTATGAGACCCCACAGTGGCTCTAAAGCATCAGTGGAGGTGGAAGTACTTTACCACCCACCCAGGCCTGCACTTTCTCAGAGCTTCCCGTTTCCTGGTGAGAAAGCCGAGGACCATGGCATTAAGGATTGCCCTGAGAGTCTGTCCTAAATTCAAGAGAATCTCAAGAACAGACACAAGTGTATATATCAGGAACATCAAATGAATATGTAAATAGAAGTAAAACTGTGTTCTTACAGGTACAGAGGAAAGAGGATTAGACCTCTAAGGACAGGACTGAATTTGCATGTCTACATAGAAGAATTAGTTTGTATTCCTATAGGTTATTTACAATGTACAGAGCTGTAAAAGCTAGAAGACTCGGACAAGCCAGGCAGAGCCAGCAAGGGTGTGCTGTCAGTATGCAGTGCATCTTGGTTTTCCATTAAAACGTTCATGTTTTTCCTACACCAGAATTCCTAGGCACTGGGAAGCAGAAATTCATTACTTTGTGTTTCAAGACAAATCATCAATGTACATTGTCAGGTGTCAGGATACAAGAGCATACAAGAATCTAACAGGAAAGGGGGAAGACCACGAAGGAAGATGTCTCCTCTCTGGCCAGTTTGTACTGGAAATTTTACAGACTCGAACTACATTTGGGCTGGCAGAGTCTGCAGTATTGTGCAACCCACTCACTTTAGGGATGAGGAAATGGAGCTGCCTGTTGTTGAGGTGGAGCCAGCCAGTCACCTGGTTCAGGGATGGGCTGCATGGGCTGCCCAAAGCAATACGATGCTTCTGCCATGATGTTTTGCTGTTATGGCACCTGTTATACTTTCCTGTGCCCTCTTCAAAGGGGTGCACAAAACAGACTTTGACCTAGAAAGATGAAATGCACAAAAAGAAGGAAAGTAGAAGTCAAGTGGCTTAGGTTGTGTTCACTGAGCCTAGGAGGCTGTTTCAGAAGCTCTGTTCTTCATTCCTTTTGTATGCCTGGCACTTTCTGCCCTCCTGCATCCTTCCTCATGCCCTTCTCCTTACCGGGAATGTGCTGCATCCCACTGGCACAGCCATTTCCTTCCAAAATCTGCCATTCTCCCCCAAACTCCAGGGGCTTTTATCAGTACCATTATTTGTGCCCACATTTTCTTCCCCCATTAGACTCAAGTGAATTCTTTAAGGGAAAGATCCACAACTGATGACATTTTTCCTAGTTTTTCAAGTGCAGGAAAATTACCTGTTTATAGAACTTCTGTGAGTGTTTTGGGGAATTATGCTCATGTCCTGAGCAGCTACCCTGGGTCTAGAATACACTCGCTTCTTATTAAATGTTGGTAGACTAAATGGTGCTCTTGAGTATTTCACTACATATCTTTGCTTAAATCTTTGAAGAGCTTGGGATCCTGTCACCTACTAGGGGTCTTTAAGGTGGAGGTGTGAGAGAATTGGTAGAAGAAATGGCACATAATTCAAGAGCTCGAGGAAATCTCTTCCTCCTCTGACCACCTTCATCCTTTAACTTGTCTTCAGGGCAGGTCTCATTTATGCACTAAAGCTTATGTGCTGCATTTTAGCTTCTATTTAAACTGAACCAGGAGTCTACTTCAGCTGTCCACTGTTTCATAGCTGGTAAGCGGAAGTGGTGGAGCCCATGCAGGTAGCTCATGCACAGAACCGCTGTGCAGAGATGTTGAATGATGTGCCTGTGGTGCGGAGGTTGGTGTGAGCGTTAGAGATGGGTCTGAGTCAAGGTTCTGGCTTCAAAGTCCACATACTTTTTAACATCGTATCACTCCAGGTGAGTTAAGAATATGAGTATGGAGTCAGACTTTATTACTCGGCCCCTGTGTGGTTATAGTCCAATTCCTTGATCTCGTTCTCTGCCTCAGTTTACTCCTCTGTTAAATGAAAATGATCAAGATCCATATTTTATTCTGTTTTTCAAGGATTGAGTATATGAAGGATTAGTACACTACCTGTTGTATAGAAAAAACTCAATAGATGTTGGCTGCAATCATTTTGTTAAGTTTCAATTCATGTCGCAACACTCATGTTTGTTAAATCTTAGTGATTTTCATTAAAATATGAGGCATTTAGTGGAGTGGAAAGTGTTATGGGAACTCACAGTACTGGGTTTACTCCTAGCTCTACAAAACATATGTGGAAAAAACCCCTCATTTTTCTTTATTGGGAAATGGGGAACTCCAAGGAGCTATGTTTCTGGAGGAAGGTAAAACCAGCACTGGACAGAACATCTGAGGTACTTGCTGAAGGGCAGGGACTGAGCAGAGCAAGCATATCCAGATGCTGGAGCATCGATGTGAGTAAGCAGGTAAAAGCGGGACACTCAGGACAGAGGAGAGAGGAAAAATGTAAGACTGGAGAAATTGCCCGGCTTCTTTGTCCAGGACAGCTGTGCCTGCTGACAGAGATGATAGAGGCCACGCTATAAAAGCCTAGCTTGAACAGAAGAGTTCCTTGAGACTTCCAGGCTTTCCAAGACAAGAAATATATAGAGATGGAGGCAAAAAAATGTTAATAGGTCTTTGGTAATAATACTAAATAGGCCTTTCTTATCAACCCTTATGTCTATGTTTCTTAAGGCGCCAAGCAAGGTACTTTATGTTAGCAGCTGCTTCTGATATAACACTATTATATTTATTAACACTGAAAATAACTATGATAGGTTAAGTTCCAGTTGCTTCCTTTGCAGAGTGATCATAGTAATGCTTGTTCTGTGGATTGTCAACGGAGCGAATAAATAGGAATTACAGTTTCAGGGATGTAGTAAGCTCCAAAATGGTAGTGTCATTCTTATGCTAATGACAGTCCTAAAGAATAACCATCCCCAACGTCCACCGAGTAGTGTGTCATGATGAAACCTGCTTCAGCTTGGATAGATGGAGAAGCCAATCAACTCTTGTCAACAAGGCCAGAGATGATAAATTAAGATGAAGCCAGTGGGTCTGGTGTGATGGCTTCTTGGGGCTCATCTTGAAGTGCTTCGGTGAGGTCTGTTTTGTTTTGCTCTGCTTGGGATCATTTCTTTTGCCACTCCAGCTATGTAAAGATAATAGTCGCACCAATAGAACTGGTGACCTTTCACCCTCTCTCCCTTTGATAAAGTCTCATTTTCTAGCAAAACTATGACAAATGCCTCTTCTTCACCTTTGGTAAACTAGCAGATAATCTGTCTATTATGCTGAATATCGTCTTACCCCACAAGCCATCGGTATTTGGTTTGGGTTCCTCTGAATGGGGTGAACATTATATCTCTAACCTATGAAAAAGCTTTGCTCCTTTGCAATGTTTGGTGGAGCTAAATTTGTTTTCACAGCTGGTTGTACTTGGAGAAGGGTTAGCCGCCATCCTGAAGGCTCTACCGCAGCAGTTCATCACTGAGCCTGCTGTGTAGTGGGGGCTTTGAGCTGTTAACAGTAGGCGTGGAGGGAAGTCTAAATTAATCATTTATGATTTATTTATTCTTTTTTCCATCATGGAGTAAAACGAGCAGATGCCAACATTTCTAGAGCCAGGGCTGTCTAGATGATGAGATGTTTGATAACTGACTCCTAATATTTATCTGCCAACACGATCAATTGTGGGACTAATAACAAAGCCATATACTTACAGACCACTTCAAAATTTATAGCTTGCTTTTCCTATTCTTAGCCTCTATGGATTCCTATAAAAATCCAACGAGACAGAAGCTTCACCCTTCTGTATCACCATTTCACAGGTGAAGAAAAGAAGCTCAGAGGTGTCTATGTGGCTTGCTCAAGGTCCCACAGCTTGTAAACAGCAGGTGAGCAGCTTGACATTCTATATCTGAACCCTGAGACCAGTACCATTTACATGATTCCTTTGAAGGGAAGACACCATATGGGGACCTTCTGTGCCACAGAGACATCACTTAATGCCCCTTCTCCAGCAAGGCCCATCATTCTCATTATCCTGCCACCTAGTGCCACCCTGGACTCAAGAATTCCAATCAGCCTAATGAGCACCTGTTGCATCAGAAGCTTTCTTGGTACTCAAGATGTAGAGATACTAAGACATAGGAATGCTTTGGAGGAGCATTCACGCTAGAGCTCCTTTACCTGGAATGATAGCCACTAGCCACATGTGCTATTTGAATTTGAATGAAATAAAATTAGGTATTCAGTTCCTCAGTTGCATTAGTCACATTTCAGGTACTCATTTGCCACATGTGGCTCCTAGCTACTGTATTGGACTCACCAGAAGTTATTTAGGACAGCACTGGCCTAGAGTGAAAACAGGTAGGCAGGCCCAAGGAGATGATAATCTACCAAAGTAGATACACTTGAAAATATAACCCTATAAGTTTGTTATAAACCTGATAACTTTCCCCACTAGCATCCATTTTTAATTTTCTTTGCCCTGTGCTAGTGAGTAAGACGATGTGATTAAGTATTCATTCAACCAACAAATATTTGAGTGTCTAATATATATACTGTTCTGGGCACTGGAAATATACTGGTGAATAAGACAGACAAGGCCATGCCTTATACCAAGAAGAGTCAAACAACTGAAGGAAAAATGAACAAGAAAATATTATGAGGCAACATTCGGGATAAGTAGAGAATTAAAATATGCTGCAGTTTTAAAGAGTTGCTGGGAATGACTTGAGATGGGGTGGTTGGGAAGATGTCTCTGGTAAGATGATATTTAAGCTGAGATAGAAGTAACAAGAAAGAGCCAGCCATGAAAAGCTCAAGCAAGAGCAATATAAACAATGGACAACAAGGAAGAACATTCTTGGTGTGTTCAAGGAACTCTAAAAAGTAAAGCTTACCTGGAGCATAGTTTAGAAGTTGGAAAATTCCTGTAGATGTTGAAGTAGCCAAGGACTAGCCAGAGTTATGAGTTTGGGTTTATCCTAAGGCAATGGAAAACTCTTAAGGTAAATACTTTAAAGGAGGAGTACAGCATGGTCTGATGTATAACCCAAGGGAGGCTCTGTCTACAATATAGGGAATGGACTATAGTGGGGTCTGAGCAAAAGCAGGAAAATTACTCGGTCGACTATTTCAGTAGTTCAGGTGATAGAAGATGGTCGTGTGGATGAGAGAGCAGCCAAGGATGGTGGAGAGAAGTCAGTTTTGTAATATGCTTTAGAGATAAAGTCAACCAGACACACTGGTAAACTGGATATAAAAGAAAGATAGTTGGGCTTAAGTCGGGCTTGCCACGGGGCAGGTGGTAGTGCCGTCTGCTACGAGTAAGAAGGCTGGCAGGTGCACTACAAGGGAGAATCCAGAGACTATCAAGTTAACTTTCAAGTGCACATTAGACAACCAAGTGAAGACACCAAATAGTAGCTGTATATATGAATTTGGGAAATAATTCAGAAACAGTTTGGATTCTTTGATATGCCAACAGTGTATAAAACTAAAACAATGGGTGGATGAGAGAGTAAATGTTGAGAAGAGGTGGAATCCACAACTGAACCTAGAGTCACTCCAATATTTAAAGGTCAAAGAGAGGGAAAGAAATCAGCAAAGAAAAACTCCAGGGAGGTAAGGGGGAAAACCAGAAGTATATGGTGTTTCTGAAGCCAAGAGAAGAGAGAGTTTCCAAAAGGATGGTGTCACCAATTATGTCAAATAATGCTAAGGTGAAATCCAATACACATAGAGTCATGACTATCCAGTTTTGAAATATAAAGGTCATTTGAAGCCTTGATAATTGAGGTCTTGATGCATTTCTGTGAAGAAAACCAAATGGAGCTTATAAAACAGAGTGTAAGGTAAGTGGACACAACAATAATAAATCAGCAATGCTTTCAAGACCTTCTAGTAAAGGAGAGCAAAGAAATGACAACAGAAACCAATATAACCAAAATATCATTATTTTAACATGCGATCAAACTTTTAAAAATATTGAGATCATTTACATTCTTTTTTATTAAACCAAATCTTCAAAATCTTTTGCATATTTTAGTCACAGCACTTCTCAATTCAGACCAGCTTTAATTCAAGCACTAGCCATATGCGGCTGCCATATTGGATAGCACAGGAATAGGGACCTGAAATGCCTCTCCCAGATGCTATGGTGGCCAAGGTGGGAGCAGGTCACCTGAGAAATCTTCTCTTGCTGAAAATACCTTTGGTCTTATAAATGGTAGTGTACTGTCTCATACAGTTGTTTCAGAATTATTTAATTGTTCTAATCTTTCTTTTGTACAATATTTTCAATCAGGCACTCAGAAGCTTCTGATAATGAAATTTTAAGAAATTTGGGATCTATGCAGTTTTAATGACAAACATACACAGTTAAGAGTGATATCTCTGAACTCCGTTTATAGAGGGAAAAACAAGATAAACACCAAGAACTGCTCCTTTTCGTGTTCATAGTTAAAGAAATCTGAATTATCAGGATGTGGGAGGGAATAGAATTTGGAGAACTCTGGAAAAGTCATTAATATTGTGGCTTGTACAGTTTTTGTAACAGTTGGCCTTTGTGAATCAAGCTCAAACCAGGGTGCTGGAGGTAGGTCAAATCTCCTTCATTGCTGAATCAAATGTTTTGGCTCTGGGAATTAGAAGAGTATTGCTAACAGGAAAGTGGGTTCCAGTAGTGGTTACAAACACAGGGCCTGCTGCAGAGGAGATGTTCAATGGAAGTTTATTGAAATTCATTGATGATCCATAAAAAAAGAGGGTAACAATCAAAATATGATAAAAAAGGTAGCATATAGAATAATGCATATATTTTAAAGATGGAAGATAATGTTTAACAATGTTTCATTGGTGAAAGAAATCATGAAATCTGAACAAATATTTTGATAATATGTCAGTGCTTTTATTTTTCTACCCATTAATCTAGATATGTGACCTTCATTGTTCCAGCTGAATGGGTCACTCAATTTATTTCTGTGGATTTGTGCCAAAGTAGTGCTAAGAAACTGATTATAGTACACAATCCCAAAATACTTATGCATCAAGTGGTGAGAAAACATTCAGTTTGAGGCTGAGTGAAGATGTAGCTGGTGTGACTAGGACTGAAACAAGGAAAAGGTCAAGTGAGAAAGTGGTCAATGCCCTGGGACAGGAGAAGAGAAACAAGGAGGCCATAGCATAGTCATGGCTGATCTAGAGGTGGTGTGTAGTCAAGGTCCAGAGCCAGTCTTTCTGGGAGATTGGTTACATAAAGAAGACTTGAGCAAATAAATTAATATATCAAGGATAATGGGAGCAATTCTTCTCCCTGTTGGAGAAGGCAGTTAGAAATATGGAAAGGTAGATTACCCTAAGGTTTGTATTAGAACTGGATGTACTGGAGTACACTCATGGTTTCCAATAAATATACATATATAAACAAATGGCAAAGTAAATGTGCCTGTGTAAATGTATAGGTAATACACATACATGTTTCCTAGTTCTGTCTACTAAGACGGACTGGAAACAATGAGACCCAAGGGCTAATGAGTACACACAGAGTCTAGATGTTGGTTTACAAGTACCATTCTCCACTTAAAAGAATAAGGATACCTTTGAGAATTGGATTTTGAGTATGGGAATACAAAAATACATGTGCAATATGAACGATTTATTTTGACAGAAAGTAAAGAAGTGGTCAGAGAATAATGACAGCATCTCAGAGGGACACAGAACTTGATTTGGAGGGCTTCTCACTGTAAAAAGCCAGGACAAATAGAGCATCAAAATAATACCATTGGATTTTAATCCACTGAATAAAGTAGGAATCCTTGAATCTATAATGATATAAATTAGTAGGGAGAAAATAAAGTTCTTCCTAATAGTAGAATGCCAACTAATAAGTGAAGATGGAGTTGTAGAATTATAAAATCACATTGATAACCATCATAATAATAGCTTAATAAAGTAAGAATCATCAATGGTTAAAACTAAGGGATGAATGTTTAATAATAGTAGGATATTTTTATAGTCTCAAAATGTCTTCTAACATAGTACTTAGTGCTTATAAAAGAAAACATAACTACTTTTTGGTGGAGAAATCTAACAGATAACAGTGTAGCCATGTGGTCACAGTTTACCTTGCCATTTCTGGGACAAATCAGTATTTTATACCATCTATCAGAACACTGAGAAGATAGCATCATTTCTGTGATATTACTGCCCTGAATCTAAATCTAATCATGGAAGTATGGTGTCAGTGTTAATTTCCTGATTTTAAAGATTCAGTGTGATTATATAGATCTATTTGTTCGTTTCTAGGAAATACATACTGGAGTATTTAGGATAATAGGGAATCATGTCTACAAATTTATCTCAACCGTTTCATAAAAAAATCAACATGTGTACTTGTAAAATGGTAAAGAGAGTAGAAAAGTAAATATGGTAAAATATTAACTGCTGGGAACCTAGATAATGTCTTGTAATTAAAACTATTCTTCTGGTTTGAATTCTTTGTTACGTAGAGTAAAATAAGAAAAAAACAAACAAACAGAAAACTAAGATGTCCAACTTTGGTATTTGCCTAACTACAATTGTGGTTTGGTTTAGATATCAGAAAAAGTGAGCTCAGAGGCTTAGCCTAGGAGTAGTATATATGTGACTCAGTTCTGGCTGATGAGATGTAAAAGTAAGGAAGTTGGGAAGCTTCAGGGGAAATGTTCTCTTCTTTGAAAACAGTAAGCCCTGTGAAGGGAAATTCTCTTAAGTATGTGATACTTGGAGCAGTTGCAGCCATTGAGAAGTCATGAGGTCAAGTGAATCTTAGAGATGCTAACCCAGAGCACTAATATCATTTGCCATTTAACCAACCAAGAGCAATGATCCATGTCCAAACTTCTTGTTATTAGAGAAGAACTGACTTTAGATTACTTTTAGTTAGATATTGTTATTTGCAGCTGAAGGCATTCCTAACAGACACAGAAAACAATAGCAATGTCACAAATGATTTTCACAAAAGAGTTGGTAGAAAGATGTGAGCCATCACTCTGGAAAACATAGCCTCGAGTGGTGTCAGATAAACATTTGTTTTGGATTTCCTTTGGAAAAAGATCCATTTGCTTATTAGTGTGTGGCTTCATAACTACCGAGATTGGTTAGAATTTTTAAGAAAACAGAAAGGTATTTTGTCTACTTGCATCTCTTTACTTTAAAATGCTGTGGGAATTCTGAGGACTTTATAAAAATTGAATCTTAAGAAGTTATTATGAATATTTGCCCGAGTTCCAGTTCAGTTTTATGCCTGTATGGCATCTACCCTATGCAGCAATTTTCAAGAAACACTCCAACATTTTTGTAAAAGGACCCCTCTGCTTGAATATTAGGAATGCACTTTTGCACCAGGATGTGGTCATCTATTAAGATATTATGAATTTTATGAATTCATTTTCTCTCCCCCCATTTTTCATAAATCTTCTGTAACCTTAAACCATATTTGTTCTCAAACATTAAATTAAAACATTAGACTTACCGTTATTTATTTTAAGGATTCATATAATCCAAGAGTGAAAGACAGGCAACCTCTGTGTGGCATCTTGAAATTAGCATGAAAAAACAGAGAAAGTGCTTCAAATAATAAAACAAATCTATAATGAACTCTTAAATTGAGATGAGCTGTGGTGTTACCCACAGTAAATTCCTGTGGGAAAGCAGAAATTCATTTTTAAGCCAAAGATATTTCCTATTAACAGACCTACATTTTTTCCAGTGCTTTGCAAGTTTACAAAGATTTCTCAAATCCACTATCTGATATGATTTCCATAGCCACATCATTAGATAAGTGGGGCAGGAAGTTATCCATCCTAGGGATAGAGAAACAGTTCCACAGAGACAATTTGATATGCTAGGCCATATAGCTGACTTGTGTGAGAGCTAACACTCAAACACAGTACCTTATGATACTGATGGTAATAATTCCACATGGAATTAGCAAGATTTGGTAATTTATTCACATTAAAAAAAATAAAATTAGTAAGTATATAATGTAATATACCATTTAATGTTCTATATATTTATATACACTAATTTATTTAATTATCACAAAAATGTTGTAGTCACCATCATCTACATTTTATAGATGAAAACCCTGAGGCATAAAGAGTTTACATAATATAAACAAGTTAAAATAATTATTAAGTGGCAAATCTGGGATTCAAACTTGGGATGTTTGGCTCCAGAGTCCATGCTTTTAGCCATTTCACCACATAGTCTTCCTAATAGATAAATGCTAGTTTTAGGCTTAAAAATGTTCTTCTCTCTATAAAGAATACCATTCCTTTTCTTCTGTACTCTCATACTATCTTCATATTCTAGAATAATAAAGCTACAAGGAGATCTCAGTGTTCAGCAATACTCTTATTTTATACAGCAATTCTTCTCAGTCCAAAAGAAAATCTTGGTCAATTATTTCTTAGATTCTGAATCTCCAAATACCTCTTTCTTCTTCCTTTGAAGGTCTGGGATGGAAGGTGAAGAAATCCTACAGATTCCATTATTTCCTTTTCCAGAATTAAAAACCCTAGTTAGATCTCACTGATGTGCAATTCCTTGTAGCATTCTGATAGCATCCTGGTTCTGCCTCGTTCCTTTAGGTTGGTAGTGCCACAGACAGAGGCTTCCAGCCCTCACTCAAGCTGGAAGAATTAAAGGAAAGACCTCAAGAGTGAGCTTAGATCACTGTGGCCCTCCTGTGTCCTTGGTGGATGGGCGTACTTGACTAGCTCAGCCTCCGAGAAATGGAGGTGAAAGAAAGTGGCTAAATTTTCATTGCTCCATGAGGCCTTGCAATCCTCCATGGGTTTTATATAATTTCTTCATAGGTATGTATCAGAATTAAACCCAGTTCACCTCTCACCTCTTTTGGCTTGCAGTACTACAGACCTTAAAATTGCAAATTATGCACTCTTCTCAATTCCTGAATCCTTGTAATAGTGCTTCTTTCTGGTCACAGATCACCTCATTTCTCCTCTCCACCAAAATCTTGTCCTCTGTCTTTGAAATTCTTGCTTCAAAAGTACAATAACAACTACTAGTTATGGAGTTTCTACTGTGTGCTCATATATGAGATTTGGCAAGTTTAAGAACTTGTACCTAATTACACAGCAATTCAGTGACAGAGTCTGGATATAGAAGGGTTTCAGATGTCAAAGCCCATTATTAAGTGCTGTTCTCATACTATCATCAATAGTTCTTGTGGTTAGCAAGTCCACGACATTCTCACTTTCTTCCTAGAAAGTTTCCTATACTTCTTGCACTTCAGTGAATTCAGTTATGAAGACACCATTTCAGACACTCTAAGGATGTTCATTCTTTCTCATGATTTGGAGGTTAGTTGTGTATCCTTCCTAGTTCTCAGAGCTGTTCCCCAGCATTATTCTTTGGTCTTTTTTAAAATGTAATCTTCTTAGAGATTTGTGCCATTCAATAGCATGGCGATTTTCATCTATCAACCTTCTGAGCACTTCCCTTGATTGACTGATAGCTTTGGCATATGGTCCTATGTTCTTTTCTTCAAATCCTAGTGTTATCTTCTTTAACGAAAAGCTCTGGAGGGGGGCCCAGCTTTGCTGTCATTGTCTGACAAGGCAGAGAACTTATGATATGGCAGTGAAGGGAAGTGCTTACAAGAATCCTCCTATAAATCACTTGTTTAAAGTCTAGACACAATATAAAAAAACAACTATTTAAAGGGACTGGAAATCATCCAAACTCAGCAGAAGCCAGAGGAGAGTTTATTCTTAAAAAACTCTGACAGGAAATAGTAATGATTGCTATTTTGTGGCTTTGTTGCTATAGTACACTCCCCATGAGTTGGCAGCAGAAACTCACAACTTTATTAGCTCAATGTGTCAAAAAACAGAATTTAGTTTGGCACAAAACTTGGCCCAATATCTGACTATATGCTATGTGCAAATCCTTGGCTAATCATGCATGCTAATGGCTTGACTAAGGAGACTCAGAAAAAATGCACAGACCTTAGAGAACCTATTTTTAAAAGACAGTGCTTCACTGGATGAGATCAGTAAGTATGTTGATTTTTTAGGGAATGTATTTTCCAAGTATATAGCTCATCTGACAAAAAACTGAGCCTTCCTGGCTTGAGGGATCAGAGGACAGAGATTGAGGCAAGCAGAGCAATTAGGGGAGGAATTTCCAGAATCAAGGGAACTGAAAAAGGATAAACCCAAAAGCCTGAATAGGATCACTGCTCAAATCTTGGTCGATAAGCAAATTAAAAATATAAAAAGGAGACCGCAAGGAGACTGGGCTAAAGAGCAGTAGCTTGAAGCTGTACAAAGTATGCAAAGATTTCAGCTGCAACATACCATGGAAGAGACAAACATTTCAGTTTGAGTTCAAGCAAGCTAACTGATTACTTACTAGAACCAAATAAATACATAAATACATATAACAATAATAGAACAATGTAACAGAATGTAAAATGGCTATACATTATCTGAACTATCCAATTTTAAATTAAAAAAAGATAGAAGACATACATAGAAACAGCAAAGTTTGATCCATAGTCACTGAAAAAGAATCAATAGAAAGGACACTAACATGTCCATATGTTCTATTTGGCAGAGACTTCAAAGTGTATATTATGAATACATTAAAAAAATAAAGAAAAAAATGTGCTCAAAGAATTAAAAGAAATAATGGACTGAATGAATGAATGAGAAAATCAACAGAAAAACAGAACCTATGTAAATAAATGGATAGAAATACTATAGCTGAAAGGTAAAAAAAAAAAAAGAATAAAAAGAAGTTTGGTTAAAAAAAAGAAAAGCTAAAGAAGTTGAGTGTACTGAAGGTTCTATCCGTGAAAACAGTGCCAAGCACCACACTTAAGAGGAGAGTGAGCTCCCAGGAAAACCCCTGAAAGGCAAAGGATGGGAGATTTGTTGCTGAGGTCTCCATTTCTGATAGACTGGTCAGGCGGTAGCTACTCTAAGCTGTTGGATACTGTCTATACTACTCACTAAGCCTCAGCCTACTTATATTAGAAAGCGTTAACAAATAATCTGTGCCATTCAATAGCTGGAAGAAATAAAGCATTTTCTATGAAAAGATTAGGAAACTGAATGATGGAGCTAATATTACTCAGGGTTGTACAATTGTTTGCAATAGATTGTGTTTTGGGCATGCAGCTTGTCACCTTTCCTCTCTATCTCTTTTCCTCTTTGTTATTTAACTCTACAATACATTCCTACTGAGAGAAGTGGGTTGAGGGGTTTAATTTTTACTCATATCTTGGCACGAGACTTGCTTTGGGCAAGGAGATGCTTGCAGGAATAAAGCAAGCAAAATTATGGAAGTGATTGCATGTTAGACTTGCTTGTTCTTGTGTTCCCACCACTTCCTCGATAACATGACTGGGTGAGCTGGCTAGTACTGGGAGGAGGGTGATGGGCATGAAAATGAGCTGCCTTCTCAGTTATGTTGCCCCAGCCAAGTCATGCCCAACAAACCTTCAGATGCACGTATGAGCCCAGCTAAGATCTGCAGAGCCGCCTAGCCTCGAGCCCAGGCTAGCCAACACTCTGCCGTCCCCTAGATCTTTAAAATGTAATAAAATAGGCCTATTGTTTTAAACCACTGAGTTTTTAGGTAGTTTGTTCCACACAAATAGGTAATTAATAGAATATTTAAAAGTGTCAGGTAGAGTGTTATATGCTTTATCCATATTATCTTGTTTGGCATTCAAAACACCCTGATACTGTAGGTACTCTTTTTGCTTCTTAAAATTTCAATGGTACACTTTCAGATGAAAAAAAAAACCAGGGGTCCCAAATGTTATTTCACTTGCCAAAGTCACACAGCTATGGAATGAAGCCAGGATTAAAAATGTAGGCGGCTTGTGTCAGAAAGTCTGTGCATGTAAGAATTTGTGTCAAATAATTTGTGTTGGTTAGAGATTTTTCTATCTCAAAATTGTTAGAATTGCATGCTGAGAAAGGAACCAAAAATAAACCATGCTGTAGCAATATAGAACATTTCAAAATATGTTCTAACAAGAAATTTCTTTTTAATCTTTCTTCCTACACACCACTGACATATACAAATGCCGTAATACAAATGCTTAAAGTAATGAAATACCAACTTCTGTGCTTGCTTACATTCAGAGTTAAAGTGTGCCAGGAAAAACATGTGCTTGCTGCCATGCATGGATATTAGTTCCTGGACCTTCAGGATGCCCCTACTAATTTATTTTCATCACTGACAGTTTGAATTGTACCTTTTTTTTTTTCATCATTCAGCACCACTTACAAAAAGTGGGAGAAAAAATAAAAGCTCTCACTCCTAAAATTTCAGACATATGGTAGGGGTTAAACAGATTCCATGGGATTGAGAAGCAGGGGGCCGGAACTCTTGGCTTGTTTCTACCCCAAAGTATCTACGGATTGTCAGGCAAGCCTTTGTACATCTGAGAGCCTTAATTTTCTGTTCAGTATAATGGAGTCACTATCAGCTCTGGGAGCCTGTGAAACTTTCTTTCAAAACTTAATTATTGTACATCAGCTATGTGACACCACCACTCATGGGAGCAGAAAGAGAGACAAGACAAAATCCTTGCCAGAGTACTCAGTGTGGGAAACAGGGATAGACCCGATGAGTAAATAGTTACAGAAAAATGTAGTTAGTGCTCATTGCTCACTTTGTATTGTGTTGTGTACAAACAATACATTTACCATAAATTTAAAACAAGTGTCATTGAATAGTCAATTAAATAATTTAGTTTTAAGTAGAATATTTGAATCCTTAAAGAATAGAACCAAAAACTTTCACTAAAAGAAACTTAACACCTCTGTGTTTTCATCAGAATCCATGATTTCAGTTTTTTAAATTATAAATGTCAAAGTCAGAGCAATGTCTTAACAATATACTCAATCTAATCACCTATATATGTGTATCTATGTATACAATACATTCCTACACTTGTGTGTATACACATATATGTGTGTGTAGATAGTATAAATAGTAGGGGAATGGTGACTTAGAGACAGGCCAACAGGAGCTTTGGTTCTTGGGATGAATGGAGAAGTAAAATATGGTATGGCAAAGTTTTTATTTTATGTATAGTAACACAAGTATATAAATACCAAACCTGCTGATTTTTCTTTCCTTTCTCTCCCAGTATTTTCCTTGTGTTATTCTTGGAAAAGCTGGAAAAACTATGCACTTGGTTTAGAAATACACTGATTAAAACTTATGTGTTATTATATTTGCAACTGATGTCCGCATGTTGTTTTAGTTAAAAGTAAGCTTGTCCATGATTAAAAGAAAAAAATTAAATGGCAGTGTTTTTAACAAGATAGAAGTGTATGCACTCAAATAGACAAGAATGACCGATGATGTCTAGCACTGGCTACATACCAACCACTACTCCAAGTGCTTCCCATTTGTTGACTCTTTTAATTATGTCACAAAATTCCATGAGATCTTATTATCCCCATTTTACAAATAAGAAAACTGAAACACAGAGATAACAATGTTCCCAAGATTTCCCAGCTGGTGGATGATGGAGCCAGGACTTGAGCATAGGCTATCCAGTTCTAGAGCCCATGCCTGTATCATGCTCACCCAGTGCCTGGAGATAAACCATCCCAGCTGAAGATGAAGCTCCACAGATTCCTTCTGGAGTGGCCCATACTTTCACGATGCAACATGGGCTCCACATTCCAGGCAGCTCTATGGAGACAGAGGTGAAGAAGAGGATATGTGCAATTTAACTTACAAATGCAAGTGTACAGCTTCTACCTCCATGGGTACACTTCTGACATGTCTCCTTTACACAGCTGCACCCAGCTACAGGGTAACTGGAAATGTCATCTCTGTTCCGGTCCCTGTGTACAGGCTATAACTGTTCCATGTCCATGGAAGTCATAGAAAGGGGTATCGAGTGACAATTCAGTTTCCACCCACACAATCTCCTTTTATTGTCTTCACTTCAGAAGTTCTTTTTATAAACTTTATGCATATTTGTTAATGATTCAGTATTGCTTTTAGGTGATCTGTTTGGAAATATAAAAGCATCATGTTTTCTTGTGTTTCTGAAGGAAACAACCATTATTTTAAGAACTTGCAAACACTGACTGGGTTCAATTCTAGTTGAGTTATCTAGTATATTTGTGCCATTTGTCTGCAGTTCTGTTAATGGGAAAACAGTTTTAAAAGTGTAAATTCGTACATAATCCTTACTATGAATCAAGAATTGCCTATCTTTCTCAGCAAGTGAGTTGACTAACCCAGATCTTTGTGAAAACTCTCATAAAATATTCAAAATGACAACAAATTATTATGAGATGACCATGGTATGAAATTTCCTTGAAAATGATTATTTTAACAGTTTCTGTCAGCATTTTCATAGGACATCCTTATTATTTACCCTTCATTCCAAACTGGCTAGCAGTTTGCGAAAAATATACCCTTCATTCCAAACTGGCTAGCAGTTTGCGAAAACTATCCCCAATAGTTGCTCCCCTAGTCGGTAAATTTTTAGGATAGTATAAATTTAAAAAAAGGAAATACCATTTTTTGTCTGTCTTTTCTAAATTTGCTTCAACTTCTACAATGGGGTAAAAATAAAATTGCAAGTCATGTTGAAATTTTAACTTCCATTCATAAAATGCATGAGATAAAGGATTATCAAGAAAGCAAAAACAGCATAACTTAGAATGGCCTTGTAGCTCACAAATAAAAATCATAACAACATTATTAATCTAAATTATTCTGTCAGCAGACATTAATTTCTAGAATAAATTAAACAATAAAATCAAAAAACATGCTTGGAAAAATAGGTATGATTGGAATGATTCAGAAAATCTAAAAAAGAATGAACGGTTCTATTTTCACTCAAGCTTAAAACAAAAGGAAAGTAAAATTGCCAATATCACCACTAGACAAGTTAGAAATAAATTAACATTATTAATAAATACTGCCATTAAATTATGATCAGAGATACTCAGTTATGGAGTTTTGACATTAGTAAATATAAGTTACAAAGCACAAAATCTGAGTATGTAAACAAACTATATCCGAGAACTGAGAAGCAAATGACAGGCATATAATTGTAAAAGGACATTTTTGGCTCAATGTGATTGGATAAAAATTGCTAATACTACTGAATTGTTTCTACCCCCTATTCCTTTTTTCCCCCAGTCCATATCTAAGTTAGTGCATCCATCTTTCCAATAAACTATGACATAGATACTAAATATGAACCGTGGGTGAAGAAATCATATTATTAATAATATTAAACTAATAGTTTTCTAAGAAACCCTATAGCTGATTATGAAGAACAACATCTATTTTTCAAATATACACAGATTGGATTATTTACCAAAAATGACCACCACAAAATCTCAATATATTCAGAGTATAGAAATTTTGTAAGTCACTTTGACTATGGACTAATATGTTTCAGCCCCATACAAAAAACATTTAGAAAAGAAAAACTGTCTCCAAAATGAAAGCTGAATCATGGGGATACAAAGGACTCCATGCAGAAAAAATTGAAAATAATAAATAGGACAACATTGTGTTTTAAAACCAATGCTAGAGTAAGTGAAGTTTCATCAGAGTAATTGGAGGTCAGTTAATAAATTTATTTTCACTCTGAAATAGAAAAAAATAAACTTTATAATTTAACTTACAATATCATATTTTTTAAAAACTCAAACATTGATATAAGGATATAAAATGGGTGTCACTTCTTTGAAAAACTGTTTGGCTATTCTTTAAAATGTTACCATAGGACCCCGCGATTCCATTTGTAGGTACATATCCAAGATAATAGGAACTACGTTACCAAAAATGTACACATGAATCTTCATAGCAGCATTATTCATAATAACCAGAAAGTAGAAACAACCTGCATGTCCACTGAATGATGCGTAGATACACTCAAAGTGGTATATCCACAAGGAAGACTATTACTTGGCCATAAAAATGACTGCAGTACTAACTCATGCTAAGTCACTAATTCATCAACATGGATGACCCTTGAAAACATGCTGCGTGAAAGAAGCCAGTCACAAAAGACCACATGTTGAATGATTTGATTTAGAATGGGCTAATCCATAAAACAGAAAATAGATTGGTGTTTGCTTTGAGCTGGATAGGGTAGTTAGAAAATGACAAATGACTGCTAAAAGTAAAGGGTTTCTTTCGAGGGTGATGAAAATGTTCTAAAACTAGATTGTGTTGATGAGTGTACAACTCTGAAACTATACTAAAAAGCAATTAACTGTACACTGTACAGGGGTGAGTTCTGTGGTATGTGAATGATATCTCAAAAGAGCTGCTAAACAATAGATGAAGAAACAGGAAAATTAAAACATGGAAGTTGTATATCTGTGACTTTTTGTTGCATTTTTGTTGCAGAAATAAATTGCCAAAATGATTCCTGGTTCTAATCCAGTTTACTCTTTAATCCACATCCCTAAAAGGGTTTTGTCTCAAGCCTTACCCAGAATAGATGGGTGTGTGTTATGTTGACATGTATTTAATTAAAGACAAATTAGTTCAAAATGATTTGAGGATGCAAAATTTCACACTGAAGAGCATTTTTTGGTGATAGGGGTCTGGAATAGAAACTATGCCAGATTCTGTGGCCTTGAAGGTCTGGGAAAAACTTTATTATGTTGCTGAATATATACTGTGTGTTCCAAGAAGTTTTGGGATAAAAAAAATATAGAGCAGGAATTCATTTACATGATGGAAACTTTTTTGTAAAACTAGAACAAAACTGGTCCTATGGAAGAGACAGTTTTATAGGCCTTTCCTTGTTTTGTGTAAACTATAAAAGAACAGCTTGATAATATATTAATAATATTTTCAGGGTGGAAACAACAGTAGAAAAGCAAAGAAAACAAACTGATAATTAATAACATGCCAGATTGTTGGCAGCTTCCAGCCTCAGATCAACAATTAAATACTTGCCAACAGGTGCTGTCCCAGCTAAATTCTGCTTTTGAGATTCATGATAATTAAATAAGGTAACATATATGGAAATCTTTGGTGAACTGAAAAGTGCTCTGATAATACAGGCGTACCTTAGAGATATTATGGATTTGGTCCCAGATCACTATAATAAAATGGATATCCATAAGGCGAGTCAAATGAATTTTTTGGTTTCCCAGTGCATATAAAAGTTATGTTTACTCTATAATGTAGTCTGTTAAGTGTGCAACAGCATTACGTCTAAAAAATGTACATACCTTATTGAAAAACACTTGGTTGCTAAAAATAGTAACCATCACCTGAGCCTTCAGCAAACTGCAATATTTTTCCTGGAGGGGGATTTCACCTTGGTGTTGAGGCAACCTTTATTAAGTTTGCCATTTTACAGGGCATGGTTCCTGTTGCTCCAAAACAATTACAATAGTGCTATCAAAGTTCATCAGTTGCAGATCACAATAACAAATATAATAATGATGCAAAAGTTTGAAATATTGCTAGGATCACCAACATGTGACCGAGAGACATGAGTGAGCAAATGCTGTTGCAAAGAGAAGTGCAGACAGACTTGCTCAACTCAGGGTTGTCACAAACCCTCAATGTGTAAAAAAAATGCTGTGTCTGTGAAGGGCAATAAAGTGAAGCACAGAAAATCAGGTATGATTGTGCAGAAGTCTGCTGGCTTTTTGTATTCTTAGGTACTTTTCTTCAAAGCCCCAATTACATCTTATGATAGTGTTTCATGGACAGATGATGATTTTCATATGGATAAAGTTCCTGAAGGTCTTCAGGTTTCCTAGTTTATGAGCATTTTTGTCCCCTTTCTTGAGTATTGATACAGGTATAGGTATAGGTAGGGATGTAGATATATAGATACATACACACACGTATGCATTTGTGTGTAGGTAAGGGGTGTATAATATAAGGATGTAGATTTATTTAGTCCCTCAACCACTGTAACCTGGGTTATGGGCAAGACAGTGACTGACTTAGGTGGTAAAACTGAGACTGACAGAGGCCAGTGGCCTGCTCACACTGGGCAAGAGTCTCGGATCTCTTACTCTCAAGTTGGCCTGTCCCCTGTGTCACATGCACTCCTTGTCAACAGATCTATGGCCCACCCCTATTTCCTCACTTCCAACCCTCTCTCACCCTTCCCATTCCCCTTTAGATACACCCAGGTACACAAGGAAGTTAGTAATAAAAATGCTGAATACTTGTTCCTGTCACCTTCCCCCTGTACATGCAAGTACGGGCACAGGAAAATCACTTTTCAAAAAATTTCAGAACTTTGTTATGCAGAGAACAAAGATGAATAAGACAAACTCTTTGTCCTCAGTTAACTTGATGCCTCCCACTAGCAAGGGAGCAGAGACAAGGGCATGAATAAAAACAAGTCCTTGTTGAAACCAGTAAAAGATTGTTCTTATGCCCCCCAGTTGAGTGAAATCATTTGGCACTTGTCTTTCTCTGCCTGGCTTATTTCACTGAGCATAATACCCTCTAGCTCCATCCATGTTGTTGCAAATGGTAGGATTTGTTTTCTTATGTACTTATATTCTTATGTATATGTATATATATTCTTATATATACTTATATAAATGTATTCATATGATAAAATAAGCTAGAGAAAAGAAAATATTTTTTAAGATCATTACAAATCTCCAAAACATTTTCCAATGTATTTATTTTTAAAAATCCATGTATACATGGATTCACACAGTTCAAACCCATGTTGTTTAAGGGTCAACTGCGCTTACTCTTTAAACCTATCTCATCAGTAACACTAAAAAAATTATTTTAGTATTTTGTGGAAGTTAGAGTCAGCAGTTACACAGTACTTAGAATAGTCTTACTATATAAATATTATCCAACAAAGTTTCATTATTATTATTAGGAAAACAGGTTATAGTAGCCTTATCCAGTACTCAGATATAAACACTCTTGCCAGTTTTTGAAGGTGTTAATTAATCTTCTTTGATTCCAAACCAATTATGACTAGACTCATGTGGTTAGAGCACAATAAAAGGTGCAGTATCAGCTTTATTGCTGGTGAAGTTTGAGTAGAAATGTGGAAGTTCTCTACTTTTCCCTATCTACTCTTCAGCCTGGCACGTGGGAGCTGCCTGCAGGAAAGTAGACACCTGCTCCTGCAGTGTCCTACAGCCATCTGGGGAGTGCAGATCATCCTTTCCCCCATCAGAGCAGAAGGGAGCTAGAGCTCTCCAGGCCTGATGTTCACTCATGGTAACTGCCCCCCTAGATAATCATGGCTCCTTTTAGGCAGAGGAACAAAATTAGGAAGAGAAGAACATAAAGTTCTTCTTTGTATTTTCTAGAAAAGGTTGAGAACTTGGCAGCCTTTCCATCTTATGGCTTAATGTGAAAATAGGGAGAGAAGAAAAGGAAGTCTATCTGTTGGGGTGCTTTTGGAAGCAAGTAGTAGAAATTTACACTTGAATGGGTATGAATGTTATGGAAACATTTAGGTTTAGATTAAAAAGAATTCAGAGGTGAAGTGGACATCAAGGTCGCTCCATCCAGCAGTTGACAACATCGACATGGTCAGCCACCAGCCCTGTCCTACTGCACCTGTTAGGAGGCCAGTGCAGCTTCCTCGATTACAACTGGAGGAGAGAGTAAGCCTACCTTATGCTCATAACAGCCAGAAAGCATCTCTCCCAGAAGTCCCAAGCAAGCCTTAGTTAGCGTTTATGCTCATCTGCCCCAAATGGCTTAGGTTTGCTTATCCCTAAATGAATTATGACTAAGGGGATTTAGACTAATTAGAATGGAAAGTAGCACTTTGCTACAGAAGACTTCCTTCTACAATTTGAAGGCTACTTTCTGGATTCAGGTATCCATGACTGGTCTCCTGGCCAGTATCAATGTTCATCTTGTCTAAATAATATGTGTAGCTGCTTTATCTATATCAGCCCCTACTGGGTGCTAACTTGATGTTCTAGAGAAGCACATGAAAGCTTAAAATGGACATTCCCTTAAGTCTTATTTGAAAGGAAAAACTACTTTTATGTTTTGAATTAACTGAATGTATAGACTATCTTAGGCTATATAATATATGATCTTCCTTTTAGTTTATAGCAATATACTCAAGTGTGAATTTTCTGAGGGAATTTATTATTTTTTTTGTAACCTGTGTAGTAATAAAAAGCCCTTATTTTTAAATCCCTTTAAATCATTGTTGAACACACTTTTCCACTCTTGATGTTTTGGTAAACAGAGATGATGATATATTTTCTCAAGTTTATAATACACTTGAACATTGGCCCCTGGGGAATTTAATGGATTGGGTTCCATTTCAGCAGTGCTTAAGTGAGATATTTTTTGATCCAAAGAAAGTTTTTTTCCAAAGTGGGAAGACTTTCTGGACATAAAACAATACTCAAAAAATATATGGAAGGCTGAAGTGTAAATGATTCTAAAACACAGGGATCAAGTTTTCTTGGAAATTCACATGGGTTCAAAATTAAGAGACACGATGTGTACAATATACTTGGTCAGCTCTAAATTGTTCCTTATGGAATAAAAGGTTATACATCTTTAAATATGCTGTTTCAAAAGAAATTTCCCAGGTTGCATTAATTTTTCCTTTCTGAACTTAGGCCATTTATCAAACAAAGAATAAGACCGGCAGTAATTTCATTTGTAAGTTGTTGGGAATGGCAATCTCCAACATATAAGTTCATTTTGATACAATTAAAGCAGAAGTTGTTTTGGATAAACTTCTGAGGCAGCTCCTTATAAAAGTTACATTGGTTTGTGGGAAATCTAGAAGAAAATACAATGCTATCCTTCTATGACACTTAGTAGACTTTACAGAGCTCTCCAAGAATCCTTCAGTATCATTTAGGGATTTGTTGCATCCATATTTACATTCCAAAGGTTTTGCCCTGGTACTGTGGTCTCACAGATTGGCTTGCTTTGGTTAACCATGGTTGGCCTTTTGTCCTTTGTGCTGATAGAGACTGGGTGTGCTAGTCTGACCACAGTTGATGAACTGTGCTCAGTGCAGGAACTGAAGATAATACCTGTGGATAAGTAGGGCATCTGTGTGATCTCAGGTGGCTTGTTGAGAATGTTGTTTATTAGGAGTGTTGGTTTATAGATGATAAGAAATAATCTTAAAGGAATGATCTTATTAAAGAATTTTCCTCAAAAGAGAAGGGAGATCACTTGAGATAAAGTGGCGGTGTTAAATCATTCCCATTCTCCAGGAAGAGCTCTTGTATGTGCCGGTCTTGCTCACACTGAAGTCCAAGCTTCTGTTACCAATGGAGTATCTAAAGTGTTCCATGTATGCCTAACACACATTTTTATCACTAAAGGGAATCCATGCATATTTTTGAAGATCTAGCAAAGCAGATAATTTCACATTTTGTTGGGTGATTTTTACTTATGTAGAAATGGCTTTAGATTATGGATACATTTTAACATAATATAATGTTAAGAAATATTATTAAAACAAAACAAAGCAAGACAATTTCAGAGAATGACAGGCAGGAAATGTGGTAAGTACTTAAAAAAGCTAGTTAATACCGCTGAATTTTATTTCTTAATGTCCTTTTCCTTTTGAAAAATCATATGGTTAAAGTGATGTTAGAGATTATTTATTGAATTTGAACTCCTAACACATGAAATTCTTTTGCAAATGGCATTTCCACTTTTGCGTTTATTAAGTTCTGAGACATACATCAAGTTGTTGCTCAACTCCAGTTCTTTCATAACACATTTCTAAGCCTATTCCAGACCAAATAAGTTTTCTCTTCTAGAAGGCTGGAATATATGACTAAAGTCATGGCCAGTTGAAAGACCGTGTGGTATAATGATCTGTGACACTATTTAACTACTGTAGGCAAACTACTATTTAACCACTACCATAAGCAACACATCCATATTTACACTTGTTCATATTTTGCACCACATGTATCCCATTTCTATGTTCCTGTTTCATATAATATATTTTTCACTACACTAATGTTTCCTCATCAGTTGGTTTTAGATTGTACAATGCCACACAGTAGTTCATGTATTTGTGTTCCAGAAACTTAAAAAACGCTCAAAAGAGAGCTCAAAAAATTTTTTTGGAATGAATTGTTCAATAGACCAAATGTTTCCTTCCAAAAATTTGTATGTTGAAATTCTAACCTTCAATGTGATGATATTAGGAGGTAAGGACTCTGGGAAGTAAGTAGGTCTTGAAAGCGTAGACTTTGTGAATAAGATGAGAATCTTATGAAAGAGACTCCAGAGAGATCTCTTGTTTCTTTGGCCATGTGAGGACACAGGTAAAAGATGTCCATCTATGAACAAGGAGACAGGTCCTCATCAGATATCTAATCTGCCAGCACCTTGATTTTCCCAGCCTCCAGAACTGTGAGAACTAAGTTTCTTTTTTATAAGCCACTCAATCTATTGTTACTCTATTACAGCAGCCTGAACAGACTGAGAAAGAAAACCACATCAAGAAATGGGAAGCTGTGATAACAAATACCTAAATATATGGAAGTGGCTTTGGAACCAGGTGATATGTAGAGGTTGGAAGAGTTTTGGGCTGCATGCCAGAAAAAAACCTACATTGCTGTCAGGGCACCATTAAGGATGATTCTAGTGAAAGCCCAGAGAGAAAGACGAGAGCTAGAGAGAACATCTCAATTTTTTCAGAGAATACCTAAGTAATCCTGAGCAGACTATTATAGAAATATGGGCATTAAAGGCCATCTGATGAGGTCTCATATAGAAATAAAGAAAATGTTGTTGGACAACAGAGGAGAGACTGCCCTTGTTACAAAATGGCAAAGAACTTGGCTGAATCATGTTTTGTGTCCTAGTGTTTTGTGGAAGGTTGATGAACATGTAAGCAATGAAGTTGAGTATTTGGCTGATGAAATAACTAAGCAAAGTGTGGAAAGAAAAGCCTGGGTCTTCCTGATTGCATATAGGAACTGTGAGAAGAAATAAATGATTTAAAGGTGGAAGTCTTCATCAAAATGGAAGCAAAAAAAATTTTTTTGGAACATTCTCAGCTTATCCTTATTGGAAAGAAGGAGAAAGTTCAGAAAAAAGCACCAAAGTTGTGGCCAAATGCCATCTGATAAAGAGATTAGTCAACACATAGGTGGTCATGGAAAATACCAGAAAGATGAAATTTATTAAGGAAAGTATATAGAGTAAAAATTGGAGAGGACTAAGGTAAGAAATCTCTGCCATATGAATATATAAAGGTAGAATAGAAGAACTAGAAGCCAGAGTCTAAGAAGAAATTAAACTGTCTGTATTTGTAGAAGACATGACATTGTACATAGAAAACCCTAAGGGATACACCAAAAAACTGCTAGAACTAATAACTGAATTCAGAAAAGTTGCAGGATACAAAATTAATACACAGAAATCTGTTGCATTCCTACATACTAACAACGAACTAACAGAAAGAGAAATCAGTGAAACAACTCAACTTAACAATTATATCAAAAAGAATAAAATACCAAGAAATAAACCAAACTAATAAGGTGAAAGACATACACTCAAAAACTATAAGACACTAATGAGACAAATTAGACACCAATAAATGGAAATCAATCCTGTGTTCATGGATAGGAAGAATTAATATTGCCAAAATAGCTATCCTGCCCAAAGAAATTTACAGATTCAATGCAATCCCTATCAAAATACCAACAGCATTCTTCATTGAACTAGAACAAATAGTTCTAAATTTCATATGGAACAAATAAAATTAATATGGAACCCCAAATAGCAAAGTAATACTGAGAAAGCACAACAAAGCTGGGGGTATTACATTCCCTGACTTCAAGCTCTACTACAAAGCTACAGTAATCAAAACAGTATGGAACAAATCCATAGATCAATGGAACAGAATGGAGAGCCCAGATATAAACCCACACATATATGGTCAATTAATACACAATAAAGAACCCATGAATATACAATAGGGAAAAGACAGTCTCTTCAACAACTGGTGTTGGGAAAACTGAAGAGCTAAACATGTAAAAGAATGAAAATGGACTACTGCCTAACTCCATACACAAAGTAAACTTGAAATGGATCAAAGACCTGAATATAAGACACAAAAGCATAAAACTCTTAGAAGAAAACATATACAATATCTCTTGAACATAAACATAAGCAATTCCTTCCTGGACACATCTCCTTCAGAAAGAAAAACAAAATAAAAAGTGAACAAGTGGGACTGCAGCAAACTGAAAAAGCTTCTGTACAGCAACAGACACCATCAGCAGAACAAAAAGGCATCCTGTAGTATGGGAGAATATATTCACAAATGACTCATCTGATAAGAGGTTAACATCCAAAATATATAAAGAACTCACATGCCTCAACACCCAAAAAACAAATAACCTGATCAAAAAATGGGTAGTGGACTTGAACAAACACTTCTCCAAAGAAGGAATACAAATGACAAACAGGCACATGAAAAGATGCTCCATATCACTGATCAACAGGGCAATGCAAATTAAAACCACAATGAGATATCACCTCATACCAGTTAGAATGGCTCCTACCCAAAAGACAAGAAATAACAAATGCTGGCGAGAATGTGGAGAAATAGGAACTCTCCTACACTGGTGGTGGATTATAAATTGGTGCAACTGCTGTGGGAAGCAGCATGGAGGTTCCTCAAAAACTAAAAATAGAAATACCATTTTACCCAGTAATTCCACTCCTAGGAATTTACCCAAAGAAAACAAAATCCCTAATTCAAAAGATATATGCACCCATATGTTTATCACTGTACAATTTGCAATAGCCAAGATATGGAAGCGACCTAAGTGTCCATCAATAGATGACTGGATAAAGAAGATGTGGTACATATACACAATGGAATATTATTCATCCATAAAAAGAAAAGAAATCCTGCCATTTGTAGCAAGATGGATGGATCTAGAAGGTATGGTCAGTGAAATAAGCCAGGTGGGGAAAGACAAATACCATATGATTTCACTTATTTGTGGAGTATAAAAACAAAGCAAAACAGAAGTAACAAAATGGCAGTGGACTCATAGACAGTGAGAAGTGATTAGTGGTTACCAAGGAGGAGGGGTTGGGGCGGGGTTGGGGTGGGAAGAGGGGGCGAGGGAGAAAAGGGCATAATAATTTATAATCACAATATAAGTTGATCATGGGGACTGTTGAACCCCTGTGATGTACATTTGAAAGCAACATGAGATTTTATATTAATGATACTTAATAGAAATAAATTTAAAAAACAGAAGAAATGAGTCTAGAGGTAGATGGAGTAAAAATGGTATCACAGAAGTGAAGGAAATGTGCGATGTTCTGAATGTTCAGGAACCCACCCCTCAAATTCATATGTTGAAATCCCAACCACCAGTGATGATGGTATTAATAGGCGGGGCCTGTGTGAGGTGATTAGGTCATGATAGTGGAACCCTGACAGATGGGATTAGTGCCCTTATGAAAGAGACCCCCACAGCGTTCCCTATGTCCTTCCTCCATGTGAGGATACAAGAAGTCTTCAACCTAGAAAAGAGCTCTTGCCTGGTAATGTTGGCACCCCGCTCCCAGGCTTCCAGCCTCTAGAACTCTGAGAGATGAATTTCTGTGGTTTATAAGTCATCCAGTCTGGCATTTTCTTAACAGCATCCTGAATGGATTACGACAAAAAGAGAGATGGGTACATTTTACCCAATGAGGCAAAGCAAGATAAAGACCAAAAAGAGACTAGAGGGTTTAGCAATGTGTGGCTTTTGCAGAATGATTTCAGATAGAAGTGAGTGAAATCTGATTTAGTAGCATGAAGACTGGATAGGATTTGAAGACAGAGTCAGCAACAGCGAATTCTTTACTGTGGAATTTAGCTGTGAAGGAAAGGAGAGGAGTACTCCTTCATTTAGACAAGAATTAAGTCCCAGAAGGACATTGCTGTTGTTTTAAATATTGGAGACTTGAGCATTTATATTAGCTATAGACAAGGAGCTAGAGGAGCAAGAAATGTTAAATTAGGTTGTAGTCCTACACCCAGGGAGATCAGTAAGGATGCAAAGGTTGGTCTAATCAGGAGGAATGGAGAGGGATTCCCTTTTGTATTAGTTTCCTATGATTTCCATAAGCTGCATTGCTTTAAAACAACAGAAAATTATTTTCTCTCAATTCTGGAGGCTGGAAATTTGAAATAAAGGTGTTAGCAAGGCTGTGCCTTTATTAAAGTCTCCAGACACTTTCTTGCTTCTTTCTAGCTTCTGGTGATGGCTAGCAGTCCTTGGAATCGCTTGCCTTGTAGCTGCGTTATTCTAATTTCTGCCACACTCCTCACATGGCCTTCTTCCCTCTGTGTGTCTCTGTGTCTCCTAGTCTATTTGGGCTGCCATAGCTAAATAATAGATGGGGTGAATTAAACTACAGAAATTATTCTTCAGTCTGAAGTCAGGGAAATCCAAGATCAAGGTGCCAGTGAGACAGTTTTCATTCTGAGATGTCTTCTCTTGGTTCGCAGGTGACCACCATTTGGCCACCGTGGCCTCTTCTTTGTGTGGCTGGAACAGAGAGAAGCTCTCTAGTGTCTCTCTTAGAAGGGTGCTAATCTCACCATGTGGGCTCCACCCTCACAACTTAACTGCCTCCCAAAGTCCCCACTTCCAAATACCATCACTTTGGAGTTAGGTCTCCAACATACAAACAGCAACCTCTAATCCCCCCTTCCTTATAAAGACAACAGTCATTGGAGTTAAGGCCCATCCTGACCTAGTATCACCTTATCTCAACTTGATTACATCTGCAAAGACCCTATATCCAACTAAGGTCATATTAATAAGAGGTTAAGACTCCCACGTATGTTTCTGGTGGACACAATTCAACCTACAACAATTGCAGACACAGCTAAGTACAAGTGCAGAGCCACAATTGCAGAGATTAAGGCAGAAAACTAAGAGATTTATGCCTCACTGTCTATAATGCCTCAGGAAATTGAAATAGTGGCCATCTATTGAGAGGCAGAGTAAATGCAGGCATATAAAGTCCAATACACCATGAAAAAGGCTTTAATAACAGTATGATCTTGGCATGCTTTGGGAACACCCAGGAAGGAATGGATAATTAAGCATAGGCCAGGAGATAAAAAGGCTTCTCTGGGGAGAGGGATGGGACCTTTGTCAAAAATGAGTGGGAATATGCCCCAGAGAAAGAAAGAATGTGTGGTCGGAGAAGAAATTCCAGGCACATAGAGCAAATTGAGTGAAAGTGTAGGGTTGCAGAAAGAACAGAGTACTTCCTCAGCTGCTCAGCGTGCCAAATCAACTATGGTGGGACCCTTTTTTCTTCCACTCTGCCACCCAGGAATGGAAAGAGGGATGTTGACTCCTTGGTCCAAGTGTGTTTACTTTCTGAGTGGATCTCCTCTTACCTGTTGTCCCATTATCATCCTGAAAGGCTGTGCAGCTTACTGAAAGCAAGAGGTGGAAGTAATGATTAATGCATCCTGGACCAAGGAGCTGCAGCAGAGAGGAAGCCTGCTCCTCACAGAGATGCCATTGTTCTTCCCTGAGACTGCCTGCCTCCCTCTCGCGCTCTGAAGATGGCTTCCCCAAGCAGAGTGTTTATGTGTTGAGTGCAACACTCCGTGGACCGCGGGGCCTAATGGAGTGTGAGAGGGGGCCTGGGGTGTTTCATCTTGTTTTCAGCTGTACAAACACCACACACTTTCCCCTTCCACTCAGGGTCTAAGTTCAGGCCTTCTAAGATACCAGGGTCTGCAAGGTGATGGTGAGGACTCCACAAGTTGCAAGAGAGGGACCGAGCGCCTTCCATCCTAATACCAAACACATTCTAAGTGTTTGTTTTGTCAGCCCCCACCTAAGCTCTCAGATAAACATCTTGCTGGTGGTTGATATTTTAGGGACTCCTCAGAACCTTTGTTTAAAGCAACGGGATGGACTCTCCATTGTTCAAAGCAAGAAGAACCTGCTGCTCCCAAATGCAACCAAAATGAGTGAATGAAGAGATTGTTCTCTCCCACTTGTCACAGGTTTTCTCTCTCTCTCTCTTCCTTCCTTCCTTCTTTCCCTCCTTTCTCTAAGCCTTCAAAATTGACTTGAGACATTTTGGAATCTTTCAGGAATTCTTTGGACTCACTGGTTAGGACGACCCTCCTCCCACAAAGTAGGTTCAAAGGAAAAGAGCCTCAGAGGAAAGAAACCAGCCTTTGCTGAACCCGTTAGGTGTCACTCATTTTGATGCATCATGTTCTTTCACTTAACTCTCACAATGAAGTGGGAGGTAAATGCTATTCTCCCCTACTAAGATGAGAAAACCGAAGAGGATGATCTAAGATAACAGCCAAGATCTGTCTAGTCCTATACCCATATTTTTTCTCCCTCCTCCATGCTGTTTTACCACCTGTGTCAAAAAATTTTCTTTGAAATAAAAAGAAAGGGGCGTGTATATCACCACAGAACAACCATGATTTTGAGCAAACATAATTGTGATCATTTGCTATTTGCTATTCAGATAGAAAATTGAGCATGTTTTAGTAGAATCAGCTAAGAGTTGGTAGCAAGAGATGGCTTTTATTTACAATGCAGTTACATAATGAAATTAATTATGGAATAAACTATACTTATAATACTCAGGTGCAAATAAAAATCAGTATTATTTTGCATCTACTAAACATTAAGGAAAAGGAAGATGAGCAATTATCTGTTGACTTTGGGGAATAGGCATAGCCTTTGGATAATTATCATAATACTGTGTTGAGCATTAGTGTGTTCCAAGCACCCCGCTAAGGGCTTAGTGCATTCTTTCATTTCATTCTCACAACATCCTGCAAGACACAACTGATCGTTTTTCCCCCTCTACCTATTTTTACATTTATAGTTAAAGAGACTAAAACTCAGGAAGGTTAAACAATCAGTCCAAGGTCACACGATTAGAACATGGCAGACACAGACTCTTTACCCAGATTTTCTGACTCTGAGTCCACTTGCTTAACCACCACACCTATTGCCCAGTGCCCAAGCCCTGGACCTTTTCCTTGGATATTTATTAAGATGGGGCGGGGTGTTGTGTCGGTTACAAGGTGAGGACTGCCCTGAATTATCTTAGTACCTGCTGATTTCTCCCTCTTTTCCCTAACACACATAGACATGCACTGAGAATTTTTTTCAGACTTAGGTTCAAGTTCTGGGTCAACCACTTACTAGATGGAGGAACTCTGTTCACTTTTAAGCTTAAAACAATGTTTATTAGTGCTCACAGATCCGTGGGTCAGATGGAAGTTGGCTGATCTGGGCTGTGCTGAGCTCCAAGATGCAGTTTGCGTCCAAGTGTACTCCATGTATCTCTCATTTTCTATGGACAAGTGGTTACTCAGGAAATGTTCTCATGATGATGGCTAACATACATGTGAGGACAATGAACACAGCGGACATGAGATGCCTCTTAACAACAGACCTTGGAACTAGCATTCTGATACTTCTAGCCATCTTCCCATTTACCAAAATAAGCTACAGGGCAGAACTCAAAGATAAGAGGTAGTTGTGGAGATAGACCCAAAAGTGACCCCAATGGGGTGCTATTTCTGGTGTTCATACCATTGTATAAGGCTTTCCCTGCGAGTGTGGGCAGGGTCGGTGATTTGTTTAGAGCTAATAGAATACATTAGGAGTGATGGAATGTCACTTCTGTGATTAGTACATTATGTAGGACCTTTCTCACTAGTAGACTTGCTCTTGAGACTTTCTCTCTAACTGACTTTGAAGAAGTAAATAGCCTGGGGAGTCACATGTCACAAAGAGATGAAGGTGGCTTACAATCGACAGCCAACCAGAGGCTGGGGTCAGCCAACCTATAACTGCAAGCAAATGAATTCTGCCAACAATTATACCCCAAAGAAGGACACATCTGGAACAGGACCCAAAATCTGGGTGTGCAGACGTTCTCAGGGGAGCCTCTCTTTGTCCTGCTCTTACAAGGCATATCGAGCCGGCTTCTCTTCAGAATGCTGTTTTGTTTTTCTTTAGGTATGATTAAGAAACCAGCCCCTTTGTCACTCAGTACATATATTGAGCTGCTGAAATGGTTTTTTGAAAGCTCCCTTCCTTGATTTCAGCTGGGCATTCGAGTAGGGGAACACACCCTAGCCCGCTGAAAAAGGAAAGGAAAAGCATTGCACTCCAAGAAGAGCATTCTCCTAGGAGTCCCGTGAGCAAGCTACCGAGTTAATTCTTTATCTTGCCTTGTAAGTCCTGAGGGTGTCAGCAGGACTCATTTAGGTGCACAGCCTGTGTTAGTTCTGCACACACGGTTTGCAGTGTGGGGTCCTTAGACGAAACTCAGAAATGGAGCAAATCCATTTTACTGTTTTCTTTCTCTTATATGCATATTGGGGCAAGGTGCTTTTCTTCTGATCACCAGGTTCACCATCCACACAATGGGAGTAGCAATAAAACCATCTTGTCAGTGTTGTTAGGAGAGTGTCAGAAAATGAACAAGGAGCAAATGTGCCGTAATCTCTGTCCTCTCAGAAGTGGTCAGTCTTGCCCCTCGGTTGCTGTAGCAAACAAGTTAAATGCTTAGATTGAAAAAGTAGATACTCTTCACTTCAAATCTCAACTCTGATACTTACCAGATTGGTAACCTCGTATCATTTATAACTTCTCCATGTCGTGATTTTCTCATCTGTAGAATGGGAAATAGTGTTTCCTGCATAGAGTCATTAGGATGTTTAAGTGAGAAAGTGCATGTAAGTGTTTAGCCAGTGCCTGCCGAATATAAAATGTTGAGAAATATTAGCTGCTATTGATATGAATATAATAGTAGTTGTTACTACGTAAGTACCAACAAGTAATATTCTGGGATGTCTTATACAGAATCACTCACTTTTCCAAAGATAAAAAGGTATAATGATAAAATTTTCAGGAGAAACTATATGTCTTAAAATACCAAGACTGGACAGCTTATAAACAACACAAAATTATTTTATAATTCTGAAGTTCAAGATGAAGGCACAGGCAGATTAGATGTCTGGTTGTTTCCTTCCTCATAGACAGCTGTCTCTTTGCTGTGTCCTCACATAGCAGAAGGGACCAGAAATCTCGCTGAGCATTTTTATTATAAGGAAATTCATTTCCTTCACAAAGGCTAAGCCCCGATGGCCTGGTCACCACTCAGCGGCCGCCACCTCCTCATAACATCACATCGGGGATTAGACTTTCAACAGAGGAGTTTTAGGGGGACACACAAATATTCAGGCTACAATTTTGCCCCAGACTCCCAAATCTGTGTCCTTTTCACATGCAAAATACATTCATTCCATCCCAACAGCCCTTCTCGTGTTCCAGCATCAACTTTAAAGTCTAAAATTCAAAATCTCATCTCTTGCACCACCTGTCTATAGATTTCTAACCCAGCCCCTTAACTGTCTCAAACTGCAGACCAACTCATCAAATAGTGAAATGCATATTCCCATGGACAAGCAAACTTCAGATGTCTGATTTGGGGGGCACCTCACTGATCTTTTAAGTCCCAACGCCAGGCACTCAGCCACCTGAGATGTGAACATGGGCTATCCTGGTCTCCTCCTGAAGCTCCTCCTCCAGTGTCGTCAGTGGCTAAGGACAACAATTCCATCCTTGTGATATTTCTAGCATTCGTTCCTCCCCGTCCATTTGCCCTGCCTTAATTTCATGCTTTCCTTATCTCTCTCTTGTGTAAAGGGGGCAGCCTCCTAACTGGACTGTTTGCCTCTAGTTCTTTTCATCAGTCCATCTTCCCTGTTGCAGCCACAGTGAATTTTGTAAAATATAAATCAGGTTGTGTCATTTTCCTGTTTTATACATACTAAAGTCTCCCCTTACCCAGTTATGTCTTCCCCACCACCTCTTGTTCCTCTTCCTTGACTGCACGCTATGATGCAGACATACTCTAGTATTTTGGGTTCCCAAACATTAGGTTTTCCCACTCTTGATGCCTTCTTTTTTTCAGGCTGCTCTTTTGGTCAAGAATTTCTTTCATCATTAGCTACCTAGTGAAAAGCTCTTATCGCCCAAAACTGAGCAAGCATTATCCCTAATGAAGGTGTTCCAGCTCATCCAAACCCCATGTAGGATTCCTCACTCTGCATCCTGAAGACATCTCAGCTGTTTTGACCACAGTACCTACATTGAACTTTATCTGTCTGAGTGCCCTTTTCTCCATTAGACTGTCAAGGCCTTCAGGGCTGTGACTTGTTTCTCATCTATATATTCCCATTGCCCATCACAATGTTAGACACTTAGTGAGCACACAGTGAATTCATAGACAAGTGAAGGAATAAAAAATATGAGTGGATGAATATACTAAATGGAGATAGAAACTCGCATCCTATGTTCCTTTCAGGGTTTGTGTGTCGATGAAATGAGATGATGGGTATCAAACTGTCTTGTAAACCCTGAAGTCTCTGAACAGACCACTGCAGAATAAATGATTTTATGCGCAGCCTTGAAAGGAAGTGAGAAGTCTTTCTTGTTACTGTTGCCCTAGAAGTTTCACTCTAGAATGCTCTTCAGGGGAAATCCCTAGCAGGGCCAAACAAGAATTCTCATGTGACTCTTCATTTCTTCTCCTAGGTGTCTGCCAGGCTGAGGCAGAAACAGAAATAGATTGACAGGCAGGCAGGAGATCTGAAATATTGTGGGACTTGAGGAGTTTACTTCCATTTTCTCTGCCTCAGTTTAAGGTGAATTTTAGAACCATTTGAAATATGATGTAATGTTTCTTTGGTTGGTTTCCGTTTCACAGATGAAGAAACTGAAGCTTAGAGAGGTCAAATAAGCCTTAAGGGGTAGTGCTAAGATTGGAAAATGTTGCCTGGATTTGGGATCCATGCTCTCTAATTGAATGCTATATTGCCTTTCCTTTATGTATATATATATATATATATTTGAGTATTGATTCATTGCCTTTATTGTCACTACTGAAAAAGCTTAAATAGTTTCATCTTTGGCCAGTGAAAGCCACTTCGAGTTAGCTTCAGGGGTATTTGTTTGGTCTAGTGTTTATAACCGTTATCTGTGGGCAAGTCAGGTTCAGTAGGAGCTACGCATCTATATCAGAAGTGGAATTCCATTACATGCATCCCAAATCATAAATGATAAGGAGAAAGTCTGAAAGAATGAGAGTCTCTCAGCCAGGGGATTTCTCTCCCTTTCTCTCAGTAGGTTTACTAAGGAAGTGAACTTAAGGAAGTACAGTGATCAGACCTAGATGATCTTGAATGCTTTTAATAACTTCATTGTACTCCATTTAATTTGTTCATAAGTCAGGCTTAATGCTACTGACATGATCCAATGTAAATTAGATACATTTGAGAAAGAATTAAAAGACAAATTTATAGTAGTGGATATACAGGAAATAATTTAGGAAGTAACTGAAAGGGTATCTCGCCATGACCCTCCCTACGCTGAAATAACTCAGGGAGGCATGAATCCAGCAGATTTTAATGGCTGAAAGAGAGAGCAGCTATCTCTAGGCAGAGAGCAGCAGTTCATGGGTGAGGAAGCACATTTTTAAGGAGTAGGGTAGGCTGTGTTCTGCTATTGGGCATTGGTGATTGGATATTAAGGGGATGGTATGATCATCTGGACTTGGTGATTGGATCTTAAGGGGTGGTGCGACCATCTGGCCCTTGGTGATTGGATCTTAAGGGGTAGTGCATCTTAGCGTGCCAGAATTTGCCTTCATTTCCATCTTTTTCTTTTCTTAATGGGGGCATCTGGGGAACTGGGCATAGAATCTCATTCTCTAGCTACTTCCTGCTGGAAGGGGGCGCAGACCCGGGTTGGCGAGGCCATTGCTGTAGAGTTGGAAGGGCAGGCATCTTGAGATGATTCGTGATGTCATCATGGCTGGTTTTGTTATTCTTCGTGAGAAGGCTTTAATAGTCCTGGAGGAGTAACAAATCAGAGGTCGGTGTTGGGCGGAAGATCGAGCAACCGGGGAGATGGAAGGTGGGTTCGTGGAGAAGGATCGGGGAGTGAGGGCTCCCAAGGCAGCTCAAATTCCCATGCAAGAGATTTTAATGGCTGAAAGAGAGAGTGGCTGTCTCTAGGCAGAGAGCAACCCCTCTCCTTTATATTTGTTATAAAAGGAAAGCTAGGAAAAACAGTGAGATGATAATCTAATTTTTGAATTAAAAATAAGACAACCAGCATTTTAAGCCAGGTTATTGAGCACAGAATGATTATGTTCCTCTAGGTCTCAGGCTTAGCCTGGGTAACTCCAAAAAAAAAAAAAAAGCCTCAGATAAGAGCTTGACTTTGGAGAGATATGTGGGGGAAAGATCCCAGGTAAGGAGAGGAACTGAAAAGTTCAAGGCAGAGAGGGTGAAAAGCCCATTCAAGGGGATGTTATCAGGTTGATCATCAATGAGGAACAGGGGCTCATTCCCACTGGGGACTCGGACTAGCCTTATCTCCAGCTCTCAATCCAGCAATAAAGAATTTCCACAGGGAACTGTAGTTCTCCAGCATTTTCAGGGCAATGTATGCATCAGAAGAGCTGAGTGCATTTCTGGGGTTTCCCAAGCTACAGAAGTTTAGAAATCCTGGCACAAGACTTACACAGTATACTTTCTTCTGCAGTTTGTTTAAAAAAAAAGAAACAAGCCCAACTGTCTTTACCTAATTTAGAAGCAATGCATTACTCAAAACTCTATGTAGGTAGACTTGCAAAAGATATGTTACCCATGTGAAGTGAAAATATGTCATCTGTTACAGGCAAGATTTATCTAGAGTCCCCCAACATGGCATCTTTTTTGTCATAGATGTCCAGTTGTCTTGAGCCTGGCATGTGACTTGTGAAGAATGTTACATGAGAAGTCAGAACAAGCTCTTAGGTGGGAAAGTGACAGTGACAGTCCCGGACCCTGGAGAAAAATCTGTTTTCCTTGCTTGGTTCAGTTTTTGTAAGAGTAAATAACTGAGAAGCTCAAAATGACCTCTGGATATAGCTCCTCTAATGGAAAGCAAATGAGAAAGAGGTGAAGATGTAATTCCATGGCGGGACTGAAGTGGCAGGAAATTCTGGGATGACTGTTGCTGGCTCTGCAAAACCATTTACCATCAAAAAGGACGGTCAGTAAAATTGCCTTTATCTTCCAAGAACAGAGGGATCAAGAGGGACCATGTACTGCCAATATTTTGGGGGCTTGAAGATCAAGTTATATATGGTTATGAAGCCTCAGAGGGCATAGTTTTCAAAATGGCAAATAGAGAGCTGCCATATGTGTTTACATGAAGTTGCTGACAATTAGATAATGGCATAGAAAACTGTGAACATAAAATGCATTGGTATATAGAACTAATTTTCTAAATCGTGAAATACATATCAGTGGAATTTTTTTAGCTATAGTATGATTTCACTGCTTTCTCAATCAATTGAAATAAAACAAAATTTGAAAATCCAGTATTTATTTCCTACTGACTTTATGCCAGGCCCTGTAGTGTTTTATAGTTATTATTTCATTTAAGCTTCACTCTATCCCTATGAGACAGGCACTGTAATAATTCCCATTTTACATTTCAGGCAGCGAAGAGTGCTCTGACCAATTTCCCCAAATGTCACACAGCTAGGAATCTGGAAAGCCTGATCTTGAACTTGACTAGTAGGTAGTATGACTAACAAAATGTGTGGCCTCTTCTGTGAGCACAAACACATGGAGACTACTACCACCCTCACACCATAGTAAGCCCTCCTAGGTGCAGGACCCTGGTGTGGGACCTGTGCAGTAACTGTAAGGTGGGTGCTGGTCAGGGGTGTTGTGCTATGGTGCTTCTGACACTCCAACCCTTCTCTGTTGTCACAAAGCACTTTTCCTTCTTGCTACTAGTAGACTCTTCCCTCCCTCTCTCCCTTCCTCCCTCCCTCCCTTCTTTCCTTCCTCTTTCCTTCCTTCCTTCCTCCATCCTTCCCTCCCTCCCTCCTTCCTCCCTCCTTCCTCCCTTCCTTCCTTCTTTCCTCCCTTCCTTCTTTCCTTCCTTCCTCCCTCCCTCCTCCCTCCCTTCCTTTCTTCCTTCTTTCCTTCCTTCCTTCCTTCTTTCCTTCCTTCCTCCCTTCCCCCTTCCTCCTCCCTCCCTTCCTTCCTCCCTCCTTCCTCCCTCCTTTCTCCCTTCTTACTTCCTCTTTTCTCCCTCCTTCTTCCTTCTTCCCTTCCTTCTTTCCTTCCTTTCTCCCTTCCCCCTTCCTCCTTCCTCTCTTCTTTCCTTTCTCCCTTCCTTCCTTCCTTCCTTCCTTCTTTCCTTCCTCCTCCCTCCCTTCCTTTCTCCCTCCTTCCTCCCTTCTTTCTTCCTCCTTTCTCCCTCCTTCCTCCTTCTTCCCTTCCTTCTTTCCTTCCTTCCTTCCTTCCTTCTTTCCTGCCTTCCTTCCTCCTTCCTTCCTTCCTTCTTTCCTCCCTCTCTCCCTTCCCCCCTTCCTCCCTTCCTCTCTCCCTTCCTCCCCCCTCCCTTCTTCCCTTCTCTCCTTCCTTCTATACTTGTTGAGCTCACACACACACACACACACACACACACACACACACACACACACACACATATATATATATGTATGTATATATATATATATATATACAGTTGGCTCTCAATACTCACAGTAACCATGTTCTATGAAGTCACCATAAACACTGGCTTAACCTATACTGAGCTATTGTTCCTAGGGGAAATACAGAGTTAGGCTCCTGCAAGCCTTTGGTCACATTATTCTCACCAACAAATCAGTACATATATGTGTTTTACATGCATTCTCACTTGAGGATGTCTTATCTCATATATATTGCTGATTCATTAACATTATGAACTCACAGCCAACAGCACTATAACTAATGCCTGACCAAAGATTATCTAATACGAGTATTTCCTCTGTAAAGCACACCTCTGTAAAGCACACCCTAGCCTTTTTGCACTTAGGAACACTAGACAGCACTTCGGCACAACACTTGGAGACCATTTAAACAGTGAAATCACCAACATAATGTGCAAAATCGTGAAACATGCAGCATTAAGTAGACGGTGAAAAGAACACTGGTTACAGTGTGAGGGCTGGAACGAGGAGGAGGTCACCTTGTTTGACTTTAGGTGGGAACTTATGTGCCAGACAATGCAAATATTTTGCAGCTTTGTGCATGTCCATTACAACCCATGAACATGCCGTGAATATTGATTTTGGAATTACAAATAAATGTTAGTGAGTAGGCAAATTTATAAATACAGAATCCATGAACAATGTGCACCAAATGTTCTGTGCTCCAGGTACTGTGTGACGCATTGGGAATCCAAGAGTTAAGAAAATAACAGAAACTATCTCTTTTTCTCAACTTAATATCTATATAGAGAAGCAGTTGTTGGTGAATAGTCACATAAGTGTGAAAAAGAAAAACCTCTTCTAAGTACCATATGCTATTGCATGCTTCAAATGACTGATCAGTTAATTTATTCATCCAGTCATGCATTTATTTAAGAGGGTATTATTGTGTGCTTACTACCAAGCATATATTAAGCAGTCAAAATGTGTTATTACTGCCCATATTTACTTGTTTGATCTCCTTCCCCGCAGGATGTTAGCCTATTGAGGATAGGGAGGGCATCTTACACATTCCTTTATACGCAAAGAATTCCTTGATGGATTTGAGATCAGGAGTTCACCACCGTTCTGATATTTTCTTGGTAAAATAAGGAAGCTTGACTAGATAATCTCCATAGGCCCACTGAAGCCTGAGTCTATTTGAGACACTTGATAAATGTTTGCTGAATTGATTTATGGGAAATTCTTTCCTGCCTATTTCAGATAAGAAATATAGAGGCAAAGCTCTCTGATACCTCCGGTAGAAAAGCTTGGGTTAGCAGCAATAAAGTCAATGTCTGGCTCTGAAGAGCAAACCTCTAACTTTTCCTGATGTGGCCTCCAAAACTCCAAGTAAATAATAAAGATGCTATGTAAGCAGAGCAGGCAGTTCTCACGGTCAACATGAAAGCCTGGGAGCCATATTCTAGCACATTATGGGCAGTTTATGGAGCACATCAGTTCATAATGTGAGGTAAATTGGCACCAGGGACTTCAGTGGCTGCAGTCCAAGTGGACCACCAAGGAAGAAAAATGAAGGGAATGCCAGCAAGAGAGGGTCTCAGTCTCCCAAGAGCTGGAAGTTTTCTAATTCCTCAAGGTATTCCCTTAGCAAAAGGTTTAGCCTCCATCGCTTTATAGTTTGTGACCTTTGAAATAAGACATGTAGGCATTCATTTGTTCACTCCGTTATTTATTCATTCATTCATTTAACCACCAAGGATTTGAATCCTTACAAAATGCCAGGTAATGTGGCAGTCACGGGAGTTACAGGAGTGAGGGAAACTCCATCTGGTCTCTTCATGAATGGAGTTCAAAGTTTAGGGGAGAGCATGGTGCTAAGGGAGCACTACCTGGGGGAATTAACCTTTTCCCAGGGGCCTCCCTCCTGATGTTAGGTTAGACTCAGAATTGGCATAAGTATATGGTATCAGGGTGGGGAGGGCTGGTTGGGGAGAAAAGACCTCAGACACAGAATACATCCCTGTGAAGAGAGCACTTGACCCTGTGGAGTATTTAGAGACACGACTGGAGGCCAGAGAGGTGACAGGAAATTGTGTTGGTGCTGGAGAAGGAGGTGGAGTCGGGTCCTCTAAAGCCTTATATGCAGTGACAGCAGTCAGTATACTCTTGCATTCACCTTACAATAGGAAGCTGCTAGGGGATTTTAAGCCAGAGAGGAATGTGATCAGATTTGCATTCTAAGGGGAGGCTCTCTACTCACTGGGTGAAAGTGGCTTGTGGCTCCATCACATTGTAAGTGGGAAACCGGGTGGGGGCTGTCATCACCATCTGGGCAAGGAGTGTCCCTGGCTGGGGCTCGGATGGTGGTGGAGAAGCTGGAGAGAGGTGCAGGGATTCATGACCAGCATTCAAATTAGTAGGACTTGACAGTTAATTAGCTTTAAGTCAAGAAAGAGGAACAAAAGGCAAGGGTGCCTCCCAAAGATCTAGGTTAAGTAGCTGTATGGAATGATTTTTCAGGTGAGAGGATTACTTGCTGAGCTATGGAGCACTGGCAAAGTCCCTGAGAAGGAAAATCAGTAGGTCAGTGTTGAAATAATGACTTTAAGAGGACTGGGAGAAACCAAGACAGAAATGATACTGAAGATAGTTGGTGAAAAGGTGTTGGAGCTCAGGAAAGAGGTGTGGGCTGGAGATGGAGATGAGGTTAATAATGAAGCCTTAGAAAGACTTTGATCTCCCAAGGAAGGTACTGATACTCTTTAATACAAAGATCAATGCAGAGGCCTCCCAATTTTTAAGGGTCAAGTAGGGAAGAAGAAATGTTAAGAAACTATTGAGGAATACCCAGGGAGAGTGCTGGAAAGCCAGGAGTCTATCTTTTGCTTAAATAGACGTCTGTGATGAGAAGTACCTATGTGAGTCTGTGTTTTTTGTGACAATGTCATGTAAGAGTTTTACTTACTATATCACCCAAAATTTCCAGATTAGGAATTCTTAGCCTTGCTAACTAGAAAAGTTGTACTTCTAAGCAACTGGTTCTATTTCTATATTTCAGAAAATATGCAAGTATCATAGCATGTAGATATAGTTCTTTTTTCTGTGAATGTCAGGAAACTGTGTACTACAATTTCAGTTTTATTTTTACTTTATTTTCATGAAGAACTTTAAAACCTTTGGGCATGCATTTCTGTTTGTAGTTCTCTATGGCTACATCATCCTATTCAACTTGTATTTTTTTCTCATTTTTATTTATTTTACATTATTTTTCCTCTTACCAAATACTTTATATTTTTATAACCCACCTAGTGCCATTTTTAAATGAACTGGCATATATATGCATTACCTTAAAATATTCTCATTTAATAACAATGTTTTTGACTGTCATTGGACTTACTATATTCAACTTAGAGGAAAAAACAAATAAATAAGGAAACCCATAAAATCTGATTTCATTTGAAAAATTTGTTTTGAAAACATTCAGGTTGTTCCACAGAACCCTTTACCATTCTGTCATCACTGGAAAATGGAATCAAGTGACTAACAGATAACTCATTCTGTGTAGAAACTTAAAATAAGATTTTACTATAGGTGCATATTTACATAAATATTTATCATTTGCTGCTTAAATGTCATTTGGGCTTTACACAAGACTCTAATACAATTTCTATGGGCAACTCCTGAAATACTGTGAATGAAAATTCAAAAGGAAAAAAAAATAGAGGTAGCAGAGGGTTGCATTGTAGGACACTCTTCTCTCCCTAGGAAACCATATGGAGATTGAAGATGATGTCACAGGGACCTTTGGCATAGATGTTGACAGTTAAAACCCACCATATTTGAACAGGTATCTCTGTTCCTTCATTTTTTCTCATGATAAAGTGGCAGGAGAGATGGAAGTGGTGGCAGGTGGGTGGGGAACATAGCAGTAGCTCAAAAACTTTCCTTAGTACAGCTATTCCTCCCATAAGAAGAGTCTACATCTTATATTCATCTTGTCAGAAGAATATTTGTCAAAAGAAGTAACAATGGTGCTTAAACTATGGTGTGCATAAAAGCAACCTTGGAAAACTGGCAAAAATCCATACTCCTGAGCCTTAACCCCAGAAACTTGGATTCATTAAGACTGAATGACGACTCTAAGCCTGCATTTTTTAGAAAGGTCTCTAGGCTACTCAGATGTAATGCTTATGGACTGCACTTTCATAATTTAGACCCAAGTGTTAGATATACTTAACTCCAATGGCAATGCTTCTCTCTGCCAGCGTTCCTCCATACATCAGGTGGCACCTTCCCAGGTTCAATGATGGCAATGGTTAATAGTTGAATGCTGTAGTGAGTGGGTAATAGATCTGAAAGATTTATTGAGTCATACTATATGAAGTTATATGCAAAACTGTAAGGGACTTAGCAACACAAAGACATAAGCCATGTATATGATAGCTTTGGATCAGAGCATGCAGCTATAAACAAAACATGGAGAAGACATTCTAATAAACTCCTATTCAGACTTCACCAACCAGATATATTGCCTTTTCCCTGAAGACTTTCCCAAATTTCCCCAAACCCTCAGTACTTTGTTCATCCCAGGAGCTAACACGTGGGATGAAGGTTTGACTAAGGGGTCATTTTTCCATGGGCTTAAATTTAGACTTGTGACATAATCTCCAAAAGAATTTCTTTATATTGTCACAGAAATACACAGACAAGAAGAAAAACATTAATTACACATTAAATTTTCACAGCATTTCAATTTCAGTCCTAACTATTATTAGCTTTAAATTTTATATCCTTAATAAATTTTGGATTTATTTTGTGAATAGGACGATTATGTGACATTATATATTTTGTAATTTTGATTTAGGTTCTTCAATTTTTAGTGTACTGAGAACCCCTAAGGTGAATATAGATATGACCTTGCACCCCTCTAGATTTTTGAAAGGTCTTGATTCATTTCTCTATTATAGGCTTTATTATCATATTTAATGATGCCTGCTCTTATCTTCTCCCTAAATGCACTCTGACCTTCTATATAGCAGGGTTTACATCTTATATTCATCTTGTCAGAAAAATATTTGTCAAATGAAGTAACAATGGTGCTTAAACTATGAGGTGCATAAAAGCAACCTTGGAAAACTGGCAAAAATCCATACTCCTGAGCCTTAACCCCAGAAACTTGAATTCATTAAGACTGAATGAAGACTCCAAGACTGCATTTTTTAGAAAGGTCTCTAGGCTACTCTAATGTTATACTTATGGACTGCACTTTCATAATTTAGACCCAAGTGTTAGATATACTTAACTCCAATGACAATGCTGATCAACTGGTTATGGCACTATCCAAGGAAGCTTTGGGACGAATTACAGGGCTGCACTGGATTGCAATGGGAGAGAATTCTAAACCATAGACATAAGTTATAGTCAGAATGAATTTTGCTGTGTATTGTCAGCACTGATTTAAACCAAGAGGCAAGGAGGAAACTGTTACTCAGTGTCTTCTGTGAGTTAGAATCTATACTAGATACCTTATCTACAAAATCATTTGTTACTCTTCCTGGTGCAATGAATTAGGCAGGAACAGAGAAGTTAAATGATTTGGTTAAGGTGATACAGTGGTTCTGGGATTTAACTGCTCCTGATTATAGTCCATGTCTTTTCCATTCATAGTAAAATTGAGAGGTTCCTTCATGACAGACTGAAATTATTTCTGACTAAGAATCTGATCTGTATAGTCAGGTTGACTATCTACAGTACGAGGTCTTTTATGGTTTTCTTAATGAATTTGTCAAGGACTTTCCATTTTATTATCCTGGTTGACTGATGAACTATCTGACTGAGGCTGGAAGTCTGAATTAGAGATGATTTTGCCAAGAGCCTACACACTGGTAGGGTTCAAAGGACTTTTCTATTACTATATACGTCAGTTTCAATGTAAAAAAAAACTTTAATGTTTTCAAATATTCTGTGCTAACCTGTGCAATATAATTTTAGAAAATTGGACTCTGAATCTGGCTACTTGGGGTTTTAATTCACATAATAAAAGTATTTTAAAATATTTTTAAAAAGCAGATGCAGTCCTTATGACTGGCTATGAGAACTCTATGAGCATGTTTGACATTATTATGCTGTTTGTTAGGAAAAGAAAACAAACAAAAGAGATTGAGAAATCAGTTTTACATTTGTTAGAACTATCTAATTGTTAAGATAAAAGTTGAAATAATACAGCAACAATGACAAATGTACACATGCATTCATACAAATAAACACAGAATAGATTAACTTACAGATACTCGATGTGCTAGGGAGAGATTTCAGTCATTCTTTGGAAGTCAGATAATAGAATTACAGAAATTCATTAATTCAGCTGAGTGCACCGCAAGCCAAGAATTGTGCGAGGCATTATGAATAATCAAGTGTATAAGACATGATCCTCTACCTTCACTGAGAGCATTATCTTGTACAGAAAATAAGTAAACCTATGGGTCACATTGTGTTATCCTGAAAGCACAGAGACTGAGAGGTGGAGAATCTAAATCAGAATTGGGGATTTGGGAAGTTGTCTCAATAGAGGTGATGTTTGGATCAACAAAAAAAGAATAAAGGAAAAAGCATCTCAGATGAAAATATCAACCTGTGAGGAAATACAAAGGCGTGGGACAAAGGACACATGGGCAAGCCATGAATGTTCAGTATTATCTGGGTAAGAGGTGCTATGGGTTGGAAGCTAAGGCTCAGGGATCTGACAGGGACTCACTGATTACATATCTGGGTGAGCATGGACTTCACATCCTTGGTCCTCTGCTTCTATGCATTTATAATTTCATGGGGCTTAAATTCTTGGTTGATTTGGTTTCCTGCTGTAGTCCATCCACAAGCCTGCTCTACCTATAGCTGTCCTCCTCTCAGTTGAGGGCCACATCTTACTTTCAGTTGCCCAGGTAAAAAAAAAACAACCCAGAAGCACACAACCACTATCTTTCTCAATCAAACCTTCAACCAAATTTCCATCAGGAAATCTATAATCCCTATCTTCAAAAGATATCCATAATCTGGCCACTTTCTCTCACATTTATGACTACCCTCTAGTTCTAGTCACTATCATCTTCCTCCTAAACTATTAAAATAATCTTCTGACTGGCCTCTAAGCTTTAACTCTTGTTTCTCTACCATCTGTTTTCAGCACAGCAGCTAGAGCTGTGCTTTTCAAATATAAGTTGCCTTCTTTAAAACAAAACTTCTTAGAATATACTCTATAAAAATTAGATAGCTATGCAAATAAAGAAATCTATTGCAGATTCTTCATAGTGGGAAAAAATGGAAACACTGAACATTTATTAAAAGTTGAAAACAAGTTATCTACATCATAGAATATAATACTGTAACAAAAGGAATAAATTAGGACTATATTAGTTTACTAGGAGGCATTTCATAAAATAGATTTTTGAAGTAAGATTCAGTATAATATAGTTATAACATCGCCACATATATTTTTAGGTGCATGCATATATATGTTTATATGTGCATGCATATTTGTCCTATATGATTAGAATAATGCCTAAGGATGCATACATTATTTATATAAGTTAAGTGAAGAGATGAATTATGTAGATGAAGAAGAGACATGCAGAAATTATCTGTTGCTAATCCCAACAATCTTACCCTGTCAGCAGGGGTCCAGTTGAGATTCTGCAAATGAGAGGCATTTGTATATGACTTGGAAGACAGAAGAAAAAAGAAGCCATTTTTCTTCTCTGACAGTGTCTGTTAGTTGTGTGGACAGACTTCATTGTGAATTTTTCTATGGCTTCTTAGAAAGTTCCTGAAATCATTTATTTGGGTGGGCAAGCAGCTGAGCTGATTAACAAGTGGTTCCTGCAATTCTTGCACTTGCTAATTTCCTAAAAGGTAGTCTTGGTTCTACCTGACTTTTACTCTGTAGGCCCCCAAGTGGTTTTGGAAACATCTAATTATCTTTGATAAATCCGTTCTTGGTAAAATACCAATATTATTTCCTTTTTCATGATTGAACCAGTTTTCTATTGTTACAATGGTGGTGAACAACCTCAAAATCTAATGGCTTAAAACTATGAATACCTATTTTTCATGAGTCCATATATCTGCTATTTCTTCAGGTCTATCCTGGGCTAGTCTGATCTTATTTGAGCTCATTCATGTATCTGAGGTCAGCAGGTGTATCAGTGGAGGCAGATGGTCTAGGATGGCTAGCATAGGATGATTTCCTTCCACATGGTCTCTCATCCTCCATTAGATTTGCTCGGGTTTCTCATATGAGAGCTACATAAGTCCAAGAGAGAAAAGGGAAGCATGCAAGAACTGTTGAGACCTACACTTAAAATTTTTCATTTGATCAATTCTTCCACATTCTACTGGCTAAAATAAGTAAGAAGGTCAATCCAGATTCAAAGCAAGGGAAATAAATTCTATCTGGTAAAGAGAGTGCAGACACATTGCAAAAAGTACATTCAAAGAGGAGTAAAGAATTAGAGATTTTTTTGTTATCAGTTGATAACATTGCCCAAACCCTGTAACAGAGTGGTAAAGAGATAGAGAGAAAGAAGGAAGAGAAAGGATGCAAGAAAACAAAACACACAGAAAAAAACACATTGCCTATGATATAATCTCACTTATCTATTTATATAAAATTTAAAATGTTTAGATGTGTATGCATAAAGAAAAATATTAAACTTAAATGGTTTAAAAGAAAAAAAAGTAAAATATTTTAATCCAGGTGATTTCTGTACAGAACAGGAATGTGAGTGCACTCCTAAGGCAAAGGTTGTAAGGAATGAATGAGTTTAGACTTTATATGAAACAGAGAGAAGAATAAGTTAGCTCCTTGGAGAATTAGAAAACAGCATTATGAACAAGGGGAAGTCAGTAGGATTCAGAAAATACAGGACTTTGTGAGTTAGAGTAAGATGGGGAGTCATGGAAGGTTTTAGTAGGGGATTATTAGATTTATATATATCATTTCATCTGCTGGCTTGAGAACATAATATAAGGAGACATGAGAAAAGATGAGACATGGCATAGGAGACTATTTTAGTAGTCAGGTGAGAGATAATCATGGCCAGAAGATTAGTGTTATTAGTGGAGATGGTGAGAACTGCATGGATTGGGATCTGTTTTGAGGTAAATTTGACAAGGTTTACTGATGTAATTAATGGACTTGGGGGAAAAAAGGAATCGTGTAACTCCTAGATTTTAAGCTTGAAAAATATAGCGCTCCTGCAGCTGTTAAGTCAGATGACAAAGTTTGAGGGATTAGCAGACTTGAAAGAAAAAATAATCATGTGTTCTCTTTCGATCATGGTAAATTTGAAGTGATTATTAGGCACCTAAGTGGAAATAAAAAGAAGAAAGTAGGGAAGTCAGTGTAAAGTTTCAAGGGGCGGTGGGGCTTGAAAGTCATTCTAAAGATTCTATTCAATGGCACAGGAATGGTTGAGATAACCTAGGAAGATTACAGGACAGAGAAAAGAGAAGCTACCACGTAGAGTTCCATCCAAAGAAGATGAAAAGAGGCAAGTGAATTAGTCTACCACGTAGAGTTCCATCCAAAGAAGATGAAAAGAGGCAAGTGAATTAGAGTAAAACTAGGATAGTAAAGTGTCACAAAATCCAAGAGGCATAAGTATGTAAATGAAGATTGAGTTATCAAATATATTAATTGATGGGGGATCAAGTTCAATAATAATGAAGAGGAGATCGTTGATCTGACATTAGGGGCCACCTTAGCAAGAACAGTCCATCTAACCGATGAAAAAAAGAAGTGACAATGGTGGCAGTGCTGTGTGTTGCTGTTATGGCAACAGCTACCAGACACTGCTTTTCAGAAACTTTGCTGGGAAATTTGGCAGATACGGGGTTGTAAGGAGAGGGAGATGTGTTTTGAAGACAGGGTTATTTTTAGACATATGATATGTAAATCATGATCCCTCACTCATGCAGATGACCCAATAAAAATGAAGAAATTTATGATGCAGGAGATAAAAAAAGGATCATGAGAAGGAGAAAATAAATAGGATCCAGAGAAAAATGGAGCCATTGGCTTTCAATAGAAGCAGAGTCTCTTTCATAGCAACAGAAAGGAAGACCTGTTGAAGGCAAAATGAAGGAGCTCCTTCTTATTTGTATCAGTAAGGAAAAGGCAAGGTTGTCAGGTAAGAATGATGACAGGAATGCATGTAGGAAGGTTGGGGAACTGTGAAATAATCTTCTTTTGTGAGATTGGAGAAGCACATATACTTGGGCAATATGTCACATTTGTTTGAAAGTACTGAGGATTTCAGAATTTTGATTATTAATGGAATATAAAGCCAATCAGCCTGATTTTGTAATTTTCTTCAGCTTGGTCCATTTCTTAGGTGCATGAAGAGGAGTAGACAATTATTTTCTTTACTTAGAATTGGAATCTGTTTAGGAGGAAAGGAATGCAAGGGTGTTATGGGTGTTTGTAAAGAGTAATTATATAACAGATAATGGAGTCTAAGCTGTAATGAGGGAAGTGAGGGCAAGGCAGGGTGATTAATATTTAGAAAATGACCAATGGATGAAGTTCTCAATAAAATTAAAAAAATAGCTGGACATGGAAGATGATTCATAGGAGAGGCAAGTAGGAATGATGATAAGCGGCAGTCATGGGGTAGTGGGCTTAAATTTGGTATTTCAAATTATGTGTGATTGTTGTAACCATGGAAGTGGGTGGTTGTGGGATGGGGAGGTATTGGTGTAGGATCATTAAATGAATACAGAAGTCACCAAGAATAGAGTAGAAAAGAATACAGTGAGTCAGGTGCTAAAATAATCAATGAACTTGGAGGAGTAAAAAGAGATTCTCAGAGGAGACCAACGGTGAAAGGAAGTGGGTGTGAAAATCTGGTGTCACAAGCATCCAAGGATCTTGAATATTTTAAGAATAATGAAGAAGACATAATTTGGAAGTAGAAATGGGAGCAAGTTTATCACCTGGGTTTCTTGAAGTGTTTCCTGGACAACAAACAGCCTTTACTGGAGAGGATTGCTTCTCTGGTGGCAAGAGATGTTCCATTTTCCTCAGGGAACTTCTTGGGGCAGCTGCAGTAAGGGAACCTGTGACCTGAGTGGAGGTATCAGAGGACAGTCCGGTTCAGGGAATGTGAGAGAGATGGTTGATGCTATAGGAGCATTTGCCAGTGATTGGTAATGAGCTCCCAAAAGCACAGAGCAAAGATTTGGACCAGACTGAGCATTCAATAGAGCATCATGCAGGTGAAGCCAGTGATGCTGGATAACCTGGGAGGTGTAGGTATCTGCTGTGTTGAGGATGTGAGTCATGAACATCTGTGCTACATGCAACATTAAGGAAATTGGGTAACCAGTTCCAGTTGCAGGTCGGGAGCTCCACAATCTATTCTCTCCAGCAACTTTTCAAGAGGTGAGGTGGCCAAGAGTTGAGCAAACATGTCTGGAAGAAATTGTTTTCTTAGGCAGCTAGGAGTATGAATGCTTATCTACTTTTACAAAGTTTTGTAATTTTTAAATATACTAAATTCCTTAAGTGCAGAGTCTATACCAGGTTGTTCTTTGCGCCTTTGGCAGCACATAGCCCAATGTTGCTCTCATTTTTGATGCTTAATAGACAGTTTATTCATTTAAAATGCATATAGTATTCATGATGAATTAGGAATAGTTTGAAGCACTTAAAAAATATTAACCTGTATAATCCTTAATAAGGGTTATTATCTCAAAGTTACCAAGTAAGTAACAGAAATACACAGAAGTTATAAAACTTATCAAAGTCATAGCCCCAAGGAAGTAGCAGAGCGGGGATTCAAACCCGCCCTGTCTGGCTCTGAAATTCATGCACTTAACTATTAGCCTAGGCTAATGAGAAAAAGAATGAAGGCATGTGAAGGAGCACTGAAAAACTTTGCTCAAAGTTCTCTTGTTTAAAAAGAAAGGAGCTAGTTAGTTTATCATTTTATAAATCTCCTTATCATAGATGAGGAGGCTGAGATTCAAAAAAACACTCAGCAACTTTCTAAAGTGTACTGAGCCAGGGTGGTAGAAGAGGGGCTCACACCAGGATTATTAGACTCAAGAGACAAACATATGACTAGGTTATAATGTTGCCTTTACTGTAAGAGGACCAGAACTATGTCAATTAATGGGGAAAATGACACATTCTGAATCAGTTGAAAGTGATAGAAAAATAATACAAAGTTTGTGAAAATGTCATCTGTAAGGAATAAAACTCATCAAGGCAGAAAGGGCCCCACTATGTGGGCAAATTACTCTCTACTACTTAATCCCAGCTTCAGGCAGATCGCCTACTCACATCAGGGCCAGATGCAACTCTTGCTCTTGGTGACGGACAGAGCTCTCCAAGGCAGGGAGAAGGAAGGGAACTGGGGGCACGTGCCCAGCTTCTCATTCTGAAATCACCAATGAGTTAGTCCATCTTCCTGGTTTAAGTGTGCTAAGGTAGCTCCTCCTACATGAAGGTAACATCAGAAGCGGGTGGGCTCCCCCAACACAACACAAGGAAACAAGAGTCCCCAGCGAAAACTGGCTTTGTGGTATTTTAATCATTGCTCTCTGGTGTTAACAACAAAATTCAACCAATTAAATCTGAAGATCTGGTTTGCTTTATCAAGCGCTTAATGAATGGGGTAGCACCCAATCCAGTAAGTAGAGAGATCTTCCTGGAGTTGTACAAAATGGAAGGTTTTTATAGGCAGGAGGGTGGGACAAGGACTTTTGTTATTAGAAAAATGAAAGAAAAGATTGTTTCAGGCCAGGACAGCTTCTTTTTTGGGGGTTTAACACTGGCAAGCTAGATATTGAGTCTTCTACATCATATTGTGACTTTTATTGTGGAGTTTAAATGGCCAACTTAATTAACACTTAAGAAGAAAATGCAGATTTTGGTCATTAGAGTTTTCATGACCTTTCTCTTTCGTTCACTTGGCAAATTACTGTCCATACTTACAACTCTTGCACAAATATCTTCCTCCTAGAGACAGCTGATCCCTATATGCTGCCCATGCCCCAGTCTTTCCCTGGCCATTCCACTTCAAATCATTGCTCTGTATTACCTCTGAACCAAGTATGTGCTTTGTACCTTGCATGTGCACACACAACTGTGCATTCTAAATTATTTGACTTTCTTTCTCTGAGGTCCCTGGTGGTATTAAGAGATGTGAAAAATGATAAAGGGAAACCTCACTGACATGGCATCAGGAAGTCTGCAGGGGGAGCTCTAACAACAACCCTCCTGGTCAGTTGCAGACCCCATAGGAAGAAAGAAACACACACCCTTGGACTCACACTATTTTGGCTGCTTTACCATCCAGCAGGAGCCTGGCAACACCCAGCCAATGAGTCGCCACAACACATGGGACTCCCAGTTTCCTCCATTGGACATTTTGCTTAGAATATCCACCAAGTCTTCCTTTCTTCTATAAAACAGCTCCCTCTTCTTCGTTCCCCAGACATGCTTGTGGTTTTACCATAGCTTGCTTGACCTGAACTGTAATATTCTGCTATTTTGGAATAAATCCTTTTTGCTGGTAAAAGAACTGATGGCTTTTATATTTTACAGTTAGCAGAGGTGAGAGCCTTTTTGTGTTTATATGCTTGACATCAAATAGAGGTCTCAGCATATATTAGGCCCCTCACACTGGATTTTTGATTGAATGATCAAATTATGAGGATTGTATTGAATTCAATGAGATCTTTAATGTAGTACCAGAGGATACACAAAATTGATTCTTTTACAGTATAGATGAGAAAACGGCAATAAGTTATAAGGAAACCAATGAAACAACAATATACCTCTTCAAAGAGCAGTTGCATTTCTTGTTTTAAAGGTGAAAAAAAATCGTGTATATGAAATGAAATCTTAGATTTCACACACACACACACACACACACACATATATAAAGAGAATATATTAGATACTTATAAAATGATTAATCTTACTGATGTTCCATGTGTTTAGTTGTCTGTTGTTGGGGAGTAAACATTCCCCTCTTTCCTTCAAGGGTCTTCTAACTGGTCTAAGAATGAAACTGATATGAGACAGAACAGTAGAAAATCAAACAAGAGTTTAATAAGTGTATATGTCCTGTATACCTGGGAGAGAACCAGGAAAACTGAGTAACTCCCCAGAATGGCTGAAGCCATTACCTTAAACACCACCTTCAGCTAAAGACCAGAGGTTTGGGAATCAGGAGACAGTTATGGGAGGTGACCAGGAGACCACAATAAAAAAGGGTAAGGTTGTCATGCAGATTGAAGTCCCAGAATTCTCTACTGATAAGTGTCTAGAGATTGAGTCACCCCCGTCTTCCTGGTACAGGAGGGAGACACCCTTGCAAATGGAAATTTCTCTTATACAGGTAAATGTCTCTTACAAACTGGTAACTACTACTCAGTTTTCAGAGCTTCTCCTGTGTCTGAAGTTTCTTAAAAATAAGCAGCTTAAAAGAATCCATGTGCCACAAAGGCATATCTTGGGGTGGTGAAATTTGCCCCCCTATGCTGTAAAATGTCAAGAAAATGAGTGACATCTGCTGATTTAAAAGACTTAAACATTCTATCTCTTCCCTCATCTTTTTTGCTCACCCATATTCACATCAGGGAAAAACTTCTTTTTCCAGATGGTAGCATAAATTTTCAGGTCAAGTGATATTAAAAATAGATAATAGCCAGGACCCCATGAGTCTCTACAGAAAGACTAAACAGTCACAATGGGGACTGTCATTGTTTTGGTTTTCTTTATGAGCTTTTATGTACTCAGCTGCTTCTCAGGCAGACTTTTACTGCAGTGGGACCCGCATCGTTCTGAATTCCGGTTCCACTTCACTTCCCAGCCTTTACACTCAGCTCTGTGCCACACAAGTCAAGGGAAAAAGGTTCACAGCTGCACTCAAGTTCTGAATATGCTTCCCCCAAAGGAGCTGGCTTGGTTGGTTCCTGGAGTCAGAATGCTATGTGTTTTGTCTCTCGGTGCCCATGTTTATAAGTCCTCTGCTTTCTTAAGAAACTTGTATTGATAGAACAAAAAAAAAGTGTGAAGGGAAAAACCAAGTTATTTCAAATCAAGTTAAAAGGGTCAGCTAGTTTTGTTTAAAGCTTGTAGTAATTATTATTGATTCAGGTTAATAGTTATTCTTGAATAATAGGCTCAAAACACATCTCAAATGCTACTCCTCTCAGAAAGTTTTCCCAAGCCCTCCAGCAAGTAAGTGAACTCATTGTTTGCACTTTCTAGAGTCTCATCCTTTTCTCTGCATTGATTGTAAGTCTATGAAGAACTTGCTCCATAGAACTTTCTGCATCTAGTTCTTCTTTTTCAAAGCTGATCACAAAGAAAGGAGGTACTCAATTCATACTGGCTAAATTTTATTGAAGTAATCTGTGAGATGTTCACAATTCTGATACTACTTATATAGAAACATTGAATTATTAATGTTGAATTCAGAACTATCCATTTGTCATTTTAATAAAATGACCTCTCCTTTTATTACCAATGCTTATTTATAATGCTCATGCTTAGAATTACTACAAAAATCAGAGGATGGCAGCTCAGATTATGAATAGAAATAAAACCATGTAATAAGTAAAACATTATCTAAGTTTCATAAAAGTTCATATAGAGGGACCCAAGAGATATCTTGTAGAATTTTCTCACTTCATAGATGAGAAATAGGAGGCTTGAGAAGTGTGACTCATGCCAGATCACACAGTGAATCAGTGATCGACTCTAGGCTAAACTGAGGTTTTAAGAGAAGCATTACCTAATGCAGTCAGACAGCTGTGAGTTTTCTTGAACCTTCATTCCAACTGTGTTACCCTGAGCAAATTAGTCAAAATCCCAAAGATTCACTCTGATATTCTGATTTATTATTAAAAAATGTATATTTGATCCTCCTCTTCCCTTTGGCACAGAGCTCCTTAATTCCTTGGAATTTCCTAAGTGATGACAACAGTAAAGATCTTTTGTTATGTTAATGAGGTGACTTTGGGAAAACAGCTAAGGATGGGGCTGTTTGCTAGGGGTGCCAACCACTTTCAGTCCAGCCCACCTGATCTCCAGAGGGCAGAGTGGCTGGAGTTGGTACTGATTGCCAATGGACAATGACTTAATCAATCACACCTTATGCAATGAAGCCTCCATAAAAACCTAACAGCACAGGGTTCGTGGAGCTTCTGGGTTGGCAAACATGGAGATTTTGGGAGAGCGGTGTGCTAGGAGAGAACACGGAAGCTCCTCTCTTTCCCCACACCTTGCCCTGTGCATCTCTTTCATCTGACTGTTCTTGAGTTTTATCTTTATAATAACTGGTCATCCAGTAAGTAATATGTTTCTCTCAGTTCTGTGAGCTGCTCTAAGAATTAACTGAAGCCAGAGAAGGGTTCAATCTACTGTGGTCTTTCAGAAGCATAGGTGGCAACCTGACTTGCAACTTTCTAAAGTGGAGTGGGGGGTAGGGGTGGGCGGTATGTGGAGGGGGGCCAGGCTGGTAGGGCTGAGCCTTGAACCTATGGGATGTGATGCTATCTCTGGGTAAATAGTGTCAGAAGTGAATTGAATTACAGGTCATCCAGCTGGTGTCAGAGAATTGTTTGGTGGTGTGGGGACACTCACCTCCCCTCCAAAGAATCAGAATTGGTGACCAGAAGTTTTACTAATTTTTGTCATCCATAACATAAGGCGATAATGCCAGTTCTGCACCATTTGTAAGAGGACGAAATGACACAACATATAGTAAAGCATCTGGGTCTCAGCAGTAGATTCTCAGTAATCATGAACTACTATTAGAAGGTTAATACCTCATGTAGTTAAGGGAGCTGCCATATGTATAGGTTCTGGTAGTCAATCTGTATTTTCCTGTCTAATCCTTTCTTAGCATTTGATACTCATGGTCAAACACGAGTGCTCTTGTCAAGCAAGCGTGGCTCTTTTCCCCTAAGAAGTATGTGCAACAGACACATCAATTGCCAACGAGTAGAAAGACACCCAGAGACTTCAGGAGGAACTACCCTAAATACACATGGCACTCACACTGCTGTTGATTGTACCACGGGTGACATTGGCCCAACCTGGGCAATTGGACTTTCTAAAGAATGAAAAATGAAGACACTGAGAGTGAGTTGATGAGCGTGGTGAGTGGTGGACTCCTGAATTAAGAAGCCATGTAGAGTTGGGTCCAGGGTTGGCAATGTAAGTTAAAGCCTCAGAGGGTTTTGGGAGAAGAGAAGCTGTGAGTGAAAAGAGAAATTCAGGTCAGACTAAAGCAAGAGAATGAGGGCCAGAAGGACAAACAAAGGAGACATAGCCATATAGCCCTTGGGAAAGTGAGACTGACTTTGACCCATGAGATGTTTCAGTATAACCATCACAGTAAAGCGTGCTTCACTTCTGCTAGCCTGAGCAGATTATTTTCCTGGCAACCAGAATCTCATGTCTAGAACTGTGTATTAGTGGTAGAAATAACTTTTCAATGGCAAAAGGGGAAAAGAAATGACTCATTCCAAATAGCAGAAATATACTGGCACTACTCGCTATGAACGTTTACTTCTGTCTCTTTGAAATGTGACATCACTTAGCTTCTTTGTATGCTTACAGGGTTTTGGCACAGGAAACCACCCTTGCACCCTTCCCCCGCCCCACGGCTGGCCCCTTCCTTCTCGCTCCTTCTCTGAATTCTTGAATGGTGACCATGTGAGCTGCCACCCAAATGTGTGGTCCGTGCTGGCCTTTGAAGATTGCCATAATGATCTTTGCTGACTTCTGCCCTGTGCTTTTATTTGGAACCCCTGGGTGGCTGTTTGCCTTCCTAAATGTTAGCAGACTCTGAGCTGATGAGTTTTAAGTGCCTGCAGTGATCAACACCAGGTCTTTTCTGATTAGTGACTTTCAGTGTTTCATTTACTTTATATATGGGAAAATGAAATGGAAAATGTCAACACTGAGAGCATCCCGCGTCTGTCCCTCCTTCTTTTTCTCCTTCCCTTTCATTCGCTCTCACTTAATTCCACTTTCTCACAGTTTTGAACATAGCTGTGTGACGATAATAAAAACATTCAAGTTGTCTCCATGGTTTCAATGTTATATCCATTATAGAAAATTCAAAAAGTAAGGGTAATACAAAGAAAAATAAAAGAATTTTACCACATAGAACAATTAGGATTAACTTTTGGGTTCATCTCTTTATCTTCCTACCTTTGTCTCAAATACATAGGTAAATAAATAAATAGATACAGAGAGGAACTGGTATAATATTCCATATATACACTTTTTATTTTCTGTGTTTATCTCTTCATATATCAGAAGCATATTTTTCACAGTTAAAATTCTTAGAAATCATTATCCTTAATGGCTGAATTTTATCATATAGATACACCACAACTTATTTAATCAATTATGTGCTTTAGCCAATAATTTTGTCTTATTTTTTCAGATATATAAAAGTGTAATAATACATGTTTTTCTTGTCTTTTTAAACAAAGATTAAATACATAATTGGTGTTCTACAGGATAAATCAAGCAAATTTATAGGGTTGTATGGTCTAAAGTTTTAAGAGATCTTGATATGTACTTTGAGACTATCTTCCAGAAAATTTATTCCAAGCTAAATTTAAAGATACTATTAAAAAATACATACCTCAAGTGTAAGATCGTTATGGGTGATCATTAATTATTAATTTTTCCTGATAAATTATTAATGAGAGCAAATAAACATGAAAAAATATCCTGTTACTATATAACTCAATTGAAATGTACCCTAAAGGCATTTACAGAATTGTAGTGAGCCTTGCCAGAGAGAATTTCTTCTTGAAAAATAGTTTCATGCTCCAAGAGACGATTAATGATCCATATCAAATGATTTAATGATTCATATTAAATCAAGACAAACTATAAATTTCAAAACAATTTTGTCAGTAAAAGATATACAACAATAATATTCATACCTTTGGGTGGTAAGAGTGAATAGGCTCAGGCCTTGATGTCACATAGATAGGGAGAGATCAATACTGTTTGAAGGTAAAGAAAGGATATTGTTTTCTAGTTAACAGTGACAGTGTAAACATATGTATCACCTTATTTTTCTTACTTTCTTAACCTTTCAAAAGAGATTACTCTTTGTTTTTCATACATTAAATGGAATCACAGCCATACATACAAAGAGAACAAAATCTTTATGGACTAAGAGAAAATCCACAGTGAGGAATAAAAGCTAAAAAACACATTTGTACAGAGTTAGCAATTTTGTGTTCTCCACGTGTAATGGCATCTACTACTTATGGCATTATAGAACACTGTATATGGAAGTTTGCCCAACCAAAACTGAAACCAAACACACACACACACACACACACACACACATACAAAAATGGAGTGTAGTAGGAGACCGGTATTAAAAGGTGGGACCCCAAATGCCAGTGTGTTTTACATAAAGGATAAATCATTAGTAGGAGACTGTGTAAAAATTGTGAAATGAGAAAATTTGCCCTACTTAATAATTTGTAAATTAGTGACTACAAGATGGAAAACTCTTGGGTTAGGCAGGCAAATTCATGCTACCTATGTGTCTAAACCTCACCCAGATGATTTAAAGTGCAGTGAAGTGATAATGTTCAGAAGCCCTGGGAGAAGCAAACCCAGTTCATCTCTGCAGACATAAAATTTCAATCAGGGGCTCAAATTCAACACTGGATAAAGATCCAAGAAAAATTAGCAACTTCCAAAAAAAAAAATCATAAAACATGCAAATGAACAAGCCACCCTGAATAATAGCTTGGGGTTGAGGTAAGGACTTCAGACAACAGAATTTAATTTGCAAACACTTCAGATATTTGAATTATTAGAGTTTATATCTGTAAAGAAGTTAAAGAGAAGCTTGAAAACATGAACAAGTTGGAGAGGATATAAAGGAAATAAACTTTGAAATTGAATGAAATAACACATCAATGAGTGAAAATGTAATAATAGAAGTTAAAAGCTCAATGGAGAGATTAAGAACAGATTATACATTTGCATACCCATGCTCATAGCAGCATTATTCAGAAGAGAGAAAACTTTTGGGCGGATGCAACCCAAATGTCCATGGATGGGTGAACAGATAAACAAAATGTTGTAAAAACATGCAATAGAATATTATTTAGCTCTAAACAGGAAGGAAATTCTGGCACATGTAACAACATAATGAACCTAGTGAACTTTAAGTGAGATAAACCAATCACAGGAAGACAGATAATGTGATTCCACTTATACGAAGTACCTAAAGTCCTCAAATTCACAGACCCAGAAAGTAGAGTGGTGATGACCAGGGGATGAAAGGAGGCAGGAATGAAGGCTTGTGTAATGAGCACCCTTTCAGTTTTTTTCAAGATGAAAACAATTCTGGAGGTTGGTTATGTAACAATGTAGTATACGTTACTGAATTGTGCTCTTACAAATGGTTAGGATAGTAAATTTTATGTTATGCATATTACATATAACCAATTAGAATTTTTTAGAAGAATATATAATACACAACTGAAGACAGAGTTATTAAAGTGGAATACGGAGCTGGAGAAATGAGCTATAATGTGGCTCAGACATGAAATAGATAGACAGGTGAACACTATGGAGAGAATTTAAGAGACAGAGGACAATATGAGAAGTTCTAGCATGTTCTTTCAGGGTAACAGCAGGACATTATAAAGAACAGGAAAGAGGGAACATCAAAATGGTAGAAATTGAAAACATCACAGAATTGTTGAAAAATACCAATCTGCAGATTCAAAAAGCACAATCAATCACAAAGCAGGAAAAACTGCAGGAAATCCTCACTTAGAAACATTTAAACACCATGATAAAGATATTTTAGAAGCAGCCAGGGAAAAAGAGACCAAAGACCTACAAAGGGGTGACTTTGGAGACAGAGAATAATTAAGAGCAGTAATTAAAGACAAAAGATTGGAAAAATCTTTTGCTATGCTGATAAAAATAATACTTGTCAACTTGACACTGTATACATATGTAAATGATCTTTTAAGAATGAGAGTAAAATGAAGTTGTTACAGACATAAAAGTAACAATTTACCAGGCATTAAATTCTGAAAAAGGCAAATACTTCAAGCAGACAATGATCTTGGATAGAAAATCTCATATACAAGACATAATGGCAAGAAAATATATTGGTAATGTTGTGGGTAATTGTAAACAGATACTGACTGCATAAAATAATGATAACATTTAATTTTAGTTATCACTGTTTGTGGTTGTCATTATTATTGTTTTGGAAGACAGTGAAGATACTAATTTTAAACTTGTTAAGTCAAGGATACCTGGTCAAATAATTCCTCTAACTACTAAAATAGCATGCGTGGATACATTATTTCCAAATAAGTGGAGGAAAAAAACGGAGGGAGAAAAAAATCTGTCAGTCAACCCTAAAGAAGGCAAAAAAGGAATGGAAGTCAGAGAAAAATGGAGCAGAGAGAAAGTACATAATAAACATCATGCAAACAAGATAGTGACCATAAAAAAGGTGCAGGACTTCAACTATCTAGTAAGGAATTAAAATCAAAATCCCACTGAAGTTATTTAAAGGAGATATGTGTAAAATATTCAGAAAGAAAAAAGTTTGAATTCAAAAGATGGATAAAAGATACGCCATGCAAGTATAAACAAAAAATGTTGGTTTAACTATATTAATATCAGGTAAAATATATTTAGACACAGAGGAATAGAGATTAAAATTTTATGAAGTTCAATAACTCTAGACAATATATTATTTAGGATATTATTATATATTTCATATATTCCTCATATAGCTATTCCATACTTATATATATATTTATATTCCACAAAGGAAAAACAAGAAAATTATTAGGATGAAATTTAGATTAGATGTTAACTCTGGTGGCAGCAGTGTGGGGGGAATCAAACTGGGGAAGGACAGAAAAAAGACTTCTGGGTACCAGTAACATATTTTTTAGTCAGCATTATATGTGTAAATGAAAATGTATTATTTTTACTCAAAATTTATGTTTACATTTTATTCATTTGTATGTGTGTTTAAATGTAAAAATTAATATGCTGAAGGAAAGAATGTTTTCTTTAGATTGATATATGGAAGCTACTATGAAATATATATTGGTACATTTGAGAAAGAAGCAATAGACAGTCTCAGAAATGGGAAATACATGTAGTGAATATTAAAAAATAGGTTGGATAAAAACTAAAAAAGAAAAACAGCTGGTGGTAGAATTAATGTATCTGACACTAGAACTGAAGACCTAAATTGAACCTAGATTCATAAGAAGATGAAAAATATTCAAGACAATTCAAGAACATATGACATACTTTGAGAAACTATCATGCATCTACTAGATGGTTTGCAAAGACAGAAAAGTTATTTTTCAAATACAGAGAGAAATGCTTTTTAAAAACATATATTTGGATGCACCATTTTAAGTTGTAATTCAACAAAAAAAAGGGAGAATTTTAAACAATCTAAGAGAATACCCTCTGTAACTCTGGGGAGAGGAAATCCCAGGGCAAAATACCTCTAAAACTGAAATCAGTCAGAAAGAGGAATAAAGTTTAAACCCCATTTATTGCTTACAATCTGTGGTCTGGGACCATCTCTTTTCTGCTCTGGCAGAAGCAATCGAGACCTCTCCCTGACCTCTCAGGTTCAGATAAGCCCTTGGTCACTCAGGGAATTACCCACTGATATGGAGATTAACTATTGTCTCCACCCCTTAGGAACACCTGTTGATATACAGATGCACTAAAACCAGGTGAGATATTCTGGAAATATTACAATTTTATCCACACCTTCATAAATGGTCTACAGAGGAGTAAATTCAAATTGACAATAGGCTTCCATAAGCAATGATAGATCACTGAATACATGGGTTAATATGAACCAAGTAATCAGCATACATAACTACTGAGCTATGATTCTACACTCCTTCAACAGTGAAGGCAAATCAAATCGTGTTAAGATGCACAAAGGATAACAGGGAATAATTACCCATAGATTGTTGTTGTAAAAACAAAACACCAAAGGATGACTTTAGCAAGAATAAAAATGGGAGCATTGAATATTTAAGTTCTCAGTCTATTAGAAAGATACAATTCTAAATTTGTATCCTCCTAATAAGTTAGCTTCCTAATGTATAAAGCAGAAATTAATAGAACAAAAAGGGGAAGTAGATAAATTATAACCAAGTTTGCTAATTGTGTTATGTACATATTTCAGTGTTCTTATAGAATTTTGACTGCTTTACCTGGTTTGTGCTAAAAGAAATGAATTAAAATGTTCCATTTTAATGTGAATTTCAATTCCATTTATATGTGTCTTAAAGAATTCACCCTATGACACCACACATTTAATCACCAACAGAAACGCTTACATAATAAATGTCAAAAAACATGTTTGAGCATGTTCATAGGAGCATTATTTGTAAGGCTTCCACCCTGGACACAACCCAAGTGTATCCTCACAGCAGAAGGGATATACCATTTTGCTATAGTCATATAAGGGAATACTATATGCCAGAGAACACAAATGAAGCCCACATATGTAATGTTGAAGCAAAAAAGCTGAATAGTGCATGATTTCATTTATAGTCAATACAAACAGGCTGAACTCATCTATGGTGTTAAAAGTCAGGAAAGGGCTTATCTTTAGGAAGGAAGAGTTAGCGATTCCATGAGAGTATGGGGACATCTGGGTGTTGATAACATTTCTTCATTTGACTGGTGGTTACTGTATCATATTCACTTTGTGAAAATTCATGAAGTTGTAACAGGGGATTTGAGTAATTTCTATATGTTGATATGATCAAAATAAAATATCTTATTAACAAAATACATGTACATGTATATATGTATTACATATATGATTATATATATATATATATTTTTTTTTTAACGAAGTGGCAGTCTGTGGTCCCCTCTTCCAGTTTCACCCTTTCAGCTAGTTGACCTCTGAGAGCTGATGATTTTGTTATTACCTATAGGCCTCAAAATAATATATTTATTGCTACTTCTCACTTTTAAGTATTAAGTATTCTATGTAACTCTCAATAAATATTTGTTCACTGAATGAAGTTTGGGCTCTATTTATTGCTTTCTCTTTTTTCTTTGTTGTTTGTAATTGAAACATATATAGAGAGATTTATAAACTCATTATGATAATATATGTATTGGTAATAATGTGGCCTGTAAAAGACTCTGGTTTATTCTAAATTATGTAAGGTTGAAGGCATACACATACAACCACATTTTCATATTTTGAAGGTGACTGTCACTACACACATATACACTCATACACACACACACAATGTGGAACCACCCGCACTATGATTTTATAGGATTATCTCTATTGGTCATGTTTAAATGCATTTTCCCAAAGGTTTCCTGAATATCCCTTATGTGCTGACTCCTGGGAGAAGGGCTAAAGATGTCACAGGGATAAAGACAAAACCCCACCCTCGTGAAATAGCAAAGATGGGAGGGAATAGATAAGTGAGTAATTGGTGACAATGCCCTGCTGTAGGAAGCAAAGTGATGGAACCAGGTAGAGGAGCCCAGAGTACAGAAATGGGGCTCTGGTGGGCAAGGTGAGCTGTAAAACTTTTACCAGTGGGAGTGGAACTCTGCCTGGTCCTGGAAAAGTGAGTAACTATGCAAGGCAGAAGGGATTTCAGGAAGCCAACACAGAGAATGCATGGCAGATTTATGCTTAGACAGCAGAGTGGAGAGACTGGGAGAAGGAGGATCCACAGGAAGGGAGGTCACGGACAGGAACCACGCCCCCTCTGCTCTTTGTGCAGGGCTGGCCTCTCCACTGAGGCTGGACTCTCCTTGCTGGTGTGGTCTGGTTCCACGGTTGTACAGAAATAAGGCACATAATGGGACTGGCATGCCACAGTGGGGATCTACTTTTGCTCTATGAGACTGATGTGCTTAGAACCCAGTTCTAACAATGTGCAAGGTAAGAAAAACAGAGAAGCTGGAAGGAAAGAAAACTCCCCTGTACTGTGTGTCTGCTGCCTGCCTGGAACCTGGAGCAATTCTTTTGCATGTGTTTTTTCACTGCCTCTTAGCAGCAGACATTTATATTTGACTCTTTCCTTGTTTTCTCTCTCTCTTTTTTTTAAAAATATTGAGGTACATACAATAAAATGCACAAATGTTAGCTTACAGCTTGATGAATGTCGACACAGGTATAAACATTCATGGAGCTACCGCCCAGATCAAGATATCAAATATTTCTCACTAATTTTTTTCCCCTTCATCTATTTCACCCATCCTTCACCTCATCCTCTATGGCAACCGCCAGTCGGCTCTCCGTGTTTACATCAACTCTTTCCATTTTACAGATGGGGACACTGAGGCTAACAAAGTAGGTTAAGGCCACACAGCTGGTTGGACAAGGTGGCCAAGATGTTTGGGGGTTCCAAGCTGAGAACGTTTTAGCTTAATTGGTTCGGGGGGTGCAAATCAGTTGCTGCCTGTAGCTCAGTAAGAGTTAGTACTTTCCTGACATCTGAAATAGAGTCTGTGCAGCGGGGGAGGAATCAACATTTAAGTCGTCTCCCGCTATTAACTCTCTGGGCAAGGAAACACGCGTCTCCATTTATACTGCAAGTCTTGGCGGTCATGCTGGAGCATGTGTTTCTCTGTGTGCGTGGCAGGAGTCCACACGCCATGCTTAGGTGCACGTTAACATGACATAAATGTTAATGTCCTGTTCTAAAACCAAAGCCTGCGGGAGAGAGGAAATACCACCCCCGCGTACCCAGGGCCCGTGTTTGGATACTGCAGTCTATATTTTGACTCCAGAGTGTGATGACTATGTAACTTTTCACAAGGATTTCATTTTTTCCCTGTCAAGCCACATTATTTTAAGGGTGACAATAACTTGGCTGCAAATGAGCTGAAACCATCAAGGTGATAAATGAGTTTCTGGGGGAGGGAGGCATCGGCCCTGCCCACGCCTTTGCAGGACCACACACCTCTGTCTCTCTTCTACCTTCTTAACCGAACAATGTGTGTCCCAGACCTCCCCTAAGGCCCCTTCCCTCCCAGCCTCCTGCTCTTAAGGCAATAGAAAACCGAGAGCACTTGACTTTGGAAAATATACCGTATTTCACAGAGTTTGGGAAGTGGGGAGAAAGATTTGGTATTTTCTTCTGGCTGTTGGCAAGGATCTGATTTATAGAACTGCCGTTGAGACAACTCCACACCCAGTTTATTTTCTCTGTCAGCCAGGTCTGTCCCTGAAGTGGGACTGCCCATGGCCAGCTCAGTGGTCAACTGGTTCTTTGAACTGAAACCTAAGAGTTACATCCAGAAAGGCCTGGTGAGTTGGTGAGCTGGATTTCTTGTTGAGAAAGATGACTTTTGTTTCTTTCTTTAAATTAGGGGCTGGAGGACAGGTTATGTATGAGTTTTATATGCATAATTTCATTTCTGTTATTCTCATTTATGTCTCATGGCTAGGTTAAGCAATTTACTAAAAGATTCTGAATTAGAGTCTTCCAAGAGCTGTTGTATTCTGATCCATCTTTCCCGGCCTTCTCCTTTATTTTTGTTACTTGAGGTAACATCCATATTATCAGGAAGTACTGGGGCTTGCTGCCTTGCACATTCAACGGCAAAGAGACCCTCAGGAACAAGGCTTTGTGGTAGTAACTATGTATAAAGCATCTTAACAGTGTCTGGCTCAGAGCTATAAGCTTTCTATTTGCCATCAATATATTGTTGATATTTGATATTCATTTATTTGTATTTGCTAGTATATGATGCCTTGGGAGTGGGAAAGGAAAAGGGTGTTGAGGGCTGGATTGGCTCCACATTCTCATTTGGTGGTGCCTTGAAAGGAAAGTACAGAGGCTTCAAAAGCGGCTTAAAGACCTTGTATCTAATGGTAAACTAGCTGTGAAGTTAGAGAGAAGAGAAGCACCAATTGGTTAACTGAGACATGCCAAAAGGATATCTTCTTTCCCAGGACAGCTGCAGCAGAGATAGAGGTCCAAGGAAAAGAAATGTAGTCTACTGCATTCCTTTATTATTATTATGATTTTAATGCTGCAGGAAAGTTGCATTTAAGTTACTGGTTGTGGTTAAAACCCACTGACTAGAATGTACTGAGTTCAATGATTTGTTTCCATTGTCTAACACATTCTCTAGACTTGAAGTGACTAGGGCATGAATGAGGTTTTATCCAATTGTCTTTCCCTGGCACAGAGTACATCTGTGGGCGCATGCTCAGGGAGTGTCTGGGAAGTAATCAGTGACACGTGACGTAGATGAGTCTTCAACTTCCTTGACACTCAGCTTGTTTCATTATTAAAGATAACATTGCTGGTCTGATTGGGCTGCTGTGAGCATCCAAGAAGAGCATCTTTGTGAAAGGCACTGTGTGAATGATAATGCTGTTCCTGAGAATATATTTTAGAAGACTTATTATATAATGAAATTAATTAATTAATAATTGTTACATACACCCATAACTCTAAAGTCAATTTTTAGCCTTGCCCTGTCTTCTGAACTCTAGACTCTGGTGATTAACTGCCTACTTGTTATCTCCATGTGGTTATTTAAAGGCATCTAAAATTTATAAAAAAGAATGTTATACCCTACCTACCCCCGAATATGCTCTTCCTAGATTTTCAATTTCAGAAAATGTCACCAATATTCTCCCAGTTGCTCAGACCAAAACACTTGGAATCATCTTTGACTCCTCTTTTCCACATCCACAGTGCTGCTATCATTTTATTTTTCAGCTTCAAATTCATTAAATTTGCTCATCTTTTATAACCTCTGGACTTTTAGTAGCACTAAGAATTGTGGTGCATGGGTGGAGGTAGGGACACAATTTGATGCTTTATTCCAGTACCTCCTATGGAAAAGGGTCTCTTTTCTGATGTACAATATCACACGGTCCTATTCTAAATACTCATCTATGCATGGGGTTCTCTATGGATGTGTAACACTCCTCTGTTGAATAGTCTCTGCATATATATGTGCCATTACTACTCTCTATGAACTTTGTTATATGACTTAGTATCCTGTGGGACTCGTCCATTCCAATCCCATCTCCCATCCTCCCCAACCCTGGCCAAGACCTGAATCTTCCTGATTCTTTTAAAGTTATGCTATTAGTTAAACTTCTAGAATCTGAGGTCAGACTGTGTGGGTTTAAATACAGACTCTGTCATGTACTAGCCATGTGACTTTGGGCAAGTAACTTTTCTGTTTCTTAAAAATTGCCATCTGCTGTTGTGGGAATAAAATGATGCTTTTCTCCTAGAATTATTAATAAACGTGCTTCAGTTAATGTATCTACAGTGCTTAGAAAAGCACTTGTTCCATAGTCGATAGTTAATCTATTATGATTCTTGTTTGTTTTTCCACATGAAAATTACATTCCTATTGCCCAAATCTAAAAAAAAAAGTAACTGTTGATGCAGTTGCTTTAGGTTTGTGGTTTAATTTAGAAAGAATTATACCTCTATGACTGCATCTTCCTATCCAACCACAGTTATGCCTTTCCATTTGTTCAAGTGTTCTTCTGAGTTTCTCTCAGTCACTTTTTGGTATTTCCTCATGTAGATATTGCTAATTTTCAATAAGGATTTATCTGTAGGGGTCTTTTTCATTGTATTATTTTCATCATTAGATTTTTTTAACTGGTTATATTTATATGTGAAAGCTATTATTGTGTATAATATTTTTGTCCCCAGCCACCTTTAATATTTACTGATTAATGTACTAAGATCTAAGATCTGATTGCTTGTGTCCCCCAAAACTTATGCTTTGCCTCTTGACCCCAAGGTGACAGAATTAGCAGGTGGGCATTTGGGAAGTGATTAGATCATGAGAGTGGAGGCTTCATGAATGGGATTAGTATCTTTACAAAAGAAGTCCAAGAAAGTTCCCTCTCCCCCTTCTACCATGTGAGGGCACAGAGAAAACTTGGCATCTGTGAACCAGGAAGTAGGCCGTCACCAGACTCCAACTGCTGGCATCTCGATCTTGGACTTCCTAGCCTCCTGAACTGGGAGAAATAAACTTTTGCTGTTTATAAGCTACTAATTTCTGCTATTTTGTCACAACAGCCCAAATGAACTAAGGCATCTGTAACTCTGACATGATGGTATTTGTTTTAATAAAGCACCTGAAATATTGCTTTTTATTTTTCTTAGGTAATGTGAAAATTCATTTGTAAAATCCTTATTTGAGATACATGGGAAAAAGTCAGCAACTCTCTCATTATAAATTTTGCTCCCTTACATTTATCTAACAAATGACTTTTTAATTAAAAAAAATAGATGGAAACAATGATAGATACCACTACACACCTACACACCTATTAGAATGGTTAAATCTAAAACACTGACAACATCAAATGCTGGTGAGGATGTGGAGCAACAGGAACTCTCATTCATTGTTGGTGAGACTGCAAAATGGTACAGCTACCTTAGAAGTTGGTTTGGCAGTTTCATACCAAACTAACCATGCTTTTATCATACAATTCAGCAATTATACACTTAGGTATTTACCCAAAGGAGTTGAAGGCTTATACACAAAAACCTGCACAAGGATGATTATAGTAGCTTTATTCACAATTGCCAAAATTTGGAAGCAACCAAGATATTCTTCAGTAGGTGAATGGATAAATAAATTGTGACACATACAAACAATGGAATATTATTCAGTACTAAGAACAAGTGAGCTACCAACCCATTAGAAGGCATAGAAGAAATGTTCATTCATATTATTAAGTGAAAAGGAACCACACTGTAAAAACTATATACTTATACATAGTAATATAGTTTTTATACTACAGTGTGTATGTATATATATATGTGTGTGTGTGTGTGTGTGTGTGTATATATACACACACACACACACACACATATATATAGTATATGGAAAAAACTATATACTGTATGATTTCATCTGTATGACATTCTGGAAAAGGTAAAACTATAGAGACAGTAAATAGATAAGTGGTTGCCAGGGGTTAGTGGTGAAGAAGGAGCACAGAGGATATTTAAAGTGGTGAAACTATTCTATATGATACTATAAGGGAGAAACATGCCACCTGTCCAAATCCATATAATGTCCATCAATAAGAGCGAACACTAATGTAAACTATGGACTTTAGGTGATAATGACATGTCACTGTGGGTTTATGGGCTGAAACAAATGTACCACTCCAGTGGGGGATGTTGATAGTTGGGGTAGCTATGCATGTGAGGGGCAAGAGGCATATGGGAAATCTCAGTACTTCCTACTGAATGTTGCTGTGAACCTACAACTGCTCTAAAAAAGAGTCTATTACAAATATATTGAGCATTCAGAAGGGACACTTAACATCACACAGAGATAATATACATATTCAAATCCATGGCGCATAGTATTAATTCAACAAGCAGTTGCCAATTCCATTCCATGCTTTATCCACAGTTTCACATACCAGGGCTATTCAGTCTGAGAGGTGCTAAAAGTTTAGTGACAACAGCAGACAAGTAAATTAATAGTTATAATAGAGCCTGATGAGTACTATGAGAAAAATAAGCTTCTATCCTAATCTTTCTGTTCCTGGCTTTCTGTGATTTCACACAGTAAAAGCTAGAAGACAAAGAAGAGGACCTGTTCTTTGTTGTGATTTTTCTTCAGTGCTGCACCTGTGGCCTCAGAGCTCTAGGTGACTAACTTTGGCTGCTAGAAAAGCTGGACTGACTCACTGTGACCTTTCTTGACCTACCTTGAGGCTAAATCCATACCAGGAGGAACAGACACTGGTGTAGACAGAGCCCTAGTCCAGCTGTGTTTAGTAAGAGAGGATCACAGGAATTTCTTTCTGCAATGCAACCTTCTCTCTGTGCATTTTTTTTACAACACTTGGAATCATTAATGCATTTATTACTTTTACCCTAATCCATCATTAAAAATATTGTATGTTTTAGTGCCTAATGGCAGGAAGTTACTGTGTTCTGACAACTTCCTTACAGTAAGTGAAAGTGAGAAACAGAACATAGTAAGTTGTGAATATTTACCAAACTCACTCAATGAAGACAGCAGGTTCAATCAAATGGACAGGCTGACCATTCTGATCACAGGATCTGGAAGGAAAAGGAGCAGAGGATTCTGAAGTCTGCTTCCTGATTCAGCACTCACTCACAGGCCACAGTTTAGAATTGCTATTGACCTGTTGCGGTGCTTACTTAGCATTACCTTGGAGAAGCTACTTCCCTTCTCTGATTCTCATTTCCTCAAATGAATAAATGAATAAATATTAATCTACATCAGTGGTCTTGAACCCTTTTTGTACCTTACAATCCCCTAAGGAGCTTTTAAAAATTATTCCCAGGACCCATCTCAGATTAGCTGAATTCAAGCATTTGCAGACTTGGGTAAGGGTCTTGGTGTTTTTTTGACCTGCCCCAGGGGACCCTAATATGCTGTCTACATGAAAACCAGTTGGAAGGAACATTTTAGAGGCTATTTATTCCCCCAAATCTCTGTATCTGTGAGGTTTTTCAAAGACCAACTCTACTCCCAAGAATGGTGTTTATCTTGAGCAAATTTAAAGAAACCAAATGATCTTAACTTTTAAAGTCACTGAAACAGGTACGGATTGAGTATGTGCTGTGTGTTAGACCCTGTTGCAGTTATTGCAGGAAAAAGACTGATTCCCATGTCTTAATACAGAACTTCTGAATCAGAGCCTTGAATCTGAGGAACAGGCCCAATTATCTAATATATGGGGCTCAGTGCAAAATGAATAAGTGGACCCTTGTCAAAATTATTACAAATTTCAAGATGGTGGCAGGAAAACATTAAACCAAATGTAGGACCCTTCTGAGCATGGGGCCCTTTGAGACTACATAGATTACCTACCCATGAAAGTGGTCCAGCACAGGAGTTTGTTGTTAATAAATTCCTCAAGTCATTTTGATAGGTTGCCTGATTTGGAAACTTCTGTGGTGGGGAATTTAAAGATAAATAATTCATAGTATTTATTTCAATGCAGTGGGGAAAACTGGTTCACAAGTCAATAGGCTAATCGGATTCTTTTGCATGTAAGGATCAGAGACTCACGCAAGATTTCTTAACTATAATGAGGTTTTTACTGAAAAATATTCAAGAGGAAATTAAGGAGAGGAGACTTTTAAACGATTAAAGAAACTTTGGTGCAGAAAGTCTGAGACTCCCTAAAACCAGCTGAGGGAAGGCATTTGGCACCCAAGGAGCTCTGCACATGGGCTGCACTGCTTGGCACTCTGCTGTTTGCAAGGGACAGAAGACCCGACCCACGTACATGCGAAGGAAATTGCAATTCATATAACAGAAAGTGCAGAGTAAAATGCATGGGTTGATTTCAGACATGCTTGGCACAGGACCTGGTTCTGTCCATTCTTGACTGGCTTTTTTTTTTTTCATTTTATTGGCTTCTTTCTGAGACAGATTCGCTCCATGGTGTTAACACGCCATGGCTGCCATTTGGGACTTCATGTCTCGGGGTGAGGAGGGCAGCTTCTTTCTCTAGGATTCAAACTGTCTTCTAGTTACCAGTGATACAAATTATTCCACATGCAAATTCCTCATCCAATGAAGGAGGGCTGAGAGATGAGACGTATTCACACCATAGGTCAATAAGAGCACACTGAGGGAAAGCTTTTCTCTCCTTTGTATAGATGAGGAAATTGAAGTAGAGAGACTTATGGCTTGCCAAGATCATAAAGCTGGAAAGAGTGAGGTCTGGGAATTACACCGAGGCACCTGACTGCAGGACCTACGTTAGTAAGCACTTAGCCATCTTAAAATTCCTGATTAAACAGACTTTTTGTTTTTCATGGTTTCTCCTTACTCATAGATCCAGCTGTTTTGTAATTTCAGCACACCTGTAGCCCCTCATGACTTACTCCCTATTTTCTGACAATTTGGTGGAAATGCCTCCCTAACTCCCTAATTTTCTGTTTATCCTGCTTCAGATTCCTGAGAATATGATTGCCCTAGCTTAGCCTTGTTTGAGCAGAGCTTTGAGGCCAGGCCTCTTCATTAGCTACTGACCAGCTTATTATGGTAGGACAGGGGTCTTCTCCCGATCTAACTCCCTTTGTCTAGTGAAGCTCGTCATGATGACATAATAGATGGGCTGTGTCTTCTTCCCTACCAATCCTCCACACCCAGCTGGAGCTTGGAGCATGGCTATTTCCTTGAGAAGTATATATTGGGATTGACTGTGATATATACACATGTGCACTGAAAAGTTTACTATGAGGCAGAGTGAAATGTGTGGCCTAAGGCCCAAACACAGAGTTATGAGACTGAGGAAGCAAGAGATCTCGTTTGGCATGCTCTTTGGAGATGTGGCCATTGGTGGGTCTTGATGAGTAGGGATGGCCGTACGATAAAGGGAACTGACTACTGGAAGGGCTTGGAGTCAGAAAGGAGAGGGAAGGGTGCACTGGGAAGGACGAGCTTCAGACCACAGTGCAGCTCTGAGAATGTGTCAGGCCAAAGAGCATGTCAGCTCTGAAATTTGGAGCAAACGCTACCCAGCAGAGGCGTCCTGCGTTCCATAGAATGGCCTGGTCCAGCGCAGCCTGAGGAGAGCCTGACCCTGCTGTGAGCATCATGGATGATGGTAAAGGAGTGGTGGTTGGACACTGTCAGCCAATCACACCTCTCATGACAGCTTCTCTCATAAAGATCTCTAAGTGGCATGGCTCTGCAGCCCTTCCATGCCTCCAAAGCAATAGCTCCTATTTTATCTTCATGACATATTTTCTTAATCTATTTTGCCCTTTTTACATGCCTGCTTAATAATTGTTTAATCTTTTGCCCCACTAAATTTAGCTCCTAGAACACAGATCTGTATTAGTATTCATTTCTGAAATCTCAACATTTAGCAAAACATGAAGTAGATATTCAGTAAATAATTACTGAATGAATGAATGTGTTAGCCAATCAATTACTGAATCATTGAAAGGTTTGGACTGAAATTAAATATTGGATTCAATCTTCTAGACTGTTAGTCTGATATTACCATGATTTTATGGGTGCAGTGGAAGGACCCTGGACTCTCAAGCCCAATGGTTGTAGATTTGAATCATATTTCAAACTGCTGACTAGGTTGGTCTCTTTGGCCATATAACCTGGTTTTCTAAGTCTTGGTTTTCTCATATATAACATGAAAATTGCACTTAACCCTTATGGCTTTCTCTGAAGGTTAAAAGAGTTAATGCCCATAAATGGCTGATTTGGAACCTGGCACACAGGGGAACTTCTACCAGTGTTGTGTGATTTACCTCCTTTCTGTCTAAGATTAAAACACCCATTTTCCTGCAGAGGAGAGCAAATATGACTCCTTTTCTCTTCATAATGAGGAAAAAGGCAGTAGGGGTTATTCCCAATAGTGACTTCCATAGGGCAACATTTAGCACAATAACTATTTGGTTAGTTACCTTTCTGTCTTTCAAACCTCTTTCTAGCCTCGAATTAACTAATGAAATGCAGTGTGCAGTAGTGCTGTTTTCAATTCCAGAGGCAGAAACAAAAGTTTAGGGTATTAGCTCATCTGAGGACGCATTTTAGCAAGTGAAACTATTGAGATTCACATTAAAGTCTGTGTTGTGCCTGAGTTCCTGGTTATTGTTACTGGTTCTCTAGGCCTGGCCAAGCACTTAGGGACCCCCAAGGGCCGAGCTGTTCCCAGATTCTCTAATGGTGTCCCCAGGATCACAGCAAGCTGCCTGAGGGTGATCTGATCCTGAATAGCAGGGATCAGACAATACCATCCAAAGAGAGGGGGAGGATTAGGATTGAAGAAATATCTATTCCCCTTTCCTGAGGGTGCTCTGCCCTCTGCTGGCTGCTTTTAAACATTTGGGTCATTTAAAACCTCCAGTATACACCTTTTTATTTAGGTCGGCTTGGTGGTAACCAACTATTTCAAAGAATACCTCACAATATATGTAATTGGCTTATAAACGTGATGATTTGCAGGGAGGTGCGTGTGTATGAGTTTGATTTTACTCACCCACAAAGTTATAAATCATAACACAATGCCTGTCACACAACAGGTGATAAGCAGATGGTGCATGAATGAATGACTGGAAACGCACACAAGAAGAATACAAGAAAAGAGATGGATTGTGTTAAGAATTAAGGTGACAGAAGAAAGAATGGTGTAGTACAAGGAACCTTAATAGAGTAGTGTACTGAAAAATAGCAATTATCATTACCATCATTTTACTATTAAGGGATCCAGGCACAGAGAGGTTGGACACCTTGATCAAGGTCTCAGCCAAATGAGTGGCTGGCTGGTAGTCCAACCCTGATCCCGAGTTCACCTTGACTTCCAGGACAAATCAGCACAGCTTTGCCCCAGGCTCTAGGCTGATAAAGACCTTGACACCAAAACTTAAAATGAGCAGTGGGGTCATAGTGGCCCAGAAACTATGAAAAGGAGGTGAGAGTTTGTGTTTGCTCAAGATTCAAACGTGGCAGTGTGGATGGATGTGAGGCGCTGCAGGACAGACAGCTGTAGGAAGTCATCGTGTCAGCCTGCCACTCTGATACATGGCACGTAAACATCATTCTGCGGGAGCCTCAGAAAAACCAGGGGGTAGAGTTTTCTCCATTGCTGTCATATGAAGAGACTGGGGCTCAAAAGGGCTCAGACAGTGAAACTTTGGTAATTACTCTCGTCTCAGGAACTGAGAAGTGGTAGGCTCTGTGTGCCAGGCCTGCGGGCCAGAAGTCAGCACCTGGAAAAGGCAGGTACCATATTTAGTGGATGCACTTGCTGGATTCCAGGACCTCGTCTCAGTGTTTCTCAAAGTTTAATGTGCATACAAAAACCTGCACATTTTATGACAGTGCAGGCAGGCATGGATTCAATAAGTTTGGACTTGCACTTGAAATCATGCATTTCTAACAAACTCCCAGGTGACACCAATCTGCTACACTTCAGTAGCAAGATCTTGTCTACATTGCCTTGACATGCCCAGCTTGACATCTGGCAAAAAGTTGGCACTCCAGGTTTCTTGGACAAATGAATGAATGAATGAATGAATTGATTGATCAATCTGCCAGTACTGACATTTCTGTAATAACAGTAGAATCATGAGTCAACGGTGTCCTCTTGTGAACCTAAAATTGGCTTAGGGACAAAGGATTGCTTTTCCTCATTTGCCCTCTAAATAGTCACCCTGAGGTCTTTCATCTTCTGCTTTCTTAATATAAGTCATTGGCCTGGTCAGAGAACGCACTGCTTCCCAGGCTGGGATATTTTGATGACAACACTTTTAAGTAAGAATATCTTGACATAACTGCTGAAAAATGCTGACTCTTTGGGCTTAAGGAATTTTCTCACTCATTTCCTTTCTTTCCCTTTTTCACCTCTTTTTCTTTCTTTTTAACAAAAATTTAATTGTGAAACATCTTGATTTTGTGATTTCCATTTTCTCTTGTTTTCTTTATTTGCTGCACTTGTGAGGACATAATCACTCTCCTGAATGCAGCAGCGAATGGGAAGCATGCTACACCTCGTCCCTACCTCATCCCATCCAAGCCCCAAACATAGAGGAATTATTTAGGAAGCGATTGTGGCAACTTCCCCACTGCAATGTCAAGTAACCCACTATTTCTGGACTGGGTATGCAAATCCATCATTCAGGTCAGCAAAACCAGGAGGCCATCCATGGGTACAGTCACTTAATGAGTGTTTTACTACCTTCAAAATAGTGCTACCGCCTGGCCTGCCCATTTAGCATTTTGCTGAACACTGCTTGGAACTAATGAGATCATTCCAAACCTCAGCTAATCACGACCAGCAGCTCTGCTCCCGGTTCCTCTGGGGAACATTCAGAAGTGCTGGAGGAAGGGACCGAGGGCATGTCACCAGCGATGGCATTTGCTTTTCTGAATTTGCAACTTTGTATCATTCAGTTTCCAAGTAAAAGTTAGTGTCAAAGAAACTAGGAAAATGTCTCCATGGCATGCTGAGGATGTTTTTCTTGAAATTCAATCTTAAAGTGAAAAATAGGTATACATGCATATAGGTACACATATGTATATATTTATTTTAAATAATGACTTCAATAAAACCTATGTTCTGATTCAGTGCTTCGAATCACAGTTGACAATGATAACAATTAAGTGGGCAGCCCTACCATACTTGAAATTAGCAGCAAGGGGGAATTGGGTGTTTCTCACTATAGTAGCTACAACAATAATAACTCATATATAATATTCTATATTAATATAAATAAAGGATTACACATTAATATTTCATTAATAATAATAATGATGATATTATTCTAAAAGTTATTCTAAGTTTGTCAGTCCATGGCATTACAGCAATTTGGAGAAAGAAAGGGAAAGAGAAGAGAAAAATCATTCCCATCACCACCATTTTGACACAGTAATTGTAAATGTTGGATTTTATTTTCCTCCTACCATTTCATTATGCATACCATAATATACCTAATGACCTTATAATTGTATGTTCTGATTTTTTCAATTACCATTTTACAAGTGTATTTATATACAATAATCCAACATTTATGCTGATTATTCTTAATAGCTCTGTAATATTTCATCAAGTAAATATAAACAGTTTATATAGCAAGTCCACTATGATGTCTCATATTAGCAATAAGAAGTTTGCCAAGGTAGGGACTAAGATGCTCTGAAGTAGTGCCTGGAATTCCACACCAACATTTAAAAATCAGTATTCTCTTGTACCTTGTTAAAACCACAGGTAAGCAAGCATGAAAAGAGGGTGTCAGTTGACTTGGATTCCATTACTGGCTCAACCAGTCATGCTACTTTCAGCACCTTGCCTAGCGTTAATCTTCAGCGTCTATAAAATCAGGGTTTCCCTACTGAGCTTACCTGAAAGCATGGTTGTGAGAGAACAACATTAAGGGAAGCACATTTAACTCTTAAAAGCACTTATGTAACATGTTGCAACATCATTTGTTCATTGTCATTTTATGCTGTTTTCTGTGGGACTCTTACTATGCCCTTGATCTTGGAAAGGCAGGGTAGCCTCGGCAGCTACCGGAAGGCAGTACCTTCAACACCAAAATCCAAAAATAAGCAAACAAGAGAGTGCTTATGGCTAGCTGGGGCCAGAGGCATATCAGCATAACGCATGGTGGGCTTTTGTTTGCGACTTTTGGGACTGCCTCAGGGGTCCCCTTCTCTCAGGAACTCAGAAACTCTCTGCCCCAGAATCCATCTTTGCCTCTCTCTCATGTGGTCAGTCAGACTCTCTGATCCTTTTCCAGCTGGGGTCCTGTGTCCCTTTATCCTAGGCTTGACAGTCATTTAATTCTACCTGGTCTGATTTGACATAGACGGGATTTCTGATTTATAAGAGCTGTGCAGAAAGTGAAGGCAAGCAAGTCCCATGGCTTTAGAAGCAATTACTTATAAAATCAAAGAATCAGAACTTTTATCCTGCTGATGAATTCTGAGATATTATTCTGCACAAAATATCTCTCTGTTTCTCCCTCTCTCTGATCTCAGCAAGTTTGAGAGGTTGGGAAATAAAGTCCATCTTGCTACTTTCATATACAAACCTGTGGACACAGTGAAGTGTGACATACCAGGGAATACTGTGATAACAAGAGCCACAAAATGGTAAAACATAGTTAAGGAATCACTGATAAAGTAACATACAATACCATCTGATATTAAAAGTAACAGCAAGGTGGTTCCTGTCTAATAGCACCTTGTGTTACATCTTTATTTTTGCTAATGGATACAGCACAGTCTGCAGTGTCAAAGAGAGAATTAATGCAAATGGAAGTCTGCCACTCACAACTGGATTTTCCCGGCAAGACATTATTCCATCTCTTTCCATTCGTTGACTTTCAAAATTGTTTTGCCAATGTTTTCAAAGAATTATTTGCCTCCCAAATACCTTCCAGTAAGTCAAGTTTCTCTAATATTTCTTTCCATTCATAAAAATTCATAGGCCAACTGTCACTTGTATTGCTTTCAGCCCCCAGTGTAAAGACACTTAAGCTATGTCTGTATATGTTCCTATTATTCCAAGTCTGCCTTGCAGTGAGGTTGGGACATTGGACCATATTTGGCCAATGGACTGAGAAGAGAAGTGACTGTTTAACTTGGCTTGTCCCCTCCATCCCTTTCTCCCTATTCCGCAGCAATCTGCACACTTTCCAGATGGAGATACAAGACAGAAAGAGATACAAGATTAAAGATAACTGTTGAACTCACATCAAACTGTGATACAAGTGAAAAATAAACTTTATTGTACTAAGCCACTGAGATTCCAGGGCCTCACTGTTGCACGAGTTAGCATTAATTAACCTGATTAATATAGTTTTGCAACAAACAGATTCAAATGCCCAAGTGGTTTCGGCAAGGACACATCTGCACATCTTGCCAGGATTTTGCACATCAAATTAGAGAACGGTGGCTGCTGCATAGATAATTTAAATTCATTGCTCAGTTATTTTCAAGAGGTTGTTTTTGTAATGTGACTTTTCCATTGTGGCCATAATTATCTCTTTGCCTCTTCTTAGGATGTTTTAGTTCTGAATGTTGTCATTTTTAGTAAGCTCTTAGATGCTTAATAACTGAATTTCATATTCAGTTTCTATCTCCAACATGACACGACCCAGTAAAGTGTCTGGCAGCATGTGGTTGATGCCAAATATATATTTCATGAACGAATGAATGGCTACACTCATTTTGGATATATATCTCCTGTTCAGAAATGGCAATTTACTGATTTGTTTCCTCACAAGGCAGATAGACAAGTATTGCTGAAGCTGTAATGTACATATGGAGAGAAGTCACCTCCACGTACCAACTGCCAACTTTCTGCAAGATATCTATCTTTTATCAACCTGGTCCCCACTCCCTCCAAAACTGAAAATGAGGGGATATTTCATTGGGTTGTTGTGAAAATTAAATGGATGAAAACACTGAAAGTATCTGAGATTTCATCTGATACGCAGTGAAGTAGTTCCTCAGTCAATATTAGCTAGTCTCAGTGAACATTAGATTCCTCCAGGGAAATCACAACCTCACCTAAGAGATGAGAAAAAAAAAGCAGAAACGAAATAAAAACCAAAAACCTCCAGTTCAGAGAACTTATGACATATGACCACCAGGTGGCATTGTTGAGTCAACATAAACTTTTTCCTGGAATCAAGGGGGTAAATGTTAATTCTGAAAGTCTAAAAATGTACATCTATCCAGTGTGATCACAACACAGATAGTTGCTAAAGATGATGAGATTTGTATGTTATAACAGCAAGAGCTATGTGCTGTATGTTTTCATTTTATTGCTTTCTAATACTTATCAAATAGCTACATGTGACAGTTAATAAGTTATATTGTTATATTATTATATGCAATGTCATAACAGAAAACTATATATTTACTAACAATAACTATTATTGTTATTATTATCATGATTATCATGGTTATGCAGCAATGGAAATGGAGGCATTTTTATTTTCTTAGCCCAAAGAGGTTTATTAGGGAACAACCAGGCTTTCACAGTAAAGTTTCAAATTCCTTTTCTGGAAGATGTTTAAATTTTGCCAGTGCAGAAGAAAGATTCCTCCCAAAAAGACTGATCCCTGGATGGTAGGAAGAAGATTTAATCCTGCTCCTCTGAGCAGCTGAGCGATATAGAAGGAGCAGGCGTAGCTCCTAAGGTATGGTTACCCTTTGTCTGCAACTTCTGGGGCTGCCCAAGATGGGACCTTCTCTTGTCCCCTTGGGAGTTCTGTCTCCTGAAAGCCCTCTCCTCTTTCCCCAAGAACCCCCTGGCTCACAGACTCTGTTCCACTTCCTGCCCGGACCCTGCCTCTTCCTCCTATTCTTCTAGTCCAGTCAATAGCCATTTAGTGTCCATTGCTTTTCCACCATGTGAGCCAGAGAGGCTTCAGACACCTGTGCGCTGAGAAGGAAACGGAGAGCTTCATTTCTAAATAAGCCAAGAAAGAAATAAAAATAAAGAAAAGAGACTATTTTAAACATTCAGAAAACTATGGAATAAAACAACATCTCTGTGCTCACCATGTCACACTTCACAAATGTTATCATGCATCATATTTATTTCAGCTCTTTAAAAAAAAATTACATATTGACAGACTCTCCACCCACAGTTTCATGTTCTTTCTCTCCCCAAAGGGAACTATTACCCAGCAACCAGAAACACTTCACAGAGCACATCTGAAGTCTTTGGCTATTGACTGATAATAATGGCTCTGAAGGTAATTCTGTACAGCACGAATACTTTTTCTGCTCGGAAACGTAGAGAACGTGTCAGGCAGAGGTGGAATCTCAGTGCTCACTTCTCTGCCCTCCTCCCGCACCCAGGGCCCTGCGCACTGTCTGAATCCGGCTTTCCTGCACGCTCCCATTCCTCAGGACACTGTCATAGAAAGGAAGCCGCTATTTAAACTCACAGGGCACAGTCTGTAGCCCCAGTTCTGCTGAATGAGGTAGAAAACCTTGGACAAATCACATCATTTCTCTGAACTGCATCAGGTTGTGCATGTAAAATGTCTGTAATAATGCTGTCCTATGGGGATCATTAATTTACAATTACATGTATATTTTTATTGTGAGTGAAAATTACATATATCTAATGCTCGGCCTTAGAAATGCAAACTCAAATAAGACAGTATGCCTAGAAAATAAAGTCTCCTTCTTGAGTGGAAAACAGGTGCATTTAAAACAATTACTATTGAATGTGACTATTATTATAATCAAGGTGTTTATTTCCTGCTGTGGGAGTCCAAGAGAGTGGTACCCCGGGGCAGCAGAGGGAAGGCTGTTGTTTTCAATTTTTAAGGTGACAGTCTGAGTTGTGCTACGCAAACATAGTGAAGGGAAAAAGAGGAGGAAATCAACATTTATTTGGCATTTACTGAATGCCAGGCACCAAATGTATCCGGTCTCATTTCCGTTCTCATCTACCCACTTGTATTTTTCCTTTAACCCTTAGACTGTGTGTGGCATTAAGAAAATGGTGTCCCTGTTTTGCAGATAAGGGAGCTGAGACTCAGAGAGGACAGGCGAAGCGTCCAAGATCCCAGGGCATGTAAGGACTGACACCAGTCCCCACAGCCTCTCTGGGCACCCCTGGCTCAGGGCCGGAGTGGGGGTGGAGGCCTGGGGGCCCGGGCCTGATGCACACAATCCCCCTAACACTTATTTGGGGGTAAACCTTCCAAATCAAAAATGGCCTTGTCTCTTGGCCATCTTTCCAGCATCTCATGATGTGCCTTCGCCTTCCTGCTGGAGGCTCCCAGCTGCCCTGGCCAAGACTCCACCTCTCTTGATTTTTGTATACCTCTGCCTGCACTCGCTCAGCCTCCTAAAGGCCCGCCCCGCTCAGGGAGCTGCATCCAGGGTCCATCCTCAATCCGCTGCTACTTTCACTCGGCACATTTTATCATAAGCTCTCCCTGCTTCTCAGGGTTTCCGAGGACTCTTCACCAGGCTCTCTGGTTCTCTCTGGCACGTCTCACTTTGTGCTTTCTTCATCAGGGAAATCTTCCTTTAATGTCCTATAGTGCCTCCACCCCCCCACTGTTTTCCTTCATGAGACTAATTATGATGTTAAATCCTATAACTTCATGTGGTTGTTGGTTTAAGACTTTTCTCCTCTTCCAAACCCTAAGATCCATGAAGACAGACTGTATCTGTTTAGCTTAAAACTGCGTATCCATTGCCTGGCATGATGGCTATACATGGTAGGTGCTAAATAAATGTTCACAGAAAGAAACATGAAAGCAAATGCCCAGATAATCTTTGGCTTATACCCCATCACGGCTCTGAACTCAGCCCCGGCATCTGACTTGCCACTTACTGCTTGATGGACATTGCACACAAATCGCTGCTCACACAAGACAGGACCCTGCTGGCATCTAACTTGCTTTTCCCATATGTTCTCTTAAATGGATGCATGACTTTGGGTCCCATGGTCCACTTGGACAACCACCAGCACTTGGGTGTCTCATTCATCAGAGACTCCCCTCTCTCTCCCTCTTCTCTTCCACGCAAATCATCACCCATTCGTGCTGACTGTCCTCCTGACTTTGCAGGCCTCTCCCTTTCACCCCCTGACACCCATGTGCTTGGGAACCTTCTTCAAACCACCATCTCCATCCACACCACTGGTGACAATTTTTATTTATCATACTGGGCACCACCTTCAGAATCTCTTTTGCTACATTCATCATATCTCTGTAGCAATTCTACTGTTATTTATATTATTAAAAATAGAATCTGACCTCCTTTTTAAACTTAGTCAAGTTTTTGCTAAGCCATAACACAAATGAAAATAGTTTTCATATACTTGTCATAATTTTTCTACTATGCAATGAACACTAGACCATTCATACTAAAGATGTCAAGTGCCACCTAAAATCATGATGCCTTACACATCCCTTGTAGAACGAGTAACATTCTCCAAACATTCACTTGGTCCTTAATATGTACCATTTCTGTTGTAAGCACCCTCACCATACCTAACTCAACAATATCTGTGTCTTTTCTAAGTGAGTCATTATAGCTACATCTGTGGTAGGTATGATTATCTCACCAAAGAGAAAATCGAAGGTTAGAGAGGGTAAATAATGTGTCCAGCTGATACGTAAGGACCGGGACAGGAAGTCAGTTCTGGGTGACAGACCCCCCCCTTTGGCTCTGTCCGCTGTCAGCCACATCCCCTTCACCCTAAACACTCAAAACTCACACCCTTCAATGTTGTTCTGCTGCTTACCAGGAAACGCCCCCATGCCTTAGCGCAGGGAATCAGATCGTGGCACCTTCTTTCCATGTCCTTGCTCATCTTCTCCACACTCCACCTCCCTGTGCTCTGTTCTCCAGGATCTCTGACCGGCTGGTGGCAGCTCAAGCCCTCTGGGTGATGTCTGGCTCATGTTCTGTGTTAGCGCTGTCCCCTCGGGTAGGAAGGAGGACACTCTCTCCACTGCTCAGTGTCTCTGGATCTGTCCTTGCTTACCTCCTGTCACTCAGCACTCATGGGTGGCCACTCCTCCTATAAAACATCCTACTGGAAAATGCCTTCCCCCATCCCTGGGTGGCTGGCTTGTCTCTCTCCTCACACTGCTCTAACATTTCCATTGCAGATTGCATGGCGTCCTATTACAACTCCTCCGGGCTTCCATCTCTCCCTAGAGGTGACATCCCAGAGAGGACCTGTGTGGGTTTTTTTTTCACCCCTTTGTGTCCAGCAAAGCTAGCCCAGAAGCATGTTCGATGAGTCATAATTAAACAGGAACAAATTCTATTTAATGGAAACTTCATGAGAATAGGAACTCAAATCCTCCTTTGTATTCATTTCCTACGTAAGACATAAATATTGCTTAAAATAAAGAATTGAAACCTCTCTTGTATTTAGGACAATTGTCCTGTTTTTCTGACCTAATGTAAAACAAGACTCTTTTTGAAGGAATTCAGTGGGATTTCAGAGACAATACAAATCACATGATCATCACATTTTTTTTTATAGCCAGGTAGCATTGTATGGAGAAAAGGGGAACTCTTTAAGCCACTGTGCTTTGCTCCTTTGAAGAACTTGACTGCTCAGCCTTCCAAGAAGCACAGACCCTGCTTCTGTTGATGAGAACATTGCCAGGGAAGTAAGTACTTTCTCGAATTCTGACTGTTCAGCTTTTGGACTCTTTCCCTGTGTTCGATAACTCTTTCTAATCAGCCCCTTGGTAATCTTCCCTCTCTCCAAAAATACCATATTGCTGTAGGGAAACTAGGACAATCTCTTTTCCCTAAGAGATAATCCTGGACTCCACTGCAAAATCAGATCAAAGGTGAAACATACTTTGGAGGCCCTTGTTATTAAAACATGTACGCTAAGCCATGCTTGCCCATCTCTGCACGGCAAAGACAGGTCATTGTCTGGTGACGTGGGGGTCACAGGTTCTTTATTTTGAATCAGGCTATTTTTGCAATCATTTCGATCATCATTTAATCCCCTACCCTTTTTTCTTTCCAGTAGATCTGCCTTTTCTCTACTGGATGAACTGTTGCTCAGACCTGGGGATTTAGCACATGTCAATTCCATTTTAGCTTTAATTTAAACCATTCAAACTACTTCAGGGAGAACCAATTCCTCCTTCTGAACAGGGGAAATGAGCAGCATTTCCATGGAAACCTTTCTAGAATTGGGCTTGGTGTGTACATGTCTCCTCTTTTGAGAAACATACCCCTGGAAGACACAAGGCATGGCTTCCTTACCTCTGTATTTTCAGCACTTACACACAGTGGGCTGTTTAAGTATCCATTGAGATGAATGAAGACAAAGTGGTTGGCTTTTTTCCTCAGGTTTTCCCATCTCTGGCAGAGGGACTTCATAAAACAAGGACCTGACCCATCTGCCTGGCCTGGCACAGGACATCGGTTGGGCACTGGGTGCTACTCCATTTCCCTCTCTTCTGGCTTCTTACTCAGCATCTGAACCCTGCGGAGCCCATATGCTGCTGCTCGAGTCATACCTCCTAGCCTATTTTGCCCACGTTGGGACTCTGCTCTGTGTTCTGAGGATGACTGGTGTTTATCATGTCCTAAGACTTAACCACTTGGCAATAGGACTTTTGAGGGGTGGAAAGGATCTGAATACATTGTGTAGCGCATGACTCAAAGTAGGTATCGAGCCAGCAAATATTTATTAAATGCATGAGGACTCAGTGAATGGATCCATGCTCTTCACTGTAGTGCCCTCTCTTACATTCCTACCTGCTCCCCTCCACCTGCCCGCTCAAACTCGTGCTCTCAGATTCCGTTCAGATACATCTTTGGTGAAGTCCCCCTCCTCTGCGGTCCCACAGTGCCCTTGGCAGACATTTCTCGTTGCCTTTATCACAGCACATGGTAATTCTTCCCTTATCGGTCCCTCTAGCTCTCCTGCAGGATCACGGGCTGTGTTACTGTAGAGATTTTAATGAAATCATCCTAGTTTTCCTGACTGTTGGGGCTCTACATATAATAGGCACTGAAGATAGCTTTGTTGAATAGAAAGAAAATATGCAATGTTTTGCAGCAATACTATATCCTGTGAAAGTGATAAATCAGTGAAAACAACAAGGGTCAGTTGAAATACCACGATCTGATTGAGGGGCTACCAGGAGGAAAAGGGATGGTGTGGATAAAGGCATGGATCATAGACCTGGAAGTCCTTGGGGTCTAGAAAAAGCTTTTCAAGCCCTTCACTGATTCCCAGAGACCTGCTGGGACTCAGGTGCCAATTAACAATGTGCAGACAAAGACAACGAGGGAAATGAAGCATCTTTAAATATATTCAAAGCCAAATGTCTTTGGGAGCGATACTGGCAAGTAATTATACAGGGAAGACGTTGGCTATTGCTAAAGGGTGCTTGCAAAAGAAAGTAAGCGAAAGACCGTATTTCTAGTAAAAGAAAGCTTCAAATGTCTGACTGTAAATTATTGTTCTTGAAAAAAAAAAGGACATTTATAATACCAAGCACTTTGTAAGCCCTTTATCATTGTTTTATAGATAGGAAAAAGTTGCTCTAAGAATGAAATTGTTAATTTCTGCCTATTTTGCTCCAGAAACATGGAATCCATGGCAATATAAGGCAGTGCTTAAGCATATGAACTTGGAGTCAAGTTAACCTCAACTGCAATCCATTTTCTGCCCATAATTGGTGATGTCACTCCACTGGAGTTACTTCATCTGTCTGCTCCTCAGTTTTCTTTCTGCAGAGCAGGATGAGTTATGGTCTCTGTGTCACGGAGTTAGTGGGAGAATGGAAAGAGCCAGTGCAAGTGAAGCATGACACAGTTGGTTATTATTTGGGAAAAACGACAGATAATAGTTGTTCAAACATGTCACAGAAGAACTGTAGGGAGTCTTCGTGTGTTTATTGGGGTATTTGTCTGAATTGTTTGTCTCTGCAGGAGTGTGTAGGCCTGTCCCTCCTCTGGATGGCCTGACGGTGAGAGCTCATGGTTTTCCTGCTCCTACAATCCTGCCCCCTGCTGGTGGTATCATCTGGCTCCCAGCCCACCTTAATATTCACATAATTCCAGAGCAATCGTGTGCAATCAAAGGGTCTGGGAGAGGAACAGGAACGAGGGAGAGCATTATTCCCATACTTCCACTTACAACACCTTTTTAAGGTGGCTGGAGAAAATCTCAGCTCTTGGCCTTCTCCTGCCATCCCCCTAGATTTCTGACATTGTCTTCATGGTTTCTACAAACAATTCACATGCTATTACATTTAGCACAGTCATCATTTCAAGAGAGCTCTGCTTCGATATCTGTAACTTGATCAAGGTTACCCAGCTAACATGTTAGACGAAGGATTCACCAGGAATATCATTACGTGTCTCAGGTTATCACATCAATTCATCCATTCAAAATCACTTAAGGGACACCTACCATATGGCAGGTGCTTTACAAGGCTTAGGGACAGGTTGTCCCCTACCTTTAAGTAGTTATAGTTAAGTAGGACCACTAAGTAATATCAAAGGAGTTATAAAAATGTATATATAATCAACAAGAGCTCAGACTGGGGTTCTTCCTGATGTGGGATCCAGGTCTCACCATCCCCACAACCCAACCCATGGCTGTGGAATTGAATTTAAATAGTGTTTCTATTTATGTAGTATTGCATTATCTTGTTTTGAGTTTCATCCAATAGCTATAGTATTGGTAGAGGAGTCAGCTGAAGTCGAATAGCCAAGCTTACAGGTTTACCTCTACTTAGAAACAGATTAGGTAATGGGAAGCTTAAATTGCAATGTCTTAAAAACAAAGCTCTTACTTCATAAATTCCAAAGTAACCATTATGTAAGAGTCCACCAAGTCCAAGAGTTACTGGCAACTTCAACTCTGCAATGTGGCAGTAGACCTATGAGGGTTCATAACTTGGAAATTCATAAGTGGCAAGATCATAACCAGCACATTTATAAATAGATGAGCTCACCTACTTGTCTTTAATCTTAGAGTTAAAAGAGTGTTAAGAACCTACTACCATAGCTTCAGCTTTCCTTTTTCATAATACATATTGTACCAACTTTATCCTTTTCCTAAGGAAGACAACTCAAAGCCCAGCTTAGACACTACATTCATTCCAAAGCCCAGGTCTGTGGGCAATGCTCAGTCCTGTCCATCAGACCCGATACTCTTCCTTGTGGTTTAGTGACCCATGAAGGAATATGCAAGTTATCTTTCCCAAGGCCCACCACCCACCAGTGAGAACCATGCAGGGCCAATTCAACAAAACCTCCATCTGGACAAGGGGAAAGGAGAAGACACACATCAGTGCCTGGGCCAAAGTAATGCACGTTCAATTTGTGCTATGCAGAAGTTTTTAAAGTTTTCTACCTTAAGATTGGGGAGAAATTCCAACTTGGGCCACCATTCTGTTCTCCAGTAGAAACTGTCCTGCACAGTGTGTGTGAAGGTCACCGGTCCCACCTTTTGAGCGGTTCCTTCCTGTCTACAGCCTCCCTGGGCCACATCTGAAGGGGTATGCAGAGTATTTCCTTCCTTCGCTGCTTTTTTAGCCTTGTTCTTGCTCACAGAAGATTAATGATTGCAGAATTATTTTGAGTCTTGAACAAAGTCTTTTTTTCCCTCTTTTATTCCAGTTTCATATTTTCTTTGGAAAAACAATTACCTTGCAAACTTTGCAAACTTCTGATTTATTTCTTGTTAGTTCCATGTGGTCATTACCATAACCAAAATTCTTTCATAAGACATGATTCTTGAGTTTTATTTATTTCTTCACTTTTCCTCTGTGAGGCCTCCTTCGCTAAAGAAGGACAAATGCTACCTCGAGACATTCTGAAACAGTATCTGGAGAGGCCACACCCTCGTTCTGATCTTTGCCACGGGGCTGGGTCCTTTTGCTCAACTGGGAAGTGGTACTGGGTCTTTCACACAGAGATTTTTGAAGCTGTATCTTTTGTACTTGGGGCTTTGGAATAGTTGGCTTTCCCAACCCAGTACAACCCTGAATTTCTGGACTCTGGCATTTTCTTTTGTTTTCTGCTTGCCAACCAGCTGGCCAGTTCTTTCCTGAGCTATTTTTTTTTTTCCTTTCATTTAATCCTTGCCAAATGCTCCCAATAACAACTAATATACACTAGTAAAATCTGTTTACAGACTCCTTTTCAGCTCAAGAGGAGCATGGTCTGTCTTTAAAGTTATCATGACAATTTTACAAAGTGATTTGCTACTGGATAACATGAATATTTAGCCATAGAATGGCCACCCTGTCACCTGCCAATCAACTAAGGAAATGACACCTGCCTTAAGTCTATTTTGTTTTGTTTAATTTCTTTTGTTGGGTTTGTTTTACAGCAATCCCCACTTTGAGATACCAATTTCTGACTTAGTCAGGGGAGGGTAATATCTGTGAGAAACAACACCAGATCTTGCTGGCTGATGCCTCAGAGGAGTACTTCTCACTCACATGACGGTCTAGTGGGGACATGGTGGTTTTCTGTTCAGCAGTGACTCAGAGTCCCAGGCTGCTGCTGTTTTGTGGCTCCACAACCACCCCAGATTTCCCCACTCAACAGCGAAGTGAGGAGAGCACAGGAGTTCATCTGGGAGGTTTTAGGAGCTGGGCCTGGAAGTGACACAGATCATTTGTGCCTGCTTTTCATAGGCTAGAACTCGGTCACCAGGTTTACAATACAGTCTTCCTACCAATAGGAGGGAAAGTAAACAGCTTTGCTGAATATACACATTGTCGCAACCGCAGAAAGCATACTGCTCCCTTTCTACATTTTGTATCTAATTGGATAACATCATTTACTTGGACACAGAGACAAAGGCCAGGGAATCAGACTTCCACATCCAATCTTTCACCCAGTCCCATCCCCTTGACATCTCTTCCCAACATGTCCTTTTTCCTTCTGCTTCAACCGCTGTCTTAGCTCAGACTTTCATTTATACCTTGTGGGAATTTTTTTACTCACCACCTACCAGGTCTGCCTATTTCCCTTCAAGTTGCCAGTCTATGGTCCACTCTGCCATGAGTTGTTTCAATGAAGTGAAAATATGATCATCTTGCTCCTGGGCTTTCAATGTTTCAGTTGTTCCCTGTGTCTTTTAGGATAAGTATTAGGTGTCTCGGAAACACAAAGCCCCCTTAATGATTTGCCCCTATTTTGCCATTTAGTTATACCTTCCACCTCTCTTCTCTTTCTATCCTGTGCCACAGCCAAAACCAACATCTTTTTCATAATTAAATAGTTTTTATTTTGAGGTAATTGTAGATTCACATGCAGTTGTAAGAAGTAATACCCCAATCACTTTCCACTCCTAAAAATCTATCATGCCTCTTTTTCTCCTTCAACCTTCCAGAGGGACACTTCTAACTCTTACCCACAATTTAATCATTGTTGCAACTGTTACCTAGTCCTCTCACCCCTCTTCATTGCCCCCCACCTCACTGTGAATATATCCTCACCTTCACACACAACTTGTGATTTTGGTTTGGTGGACAGTCCACTTACCCTAGTCGGGTTCCGTTGTTTTGTTCTTTCAACACCACATGCCTTGGTTATGGCTCAGCTCTTGGCCCTCAAATGGTACTCAGTGAATACTGTGGATTACTGCTTGGTGAAATCCATAATAGCTAAATATTCAGGCTCTAGATTCTGTCTAATTGGTATTTGTACAGTAAAGTTTCAACTCAGCATCTGGGGTGTTCACACTCCATACATTCCAAAGAAAAAAAACTGGCCCTAACAGTCTTCTTCGAGATAACCTTTAAGCTCTTGGAATATCCTGTCTGATAAGAGTGTCTTAGTATACCGGGGGGCCTCAGACCTCGCTCTAGTTTATGCTAACAGTCTTATTTTTAGTGGGGGTCTTGGGTCAAGCTGTATCAGTTTGATATCTGGAGGGGCTGGAGACTAACAAACTACGGTCAGCTGAGTAGATGTCCATGCCTACACAGCTGGCTGCCAGTGGAAACCCTACACGCCAAAGGTTGGGTAAGCTTCTCCCGTTGACTGTACTCCATACTGTGGGCACACGCTGTTACAGGGAGAATCAAGTCCCGTCTAGAACACACTGGGAGAAGACCACTGGAAGAGTATGCCTGGTATCTTCTGAACTCTACCTTATTTGCTTTTGCAGATTTTAATCTCTATACTTTTGCTGTAATAAACTGTAGCTATGAGTATAGTAGGTTTTCAGAGCCTTAAGTCCTTCCAGTAAATTGTCAACGTAAGAATGGTGTTGAGGACCTAGCATGGCACAGAATTTTGTTTCAAAACTAATCGGCTATGTGACCACGGGCAGATAAACTGTACAGGCTTTAGTGTTTTCATCTGATATGTGGATTAGTAATAAGAGTGTTTACCTCACTGGAATCTTGTGAGATTTCAATATCACATGTAAAGCACTGGACTTATAACTAGTGATCAAAAAATATTAGCTGTCATCACTGTCATAATTACCACACTGTGAGAATTTCCATGTTATTACCTATCTTATAGTTTTTATAAATATCATTTTAAAGTATCTGGATACTCTTCCATGGTTTATGTAACCACCCCTTTACAGTCAAACACCTAAGTGTTTTCTAATGTTTATCATCCCTATATATAACACATTACTGGGTCCACACATTATGATTTTTATATTTAGGATTATTTCCTTAAGACACATTCCAGAGATGAAATTTCTGGGTCAAAGGGATAAACATTTTAACATTTCTTGATGCATACTGACAGATTGCTTTCCAAAATATTTGTACTATTTTGCACTTTTAAAAGCAAAGTAAAATTTTGTTCATTTTCTGAGAACCATGAGGGCATAGGAAAGAAATGATTTCTTTGGATCAAACATCTCAGAATAACCAATCATCCTAATGTGACCATAAATTTCCTGAGAACAAACTGAGAAAATAATGTTTGCTCTTTCTGGTTCTAAAATGGAAGGTCCCTATTTGCACAGACTGCAATTAAGTATATTCTCTATTCATTCATCTCTGCGTGAGAATCCACCTAATAAATTCATCATAATGTAGAAAAGAGGTAACTTCTATTAGCAAATCTGCATCTATTAGAGAGGATTAAGGAGAAAGGAAAACATTTTTACCTTTAGTTTCACAGAAGGAATTAATTCATTAGGCAGAGTTATGTAAATCATATTCATATGTAATGTGATAGTCTTGTCATTAATGTTTGCACAAATCTGAGGCAGGAAATGAATTATTTTCCAGAGGTTAATTTTAATTTTGGCTGCTACAATGTATCACTGCCAAAACTGCATTTCCACCTTTTGTACACACCTCTTCTAATAAAATGGAGGGGACAGACCAAATCAAATTTGTAGCAGTATGCAAAACTTTTAGCCTTTATCTTTATATTGGAACTTTCTTAATGTTTCAGCTCCCACTGATTACAAGCATGTAAGGATATAGCACAGATATTTTATGAACTCCAGGTGGTAGAAGAAACCAGATGTTTCTCTGAATGTCTTGAGATATCACAAAGTGACCATCTATAGATGCTCTCAGAGTGACAAGTTTATAGGCTCGTTTTTGTCACAGCAGGAGAAAACACTTGTAGTGTGCATACTGAGGCTCTCTCTAAGGTGAGGGTCTTGCAGGGGTGCCACGCAGGAGCTGTGTTTACCAAAAGGATACAAAACTTGTGGGCTTATCCATTCTACCTCACCAGACTTACCGCCCACTGTTCCTTTAAACCACCCTGTCCCCTGGACTTCATCACATGTTACCTCGGAGCTCCTGTTCACATTGTTCCTGGTGCCCATGTTGTCCTCTTCCCATCCCTGTACAGCCAAGTTCTAAATATCCCTGCAAACTCAGCCGAAATGTGTCTGCCCAAGATTCCTTCTCTATCTCCCTCCTGGAATGTTCCACTAAGTCCACACATTCAGACTTGTGTCTTAGTAATTTCTGCACATGTGTACTCTCTTCTATTAACTATCTAACTCTCACAGAAAGAAATTTTGTCTTATTTACCTTTATATTTCCAAAAGATTTGCACTGGCAGTTGTTAAAGGAGACCCTGCTGAGTAAAAGCATGAGTAGATAATCAGACAATTACAGGCTATTTTGTTAATGTGCACCATAGTAGGAAAAATATCTGGTTTTAGGGACATTCATTTTTTAAAATTAAATATATATATATATATTTTGAATACCTACTATGTCCCCGGCATTGCTCAAATCCTAGCTCTTTTTCTAATAAGCTGTGTGATTTTAGACAAAGTACTTAACCTCTCTGAGTCAGTTTCTTCATAAGTGGAGATAATAGTCTCTAACATGTGGGGCTTTTGTGAGCATTCAATGTAAAATATTACATAAACTATCAGCATACTGTTTAATAATTGATATTTTCCTTCTTTTTTTGTCTCTCTGACAAAAAAAATCAATCAATGAAAAACACAATCCCTTTCCTAGTTGGTACTATGTGGTCTCCTATGCATCTGATAAAAGAAAACCAGGAATAAGAAAATTATTTCTTATAAATAGCCTTGTCTTGACGTCTACCGTAATATAAAGGATATTTCTAATACTAGAATTTGTAACATATTTTATGTCCTTATTGTTCTATGATGTGCCATGTCCTGACAATCCTATGAGTTGGCAGGGGCCTAATCCTACTTCTGACGTGGAAACTGAGGCTCAGCTTCCTCATGGCCATATAGGCAGGCAGCACCAGCGTGAGAAAGTGCATGCCCTTCTCCCCACACACCCAGCAAGCGCTTCCCAATCTCTGTAACCTCTATCGGTTAGAGGCGCTGATGCCTAAACACACTTGAGCGAACACTTCACTCATCAGCAGCTTTCTATCTATTATTTTCCCAGCAGGCTCTGCTTCCAGCAGGCCTCTCCTTTTCAAGCTCCCGGCCTCCTGCTCCTGGAATCCGGCACACAAGGCTTGGTAAATATGTCATCAAGCAGTGTATCATAAATCCATCACCTTTCCAAGCTCCATCACCACGCTGCCGGAGTCCTGCAAGCACAGCTCAGGTAGATGCCGGTGAGCCTGCTTTCAGTGAGCTGGAACCTTCTGCCTGAGCGAATGTTTCCATGGATTTGTTTACTTCCTGCAGCTGGCTAAGCAGGTTTGATGACTGTGACAACGGTTTCCACGGATTCGTTTTTACCACTCATCAGGCTTGACAAGCAGCCATTCTAGAATTCTAAAATTTCCATGCTGGAAGTCTTTGTGATATGGCTTAAAGGTGTGCCCTGATCATGGCTCTCAGAATGAGCTCAGGGATCTGAACCAACTGCAGGGAAGAACTCCACATACCCCTTACCCTTTTCCACATCAAGGCAATGCAATAACTTAGGCTGAATATTTCTTTCAAGGAGATACTGTATTGAAAGAATTCTGGCCTGGGAGCCTGGGGAACTGGACTTTAGTTCTCCTTCAGAGCCAGTGTTACTAGGTACGCAGGCAACTACAATTAAACTACAATTTGCCTAGCCATAGGAATCACTAGGGACAATTGCTTGTAAAAATGAAAATATGGATTCTTGAACTTGTCCTCAGATTACTGCATTAAAACCTCCAAAGGGTAAGTCTGGCACCCTGTATTTTTAACAAGTGTTTCAGGTTATCCTTGCAGATTTTTGGGGGGAGGTCTGTGTATGTGGGGCATATTGGCTTTTAGAATTTCTATGTCCCCTGGCATCTCATATTTAATAATATATGAAAGTGCTTCTGTATAATTGGTCTATATTCCACCTGCTTCAGATTACCTGGAGACTTGGCTAAAAATGCAAACTCCCAAGCTAAAGTGAAGAATGCTAAATCAGAACCTTTGGGTGTACAACTCATGTGCTTTTATGACAGGTTCTCCAGAGTGATTTCTATCCACACCAAAATTTGGAAACCTCTAATAGTATGTCTTCATACAGTTTCTTATATTTGGTGATATTATCAATATCCTATGGTAGATCTGAGGATTGCAGGAGATGTAGTGTTCAGCATAGTTTCTGCCATGGGTGAGCCCTTGTTAAGTATTAACTGTACACACTATAGTGCTCTGTGCTGTTCTTGAACAGGAATTGCACCTGCTGATTTCTACAACATACTGGGAAGGGACACGGGGGCTGGTGAGATATGTTTTTATTGCTCCAAGTAACTTTTGTCTTTCAGAACTATGTGCTTTCTATTCTTCTTTACACTTTCTTCCCAGGTTCATTTTTGTACTGGAAGAATTTGAGGGCAATGAGAACTGCACCTTGACTAGAGCTATTCTCGTCACCATAAAATGTCCTTTTTGGAAGGAGCTGCCTAGGCAGCAATGAGCAGGATGGTTATTATTAGTCTTGCTTCGTGTCTGAAAAAAACAGATGCAGAGAGGAAATGTGACCTTGTACCAGGTTACTCGGTTGGTACAAAAGCTGAGATGAACTCAGATGCCCCATCTTCCAACCAGTCTCCACCACACCTCTTCTCACAGGTGCCATTACAGGAGAATCACTAACATTACTTTGTTTTCTAAAACCTCACTTTTCCTTCCTTTGTCTTCATTCTCTGCACTCACCCCTTTTCCCTTTTGTGTCCCCATCTTTCCACATTAATACTCTCTTCATGTAGTATGTGTGAAAATTAAAGGGAAACCCACTGCGTGGAATCAGGAGTCCAGCAGGGGGAGCTCTCATGTCCTACTACTCTTCAACTGTAGACCCGACAGGAAGAGAGGGACCCTTTTTTAAAACATTACTGTTTTAGCTCCTGCTTTAGTACTCAGCAGGAGGAAGAGGGGGTTTCCTCCTCTCTCAGCGACAGCCCAGTCAAGAGATATCGGCACTACTCAGCCAATGAGAAGGGACTACACTCTGAACTCCCAGTTTACTCCAGTGGACTTTTTGTTTATAAAAGCCCCCTCAAATCTGCCCTTTCTTCTATAAAGGGGGGTTCTTCTCCTTTGTTTTCTGGGTTTGCCAATGGTTTTGACATAGCTTGCTTGTCCAAGTTGCAATTCTCTGTTATTCTCAAATAAACCCATTTTTGCTAGTTAAAAACAAAACAAAACAAAACAAAAAACCTGATACTTATTTTTAAGGTTAACATATATAATAAGTAAACCAAGGTGCTAGGTACAAAGGATATCGGTTCCTTCAGTTGTGATTGCTTATGACAAAAGGGCCATATGCAGGGGAGGTGCTTAACCCAAGCCTGTAATGTGATAGTGGAAATCCAGCAGTGTGGCAGCTGAACAGGTGGAAATGTTCAGGTAGGAAGCTCTTCCTGTGTCCCCTCAAATCATAATTATGAAGGCAGCTTCCTCTTCTGTCCAGGTTTAAGACTGCTACTGAAAATAGGATTGTAACACTTTATTTTTTTGTAAAAAGAGATCTGAACTTTTAGGACCTTGATGGTGTTTAAAGGACAGCACAGATTCCACGGATTACTGAATATCTTGGGATTCACTTGAGATGCATGCTCTTTTCCAAATTCCAGTGTGAGAATGATGTACACAGCAGGCACTGGACTCCAGGATAGAGGCCACATGAGAAGATCCAATCCAGCTCTGACCCCAATATGCTGAGATCAGGCCAGACAACTTGACTGTGCACTTCTAGACAGAAAGGTCCACTTGGTGGCTGGATTGATACAATTTCAGTCAAGTGCTTCATAAGTTCGGAATATGATATTTTCACACATTCTTCTCTGGGGCATTATTTCTACTTGGAATTTTGCAATATTATTTAATTCATCCTTTACATTTAACTACACAAACAAATTGCCATTCAACTGCACTTAGCAGATATGTGAAAACATATTTCTTCATTATGTTGTATGAACTGCTCTTTTTTTTAATGATAACTCTTAGGATTCACTCTCTGAACAACTTTCCTATATACCATACAGCAGCGTTAGCTATAATCACCATGATGCATATTACATCCCTAGTGCTTATTTATAACTGGAAGTTTTTCTTTTGACCACTTCCTTCCAATTGCCCCTCCCCTCACTCCCTGCCTCTGATAACTACAAGTCTTTTTCTATGAATTTTTTTGTTTTTATTTATTTGTTTTTGTTTTTTTTAATTATACATATAAATTATACATATACTTTGCTTAGCCTAATGCCTTCAGGGCCCATCCATATTGTTTGAAATGGTAGAATCCTCTCACTTATTTTTTATGGCTGAATGATATTTCATCATATATATGCCACACTTCTTTATCCATTCATCCATTGATGGACACATGTTATTTCCATACCCTGGAAATTGTAAACAATGAACATGGAGATGCAAATATCTTTTTGAGTCAGTATTTTCATGATTTTGGATCTATTCCCAGAAGTAGAATTGCTGGATAATACGGTAGTTTTGTTTTTTAATTTTTGAGGGACCTCTATACTGTCTTCCACAGTGGCTCACCAATTTCATCCCACCAACAGTTCGCAAGGGTTCCCTTTTCTCCACATCCTCAACAGCATTCATTATCTCTTGTCTTTTTGGTCTAGACATTCTAATGGATGTGAGGGGCTATCTCACTGTGGTTCAAATTTGCATTTTCCTAATAATTAGTAACAATGAATATTTTTTCATGTGCCTGTTGGTCTTTTGTAGAAATGTCTATTCAGTTCTTATTTATTTATTTAGTTTGGCTAATGAGCCATATGTGTTCCTTGTATGTTTTGGATATTAACAATCCCTTATCTGCTCTATGGTTCAAAAACATTTTTTTACCCATTTCCTTGGTTGTCTTTTCACTTTGTTGATGGTTTCTTTTGCTGTGCAGAAGCTTTCTAGTTTGATGTAGTCCCACTTGTACATTATTTTTTTATTTTGTTGCTTTTGTTTTAGGTATCATGTCAAAAAAATCATTATCAAGACCCACATCAAAGAGCTTTGTTCGTGTTTTCCTCTAGGTGTTTCATGGTTTCAGTTCTCACATTAAAGTCTAATCCATTTCAAGTTAACTTCTGTGAATGGTGTAAGACATGGGTCTAGTTTCATTCTTTTACCTATGAATATCCAATTATTCCAACACCATTTATTGAAGAAACCATATTTCCCCCATTGAGTATTCTTGGCTCTCCTGTCAAATACTGTTGACCTTATATGTATGGGTTTATTTATGGGTGAACTAATATTAATTGTTTTCTTTCTACTAGTAATAATCCCTGAGGTAGTACCTCCACCACTGACTATTGCTTTTGCTTCATTAGTTCTCTGTAATTTATCCTACAGAGTGATGTACTAAAAACAAACCTGGTATTAAACATAGGAATTCAAATATTTTTAATACATAAAAATATGGAGACAGCAGATGGCCAGTGGTGCTTGATTTAACTTCAACTTCTATCTTTTTATATCTGTATGTATTTCATGCTGTGCTGTCTGAGACGATATTATTTTGTTTCCCACACTATCATTCTTTGACACCTCTCATTCTACATTCAGACCAAGAATGTAGTTAGCAGATGCATTGTACTTTTATTTGTTAAGAACTAAAAGCAATAGTTATATGAACACTGACTGCTCTTTACAAGATGCAGTTAGATTCTTTTAATATCTTAAAGGAATGTGTTAAAGAAGACCTACTGCTGTCTCTTCATTCTGTCAGGGAGGACTGCTGCAAATTCAAATAGACCAGGTTTGCAGAGCCAATGGAGTTTCCCCAAGAAGAAGACTTACGGGAAGACAAGTATTTAGGAGATGAAATATTTCAGATGCAAAACCTATGTTTGGATGATGATCATTGTCAGAGAGGAGATTATTTGCAAATATCAAGGATTATATATGCTGGCTGTGGTACATATTGTTTATTGGCACATACCGACTCTGGTTATAACTCTTGTTAAAATTCATGTAAATACTTTCAAACTTTCTAACAGTGGTCTTAAACATACAGATTGAATGAGAAAAGGAAAAGGTTATGTACTCAAGGTGCAGGAAAAATACAATTTAAAAAGACAATCCATTAAATAAAAGAAAAAAATTTAAATTGTATTCAGAATGAGGAGCAAGAGAATATTAATTCTGAACCAAGATTTTACAAAGTTGTAGAAGATAAAACTATACTGTACTGAAGAGAAAGGGGGTAGATAAGCAGGCTGAGTTAAAGAGGGAGCTGAGGAAGCAGAAGAAGACTTGAAATTGAAAAACTGAATTGTTAATTTTAAATTGGCATAGGAAACAGCAAAGGTAAGAGCTGATAATGCAGAAGATAAAACGATCATTTTTGTATAACAAAGTTGGCTAGAGGAAAATGGGTAAGGAGATACAAATCATGACTGAGAAGGTGATAGAGGTAGAAGACAAATAACCAAGATGCAATCTACAAATGAAGATATGACCAGAACATGTGGATGAGAATCATAATTAAGGTATAACTGAAGAAAACATTCCTGAACTCACCTATGGTTGACTGCCCCCAGGCAAGTTCACTCTGGATTTAGTGAGACAGAATAACTACAATGGAACTTAGGGGTAAAAAATTTTATACCAAGCTTTAGTTTCATGGTGGCAGGCTGAGTGTTGGAACCATGTCTGCCTTTGGTGCGTCCACAATCTGTCTCATCTCAGCTTCCAGGAGCCCCCTGGGTGCTAGATGGGAACCCTGGGCAGAGCTTTGTATAGCAACACAGACAATAATGGCTCATTGCTATCAAGTGTGTAAGCACTGGCCTACACAGTAGGCCAGTTACATCATTGCAAGTAGATTAGGATCAGGTGGGAATCCTGGCCATGGGAACTTCATTTTCCCTACAGCTTGCATTTATTGATCTAAAGTTTTTGCTGAATATCAGGAAAAACTAAATAATCAGACAAACATCTAAAAAGAAAAAGAACTGGTTGAATGTTTCCAATAATTTATTATAAAAATTTCTAACATGTAATACAATTGGTCAAACTTTACAGTGAGAACCTTGTTTCTGCCACTAGAATTTTACTGTTTATCACGTATCTGTGCATCTATTCTTCTCCCTATCCATCCATCAATCCACTGAATTTTGATACATTTCAAAATAGTGTTGCCATCTGCACACTCCCCCCTAAATACTTAAGAAGCATGTTATTAACTAGCATTCAATATTTGCTTTGAGTGTTTTTGTGTTTGGATATACAATTTATGTTTAATAAAATTAATAAATGTTACTGTATTTTCACTCATTTTTGAACAGGTATGCACCCTGTGTTTGACCCAAACCCCTATCAAGAAATTTAATGTTACTATCACCCACACCCATCCCCTTCAATCCCTACTTTTACCTTCCCTCCTGGAAATAACTATTATTTTTATTTTTCCAACCCATATTACTTTTGCCTGTTCTCTAATTTCATGTGAGTGGAATATGAAGTATATTCTCTGTGTGGGAGGTTGCTTTCACTCCCAAATATTGTGAGATTCCCTCCTTGTTGCTTGTATCATTATTTGTTGCCTTTTATTGCTGAATGGCATTCTGTTGTATAAGAAAAGCAGTCTCTTTATCCAAACCCCTAATTCCAGTTTTGGTCTATGATGAATAAAGATACTATGAACCTGTGTACAACTTTTGCCTGTGTGTTTGTGAAGATATGTTTATGTTTCTCCTAAGTAAATGCCTAGGTTGGAAATTCATAGGTCATAGAGTTGTGTGTTTTGTTTTATGAAAAGCTACCAGAACTTTTCCTAAAGTGGTTATAAAATTTTACATTCTTGCTAATAATGTATGATAGTTCCAGTTGCTCCTCATGTTGCCAAAATTTGATGTTATCTCACTTTTTAAATTTAGATATTTTGGTAACATATATTGTGGTATCTTCTAATGGGTTTCCTCTGAATTTCACTTATGATTGAGGACTAAGCAATTTTCATGTGCTTATTGGCATTTGTATATATTCTTTTGTGAATGGGTTGTTAAAATATTTTGTCATTTTAAAATTGGGTTGTTTGACTTCTTAGTGAGTTTTGGAACTCTGTCTGGAACTCTGGAAACCTGTCTTTTATAAGTAAGACATACACTCTGTAAATATTTTCTCCAAATCTGAGGCTTCCTATTTATTTTTTTAATAATATCTTTTGATGAACAGATTTTTAAAATTTAAATTGATGAAATCTAATTTATATATTTTCTCTTATGAATATAATTTTGTGTGATTTGTCTAAGTTATAAAGAGTGTTTCACCTTTCACTGGGTGGCTGAGCTGTGTGGTCAAAGTTAAAAGGAAGATAAGTGCCACCCAATTTATGTTTAATAAAATTAATAAATGTTAATTTATTAATTAAAGACCAGGGTGTGATGCGAGGTCAGACAGCATGGACACCAGGCTCACATGGTCCAGTCTTTAGTTATAGCAACAGAGCAAAGAATGTACAAGATCCACACTTCTTCAGTGTGATGGTTCTCATGTGGACAGTGTGACTGCACCCTCCCCATTTCATGCTACAGTAGAAGGACCCCACATCATTCTGGTGGAGTCTGAAACACAGAAAGCTGAGGGCCATTGGTGCGGGCACTTATGCAGAGCAAAGGTGTATACATCAAGTCTGGAACAGGGAGAGCTATTCCCTTTCAAGGCTACAAGCCCAGCACAGTCTGGGAGGGCTTTTTATCTCCCAGTAAGGAGATGTTCTGGGCCCAAGATGATTCTTAAGCAGCAGTGCAGAGGGTGAGAAGCTGTGCATGACTGCCTTTTTTACAGTCCACCTCTCCCTGCCCCCCGCACCTGTTAGTCTGCTGAAATAGCAGATAAAGCATATCAGATCCAGTAAGATCATTGTTTGCCCTGAATGGGGATGCAAAGCCAGGAAGGTAGATCCCATGTGGCCCTTGACAGCCCATGTAAATATGGTTTTCTCAAAAAAACTTCCTGTCATTTTGAGACAGTATTTACCAACATCACTAAGAGAACCAGACCCAGGAGGATGACTGGATCTCCCAGGGGAATGGATCTCAATCAGGCACTACGGGAATCTGTGAGGGGTACTAGTGGTCTGATGCATTCCATTTGCCACTTACCCCGTTACTGTGGCCCAGTTTGCTACGTTGCATGACCTAGGTTCACTGGAAGGAATCCCTGCATCTTTGGCTTCCATTTCTTCTAGGGCCAATCCCCATGACCTGTCCCATGACTTCCACATCCTGTTCCATAACTGACCAAGGGGCAATGATGGCCAAGTATAGGCTAGACCAGTACATGACTCCCATTCATATTCTCTTTCTAAGGTTTTTTGTCATAGGCACCCACACAATTGACAAATACATCTCCTTCCCAGTTTGCTGTCATAGTTCCTATCACTACACAGGGAAACCCTTAAGGATCCAACCACTATTTAATCCTTCACTCATCAGACCTTATACCTAGCTTGTTTCCAAGTGCCCTTGAGTCTGTAAATATGTAGCAGGCACTGCTGTAGGAGTAGTCTTCACAGCCATCATTTCTGCCCAGGGTTCAGCCCACTGGGCATAGCATCCCTGTCCAGTCTCAGTCAAAAGGTGTCTTTTTGGGTCCCCATCCTTAGGGCAGATGGCTGCAGCAGTTCAGTATTCTCTATCAGCTTTGATTTTCATGAATCTTCCATGACTTCAGTCAAACCATCGCCTGGAACATCGTCCAGCTGTGGATTCCACTTAGCTAAGGAAGGGACAAGAGTGTCCCCTTGATGCTATTCAGTCTCCTCCAACAGGACAGCTTACTACTAGTTCATGGACTTGTGGAGTTAGCTGTCCCTCCAGGGCCCTGGTCAGCCTCTACCTTTCCCACCAAAGATAATCTCCTATATTTTTTCCTCTAAATCTTCATGATTTCAGCTTTTATGTTCTAATCTTTGATCTGTCTCAAATTAAATCTTGATATTTAGCGGGAGACTCATTTTTTTTCCCTCTATATATCCAGTTGTTCCATAACTATTTGCTGAAGGATTTTTCTTTTTCCCTTTTGATTACTTTAGCACTTTTGTCAGAATCAAAATGATTTTTATGTGTGGGTCTTTTTCTTTACATTGTATCACTGATACATTTGTCAATTTACATGCCCATATCACATTTTCTTATTGAGGTGGAATTGACATATAATAATATATTAGTTTCAGGTGTACAATATAATGATTCAACATTTGTATATAATGCAAAATGATGATCACTGCAATAAATCTAGTTAACATCCATCATCACGCATAGTTATAAATTTTTCTTGTGATGAGAACTTTTAAATCTACTCTCAGTAACTTTCAAACATACAGTATTATTAGTACAGTCATTGTGTTTCTGCATTAGATTTCTAGACTTATTCATCTTCCACAGCTGTGACTTTATAACCTTTGACCAACATCTCTCCATACCTCGCCCCTGACACCTAATACCTGGTAAGCACTGTTCTACTCTTTGCTTCTTTGAATTTACTTTTTTAAGGTTCCATATATAAATGAAATCATACAGTATTTGTCTTTCTCTGTCTGGATTATGTTACTTAAAAGAATATCCTCCAGTTTAATCTATGCTGTTGCAAATAGCAGGATTTCCATCTTTTTCATAGTTGAATAATATTCCATTTAACATATATGTGTGTGTGTGTATGTTCTTTATCTATTCATATGTCAATGGGCATTTGGTTGTTTACATACTTTGACTATTGTAAATAATGCTGCAGTGAACAGGGAAGTGTGGATATCTCTTAGAGATAATTTCATTTCCTTCAGATATATACCCAAAACTAATGGATTGTATGGGAGTTCCACTTTTAATTTTTTGAGGAAACTCCATACTGTTTTCCATAATGGCTGTACTAATCCGTGTCCCTACCAACAGAATACTAGGGTTCCCTTTTCTCCATATTCTTGCTAACACTTGTTATTTTCTGTTTTATTGATAATATCCATTATAACATTTGTGAGGTTTATCTCATTGTGGCTTTAATTTGCATTTCCTTGATCATTAGTGATATTGATTATGATATCAAGAACTTGTTGAACATTTGTATGTTTTCTTTTGAGAAACATCTACTCATATTCTTTACCCGTTTTTATTGTGCTATTTGTTCTCTTACAATAGAGTTTGAATTCCTTATATATCTTTAATATTAATCCCTTATCAGAATATGGTTTGCAAATATTCATTCCATAGGTTGTTCTTGATTCTTTCCTTTGCTACGAAGAAGGTTTTTTGTTTGGTGGAATTCCATTTGTCTGTTTGTGCTTTTGTTACCTGTGCTCCTAGGTTCATATACAAAAATCACTGCCCAGATAAATGTCAAGAAGATTTTCCCCAGTTTTCTTCTAATAGTTTTTATAGTTTCAGGTCTTACCTGTAAATCTTTAATCCATTATTTGTTGATTTTTGTAAATGGTGTGAGATGAGTCCAATTTCATTCTTCTGAATTTGTAATTGAAGAGACTGTCTTTATCTTATTATGTGTTTTTGGCCCCTTTGTTGAAGATCAATTGACTTAAATGCATGGATTTATTTTTGGGGTGGGATTCTTAAAGATTAAAATTACAAAATCAAGAAATAATTTAAAGGGACTGATGTAATATATTAAAATGTTTACTGGTAGGTTATAAATGTAAAAGCAAGTAATAGCAATGTAATATAAAAGTAAGATCAACATAGGTACATTAAAATGTTAAATACATTAATGACTAAAATCATTTGTTAATTCATAAATCACAATAAAATGAATGAAGTTAAAATTATTTTTTAACTCCTTAATGGCACTTATATTAACAGCCATTAGGTCAGGTCCTGAGATAATTTCATCGGGACTTTGATATCAGGGATACAAAGATTGTAGGACTTTTCAAAAGCCAAGCACATCTGCTAGCAGAAGTAAAACTGGCTGTGTACTTTTGAAATCACCACAATAAGAAGCACGAACAAACAAAGGCCAGAGAAAATATGGATTCCAGAAAAATATATTACAATTATTTAAAAATATTGTGGTTATTTCCTGGTGGCATGGGGAAAAGTAGTCATAGGGGATTCTTACATTCTTTATATCTTTTTTTTTCAAATTATTAGTACTGAGCATTATAAAATTTAAAAATTCTGTTTAAAAAAACTTAAAAATCTTTAAAAAGTAATTTATGCTTTGAATGAACTCTGAACCACATTTGATTCACTTTTCAAGTTAAAAATTATCTTCAGAGAAAGTATTTCACTTAATGCTGTGGATAAATGGATGCTGTTCTTTGCTATTGGCCCTGGAGAACTCCCTGGAAACCTCTTGGTATTTCTTATATTTATCCATGTTGCTGTTTTACAGAATAAACATCATACCTAATAAATACCAAAAGTACAACATATTCTTAATTCATTTGAAAAATGTAGATCGATCTTTTAAGCATTAAAAAATTATTCAGAGGCATGCATTTATTACAACATATATTCATAGGACTGCATGCCTAATGACTAAATATTTGTCTCCACCCCCCCCACCAGATTCATATGTTAAAATCTTAACCCCCAAGGTCATAATATTCAGAGGTGGGGCCTTTGAGAGGTGATTAGATCATGACGACAGAGCCCTAGTGAATGGAAATAATGCCCTTATATATGTATACATCCCTCCCTCCTTCTGCCATGTGAAGACACAAAGAAAAGACAGCATCTATGAATGAAGAAGCAGGCATTCAGCAGACACTGAATCTGTCTTCATCTTGATCTTGGATTTCTTATTCTTCAGAACTGTGAGAAATAAATTCTTTTTGTTTATAAACCACCTAGATTATAGCATTTTGTTATAGCAACCCGAATGGACAAAGACATGCATTTATAATTATCTCTTTGTAATTTTGGTTTTGACTTCAGACTAAGCTGGGATAGCAATTTTTGAAAGCAGAACCGAATTACCCGGGAGGCAAAATTTACCACTGATAAAAACCCAAATCAAGCAATAGTTCTCTGTTCCCAAGAAGCAGAATCTTTTTCTCAGGAAGACTATAGTGCCATCGTCTCTTCATTCTGTGGTGGAGAACTGCTGCAAATTTAGGTAAGCCTTTAGGAGCAAGAAGCCACACTGTTTCTTTGATAAAGAACTAAGTGAAATAAGTGAAAATGAGGAGAAGGGACATATACTTTACAGGATGATCACTGGGGCCCACCAGACAGTGACATCAGAAAACTTAACACTAAAAATATCTTTCTGTTTTCATCCTAAATGTTTGTCCTTAGACATTTATCAGAATGTTTAAATGGTAAAATTTATCAGAAACTAGACATTTGGGAATGATTAGATTTTTATTCAACCATCAATAAACCTTAGACCTTGAACTACACCTGACAGTGATTACTATCTCTCTATATTGTTTGGAATTTCAGCAGACAGCAAGTGTAAGCCTCACCTGTTTTTGGCACAATTTTCCAACACTGTTAAGATAAAGTACCAATACCCCTTTCTTAATAAATAGATCCGTTGATATTTAGCCAACTTAATTATGATAAATGTACTGACCTTAGAGCAAGGACCACTAATCATGAGTTCTCAAAACACTGCATATATGATGGCATCTGTTGCTGGCCATCAATAATATATTCCAGGTGTGTTGAACACTTATTGATTTGCCTTGAATGCCTTGAATAACATACACTTCTGTGAATTGTTTCTTTAAAACTTATTTCAAAAAAGATCTGCCCTGTCTCACTAGTGACTACATATGATTCAAAATAGGTCAACGAGAACTTTTCCCTAGAATTTTTCCACAGTGGGGCCTCAAGAGAAGAGCCATTCCCGTTTGGTGATGTGACAGTACACTAGTGACCATGTATGCCTTGCTGTATGGAAAAGCCAGCTTGTAGAAGGAGAATATTGAGTCAATATACCCAAAAAAGCAGTATGGAGATGGTAAAAGAGAGTCTTGATTATTTCTAGCCATGTGGTCTCTAGCTTGCTTTGGATCCTACGTTTTGGAAGTTTGGTTCTTCAGCTCATCTGGGGGATACCAAGATCCTTCTAATAAATTCTAGTATGTGTAAGCTTGTTTGTACTGCATTTCTGGCAACTGCAACCAGAAATCTCAATTAATGCATCACATGCTTGAAATTAATCTTTGCTTTATTTGTGACATCCTTACAAGATAGACATCAATCCTATGTACAGATGGAAGAAGTTAGGCTGAATGACCAGTATCATTCCAAAATACATGTTTTTTTAAATCCTATCTCAGTTTTTTGAAAATATTTTGACTAAAGGTAATGTAATAATTGTAATCAGGTGATCCCAGGCTAAGATAGCTGATAGTCCCGAAGGCCTATTGTAGGTGAGATGGTGGAGCTTATCCACGGAGACTTGTGATTTCCCAACCTTTGGAGTCAGGCCAGATGTTCACTCCTTAATAAGGGGCTAAATGGCTTGCATTTCCAAACAAGACCATGGAGAAAGTAAGACAGCTGCAATGGATTTGGGGTCTCTCACAATACCTGCTTCTTACTGCCACATGTTACTCTTTGGGGGCTTGGCGCAGTAAGTAAGAAGACTATGATATTTACCCAGTAGACAGTGAGACAGATGAAGGGACCCATCAGGCAACCAGAAGACGGTGTCCGGGGACTGATAGGGAGGCAAGCAAAGGACACTCTTAGGTTGGGTATAAGGTCTCTGGGGCAGGCAAGTAGAGCCACTGTGAGTAGTTAACTGGTGGAGTTCAAGGTAGGCACATGGTCAGGGCCAGAGAAACTGGATGTAATTGTTGGGATGACAGGCTGGGCTCTGGGTGGAGGAGGGCACCATCACAGGGAAGACTGGCCAGAGCAATGTACGGTCTCCAAATTGGAGAAAATGGGAAACTGGTTAGATTTTGAGGTGACCAGAATAAGGGAAAAGCGGGCAGAGATGAAGTTATAAGGGCTAAGACACAAGCATTTTTAATAATAAATCCACATTTAATATAAATATTTGGATTCCCAAGAGTTAAACTCCAGTCATTTCCCCTCACTGCATTTCTTTAAGAGATCTAATCCAGTGCTATCCAGTCAAACTTTCTGTAATATAAGAAATATTCTATTTTATTTATTCAATTTGGTAGCCACTGGCCATGTATGGCAAATTAAATTAATTAAAACTAAACAAAACATAAAATTCTGTTTCTCAGCTGTACTAGCTGTGTTTCAACTGCTCTGTGGCCACATGTAGCTAGTGGCTATCACATTGGCAGGCACAGAATTCCAGGCCCACAGCTTCTTCTAATACTGATAATCTTAAATTTTACTTTTGAGGACTCGCTCCATACCTACCCACCAAATTGCATACAGACATTTACCCTCTCGAGTTTCCCCAAGACCGTCATTCTTACATTTCAAAATCGAATGCATTCCATTACTCCAGGTTTATCTTTCCCTCATCTTGGAAAACCCATTGACTGGTTAGTTTTCTAAGCATGTATTAAACTTAGGTGGTTGTCCCTCTACTTTCCTAAAACCAATAATTAATCAAAACCCATTTATTCTACCGACTAACTCCTTTCTTAAGTCCTGCACCAGCTATGCATTCTTGTTGCCACTGGCCTGATTTACTTCCTCAGAATATCTTGCCTATAATTTCTTGCAGAAGTCTCCAACCTTGACCCCTTCTTTGCAGTCTTGTTTCTATCCATACAATCTCCCATCGTGAACAATCCTACTGTCATGGTACATATACTGAAATGCAGATCTGGTCAGATTTCTCCCCTATGTTGACAACAAGATGATGTCTCAATTGTCGTATACCCAGATGTTTGGTGGGTTCCCTCCATGCCTTCAGAATGAAATAATAACACCTGCATTTCATGATCCATGCAAACCCAAATGCACTGGTCTTTCCAGTGAGTTCCCAAGGTAAGAGAAGCTGTTATTTTCAAGGCCTCCTCTTCCTTTTCCAGGTTTTCTCTTAAAACTGAAGTACACACACATATGCACACACACACACATGCACACACAAGCACAAGCTATATGAAATCTGTAATAGACACATCAGTTCTTTAGTGCCCTTTTTGAGAGACAGTATAGTAGAGTAGCTGAGTGTGATATCTGCCCAGCTTCGGAACCAGACTCTTACACATACCAGTTGGATAACCTTGAAGAAGTCCTTTAACCTACCAGTACACTCCTCAGCTGAAAAATAGGCATAAGTAGAAATAACTGTCTCTCAGGCTCATTGTGAGGTATAAAGACATTAAGGCACATAAAGTGTTGGTTGGTAATGGTGTCTGGTCCATGGTAAGTTTGCTTCTAGTAGAATTATAGTCATTGCTGTTGGTATTAGCACCATCATTAGAGGTTCTTTCTTTGTCTTTTTTGACAACCCTACTCCTAGGTTCCTTTTTGTTTCTGTCCTTTCCTCATAAACATTCCATCCCATGTTTCCCCTGCTCTTCTCACTGCTCCCACCTCCAACAGAGCTGCACACACTTTTCATGTAGTTGAGCTAGAGGGGATTGATACTACTCTTTTCTCTAATGCCTTCAGATCAGCACGTCGTAGGCTCAGTATGTTTTCAGGCTGTTATTGTTCCTCACAAAGAGAGTTCCCATCCTATAATATCTAGTAGTGTTCAATATTAATAAATTAATAAAAGGAAAATGTCTTTATCTTGTCTCATATGGCATGCAAACTTTTCATAAACAAAATTGAAGCTACCTTTGCAATTCATCTCTTACTATTGTCCTATTAAATGTGGAATTCTAGGCCTAGGAACTGCCTCCACCCAAGTCTTTCATGCCTTTGTGTCTTTGCGCATACTGTTCCGTGTTCCTGGAATGGCCTCCCTTTTTGTATTGCAAGCAATCTCCTACATAGTTTAAGGTACACATTAAATGTGATGCTCTTTCTGACCTTTGAAACTTAGTCTAACACTCTTATTGGGAGTTTATAAAACCCAATAAATAGCATCCATTTCCCTCTTGAATTCAAAGTATAAATTCTAGAGCTGCCACTCCACTCTCTTTTAGAGCTCTAAGTCTCAGATAATGATGTACTGGCACCCACTCCCAGCAGGCAGCCAGAGCTGACCGCATGCATCTCGCCCCAAAGTGAGGGTCAGAGACGTTTTGTTGTTAGCTTGAAATCAACCATGGTAGAGGAATTTACACCAAAGAAATCTTAAAACATTGCAGTTCAACATTTTGTTTCTGCCAGAGATCCATTGTTAAACCCTTATCAGAATACCAGTGATGTAATGGAAACAACGATTAAAAAAAAAAGCTGTTTTACTGATAGATTTGATAGAGTACATTCCTACAGTGGATCTGGTCTTCCACTGCTATTGGAAGCGTTAGGCAAGCTACCCAACCATTTGTGCGGAGGGTGTGGGAACCATAGACCTCTCTGAAAAGGTCCGGGCCTTACCATAAGGCCATCAGCAGAATACAGAACATGGTCTCTTTTATTGAGAAAAACATCCCCCGCATTCCTTTTCAAGCTTTCCAGTAACAACTCTTCAAGAGGAGTGAGGACAGGTGATAAGATACCTGGAGTCTTAACCACTAAATATTTCTCTTCTATTCCTATTCATTCACCTGGATAAGGGAAAGGAAGGAACAGTAGTTTCCCTTTCTTCCTGGCCTCCAGATTAGCCTACACATTCTTGAATTATAAAATCAATGGCATCTTTTGCAACTTTATTTACCTACCTATCTTTTCTACTAGACTACAGTATTCTTGATGGCAGGGACATTTGCATCTCCAAAATCAAGGGCAGTTTCAGGAGCATAGTAAGTGCTCAATAATTGTTGAAAGAGTTACAAGGTCAAAGAATGGCTAAATGAAAATGTTGAGCTTTACTGAGCCCTATAATCCAGGAGAACATTAATCATTAAAGAAATCCCCCTACCCTTTGTGTTTTTATCTGCCCTCTTACGATCATATTTTTCAATAAATTCCTTTGCTTACACAAGTCTGGGTTTATTTGTATTTGACATTAAGCGCACAGGTGCTTTGACATCTAGTAATAAGAGTTACAGATATGAGACGCTTCTTAATTCCTATAATTAAGGAAAGGGTTTGTCACAAGATTCTGAGGGAGGGTTCATCTGAGGTCCAAAGATGTAGGTGGTAGCCAGAAGCAAGGGCATGGAGCAAGTCAAAGAATATACAGCAATTTGATTTATATCTGTGATCCTCAGAAGGCAGGAATTTTTAGCAATGCCTCAACCCAGCTTACTGAATTGGAATCTTCAGGATGGGGAAAAGGACTCTGCATCATTAAAGAGCTTCCCAAGTGATTTATATTCACAATCACTTGGAAGAAACTTTAAAAGTTGTAGCTCTTCTATTGAATCCTCTTTATTGAATCTGCCAGTGTTTCAAATTATGCATTTCAATATTAACAGAATTGAGCAGGCAATTTAAATTTTTAATCCCTAAACATTTAAAACCAGGCATTCATTTCCAGCTCATGACCCCCCTCCTTTGAACGTGATCTTTATTTTAATAGTGATGAAATTTATGAAGCATGCTTCATTTCCCTGATTTACTATAACATAGCTAAATTCATGTTGGGAGAGATTAGACTGTGGCTCCATATTAAATCCTTAATATACACACACAAGTGAAATTACTGGCTGTCCTAAGCCATCCAGTTAAAAACATAGATAATGGGAATAAAATTTCCAGTCAAATTCCCCCTTTTTATGACTCAACAGAGTCATATGTATGTCATCACTATACAATATCCAGGAACAGATAAAGGGAAGATAACAAAGAAGTGAGGGCCGTGTCTTCACTGCATCAGGTTAATTGTTATACACCTGATGGCAAGTGAACAGCCTTAGTGATTTTCTTTCTGAATAGGCTGGTTATTTTGGCACATTATAGACACCGCCTCAGGCTACTGAAAATGAGTGACGGATTCCAGTATATGCTTTGGCCCTAGATTTGTTTTTTCCTTATTCCATATCACTTGCCAACACGGTAGGCAGTGAAATGCAGTGGGGGAAATATGAAGCCAAATAACACAACAAAATATTGGAACATCTCTTGGGGTCAGTTTTGAATTCATAAAGTGGCTGTTAATATTTTCCAATATACACTCCAAAGAATGTTAATGATTGCTATGGTATTTCTGAGTCTCCTGTAGAGGGCATAGAGAAGGACAAAAGTACAAAAAAAAAAAGATTTGGAGCCATATGTTTTCTTGTAGAAAGATGGAGCTCAGGAATGCAGCTGCAAACAGTTATTCAGAGGGTGGGGCAGTAGGATGGCTGAGCGTGATCCCTATACCAGACATTTTACATCAATCCTTTCATTAAATCCCCACAAAACCCAGCAAAAAAGCTGTTAAGACTCTCTCTTATTTTTCAGATAAGGAAACCGAGGTTTAGAGACCCTGAGAAACTCATCCATAATTATAGATTTAAGAGGTTATAGGGCTCTGATGCCCCGCCAGGATCACAGGACACCAAAGTCAAATAATTTTTCATTCAATTTCAATACTTCCTAAAATAACGTGGTGTCCTTTTGCACGCATTTTCTCATTTAAACCTGATAACAATCTTGTGAGAAGGTGGAGAGTAATTATATTCCCTTAGCTGAAAGAAAAGGGAAAAATGAAAGGTGCTCATTCTTCTCTGTTACCTCAAGGATGCTGTCACACTGAATTTACTTGTATTTCCCTTAAACTTGTACATTCCAGATATATATTTTATGTCCTATCACCTACACACTATTGTAGTAGCCTGACGCAAATGAGAAAAGATAGGGAATTGGAAGACCTGGATGTGAATCTCAGCTCTACTTCCTACTATTTTATTTGATAACGGTTTTTCTCTGAGATTCAGAGATGGATTTCATAGTCTCTGGTACACCGTGGGTATCTTCAAAGTAAACATTTTAAACTACATGACAGGGACATTGGTCAGGCTTAAACTGGCTGTGGGGTAGATTTTTTTGGAGGAATGGAGCTGTAGTGTTGACTGAATTCTAAGGTCAGGTGCGGAACCCGGCATGAAGAACATGGATTTAGCCAAGGGTGTGGTAGAAGCTGTGTCCTAGCGAAGGCTGTTTCTTCTGAACTGTTTTTCTGAGACCATATTTTTCTCCTGACAAGCCTTGCGACCTATCCATTAGAGCTTCTTCACTTCTTGCACTGACCTGGCCACTCTATCCGTCACTTCTGTTGACAGAACAGCACCAGTCCTTCTAACAGAGAGAGCTTGGCACCGCTTTCCCTTTCATACCTGGCTGAGCTCTTGGCTCTGGGGACTTTCCCAAGTTTTACTTTAAAAAAAAAAAAAGAAAGTTGGGTAAAATATGTCCTCTTACCTTGATGATATTTTGAACCAAATAGCCAATGCAAATGTATTTGTTGCTTCTTTAACTGGTTCATTTGAGAAGAATTTCACCTAGAGCATTTTAAGCAAGATGGCATAACTAGCTATTTATCATATAAATAATATTTTAAATGTATTTTTTATGTCATGTTATAAGCATTAATACATAAATGAAAATAACTGGCATGCATTAGAAGCCTACTATGTGCTAGGTACTGTGCTTGTTAGTTTCCTAGAACTGCCATATCAAAGTACCAAAACTATGGGGCTTAAACATAGAAATGTATTTTCTCACAGTTCTGGAGACTAGGAGTCAGATCGAGGTGTCTGAGTCAGTTCATTCTAAGGCTCTTCTCCTTGGCTTCTCCCTGTGTCTTCACGTGGTCTTCCCCGTGAGTGTCTCTGTGTACTAATCACTTGTTTCCATAAGGACACTCATCTGATTGGATAAAGGACCACCCTTATGACTTAATTTTAACTTCATTACCTCTCTAAAGATCCTACAAATACAGGCATGTCCAGAGGTCTTGGGGGTTAGGAATGCAACCTATGGATTTTGAAGGAATACAATTCAGCCCATAACAGGTATTTATTTAGATTCTTTTTTTATAATTAATTGTGAATTTTGTATAATTATTCATATCTTAGAATGGGAACAAAGATACTGAGTATTCTTCCCAAGGCCAAAGAGCAGAAACAGAATTTGATTTAAAGCTAGATCTGAAAACTTCAAAGTTCTTAATACTTAGTCCAGAGCCTTGTCCACCCTCTGCCATATATTCTTTCTAAGTGTTCTGCCTGCATATATTCATATTCATCATGCTCTCTCTCTCACTTTCTCTAAACACACGCACTAGCTGACTCATTGTAGCTGTTGCTACAGACTGATAGCATCTTACTTAAGTGATGTTAAATTTTGTCTGGAGAGTGGACATTTCATTTTAGGTATTATGCAGCAGCTGTCATGATTAGTTTGATAGAATTTGATGTAAGTGGAGGTTAGGATCAGGTTTTGTTCAATTTCACAGAATTTTAAGTAGTTTTGTGTGTTACAGTTTTGCTGTTTAAATGATGTTGAGTTGTGGATTGGCCCATGTCTTAGCCACGTCTGACTGCTCTAACAAAAATACCGTAGCCAAGCTGGCTTAAAACAACTGACTTTTTTTTATTAAGGTATTATTGATATACACTCTTATGAAGGTTTCACATGTGGTTACTACATTTACCCATATTATCAAGTCCCCACTCATACCCCAATGCAGTCACTGTCCATCAGTGTAGTAAGAAGACACAGAATCACTGTTTTCCCCATGATTCCCCACACCATGTCTACTAAACATAATACCCCACAATCCCCTTCTCCCACCCTCCCCACCTACCCTTCCATACCCCTCCCCTTTGGTAACCACTAGTTCCTTCTTGGAGTCTCTGAGTCTGCTACTATTTTGTTCCTTCAGTTTTGCTTCGTTGTTATACTCCACAAATGAGGGAAATCATTTGGCACTTGTCTTTCTCCACCTGGCTTATTTCACTGAGCATAATATCCTCCAGCTCCATCCATGTTGTTGCAAATGGCAGGATTTGTTTCCTTCTTATGACTGAATAGTATTCCATTGCGTATATGCACCACATCTTCTTTATCCATTCATCTACTGATGGACACTTAGGTTGCTTCCATATCTTGGCTATTGTATAAAGTGCTGCAATAAACATAGGGGTGCATATGTCTTTTTGAATCTGAGAAGTTGTATTCTTTGGGTAAATTCCAAGGACTGGGATTCCCAGGTCAAATGGTATTTCTATTTTTAGTTTTTTGAGGAACCTCCATATTGCTTTCCACAATGGTTGAACTAGCTTACATTCCCACCAGCAGTGTAGGAGGTTTCCCCTTTCTCCACATCCTCACCAGCATTTGTTGTTCTTAGTCTTTTGGATGGTGGCCATCCTTACTGATGTGAGGTGATATCTCATTGTGGTTTTAATGTGCATTTCCCTGATGATTAGTCATGTGGAGCATCTTTTCATGTGTCTGTTGACCATCTGAATTTCTTCTTTGGAGAACTGTCTCTTCATATCCTCTGCCCATTTTTTAATCGGGTTATTTGCTTTTTGGGTGTAGAGGTGTGTAAGTTCTTTATATATTTTGGATGTTAACCCCTTGTTGGATATGTCATTTACAAATATATTCTCCCATACTGTTGGATGCCTTTTGTTCTGTTGATGGTGTCCTTTTCTGTACAGAAACTTTTTAGTTTGATTTAGTCCCTTGAGTTCATTTTTGCTTTGGTTTCCCTTACTCGAGGAGATGCATTCAAGAAGAAGTCATTCATGCTTACATTCAGGAGATTTTTGCCTATGTTGTCTTCTAAGAGTTTTATGGTTTCATGACTTACATTCAGGTCCTTGAGCCATTTCGAGTTTACTTTTGTGTATGGGGTTAAACAATAATCCAGTTTCATTCTCTTGCATGTAGCTGTCCAGTTTTGCCAACACCAGCTGTTGAAGAGGCTGTCATTTCCCCATTGTATGTCTATGGCTCCTTTATCATATATTAATTGACCATATATGGTTGGGTTTATATCAGGGCTCTCTAGTCTGTTCCATTGGTCTATGGGTCTGTTCTTGTGCCAGTACCAAATTGTCTTGAGTACTGTGGCTTTGTAGTAAAGCTTGAAGTTGGGGAACATAATCCCCCCAGCTTTATTCTTCCTTCTCAGGATTGCTTTGGCTATTCGGGGTCTTTTGTGGTTCCAAATGAATTTTAGAATGATTTTCTCTAGTTCATTGAAAAATGCTGTTGGTATTTTGATAGGGATTCTATTGGATCTGTAGATTGCTTTAGGTAGTATAGCCATTTTGACAATATTAATTCTTCCTATCCATGAGCTCGGGATGTGTTTCCGTTTATTGGTATCTTCTTTAATTTCTCTCATCTGAGCGTCTTGTAGTTTTCAGAGTATAGGTCTTTCACTTCCTTGGTTAGGTTTATTCTTAGGTATTTTATTCTTTTTGATGTAACTTTGAATGGAATTGTTTTCCTGATTTCTCTCTCTGCTAGGTCATTGTTAGTGTATAGGAATGCCATAGATTTCTGCGCATTAATTTTGTATCCCGCAACTTTGCTGAATTCAGATATTAGATCTAGTAGTTTTGGAGTAGATTCTTTAGGGTTTTTTATGTACAATATCATGTCATCTGTAAATAGGGACAGTTTAACTTCTTCCCTGCCAATCTGGATGTCTTTTATTTCTTTGTGTTGGCTGTGGGTTTGTCATATATAGTCTTTATTATGTTGAGGTACTTGCCCTCTATACCCATTTTGTTGAGTTTTTATCATGAATGGATGTTGAATTTTGTCAAATGCTTTTTCAGCATCTATGGAGATGATGATGTGGTTTTTGTCCTTCTTTTTGTTGATGTGGTGGATGATGTTGATGGATTTTCGAATGTTGAACCATCCTTGCATCTCTGGAATAAATCCTACTTGATCATGATGGATGATCCTTTTGATGTACTTTTGAATTCAGTTTGCTAATATTTTGTTGAGTATTTTTGCATCTATGTTCATCAGGGATATTGGTCTGTAGTTTTCTTTTTTTGGTGAGGTCTTTGCCCGGTTTTGGTATTAGAGTGATGCTGGCCTCATAGAATGAGTTTGGAAGTATTCCCTCTTCTTCTACTCCTTGGAAAACTTTAAGGAGAATGGGTATCAGGTCTTCACTAAATATTTTATAAAATTCAGTGGTGAAGCCATCTGGTCCAGGCATTTTGTTCTTAGGTAGGTTTTTGATTACCAGTTCAATTTTGTTGCTGGTAATTGGTCTGTTGAGATTTTCTGTTTCTTTCTGGGTCAGCCTTGGAAGGCTGCATTTTTCTAGAAAGTTGTCCACTTCTTCTAGGTTATCTAGTTTGTTACCATATAATTTTTCATAGTATTCTCTAATAGTTCTTTGTATTTCTGTGCTGTCCGTAGTGACTTTTCCTTTCTCATTTCTGATTCTGTTTATGTGAGTAGACTCTCTTTTTTTCTTGATAAGTCTGGCTAGGGGTTTATCTATTTTGTTTATTTTCTTGAATAACCAGCTCTTGCTTTCATTGATCCTTTCTATTGTTTTATTCTTCTCGATTTTATTTATTTATGCTCTAATCTTTATTATGTCCCTCCTTCTACTGACTTTGGGATGCATTTGTTCTTCTTTTTCTAGTTTCGTTAATTGTGAGTTTAGACTGCTTATATGGGAATGTTCTTCTTTCCCGAGGTAGGCCTGTATTGCAATATACTTTCCTCTTAGCACGGCCTTCGCTGCGTCCCACAGATTTTGCAGTATTGAATGATTGTTGTCATTTGTCTCCATATATTGCTTGGGCTCTGTTTTGGTTATTGATCCATTGATCATTTAGGAGCATGTTATTAAGCCTCCATGTGTTTGTGGGATTTTTTATTTGTTTTGCATAATTCATTTCTAGTTTCATTCCTTTGTGGTCTGAGAAGCTGGTTGGTACAATTTCAATCTTTTTGAATTTACTGAGGCTCTTTTTGTGGCCTAGTATATGATCTATTCTTGAAAATGTTCCATGTGCACTTGAGAAGAATGTGTATTCTGGTGCTTTTGGGTGTAGAGTTCTGTAGATGTCTGTTAGGTCCATCCGTTCTAATGTGTTGTTCAGTGCCTCTGTCTCCTTACTTATTTTCTGTCTGGTAGATCTGTCCTTCAGAGTGAGTGGTGTGTTGAAGTCTCCTAGAATGAATGCATTGCATTCTATTTCTCCCTTTAATTCTGTTAGTATTTGTTTCACATATGTAGGAGCTCTTGTGTTGGGTGCATAGATATTTATAATGGTTATATCTTCTTGTTGGATTGACCCTTTTATCATTATGTAATGTCCTTCTTTGTCTCTTGTGACTTTCTTTGTTTTGAAGTCTATTTTGTCTGATATAAGTACTGCAACTCCCCTTTTTTTCTCCCTATTAGTTGCATGAAATATCTTTTTTCATCCCTTCACTTTTAGTCTGTGTATGTCTTCGGGTTTAAAGTGAGTCTCTTGAAGGCAGCATATACATGGGTCTTGTTTTTTTTTATCCATTCAGTGACTCTAGATCTTTTGACTGGTGCATTTAGTCCATTTACATGTAGGGTAATTATCGATAGGTATGTATTATTGGCATTGCAGGCTTCAGATTCGTGTTTAAGAAAGGTTCAAGGTTAACTTCCCTACTATCTAAGAGTCTAACAACTCACTTAATATGCTATTACAAACACAATCTAAAGGTTCTTTTTTGTTTGTTTTTTTCCTTCCTCCTCCATTCTTTATATATTAGGTATCATATTCTGTACTGTTTGTCTATCCCTTGATTGACTTTGGGGATAGTTAATTTAATTTTGCATTTGCTTCGTAATTAGATGTTCTATTTTTTTTTACTGTGGTTTTATTACCTCTGGTGACAGCTATTAAACCATAGGAACACTTCCATCTATAGCAGTCCCTCCAAAATACACTGTAGAGATGGTTTGTGGGAGATAAATTCTCTCAGCTTTTGCTTATCTGCGAATTGTTTAATCCCTCCTTCAAATTTAAATGATAATCTTGCTGGATAAAGTAATCTTGGCTCTAGGCCCTTCTGCTTCATTGCATTAAATACATCATGCCACTCCCTTCTGGCCTATAAGGTTTCTGCTGAGAAGTCTGATGGGTTTTCCTTTGTATGTGATCTTATTTTTCTCTCTTGTGGCCTTTAATAGTCTGTCCTTATCATTGATATTTGCCATTTTAATTACTATATGTCTTGATGTTGTCTTCCTTGGGTCCCTTGTGTTGGGAGATCTGCGCACCTTTATGGCCTGAGAGACCATCTCCTTCCCCAGATTGGGGAAGTTTTCAGCCATCACCTCCTCAAAAACACTTTCTATCCCTTTTTCTCTCTTTTTCTTCTGGTACCCCTATAATACGAATATTGTTCCATTTGGATTGGTCACACAGTTCTCTCAATATTCTTTCATTCTTAGAGATCCTTTTTTCTCTCCGTGCCTCAGCTTCTTTGTATTCCTCTTCTCTAGTTTCTATTTCATTTATCGTTTCCTCCACCATATCCAATCTGCTTTTAATACTGGCCATTGTGCTCTTCAATGATTGGATCTCCAACCGAAATTCATTCCTGGGTTCTTGAATATCTTTCTGTACCTCCATGAGCATGTTAATGATTTTTATTTTGAACTCCCTTTCAGGGAGAGTCGGGAGGTCCATATCATTTAAATCTTTCTCAGGAGTTGTATTCATAATTTTACTCTGGACCAGGTTCCTTTGGCATTTCATATTTGTGTATGGCACCCTCTAGTGCCCAGAGCTCTACTCTCTGGAGCTGCCCAGCCCCTGAAGCAATGTTGGAGATTGTAGGGGAGTGATACTGGTGCCTTGGGGGAGGAAAGAGCTGTTTCCTGGTTCCTGGCTGCTATGCCTGTCTCCACTGCCTGAATCATTGGGCCAAGCACACAGGTATTAGCTTCTGTGCTTTGTGTTTTTAGTTGCTGTAGACACATCTTCCCTCTGGCTGGCCTAACGCCAGGGTAGGGTTTCCCAGTTTGCAAGCCCGGAGGGGCTGGCCGGAGAAAGGCCCACTAGTCTGCCTGTCACAGAAGGGGTTCTTGGAGCTGTGTAGGCAGCCAGGGAGCTGGAGCACCTGAAGATCGTGAAAGCTCCCTATCTGCTGGGCAGTGTGCCCCCAGACAATTTTGTCTACCTGTCCTTTCTCCTGAGCAGTAAGCTCTGTGCAATCCTTGCCCCTTTAGCAGCCCTCTTGCTGAGAGCTTCTTTGTTAGGAAGTCTCTCAGACTGCCCGCCTTTCTTTTGTCCCAGAGCAGCTGGATATGGATCTCTGCTTTCCACAAGCAGCTGGAATGTTAGTCTCTCCAGGAATTCTGCCTGTCTTAGCTTTCCAACCCCCTAATTATGAGAGTATCATGCAAGCACCATGAATTGTAGGTTTGTGCTCCCAGAGCAGATCTCCAGAGTTAGGTATTCAGCAGTCCCAGATCTCCACTCCCTCCCTGCTCCATTCCTCTTCCTCCTGCAGGTGAGCTGGGGTGGGGAAAGGCTTGGATCCCACAGGACCATAGCTTTAGTATGTTACCCTTTTCCATGAAGGCTGCTCTTGTCTCCAGGTGTGTGCAGTTTGTTGCAGTCCTCTTTCCTGTTGCTCTTTCAAGAGTAGTTGTATTAGTTATATTTTCATATTATATGCAGTTTTAGGAGAAAGCCTCTGTCTCAGGTCTCACACCGCCATCTTTAATCCAATCTCTCCGATAGACTTTTTTTTTCTCTCTCTCTCTCACACTTCTGGAATCTGGAAGTCCAAGGTCAAGGTGTGGCTGAGGAATCTCCTGCTGGTTTGCTGATGACCTTCATCTCATTGTGTCCTCACATGGAGTAGAAGGAGGAAGCAAACTCTGTCCTGTCTCTTCTTCCACGGGCACTACTTCCATCACAAGGGCTCTGCCCTCATGACCTAATTATCCACGAAAGGCCCATGTCCAAATGTCATCATATGTGGGATTAAGGTTTCCACCTATGAATTTTGGGTGGGCACCAACGTGAAGAAGGGATGGACGCCTTTGACAGATGTGTGTCATCACAGTTTCACATGGCTGTCTTACCTGATGTCATCACAAAAGCATTCTGAGGTATAAAACTGCAGTATCATGAGGATGTGATTAATTTGTATGATTTCCCTTTCTAAGCTTCCACGTGTAGTCATCGTCCAGGCAAAGCTCACAGGTGATTGACTATAGGACAAGCCAGGAGATGGTCATATTAGGACTTAAAAACAAGTAGTCATGGGTCAGTTTAATGGTGGGGGATGAGGGGAGATGCAAAAAACAGCAGGAAAGAGGGAAGGAAAGTTGACTATAAACGTATGGAAGAAGAGCTTTTAAGTCTTTTTTCACTACATTTATGGGCACATTTCACTTGTGTGGGATTCTGTTGGCTTCCACTGAGACTAATTAGAAGTCATAAGCTGCAACTTCAGACAGAACTCTAGCAGGGAAGAGAGATGTGCACAGACTTATGATACAGGTAAGCAATAAATTAAATTATAATGAATATTTAAATTATTTTCTGTAGAAATGTTGTAATTGTTTGCTTCTCTATCAGAAGAGGGGCCAATTTTATCTAATATGATCTATTGTGATGAAGTGGAATCTAGGTAAAACGTGAAGGGTGTTATAGGAAGGCTATGAATTCAAGAGTGAGCACAGGAGGAGCGTTGTGAGCTGAGTACCCTATAGGAAGACTGGCAGGCAGAACGTGGGTGAGAAAATGGCAAGTTGTAGAGGAAGGTAGAAGAGAAGGCAGTATTTTGGAAGTGATGGTAGAACTGGGTATGTAGTTCTTATTGATTATGGTATGATTTTGTCCTTATTGATTATGGGATATGGAAATGGGTTCCTTGACAAGTTAAGGGATTGGGGCTTCATTCAGAAGGAATGGGGATTGCTTATTTGCCTTTCACGGAACAAAATTTCTCTCTTTGGAAAATCACACAGAAATCTCTTTTCTGGATTTTGGAAGCAAGCCATGGTCATCCATCTTTACCTTTTAAATTTTCGCATCAGAGTTCCGTCCCAAAACAATGGAAAACTTTTACTTTGAAAAGAAAAGCTGTCCCTTTTGATCACTCTCAAAAGGTTAGAATGTGTCTTAACTATTTAACAAGCTGTTCTAGGGAATCAGGCTGAAACAAAAAAGAGAATGCAGACAAAGATGATCATAACAGGGAATATTATCTATAATATTATAATATTATTATAGATAATATTATAATATCTATAACAGTGAAAAAAACTAATTTTTCTCTTCAGAGTAATAGATGAATAATTAGATTTATCTATAAAATGGACTACAATTTAGGCACTTTAAAGTTTTGATGATGTGTGTAAAATTGGAAGGAAGCACAAGAAAATATTAGCAATGACTATCTGGCCATACAGGATTCTGGAAAGTTGTTTTTAAATATTTTTTTAAATAAATCTATCTATTTTTTTAAGTTTCACAAATTGGTCACATATTTCTTAGATAATCAGAATAAAAATTAGAATGAATCTGAAATTAATTCCAGTCAATGGTTTCCAGTAATAGCAGCATCTTCAGAATAATCCATAACAATCAAGGGGAGAGCTTTGAAGGAAACATACATTGTCTGCCAGGGCACACATTCCCAAAATTTTGTAGAAAAGAGCCCATCCTCTGTGTGGGGGTGATAGTAGGAGGTGCCAGTGGTACCCGCATTTTGGCCTCTGATTGGAGGCTCATGACCAAATCTGATTCATCTTTATTCCATCAGAGTCTAGTACTCTGCTTGACATATTGTAAACATCAAGGCATATTTGTTGATTATGTGAAACGTGTGATCAAAAGATTTGTTCTCCTCACAAAAAGTGTATTGTTTATCTGAGAATTTTGCCCATATTTTTTTTGGGGGGGTTGCTCGAATCATGTACTTAATGTATCTATTTTTGTTATATAGAATGTACTTGCTGAAATTTCCTTTGGTGGAGGGTGAGAGGATAGAGGGCTTGGAATCCAAGCTATTCTCCTTACTGGCTTCATGACTGTGGCTAAGTCACTTATCTTCTCTGATCTTCATCTTATCAAAGGGATTGGCTTTAGGGTTAAATTAAATGGGTTAAATGGCAAAATCTAGTACTGGGACAAGAGAGGTAGCCAATAAAGGTTATTTGAATTGAGTTGACTGCTTCTTCATAAACATGATTGACTGAAGACGCTTTAGAGAAATCATGAGCTTTTCAGAAAAGAGATATGTAGCGTTCATGATGGAGCAATGGAGAGGTGAAAGAAAGCGAAGATTTGACCACTGTTAATATGAGAAAAAGAGTCATGGCTCATTGCCAAACTCACCAACAGCCTCCCAACAATAAAAAGTAATACACTAGGTTTGAGGGTCAGGTGTAATCTCAAATTTAAAGGGACCTTTCTAATGTTGGCTAATTCATGACCATTCCCAAATATGCCAGGAATACACAGTAATATTTTTCTCTTTTTTTAAAAAAAAATTTCTTTTTTTTTCTAATTTCTTGTTTTTTTTCACAGTAATATTTTGATAAATTTATAAAGTGATTTTTCTCAACCTTTTCGTCAAATGTTTCATCATTCATTTAAAGATGCTGTGAAGTCAGGTAAAAGATCAAGGAACATTTATCCCAAGGTCATGTAGCAATATCCCACGTTACCTAATAATACAACATAAGAAATGAACTCCAGACTACCAGGCCCCTTAGAGATAGTCCTTTGTTTTAGGTTTTCAGTGCATTATAGAGGCACTGCCATCTAGTGGACAGAGCAAGAATTTTGAATAGGAATATAAGATTCTCTTTTTATCTATAAAAAGTCATTAATCATATTTCTTAAAAAAAAGCAAAGAAGGTAAATCTTCCCTGAAGTGAATTCCATGTATCTGAATTAAGAAATAGAATTATATCTTAATAATAAACCTAACATTTCAGATGAGAAAACTTGAGGCTCAAGGAGAAAATGTAACTTGTCCAATGTTACATGCCCTTCAGTGACAGAACTGGACTTGCTGCCAAGTCTGGCTGACATTCAAACAATGACAGAGCTGTGTTTCCTTCACAGAACCACACGCATGTCAATAGTAAAAGTAGGGAATTCAGCGGGCTCGCTGTCCAGAATTGGAATTTCATCTTTGACTCTGACAGTTATCAACTGTGTGATCCTGCACAATTTATTTAATTTCTGTAATCTTTGAGGTGATCCTTATAAAAACTGAATAGTAAGCAAAGAACATGTTTTTTAAGTACTCTATGCATTCTAAAAGTTTGTGGTTATTGCTATAATTGCAAGTATCTCTAGTTTTTGCTCATGTTTTTCATGAACAAATAGAAATGAAGAGAAAGGTATGAGACGAATGTGGGATGAAATGGGAGGATAGCAGTTGGATTGAGAATTTGACTTTTTTAACTCTTTGCTTCAGAATTCCCAATCCCAGTACTAGTATGGCCAGAAGAACCACCCAGATACTGAAATAAGGCTTTATATACATACATACTGGATATTAGAAGTCTGCTTCACATTCTCCCAACCCAAACAGGTTTGCTCCCCTGTTTACAGCCACTGATGAGAGTCTAGGATTCTTTTGCAATAATATATGTGGTATATTAGGGGCAGGGGCTTAGCTTTTATTTTTAATATTTTTAGAATTCTCCTAAGTTCTAAAAATTATAGCTACTAATCTCTTCTTGTCTTCTCCATCAGATCACATCCCTTCAAGTAACTGTTACTCACAAAACAAAGACGTGCCCTAACTAAACACTCTCAAAAACCATCTGTCTATACATTCCCTTGGCTGAAGGGAAAAATATGTAAATAAATGAAAAGAATATTTTGCAAGGAACAGTCACAACTAGTGTTGTAATAACGAGTTCTTGCACACAAAGATAAGGAAATTATATTAGAGTTTAATAGGTAAGAACTAAGTACAACTTCCCTGAGTTCAAATCCAAGATATTCCTTTTACTAGCAGTGTGACCTTGGGCACGCTATATAGTCTGTCTATGCCTCAGTTTCTTCATCCATAAAATGGAATTAGTAATGTTAGGTGGAATGATAGATATGAGCAGGCAGGGAAGGGGAAGATAAGGTTTAAAAACCACCCAGTTGGTGGTCCACTGGAAGACAACAAAGGCTTTGCAGGGAGATAACTTCCCTGCCCATTGGGACCAGGCCAAACGGGTCCCAACCATATCACAATGTAGGTGCAAGCAAACAAAACTAAGAACCGCCCAAACCATCCCTCATCATAGTATCATTAAAATAAAATAGTGGCTTTGCTCCACCCCCCAACCCCACGGGCTTTTCTGTGTGCATTTTGAGAAAAGGCATGCACACCAAGAGGAATGGGTGTGTAATTAGAGCTGTCAATCAAATGACCTCACCTTGTCAATCAAACAGGCAATTCCTGGCTGGGACATGATAGACAGACCCTCCTTAAAAGTTTGGTGCCTCTGTCCACCTTGACTCTGGCCCACTCCTCCCTTGGAGTGTATTCAAATAAAACTTTCACTCTGCTTCGCTACTGTGTCTCTGCCTTTCAATTTTTTGTTCCGGTGGGGACAAGAATGGAGGAGGACAAACTTGTCCCATAACAGTAATACTTCCTAAGTTTGTTGAAAGGTTTGAAGGAATGAATATGGGTGAGGTGCTTAGAAAATGGTCTGACACTTAATCAGTGCTATGTAAGTGCTAGTCATTGCCTCCTGTGCTACCAACATGTTGCATGTATGTTTTTTGTTGCCTTATGTTTTGGTTTCTCATTACTGTTGCTGTTTGCTCTTCTGTTTTTGCCCATTAAATTGTGTCCTTTTTTTAACAGCATTGGCAAACTATTGCCTGTGCATGGTTCAGACCACAGCATGGTCTTTTACAATCCATGAATTTAACCTGATTTTTACCTTCTCAAAGTGTTGTAAAAATAAGGAAGAATATGTGACAGAGATCATACATGGTAAATAAAGCCTAAAATATTTAACATCTGGCTCTTAATCAAAAAAATGTCAATCCTAGTTCTAAAGGAAAGATATGTTATTTCAGTAATTTTTTTATGCTTGATATATATTTTGGTACAGGGAGAAAAGATAAAGAACAGAAAGGAAGGAGCTGCATCCAAACGAACCATGGTAGGAGAAGTTAGTTCTGACCATGCACATCAGGCAAGGCTTTAGGTAGGACTTTCAGATCTGATCAACTCAAAATGAATTAAAGATTCAAACTTAAGACCTGAATTTGTAAAACTTCTGGAAGAAAACAGGGAAAAAACTTCATGACATTGGTCAAAGCAATGATGTCTTGGATTGGACTTAAGAGCAAAAGCAATGAAAGCAGAAAGTAGACACATGGGATCATATCACAGTGAAAAGGTTCCACACAGCAGAGGAAACCATCGGCAGAGTTAACAGGCAACTTACAGAATTGGAGAAAATATTTGCAGACCACGTATCTGATAAGAGGTCAATGTCTTATCAACATCAAAGAAACTCAATAGCAAGAAAACTGATAACTCTGTTAAAAAAAATGGGTAAAGGCTCTGAATAGATATTTCTCCAAAGAAGACATACAAAGGCTGAACAGTTACAAGAGAAGATGCTCAGCATCTCTAATCATCAGGGAAATGCAAATTAAAGCCATGATGAGATACCACCTCACGCCTGTCAGGGTGGCTATTGCCAAAAAAAATCAAACAATAATGTGGAAGAAGTGGAGAAATTGGAATCTTTGTATACTGTTGGTGGGAATTTTGTGGAAAACAGTATGGGAAATTCTAAAAAAAAAATCAACTTTTTATGATCCTGCCATCCTTTTCCTGGTATGTATCTGAAGGAATTGAAATCAAGATGTCAGAGAGATACTAGCAGCCCCATGCTCCTTGCAGTACTATTCACAATAGCCAATATATGGAGACAACGTAAATGTCCATCAAGAGACAGATAAATGGATAAAGAAATTGTGGTATATATATGTTATAGACTATTATTCAGCCTTAATAAAAGAAAGAAATCCTGCCATATATGACAACATGGATAAACCTGGAGGACATTATGTCACATGCAGCACAGAAGGACAAATATTGCCTGAGTCCACTCATCTGGTGTACCTAAAATAGTCAAACTCACAGAAACAGAGAGTGGAATGGTGGTCTCCAGGGACTGAGGGGAGGGGAGGGCTGGGAGTTGCTGTCCAATGGGTATAAAGTCTCAGTTAAACAAAATGAATGCAGTTCAGGGACCTCCTGCACCACATTGACCTGTAGTTAATCGTGTTGAGTTTTACACTTAAAAATGTGTCAGGAGGGCAGATCTCATGTTAAACTGTTCTTCCTGTGATAAAAATAAAACAATAATAAAAGAATAAGAAGGTACATTGAGGTTTGAAACACACACATTTCAAAAATACTTCACATGTTATTAAAATAAACAGTGACAATTTGTGAATGTAATGAATCCAAGATACTGTCTAGTCTCAACCAGATCAAGTCCTGGGTGAAGAAAATATCCCTTGAATTGCATAATAGCAGCCTTATGGGCTGAAAATTATTGTTCTTTTTTTTATAGAAGGGGAAAATAAGGGTTAAGTGTTGGATTTCTGCAAGGTCCCACAGCTCATAAATGTCAGGATAGAGGCTGAAATCAAATGCATTCAACCATGCTGTCTCCTCCATCATCACCTGCCATATAGCTTACCTTCACAGGGGGTTCTCCTAAACTCATCTGGCTCAGTACCTTACCTCTGATTAGAAGGATTATTAAATAGCCTTGATTCAGGCTTAAAGGCTCAACATCAATTCTGCCCTTGACTTAAAGCTAGTAAATGGGGCTTATCCCTAACCAATTTAGACAATTTATATTTTTGCTCCAGTCTCAGCTTCCTTTTACTTCTCCTCACATTTTTCCTCCCAATATTCATCATCAAATGTCTGGTTTGAGTGACTTCCCAGGACTCCAGGTCCTTAACAGGTGATGTGGAAGTTCCATGCACTGCCCTCGGTATAGAGTGCTGTCCATGAATCCACTGCTTAAGTTTTGAGCTCTTCCTGCTACCAAATATCTTCCAATTTATATCTGGATCTCTGCCTCAGGTCTATTTCAGATTTCATCTAACCCTCATTCCTTACACCTGCTGAAACAGTGCCTCCTCACTGTCTTCTTAATGAAACATTGCTTTTTTATTTGCTATTGCTTATTCTGCCCTGAAGAGCATGTCTCTTATGATATTCCTCTTTGTCCTTATGTTGACCAAACTAACTGTATCTAATACTCATTAGATGGTAATGCAATAAAGGATTAAACAAGCAAACAAACAAGAACAAACAGCTGATGTTTCTGAGTGTATAAATAAACCATTATTAATATTTAACATGTGCTTCCTTTGGTCTTTTGTGTGTGTGTGTGTGTGTGTGTGTGTGTGTGTGTGTGTGTGCGCGCGCGCGCGCATAATCATGGTATACAGTAGATTCCCAGCTCTCTTGGTTCTCTTAATGTCCCCGTAATGTTTTTCATGACACTTTTGGGGACAAATAGCTAAGATATTAATTTATTAAATAGTTATGTCTAAACAAACAACTTAAGTAGTTGTGTCTCAAAACTTATAGCCATTTGAAAAAAAATGCATACATAAGTAGAGATAAAAATAACACTCTTTTTATTCCTAAGGAATTATAATTGTTCACTATTGAGATGAAGCTAGTGCACTTCTTGGGATCTGCATGGCTATTTAATCCTTAGAATCAGATTGGATACCACCACCCTAATCTTAGGTCCTACAGTTGATGCCCAAGCATTTGCTTTCAGTCACTGCAACTGTTGGAAACCCAGCTATGCAGATATATGACATCATCAAAAGGTATGCAGCATGGACTATTGTTGAAAATGTGTAACACTTTGAGGTAGCAGTTTGTGTACCATCCAACAAATGTTGAATATAATTACTTTTCTCTCAAAAATGTAAAATACCTTGCAATACCACTGAGGGTTTGATTAGTGATCCAGGGAATTTCTACACACAGTTTGGGAACCATGGCTATATGGAGTTCTGAAATTTGCTATTTTTACTGACATTACATATAATCAACTTATGATAATACTAAAATTTTTTCAAAAAGCATTTTATTTTTCTGAACTGAAAAATGATGATTATTCAGTGATATAAATTTCAAAAAAAAGCATGGAATTTCACAGATGCCCTATTCATTCTTTGATGTATAACGTGCCTATATCTGTATACACTTTTCATGTGATTGAGATCACATAGTTTATAAAAGTTGGAGCCCTGTTATTGTTCCCTGCATATTACATCACTTTTCTACTTCTAACCAAAATGTAGTAACAGGGACCACATTTCCCCTCAGCCTGGAACAACTTAGAAAATAAATGCAAAAATATATGAACCAGTTGTTTTTAATATATTGGAGATTAAATAAGAAAAAATGGATATTGATAGATGAAAGATAGAACACTATGACTTTCCCAGATTTCTGGCCATGAGATAATTCCAAGCTGTGGCTCAGGGAGGGGGAACTGAGACAGACCTGAGAGTCTGGGGAAATAAACATGGCTCAAGTTTGCCAGACAGAATTCCAAAGAGGAGAGAGCTGCACCCCTTCTGAAAAGGATCCCATTAAGTATTTTATAGAGAATTGATCAGAGCATGTGTGTGCAGAAATTACATTATCCACAACTAGGGAGATTTCTATTCAAGAGGACAGTTGAGAACAGTGCCTGGCACTCATTCTAAACCAGAAGTAATGCCTGTTCTCATCAGCCAGACAAACACTTCATAATTCATGAGGAATTAGGTAATCAGGAAAGTCCTACCTCAGTAGTATCAAATACAAGCTCTAGACCAAGCACTGCCCCCAAAACACCTAACAAGTTGGGAAAGCAACTCAAAATATCCAAAGTATCCAAGTAGCTCATCTGCATTACAGCACAAAGTTCAAAAGTGTGTATAGGATTACAGTATGAAGCCAAAATAGTTGAACTTTAAAAAAATTCAATCTGATAATCTATGCCTTTAACATGAGATACTTAGGACATTTACATTTAATATGATAATTGATGTAGCTCCGTGTAACTCTATCACCTTGCTATTTGTTTTATATTTTTGTTATTCTTTGTTCCATCTTTTCCCCTCTTTTAAAGCCTTCTTTAGATTGAGTATTTTTGCAATTCCATTTTATCTCACCTTGATGGCTTTGTTTGCTATATCAAGTAGAATACCCATTTGCGTCAGGGGCTAGAAATGTTTCTTGTTGGCAGTTAGATGGTGATTAATCCAGCTCTACAACCCCATCTTAGCTTCTATTCTAATGAATCACTACTGGAGACAAATAACTCCATTTGGACTTCTCAGGAAGCAAACTGAGTTTGAATTCAGCATCTAAAATGTCTTTAAAGCAGTGTCTGCAGGATCATTACTTAAAGAAGAGAGTTGAAAGAAATGCGAGTAGGCAGGGGAAGATGCTATCATAAGTTATCTTCAAGTGGTACAAGATAATCATGCCTTTCACATTAGCCAGCTGTTGGGTGAGGGCCACTCCAGCAAGGGTTTTGACTTTGGGGAAAGCTGTTCTGTATAAGTAAAGCAGTCCCTTAAAGAGCTGACATATGCACCCTCTCTGTTAACAGCCTCTCAGAAGCTGGATTAGCAAATTATTCATTGGGAAGAGATTAGAGTAGCATGTCACAATATTATATTAGAACTTCTCATCTATCTATATCACTTAACTTTCTCACTTTATTTATTTCTCTATGTTACATTCTTGGTGAATTTCTCTGTACTGTCTTATAATGGACTACTTATTTCAGATCACAGAAGTGTCCCAGAAAGGTCTAGTGAGGCATGATTTTTTAAAAATCATACAAGACAATGATTTTAAAAATTCCAAAGATTCTTGTTCTACTAGGATTTGATTAAGATTCACCTTCCTTTTCTTCCAACTTTTTCCATTTTTGTTTGATAGTGTATCTTTTTTGAAGCTTTTGAATGTAGCTTTTCAGTCCTTTGAAAATTGTGCTAGTATTTCTCCTCAGAAGGAATCGTTTTCCCATTTTCTTTGGTTTCTTGTCATTTATGTCGATAGCAAATTTAGAGATTTCACTTCAGCTGGAGGGGGGAAATTTTTAGTAATTTTTTAACTTCATGTTCACCTCTCTCTGTAGAAATTTTGTGAGTGTCTCTGTCTTGTTTGTTGATTTTTCCAGTTATGAGCCAAATCTCTTACAGGTGGCTTTACCTTTGTTTCAAAGCTTTGCAGTTGGCTATTGATCCTTAACAAACTCCCCGAAAATTTTGTAGCTTAAACAGCAATCATTTATTTGCTCCTAACTCTTCAATTTGGGCCTGATTGTGGTTTGTGTCTCCTAATGTGGGTATAGACCAAAGATATTTGTCTTCATTCCCCTGGGAGCACGGCAGGACCTCCCTGGCCAGAACAACCACGGAGGGCTCTCTACGTGTCTGGTTACGATACATGCTATTAGCTGGAGCACTTTGGTTCCCTTCCTATTGGCCTCTCTTTATCCAGTAGTTTAGACAAATTGCTTACATTATGGAAGAAGGAAGGCAAGATATGGGTGACAGCTATCTCCGAAGACAACCTACCACACACAGGAAAGAAATGTATTTAACCACTGAGCACAGCTTCAACAGTTTTCTGATTATTGGGTTGTTGCTTCACTTACCCATAATGCCAGGCAACCAAACTATTATTGTCTATACTACTGGACAGTAGTGCCAGCAGTCATCCATATTTTTTCCTGGTTCAGCTCCCTGTTTCGTACAGTGATTCCATCTCTGATGTTTACCATGTGGGACTGCTTTGAATCTTTGTTGCTCTTTGGGGCACAGGGGAGAGAGCTCTTCGTGTTCTCCAATACTGACCAGAAATTCAAGTTCTTTGGTCTTTGCCTAACTCAGATTCTATTTTTCTTTGTTCAGAAGAAATAGCACTGTGTTGAAGAATATAGATTCAAACCAGAACTTAGAAGGAGGAAGTCTGGAAACTTAACTGTTTTCCCCTTCATGGGTGAGAGAATTGTATAGAGAAGTTTGCAATGCTCTGTGGTTGGCATAGGCCAAGAGGTCCCATTTTTGAATGAGCTCATTATGCCCAACTTGATTTGTGAATGAATGTTCCCATTAGAAATGTAAAACTCTCAGTTTTGCCTGTAAGCAGGACAAGCAAAAGAGCACAAATCATCAAGCTCTTTAGTGTTCACTGACATAAAGGTTCACAGAGGATAATTTCTCTGCACCTTCATCCGTGTCTGGGAAATATGTCAAATGCCCTTTGACATGCCTATGTCTTACGTCGAATCAAATCTACACTTACAGAATTTTAATAACATTCTGTTTCTCACATGAGCATTTTAAAGAGTCTCATAAAATATTAGAAGTACGGAGGATTTGGGGGATCACTTAGTCTAACCCTTTCATCCCATGGATGGAGATATTTTACTAGGATGGGAAGTCACCCAAGGCATTTATGACAACAGTAGACAATGATGATGGTGAGATGGTGATATCATTTCTGAGCATCTGATATGCCAGACAGTGCACTCTATGCTTAACAAAGATTCATTTTTAATACTCATGAAAGTCCTCTGAGAAGAGTACTGCTAACCCCATTTCACAGATGAAGAATATGAGGCTTGAGTAGAATAATTTACCTGAGGTTACAGTTACTAAGTGGCACTGAAGCTCAGCGAGACTTCACTGTGGCAGCAGCGTGATCCTGCCAGCGGGTACTGAAAAAGTCTTGAGACTCATTTATGTTAAATATCCATTGTCAAACAATGAGAAGACTATTGGCTTTGGATCCATAAAGAGGGGATCGAAAGCTGCCTTATTATGTTGTGCGACCTAGAGAAAAGTAAATCAACCTCTCTGAGCTTCAATTTCATCACCTTTCATAAGATGATAAGGTCTCTGCTCTATTAGCTGTGAGATCACTAAAGATGACAAAGAACGTAAAGTGTTTAGAACTATATCTAATATATAGTAGGCACTAAAAGCTGGTAAAATAATGAATATAATAAATATATATTATCATCATTTGATACTTCACCCCTAAGAATATTTTTACCTAAATGTCCCTGATTAGTGAGACTTCTCTGAATATTACATTTAATATGAAGCCTCCACTCCAGCCCTTACTATTCTCTTCCCTACTAGATATTTCTCCATAGAAATTATCAACACCCACCATGCCACTTATTTATTTTTTTATTATTTGTCCCCCAACACTAGCTCATCGGAACTGATCCTTTTATTTATTGTGCTCATTGCTCAATTTCTAGAAGCACAGTTTGCATGATACATATTTGTTGAATAACTACTGCTACTATTACTATGTTTGTTACTTCTGTTATCCAAGAGTTAGTCTCCTCTCTTCAAGGTCGCTGTGATGGACTGAATTACATCTTCCTCAAATTCATAGATTGAAGTCCTAACTCCAAGTACTTCAGAATATGATTATGAAGAATACACAGTATGACTATATAAAAAGGCAACTGAGTTAAAATGAGATCATCAGGCCAGGCCGTAATCTAGTACGACTAGTGTCTGTATGAGAAGACTTGGATACAGACATGCACACAGAAGGAAGACCGTGTGAAGACACAGAGAGAAGATAGCTATCAGCAAGCCAAGGAGAGTGGCCTCAGAAAGGAGCAACCCTGCTGACCCCTTAGTGTGGTCATCTAGCATCCAGAAGTGTGAGGAAATAAACTGTCCTTTAAGCCACCCAGTCTATGGTACCTTATTATGATACTCATACAGACTAATTAATATACTTTTCTCCAGTAGAGTTTGGAGATATGGTGTTCGTCTCCCATCTGCTTCTGAATCATGGGATCCAAAGCTGCTTTTATGAATTGCACACATGCTTTGTTTGGCCCAACACTCAGCCATTTCAGCATCCAATTGCATGGTGAGTGTGGGAAAACCACGCCCCAGTTTGTCCACTTTTGTATCAACTTGAAAGTTGTATGTTTAAGACCTTCTTTATACACAGTCTTCAAAAAAGGATGACTGCTGAGCAGGCCTCATCGCTTTATTGTTATTTTTATTTGTTTGCTTTCATCCTTTTACATCCTATATCACAAGCTTGGCTGTACATACGAAGTCGACTTCTACTGAGTGCTTAAGCCAATGGAGGCCATTTATAACGCAGCAACACAAAGAAATTAAGTGGGATATGAGCACACTTGCCTTTGAAAATTGCCTATCCTTTCCCCATCAGAAACTTCTCTTGTGTCATCTTTCTCTTTAGGCTCATCTTCCTAGCTTTCTCTCATCTGTCTGATTTCTTCCCCATTTCTATTTGTTTTTCTGCCCTTTATCTCCAAATTACCATGACAGTTTTATGCCTTTCAATTTAACTCTCATTTTGTTGTGTGGTTTCTTTCCTCTTAAATTTTGGCCTCTTAATTCTTTTGCTAAGAGGGACTTTGTTCTCAGTTAACATAACCCTTAGTTCTGCTGTTTTATGATTCTGTCTTATCCTGCCATTTTACTATTAGTGACGCAGCAAGTACCTCACCATCAACAGAGCAGGAGTTTAAATCCCTACTTCTTGCGAGATCCTGACCCCTCTTTAATGATTTGTCTTCCTCCAGGGAATAGAACGCTGCTCCTCAAGGTATGGTCTCAGTGGCAGCAGCATCTTATTGGAATTTATATAAAAACAAATTCTCAGCCCCATCTAAGACCTATTAGATCAAAATACTTGGGGATGGAGCCCAGTGTTCTGTGTTTTAACAAGTCTTCTGGGCAATAATAACAGACAGGAAAATTTTCCAATTTCTACTCTAAGCTATCCACAATGTTTTTGTGAACCTAATTTTGCCTGGCTATGAGCACTTTTGAAGGGTAAAAATGATATATTGTGCTCCTATTCAGGGGAAGATTGAGGATTTAAGGATCTTAAACATTATAAAAATTAGAGGGATACTTTAAGAATAAACATCAAAATTATGAATACAACATTAGGGACAAAGACAATTTAATTAATAGAGCGCCAAAAAATCACAACAAATGTCACATTTTAATTAGCTGACAAATATTGACAATATCATGAAGTCTAGGAAAATATCTATTTTCATTCATTGATTTAATTCATTAGTATAATACTTTTTTTCCCTACATTTTTGGTTACATACTTACCACCACTACATTATTACAAGAATTTGGTAACATAAAAAGATGTCTTTTTTTTCAGTCTTGATTTTTCTACATTCAGCATCTCTATGAAAGATCATTTAGAAACATTTCAGCTTCACAACACACTAAAGGAATTGCTGTACAAATATTTAGGATTGTTGTAAAATTTGGTAACAACATTACTATCTTTTATCATTGAGCCGTTGCAAACATGCTTAGAGTTTGCAGTCCTGCTATAGACACATGCCCTCTAAACACAGGAATTCTGATAAACTCCATGTCATGTTATTCCCATAAAACCATTTTTAAAATTCATGATATATCTTTAATTATATATGTTGCATTTCTAAATATATTTCTTGTAGGGACAAATCTGTTTTGACTAGGGATCAGTGTAAACTGAATTTCTGCTTATAATTTTACTTGTCTGATGGTTGGAAGAATTTTCCACAGACTAAATTCTGGCTTTATAAATTTCATTCATTTATCGTATATTAAGAACACACTCTTGGTTGTTTATACCACAGCACATCTTTATTGTGATATGAACCTCTGCCCCCCAAAGTGTCCTCTCACCTGTTGAAATGATTGGCTCTGGGGTAATAGCACTATTCCTGAAAACCGCCCCTTCACGGATATCACAGAATTATTTGACAGTGACATAAATAGGTCCAACGAATTTAAAGATTGTTGAATCCTAACTAGACTTCCCCTTATATGGAATCCAAAATGTCCATGGTTACTTAACTTCATCCAATATGAGGAAAAGTGTGATAAAAGGGAAGTCAAAGTAGAAAGAGATAATTATTTCAACCCATTGTAATTAAAAGTACTTATTTTGAAAAATATCCCCATCACATATAATCACATAAATGCAGGTGCAAGGCCCCTCCTGGATGTTTTAAGAAATTCATGCAACTAAGGGGCTCTGAAACTAATATTCACTGTCGTTTTGGGGGACGTCCTCCTCTATCCAAATGAAACTTACCTTGATTGATAGGCCCAAGTTGTTCTGGGGACATTATAAATATTAAATCCATGTATTTGCTATGCCCTTTGAAGCAACATGATAACATAAAGAGGGAAACTATAATCTAGCACATAACTTAAGAAATTATATTTGTGTCATGACTGCCATCTTATGTAAGTGAGAGAATGGGCATATTCGATTTAGTTCTGATATGTTCATTTGAACAACATTCATATGAGTCACAAAGAAAACAGTATAATATAAAATGTTTCCTCTTCCTCTGCAAGGTTGTATTATCTTTGCTCAATTTGATTCACTTTTCATCCCTGATTACTGGTGGGATATTTGGGGAAGGCATTAGCTATTTTTTTGTCCTTTATCCCTAGTTCAGACATGTTCGTCTTCAGAAGCATCTTTTTTTTTTTGAGTGTTTGGCATCTTTTGATCTTCTGCATCTGTTTATGAACATAGGAGTTTATGGGCTCTTCTCAGCAGCTTGGCACCAGAGATAGCACCTAACCTTTCTGTCACTCTAGAATTCATAGATAAGAAAAAGCCAAAAATTACATCCATCCTAAATATCACCCTGGGAAAAAGTGAAGGGGTGACTTTCTAAGATAAATCAAAGTCAGATTATCACTGCAAATCCCTACTTATTAAATAAGAAAATGAAGGGTGACAGAGGGCCTTGATGTTGTATGAAGCTGGAGACCTAGTAGAAGAATAATTAACCAGAAGGGCTGTAATTCTACATGCTGATACTTAAGAGAGGAGGCCAGGAAAATGCCTTTGATTCTGATAGAAATGACAGTCTGTAAAATGAGGCATATTGGAAAGGGGCTTGAACTGAAAGTAAGGAGTTATGGCTTCTAATACGAATTGTGTAACAAGCTGGGTAACATTGGGAAAATCATCATCCTCTATTTGCTTCAGGATTCTCATGTATGGGATTTTGACTGGGTAAAGTTCATGGATATAAAAGATGTGGACATACAAACTGATAATACATACCCTGGTATTTCATGAGGAGAGTAGAGATTGAAGTAATAGATGAGAAAGCTAGCTTAAAAGAAAGTCCTAAGGGTCTTAAAAAGGTAATATCATCTTACTAGGCAAAAGAATTTTCCCTAAAGTACATAAAACATTAGCCTCTTATACTCCAGTGCTCACAGGGGCCCCCAGAATTGGGCCTTAGTCCCAAGTTACTCCAAGGCTTTGGGTGACCGTAGACAAGTTATGGCATCTTTGGAGACTCAAGTTCCTTATCTGTAAAATTAGGGTCTCAGATTTGCTGACCCTGAAATTGCTTTTTAACAATTAAAGTTGTTACTGGTGGAATGCATTGTGTTTCCCTGATTCTTGTCTTCTTGAAGGAAAGAATTTAGTCAAGAGACCAGATAGCAAGGGATTTATTGGCTAAAGCAAAAAGTACATTTTTGAGACAGGAGAACAAGCTGTCTGGAAATTAGAAGCAGCCCTGCCATTAAGGTTTGTTTGGCTTTTATTTTTCTTAAGATGGCAGGAAGTCCTGCCCTGCATCTTATGTCCTTCAGTTGACAGGTTGATTGACAGAAAGTCCTGTCCTGTATCTTACATCATTTGATTGACAGGTTGATTGACAATTGTAGGTTATATAACCTTTTACTTAGTTCACAGACACATTACCCATAAGTAACCTAAGCAAAGCCCACAGTGGAGCCAAAACCACAATGTTAATTAGATTTAGACGTTATTTTAAAGAGGTGGGGTTACTTTCAGGAAAGGTCTTGGGACCTTGCTCATGCCCTGTAATCAGGGAAGCCCCTGTGGTTCTGGCCTCTTGCCAATCTAGGTGTCCTTGACTGGACTGGGAAATAAGGAGGGCTTAGGGGTTGGCTTAGAGGAGTCTTCCTCAGTGATAGGCTGGCCCCATCCGCTGCTTATACTCTAAGTGATAATAGACCCAGTGAATCTGTAATTCTGTGATCTTCATTCAGACTTCAGTATGTGTTTCATACACTGATGTCAGGAAAGTAGTATGTCTGTGACTCAGGGGCAAGGGACAGTGGATGCTCTGCACTTGGTATTTTTCCTGGACTCTGTCCTATGTGTCCTGTCCTTTTGCTGATTCCAATCTGTATCTTTTCTCTGTGATAAACTGTAACTGTGGACATAGTAGTTTTCAGTGAGCAATGTGTCTTTCCAGTGAGTTATATCACTTGAGGGTGGATGGGAAACTGTAGAACTTGCAATTTGTATTGAAATGAGGGTGGTCTTGTCTGGGCAGTGCTGTTTCTAACTTTGCATTTGGCCAAAATTCTTGCTGAGCTTCACAGCCCTGTTTTGGGGAACTAACTGTATTTACATCATAGCTTGGAGAACTCTATGCCTAAGGGCATCATCAAAAACAGTGGAGGGCTTGGTGGAGAACAATCAAGGGGAGACTGGTAGCTCCACAATCTAGCAAAATAGCAGATCAGCCAGAAGTTTAATAGAACTAAGGATAGAGGCAGTTAAATCAATGTTGTAGTTATGGGCTTAGAATCAATACTGTGGGGGCAGAAGTTTGTGCACATGTGTTAGATTGCACCTCCCTATGGAGAACCATTGAAAGATGTAGGGAATATCTGAAATCATCCTCAAGCAACACACCAACCCTCATCTACACAGGGCAGAAATCTCAATGGCATGAGAAGTTAAACACAAGACTGAGTGAACAATAAACTGCTCTGACCCAGGAATGACTCACAGGGACCCAGCCATAAAAATAAAATCACACTTATTCTTGGGAGTCTAAGAGATTGTGTTCAGAAAAGGTTTACCCTGTTGGGAGAACAGTGGATAAAATAAATCACCAAATATTCATCCAATGAAATTTACTCATCAAAGAAAAGAATGTACAACTGATCCACCTAACATGATAAATATTACAGACATAGTGTTAAACAAATGAAGACAGGCACAAAAAATATATATCCACTGTTATTGTATTAATTATTTATTGTTGCATAATAAATTAAGCCAAAGCATATCAGTTAAAAAAAATCCACCTACATACCTCTCCTTTGCATCAATACAGGCAGAAATAAAAAATAGACAGCTATGATATTTGTAGTTATTTTAATAGACGGCACTTAGACATCAAGATTGAGAAAAAATGTACAACTAAAAAATATATAAATCTGAATCATATTTTTAGAAAAGAAAATGGTTTACCCTGTTGGGAATGATTGTGAAGGAAACCAGGCTACTAGAACCTGACTTAATGTGGGACAAAATATGTTAACATCTGAACTGTGATAGAAGTCTCAAAACCACACACACATCCAATGGTAAAGGGCGAAACTCTAACTTGTCAATGGGATTCAACAACCTTCACCAATAAGTGGCTCATGCCAATTTAGGACTGACTCCAGGATAAAAGATCAAAAAGGGGGAAAAATTGAGTAGGACGATCTAAGACCATACATTGTGAGGGAGGGAAGTAGATTTTGCAGAATTAGTACAGTCAAGTAGCTAAACAAATAAAGAAACCAAATAAACAACCACCACCACCTCTGGTGGAAAGATGAAAATCAATATTCAGAGCTGCTAAAATACATTTTCTAAAATGTACTGCTTAAAACAAAATTATGTGATTTATAAGACATAGAAAAGTATGACCCATACCTAGGGGAATAAAAGAGCAAACAATAAAACTGCCTTTGAAGGGGCCACAGTGTCAGAATTAGCAGATAAAGTCTTCAAAACAGCTATTAAAATATGCTCAAAGAACGAATGGAAATTATTCTTAAAGAATTAAAGGAAATTATTATTAAATATAGAATATCAATATCAAGATAGGAATCATAAAAAAGAACAAAATGGATATTGTGGAGTTGAAAAGTACCATAACTGAAATAAAAATACATATGTTAGAGGAAATTAAAGGATGACATGAATCAGCAGAAGCATCATCTAACTTGACTACACAACAACGAAGATGAGACAATCTGATGACCGACAGAAGAGTAATGAAGGGCCTCAGGGAAATGTGAGAGACCATCTAGTGGCCCAACATATGTGTAATGGAAATCCCAGAAGGAGAAGAGAAAGAGAAAAGGACAGAAAACAGTATTCAAAAAAACAGTGGCTATAAACATTTTTCTTTAAAAATTTAAATCTATACAGCTAAGAAGCTTAACAAAATCCAAGTAAGATAAACAAAAAGAGATCACCCACACCGAGACATATCATAGTTATAGGTTTCCAAAGGCAAAGGGAAACCTTGAAAACAGTAAAAGAAAAAAATACTCATTAGTACAAGGGAACACCAAATATCTGGCTCCCCATGGGAAATAATGGGAACCAGAAAGATAACATGATCAAAATGCTGAAAGAAAATGCACACAGACACTGACATACACAAATGCACAACTGTCAACAAAGAATCTTATATCCTCAAACCTATCTTTCAGATATAAAGGTGAAACAAATCCCTGGATAAATAAAATCAGAGGAACCATGGCTAGAAGACCTGTCTTACAAATACTGCTCAAGGATGTTCTGTAAGGTCATCTGAAGGCCGATGACACCAGATAATGATTCCAATCCATACCCCAAAAAGTACTAGTAAAGGTAACTATGTAGGTAATTTCAAAAGGCAGTATATTTGCATAGTTATTCTTCTGTCTTTTCTTAACTGACTTCAAAAAGCAATTGGGTACCATATTCATATAGTTACCTTATTTGATTCCTGTGAAAATGTAACAAACTGGATAATAACAGCATAAGGAGGGAGGTTTGAATAAAGCTATATGAGAATAGAGATATTAAACCAGATGGTAACTGAGTACCACAAGACAAAATGAAGAGAACCTCCAAGGGAAAGTAAGATTAATATAAAAACTCTATAAATCTATAGTTGCTTGCCTTTCTTCTTTCACTTTCTTTTAAACATATAAGGTTACACAAGCTTGAACTTAGGACAATGTATTGATGTGCATGCAACATATATAGGTGTAACATGTCTAACAATGATAGAAAAAAGAAGAGTGAGAACTGAATTATATGAGAATACATTTTCCAATTTGCATTTGAACTAAGTCAGTACAAATTTGAAGTAAACACTTAAAATTTTAGATATGTTTTGTAAGCCATGGAGCATCTGCTAAGAATATAACTCAAATTAATTAAATATGATTAGAAATAGTTAGGAATATTACTTAATTAAATATAATAAATTAAAAACAGTTAAAGGAATGAAAATGTTACACTAGGAAATAATGGCTTAATACAAAAAAAAGCAATAAAGGAGGAATAGAGGAACAAAAAAGACATGAGACATACAGAAAACAAAGTAAAATGGAAGATGTATTTCTAACCATATAAGTGATAACATTAAATATGAATTAAATAATCCAAGCAAGAGGCAGAAATTGATTTTAATGTCATATATAGGAGACAAAGAAATTCACATGTACAGATAGGTTCAAAGTAAAAAAGATAGATGATATATCATGCAAACAATAATCACAAAAGAGTGGCTATAGTAATATGAGACAAAATAGAATTTTATTAAAAAGCATTACTAGAGATAAACAAATGTGTAATGATAAAAAGTTCAATCCATCAAAATATATAACAATTATAACATATGTGGACCTAACTACACAGCTCCAACATATATGAAGATAACATATTGAAGGGAGTAGATAATTCAACAATAATAGTTGGAGACATTAATACCCCACATTCAATAATGAATAGAACTAGTCAGAAGATAAGAAAGAAAATGGAAGACTTGCTTAAAAATATAAATTAAATAAATCTAATAAATATCTGTAAAGAACTCTATCTAATGCAGTATAATATAAAATCTTCTCAAGTATACATTAGAACATTCTCTAGAATAGACTAAATATTAGGTCATAAAACCTTATTCAACTTAAAAGCACTAAACTCATACAAAGTATGTTCTCTGATTACAGTGAAATGAAATTAGAAATCAATAACAGAATGGAATTTGAGAAATGCACTAATATTTTGAAAATAAATAATGCAATCCTAAATAACCAGCAGCTTAAAGAAATCACAGGAAAATTTAGAAAATATCTTGAGATGAATGAGCAAACAATACGCCACAACGTATGCGGCACAGTTAAAGTACTGCTCAGAGGAAATTTACAGATGTAAAATGCCTATATTAAAAAAAAAATCTCAAATCAATAAGTCAAACTTCCATTTTAGGAAACTAGGAAAGAAGAACACAGTCAGAAGTTTCATACTTCCTAATTTCAAAACCTACTATAAAACAACTGTAGTCAATAGAGTGTGGTTCTGGCATAAAGGTAGGCATAATAATCAATTAAATACAATTGAGAATCTAGAACTAAAACCATGCATTTATGGTCTATTGATTTTCAATAAGGAAGCTGAGATAATTCCATGGGGATAGTATATCTTTTAAATTAATGGTGCTAGGACAAATGGGTACCCAAATGTAAAAAAATGAGATTTGTTATCTTTCTCATACCATGCACAAAAATTTACTCAAAATAGATCATAGACTGTGCTGATTAAAATGATAAAACTCTTAAAAGAACACATAGTATTAAATCTTTGTGACCTTGAACTAGGCTGTAACTTGTCAGATAATATACCAAAAGCACAAGTGACCAAAATATAGATAAATTGAGCTCTATTAAATTTAAAACTTCTGTTCTGAAAACAATATTATTGAGAAAGTGAAAGACAGATGACAAAACAGGAGAAAATATTTGCAAGTCATATATATGATAAAGGACTTGTGCTAAGAAAAAAAACCTCTCACAACTCACTAATAAAAAAGATAATTGGATTAAATGATGGGTGCTATAGACTGAATGTCTGTGTCTCTCCAAAATCCATATGTTGAAGCCTAATTCCTGATTTGTTGGAAGTTGGGATTATGTCATGGGAATGAAGCCCTCACCAATGGTTCATGAGTCTCCTTGTAAAAGAGACCCCAGAGAGCTCCTTGCCCTTTCCACCATGTGAGAACACAACCATGGCCAGGAAGTGGGCTGTCGCCAGACACTGAATCTACAGGCATCTTGGACTTGAAGTTCTTAGTCCCTGGAACAGTGAAAAATGAATTTTTGTGGTATAAGCCACCTAGTGTATGGCATTTTTGTTATAGCCTGAATAGACTGAGACAATGGGGATGTGATTTAGATAAGCATTTCTCCAAAGTATATTTATAAATGACCCATAATCGCATAAAATGATGATTAACATCATTAGCCATTAGGAAAATGCAAATAAAAACCACACTGTGTTACTACTTCACACCCACTAATACAAAGAAAACAGACAGATGTTGACAAAGACATGGAGTAACTGGAACCCTCATATATTGCTAGTGGAAATGTAAAATTACGCAGCTGCTTTGTAAAACAGTTTGGCAGTTTATCAAAATGATAAACTTAGAGTTGCCATGAGATCCAGCAATTCCATTTTTAGGAATCTACTGAACAGAAATAAAAATAGATGCCCACACAAAAACTTACATGGAGATGTTCACAGCAGCATTATTCAAAATAGACAAAAAGTAGAAGCAACCCAAATATCCTTCAGGGATGAATGGCTAAATACAATATGGTGTATCCATGCAATGGAATATTATTTGACAATAAAGAAACCAGTCAGAAAAGACTATGTATTATATGATTATATTTATACAAAAAGTCCAGAATAGGTAAATCTAGAGAGATAAACAATAGATTGTGGTTGCCAGGGGCCAAAGACATTGGTAGGGAAGAATGATAGACATTAACTATTAACGGGTATGGGATTCCTTTTTGTGCCAATAAATGGTCTGAATGGTTAGTAATGACGGCATAACCTTGTGATTATACTAAATATATTGAATTGTACACTTTAGTTAGTGAATTACATGATGTGTTAATTCTACTTCCATGTTATTTTTTTATTGGAGACAAATATTTTAAATTTTTATTGGAGACAGCCTTTTTTATATCTTCTGGAGACAAGAAAAGGGATGCATTTGAGTGAGGACAAGCAAAACAAAGAGAGGGTCAGTGTTGAATATACAAAAGGCAAAGTTTACCTATATGTCCAGAAAGGCTTTAGGAGGTAACAGAAATATCTGAGGATTTAAGGGTCAATCGTTCAGTTCTATGTTCATGAGAGAACAATAAGAATTTTCACCTCATCTTCTCTAGTAAAATCTTCTTCAGTAAAATCTTCATTACTCACCAACTTTTAGCTCTTTTTTTCCCTCTTGACATACTTGTAAAAATATCCAGTCTAATTTTGAATATTGTGTGGCACGAAAATATTATATATCCGCAAGTAGAAAGCCAAACTGTAAGAGTGCCTAACGTTCAAAGCCAGCAATGAATCTAACTGCTTCAGGAATATACTTAAGTACTATCAAAAAGCTGTAACAAATATAGATTATATTCATTAGATGATCTGAATTTCACAACGATCTCAAGTACTTTATCTTCTTAACAACAATGTAAGAAGAACACTGCTGCCCCATGTTGACCCTGAGGTAGCTGAGCTTAGACTCAGACCAGCCCCAGTCATACCAACAGCAAGCAGTCACACAGATAGAATATAGATACAGATGTTTCGGCTGCCAATGCCTCACTATTTCTCATGCTCCAATGACTTCTAAAATTAGAGCTTCCACATTAGACTACCATCACCTGAGTAGAGGGTAATATTTTATACATCTTAGTTATGCCTGGCCTCTTTTACTTATAGTGGGTGGGCACTGAAATATTATCTTGGATGAGTGGTCAAAGGGGATTAGAAATTAGATTTTTAAAAACCAAAATATAATTGATATATAAATTCTGTAAGTTCAAGGTGTACAATGATTTAATTTGATATATTTATACACAATGCATTACGGTTACCCCTGTAGTGTAACTAACACCTCTATCATGTCACATAGCATTCATTTCTTTCCTGTAGTGGGAACAATTCAGATCTGTCTCTTAGCAAGTTTGAAGTTTATAATACAATATTGTTGTCTATTTACACTATGATGTGCATTAGATCTCCAGGACTTACTTATCTACTGGCTGCCAGTTTGCACCCTCAAACCACACCTCCCCAATTCCTTCTGAAAGTTGGATTTGATGGCCTGCAAAGAGAGGACATTAGATTTTTCCTAGAATCGCTGTGCTCTAAGAAATGATATTTCAATTTGGAGAAATATTATCTTCTCTGCTTTCCCAAGAACTAAATGGTTTCAGTCATTTCTCACCAGTTTGAAATCCTGCTATTTAACAATCTCACTAATTTTCTGAATTCAATTAAGAGAAAGGGAAGAAATGAAAATGGCCCCAGGGCTGACAGATAGTTTTTATAAAGAGAAAAACCTCAAATACACTCCACAGGGCAGCCTAGTGGGTTGGCACTGCCACGGTTACTACTTGGCTTTGAGATATTGGGGGTAGGTTAGATCAACTCTAGAATACACTCCCACTGCCCAGGTGCTGTGACAGCAGAACACCCTGTTCTTACCAGGCTGAGGCAGGAGTGTGAGATGGGTCCCTGACCTGGGGGTAGCTTGTCTTCTTTTCAGTGCGTGATGCCTATTTCTCTGAAGGAGTCAGATGAATGCCATGTGCTAAGAATTTTGAATTTCTTGTTTGCAAAGAAAATGAGCAGCTCAGATGCAGGATTCTGTATATACAATGAGGCCCAGGTGTCAGAAACACTTATGCAACCTATAAAACTCTGTGATGAGGTTTCGTTACCCTGGCTTGGCAGATAGTTCAGTTGGTGTTTATGCAAATGAGAAAACAAATCAGTAGTTAACAGGAACACCACTGTTCTGACACATTAACTTTCGCTTTACAACCAGACGCTGTCAACGAGTGCACGTTCCCCCGGTGGGGACTCGGCCAGGCAGGGGAGTGTGCACAGTGTCCCTCTCCTGCTGGGATGGCAAAAATAGACCCATTTTTGTCAACCCAAATCAGTAAAAGAGTGTGGTGGCTTGTACGTGTGGGTGTAATTCATTCCATATGCACATAGATGATTGGGCGTAGAGTTATACATAAGCAGTAAAGCTCCTGGCTTTATTCTAGCCATGCGTATTGGTTTCTTGGGGCTGCTGTAACAAAATGCCATAACCTGGGGGGTCTTAAAACAACAGAAATGTACTTTCTCAAAGCACAGGCAGCCAGAAGTCCGAAATCAAGACTCTTTTCTGGAGACTCTGAGAATCTCTTGCTGCCTCTCTTCTGATGGCTGCTGGCCCTCCTTGGCATTCCTGGACCTGTGGGAGCATACCTCCCATCTCCGCCCTGCCTTCACACGGCTGTCTTCCATTTGCATCGGTGCCCAACTCTCCTTCTTCTTATATAAATGCCTATCATTGCATTGATGTCCACCATAAAACAACAGGACCCCATCTAGAATTGATTACATCTGTGAAGACCTTTATTTCCAAATAAGATCACATTCATAGGCACCTGGGCTTTGGACTTCAACGTATTTTTGAGGGACTCAGTTCAACCCACAACAGTATGTTTATTTTAGGATGCTGGGGTGGGGAAGGCTCACACATTTTTGTCTGGTGAAGCAGCAGCATGGAGGGTTGTGGTTGAGACAAGAAGGAAGTGCTTGGATGGCATTTGGGGGAACTCCGGGAAGATGGGTGTATGTGGAGAAGACTGGCTCCAAACTGGGCTGTCAGTCAATAAATTTGTGTTGGTTTTCACCATGAGCCAGACCGCAGGGTGATAGAGTAGTGGACAAATAGATGTGGTCCCTGGCCCCAGGGGGAACAGGAGAAGAGGCTAATTACATGTGTAACATGGGGTCTGTTATGCAGACTGTCTTTGCCCCATTTTTCCATGAAGGTTCATGCTTGAGACCTAGAGTCAGGGTGCTAAGAGTGAAATGGGCCGCAGTGGGATGCATACACTCACAGTGTGTGAAATAGGAAGCATAGGGAAATTATTTTCTTAGCCACAAAAGGCCAGGATATGCTTGACCAAAGCATAGATGGGGCCTATTCTGAGAACCACCACAGGACAATGAGACCCTGGCTGAGCAGCAATGGTACCAGCAGAAGATGGCACTCTAGTAGTTTCCTGTCGTTGCTGTGACACACTACTACACAGAGTGCCTTAAAACTAAGTTTATTATCTTTTTTTTTTAATTTAATTTATTTTATTATCATTAATTTACAATTACATGTGCAATATTACGATTATTAAACTACCCCTTCATCAGGTCCCCCCCAACAACCCCATTACAGTCACTGTCCATCAGCGTAGTGAGATGCTATAGAATCACTACTTGTCTTCTCTGAGTTGTACTGCCCTCCCCGTGCCCCCCCAACATTACATCTGCTAATCGTAATGCCCCTTTTTCCCTCTTATCCCTCCCTTCCCGCCCATTTTCCCCAGTCCCTTTCCCTTTGGTAACTATTAGTCCGTTCTTGGGTTCTGTGAGTCTGCTGCTGTTTTGTTCCTTCAGTTTTTTTCTTTGTTCTTATACTCCACATATGAGTGAAATCATTTGATACTTGTCTTTTTCGGCTTGGCTTATTTCACTGAGCATAATACCCTCTAGCTCCATCCATGTTGTTGCAAATGGTAGGATTTGTTTTCTTCTTATGGCTGAATAATATTCCATTGTGTATATGTACCACATCTTCTTTATCCATTCATCTACTGATGGACACTTAGGTTGCTTCCATTTCTTGGCTATTGTAAATAGTGCTGCAATAAACATAGGGGTGCATCTGTCCTTTTCAAATTGGGCTGCTGCATTCTTAGGGTAAATTCCTAGGAGTGGAATTCCTGGGTCAAATGGTATTTCTATTTTGAGTTTTTTGAGGAACCTCCATACTGCTTTCCACAATGGTTGAACTAATTTGCAGTCCCACCAGCAGTGTAGGAGGGTTCCCTTTTCTCCACATCCTCGCCAACATTTGTTGTTGTTTGTGTTTTGGATGTTGGCCATCCTCACTGGTGTGAGGTGATATCTCATTGTGGTTTTAATCTGCATTTCTCTGATGATTAGCGATGTGGAGCATCTTTTCATGTGCCTGTTGGCCATCTGAATTTCTTCTTTGGAGAAGTGTCTATTCATGTCCTCTGCCCATTTCTTAATTGGATTATTTGCTTTCTGTTTGTTAAGGTGCATGAGTTCTTTATATATTTTGGATGTCAACCCTTTATCAGATACGTTTTTTATGAATATATTCTCCCATACTGTAGGATGTCTTTTTGTTCTACTGATGGTGTCCTGTGCTGTACAGAAGCTTTTCAGCTTGATATAGTCCCACTTGTTCATTTTTGCTTTTGTTTCCCTTGCCCGGGGAGATATGTTCATGAAGAAGTTGCTCATGTTTATGTCAAGAGATTTTTGCCTATGTTTTTTTCTAAGAGTTTTATGGTTTCATGACTTACATTCAGGTCTTTGATCCACCTTGAGTTTACCTTTGTGTATGGGGCTAGACAGTAGTCCAGTTTCATTCTCTTACATGTAGCTGTCCAGTTTTTCCAACACCAGCTGCTGAAGAGGCTGTCATCTCCCCATTGTATATCCAAGGCACTTTTATCAAATATTAATTGACTGTATATGTTTGGGTTAATGTTTGGATTTTCTATTCTGTTCCACTGGTCTGTGGGTCTGTTTTTGTGCCAATACTAAATTGTCTTGATTACTGTGGCTTTGTAGTAGAGCTTGAAGTCAGGGAGTGTAATTCCCCCTGTTTGATTCCTCCTTCTCAGGAGTGCTTTGGCTATTCGGGGTCTTTTGTGGTTCCATATGAATTTTAGAATTATTTGTTCCAGTTCATTGAAGAAAGCTGTTGGTAGTTTGATAGGGATTGCATTGAATCTGTAGATTGCTTTAGGTAGTATAGCCATTTTGACAATATTTATTCTTCCCAGCCAAGAGCATGGGATGCATTTCCATTTGTTAGTGTCCTCTTTAATTTCTCTTAGGAGTGTCTTGTAGTTTTCAGAGTACAGGTCTTTCACTTCCTTCGTTAGGTTTATTCCTAGGTATTTTATTCTTTTTGATGCAATTGTGAATGGAATTGTTTTTCTGATTTCTCTTTCTGTTAGTTCATCATTAGTGTATAGGAAAGCAACAGATTTCTGTGTGTTAATTTTGTATCCTGCAACTTTGCTGAATTCAGATATTAGTTCTAGTAGTTTTGGAATGGAATCTTTAGGGTTTTTTATGTACAGTATCATGTCATCTGCAAATAGTGACAATTTGACTTCTTCTTTACCAATCTGGATGCCTTGTATGTCTTTGTTTTGTCTGATTGCTGTGGCTAGGACCTCCAGTACTATGTTGAATAAGTTTATTATCTTAAAATTCCCACAGACAGATGTTGGAAACATATCTTATGGGGTTAAAATCAAGGTGTTGGCAGAGCTGTGTTTCCTCCAGCAGCTCTAGGGGAGAATCCATCCCTTGCCTTTTCTAACTCCTAGAGGCCACCTTGTCTCTTGGCTCTGGTCGTCACACACCGACTGACTCTCCTGCCTCCCTCCTTAACTTACAAGGACCCCGGCACTACATTTGGCCTACCTAGATGATCCGGGGCAAACTTCCCATCTCAAGATCCTTAACTTATTCACATCGACAAAGTCCCCTTTTCCATGTAGTGCATCCATAGGCTTTGGGCATTATGACGTAGACATCTTTGGGGGCCATTAATCTGCCAATCACAGCATTCTTAGTCATTGTCAGAAACCTGGATCTCAGGTGGCCAAATGAGCTGCGTTTTGGTTAGAGAAGGCTTGGACTTTGGTCCTGTTTATCTCAGGAAGCCCCTCTGCATTCAGGTAAATCTTTGTTTACAAGTAAATACTTGTATATGTGTGTGTGGTGGGAGTAGGAGTAGATGATGTTTTTATTCCCTCTCTTCAGCAATATTCAATTCCAGTGTTAGGGCCATATTCATGCTTATTTTTCTGCACTTACAACCGACATCCAGTTCAAGTCCAAATCTGATAAACTGCTCTCATATGTGTACAATATATAGGAGTGTATTGTGCATACCATATACTTAACATAGTATGTCAAAATATGCATTATATGTCCATAATTCCTATTGTGAAACATAATCTCTACCATGTATATATTTTATAATCATCCCAATGTATAGTATGAATATTATTATATTCATGCTGATGTGAATGCTATTGTGTAAGTTATATACAGATGTTTGACATATTTTATTTAACTATATGAAATGTATGCATGTACAGTTAAGAATATATTTTCCTACTTATCATTTTTTACTTCATGGACAGTCCTTTCCTTGGTCCATCAAGTTGGATAAAACAGACAATAGCATAAAAAGGATAATAGACTTTCTAATAGACTATAGAGCAAAATATAAAATTTCAGGGAAGGGAACCAATATACATTAAGAAACTGATTTATATCTCGTAATGCTTAGTTCATCCTGTCACCACCTATATGAGATACTTACCTCATAGCTGTGCCCATTTTAGAGAGGAAAATCTTGAGGCTCAGGAGCCAGTGATTTTTCTAAGATGAGGCAGCCCGGCTTATGTCAGCACAAAGCTGAATTCCAGGGTTTCTGATAAATCCAACTGTGTCGCTTCATATCACCATGAGCTTTGAACACTTGTGCAACGTTAAGTGGAGATGACAAAGATGACAGGTCATTTATGGAGAGTGGGAAGGGTCACAGTCATGAAAGTCAGGGGACATCTGCAAGGTTCTGTCAGTTGTGAAACATGATGAAGTTCTTTGTCGGATAGCATACCACTGGGTATATATAATGGCATTTAAATTAGGTGGTACTGAATGTAGGAGTAGAGGAAAACATAATGTCTCAGTATCACAAAAGAGATTGCTACCCATGTGAAATAGTCAACATTCGCTAACCTAATTTAATCCTCACACATTTCTAATGAAGTTATTGATTCCATTGTGTGCTAGTTGAGGAAATAAAAATTCAGCAAGGGTAAATAATTTTCTTTCATGATACCTGGGTTCAAAATTCGAGTGTCACAAAAAGTCATGTTCTTTTGACTGCCTTCCATGTCTCAAGAATGAGAATACCCTTGGGGGTGAAAAGATGCATCTGTGCTCAGTAGCGCTCTGGAGTATTCACCTATTATTTAAGTAGGGCAAGGGTCTCATAGGTAAAAAGGGGACAGACCAGTGTTCAGAAGATTATAACATAAAATAACAATTATTTAATAAATCCTTATCAAATTGACTTCCTTACACTTTCAACCATCTGTATTTTCTTTCCTTCTGCAAGTACAGTCTGGCTTTTCAACATTCTGACAGCAGTTCCAGCGAAAGCAGGAAGTACTGAAAACAGAAGGTTCTTTTAAGGCCTCAGGGCAAGCTCTGAGTTCTCTAGATGGATTTGGTTCACATTCCTTTGTGAAACCTCTGTGTGTAGCAAAATCTCCCACAAGACACCATCCACAGTCCTTTTAGATATGTGGTTTAGTGACGAAGGTTTACCGTCTCTATGCTCCTTGTGCATATTTCTGACAATCCAGATCTCTGACATCTAAAATAGTAAACACAGTATTGCAGTCTTTCTAATTTTTCAAGTTTTACTTGAGACAAAAAGTGTAAGTTTTTAATTAATACCTCCCCCAAATCTGCCTACTACAAGCACCTGGAATATATTTTTTCTGGTCTGGGATATAGATGCTCCTGTTCTTTCTGCATTCAGGTGACTCTGTGACACCTACCCATGCTGTAAAAATTTATTCTGATGTTACAACCCTCAGGAAGCCTGCCCAGGTTCTCTTTCCTGCCAGCCTTGAGTTGGATATATTTTGTTTTTACAGAGAACCCTGAGTTTACCTAAAAAATTGCACAAATTAAGAGTAGAAATTTTATATTTAAACATCTCTTGTGCCATACATAGAATTTGAATCAAGAAGTGTTTAATCTTTTAAATTAAATAAACAGCAATAAATAAATGGAGAACCAGCAATACAGTCTATAGTCTAAACGGGTCATTGTCATAAACCACATGGATTTTACATTGGGCACAATTCTATAGCTGCCCCCAAACCACGGGGTAACACTCTTTCAACAAGTAGGATACTAATTCTGCTAACTAGTGTGTCTGGTTCTCTTCTGAGCACATGGTCACATATTAGTTCCCACATGCATTCAAGTTTAGGCATCACCAGATCACTTATCTGAGTCAATGAAATACCTCCTCTGGGCAGAGAAATTTAAGATCTGGGATATGATTCTTCATATTTCCCTGCTCTGTGCTATGGAGCTAGGTGATTTCTAAGTGGCAAGACTCTATCCATAAAGACTCATTTCTGACTGAGCAAAAAATGGAGTAGGATCCTATCCATGCCAAACCACAATGGCCTGCGAACAAGCAGCAATTATTTTTTGCTTTAAGCCCTTGCAATTGGGGCATTATTTGTTCTGGCAGAGTAACCTACTCCTTTCTGACTGACGGTTTATAAAATTAGCATTTGAATATAACTGTCTTGGTTTATATTGATGATGAATTATTCTTATTCAGAATGGATGCTAGAAGGTATTTAGGATAACTCCACTTCCTGGGTGTTTGTGAAGACGCATCTTCCTCCCTCACCTGCAAACAGATACATGTGGGAGTCTGTCTTGAGGTGTGCACACCATAACAACATAAAGGTCTATTCTGTTCCCTGGAAAAGTTTTATAATAAGAGATAAGATACAGCTACATCACACACTGTACCTTGAGAAGTTTTGCTTGTTTTTCATTTGTAATAGCTCTGTTAAGTATATCAAAGAAGAAAGGAGCAATTTTAATAGAATTTCATTGCCATTTGTTTTCTTGGAAATAAATCTGGGGCTGCAGAGTGGTCGGTTCAAGAGTCAGAAGTGATGCACACTGTGTTTGCCTATTGTTATGAACTTTTTTCCCCCAAACTTCTGAATGTTTTGGGAATAGAAATCCTGCTTAAATCACTGACATTGCTTATGAGGAGAAATCTTACCTATCAGGGACCAAAGACACAGTCAGAGCTTATTTCCGGTTATCATTTAATGTTATTTTGAGTAAAAATACAAGCATTTTGTTGAAAGTGTTGGTTTGCCTTGTGGAGTTCTGAGTTTTCACCCAATGACCTATTAAAAACAATGTAATATACTTGAGCCTGCCATCCCTGAACAACGGTTTCTTCCCAGAGTTTTGCTCTTCCCAAGGAAGGAACATTAAGGAGGCATCTTACAGGGATGGGAGAGATGGAGATCAGTTAATATGTCGAACACAGTAATGCAGTCTACTCACATAGACATTCAGCAGCAAACATGACTCTCAGACTCAGAGTTCCTCCTTCCAAGTAGAGTATTTATTTTCCTGCATAATAACTGAGAAGCAACCAATCTGATAATTGTAAGCTTAGGAAACAACTGCTTCTGAGCTAAGAGCATCACATTGCCTCTTCTGCATTGATATTTCTCTCCATTTCCCACTTCACTAGTAGAAATTGAATTCCAACAGAAAGATCATTATTATCCTTGAACAAATAACATGATGTCAAACATTATGTACACCCTTAATTAAGCCTATGTTGATCTATTTGCTAGAGGTTTCCCATTCCACTTTTCCCAGATACACCCATGAGAAGCATTTACCTTAACATTTCCCTCTTTCCATAGTAATGAATTCACACTAGTTAACCCAAACTGGGTATTACACTCAATCCCACTTTCTGTCACTTCAACTTGTTCCCTCAATGGGAACAGAATAACTTTCAGGATGTCTTAGTCATTCCCCTTTTCTCATCCATGCCAACAATATACTATTTACATAAGCCCATTATTGACTTAGGACTTAGCCTTCTTTATCCAGTTTGAACACGACAAAATCCTTAAGAGGAAACTGAGAGATATTTTCCCAGCCTTTGAATCATTATCCTTTTTCTCTGTGGGAGACTTGCCAAATCTTAGCTCTGGGTTTGGCCCTAAATATCTGAAGGCATTTTCAGTCTGGTCCCTCTGTGGTCTCTTCCCTGGATTTATCCCAGCTTCCTGAATGTAACTTAAAAGAAAAAAAAAAGTAAAGAGAAAAAAGAAGAAGGAATATTATACATTCCACTCATTCTTCTTTCTCAAACTCTTAAATATGCACAGTTTACAATCAGGTCTTATTTTTCTTGTCACTTGGCCAATATTTGAAATACCTTTGAAACACATTACTTCTTAAAATCCCCATTATGAATCAGTGTTTCTTCTCACCTGAACTATTATTCCTGGAACTGCCTGTTGAGTTCTTTCAATGTACAAAGTTTAATCCATCATTGCAGCTGTAGCCTTGCCAGGGTTGAAGAGGAAAAAAAAAAAAATGAAAGAAAGTCATGTGACATCAGAGTCAGCTTTAGGCCAGAACATGAGAATGATGAAGCCTTCTTAGTACCAGGCCTGAAATGGACAGTCCGTTGTCTCTTGGGGGCTCTGCTTCCCATTCATTTATGCTTCCGTGTTTGGCTCATTGAATATGGGGAGAGAATATGCCAGAGTAGTTAAAGGTACGATTTCTGAGCTCAGACAACCTGGCCTTGAATTCCTTGCACAACCGCTTGACCAATCTTGATTGTTATGTAATCATACCAGTCCGCAGTTTTCATTTCTGTATAAAGGGTGCATAATAACCCTTATACCGTGGGGTTATTATCTTTATTAAATAAGGCAAGGAATATAAATTGTGCAACCTATTGCCCAGCACAGAATAAATTCTTGCTAAATGTTAGCAGTCATAAATAGTAACTTGGATTAGGAGACTGAGCCTCCCTTTCACCCCCTGCTTTGTCATAGCTTTTTTGAAGGTATAACTTTATTCATTTATTTATTGTTTTCTCAATGATTTTATTTGGATGTTGTTGTAGTAATCGCGTTGAGCACAGTACATATTGTTATATCATGTTATATTATCAAAATCTTTGAAGGGGGTAAACAGATGGCTTTTACAGTTGTAGAATCTGCATTCAGAGAGGTCAGTGGCATGGTTATTTAATTCTAGATCTGTTTTATTTTAAATCATCCACATGTTCTTTACTTCATATTTCCTTACCCCTCAGAAAAATATCAATACAGCAGTAACAGTATTCTAATGAGGAATGTCCCTTCCCCATGCATATCGTTTCCATGTGGAGGGATGCCCATTAGTGTGACCTTCCTGTCCTTTGCACTTCCCACAGCCTTTGCCAGTGTTGGTGGTTTACGGAAAGATCCGAGGGCAGTTTTGACTCAGTCCTTTTCCCTCCTTGTTCCTACAATCTGCTCATCAGCAGAGAATGTGTGGTCTTGCAGCTGGAGGCCCTACAAATATGCCTAGTTGCAAAGACTTCACCCTGGGACAAGAACTGTTTGTGACTGGGTAGGTCTGCCTGATTCTGTTAGGTGCTGTTCCTGTGTAATTAGCTATATGTATCTAAACAGCTTTTGACAGAAGCTAAAATATTTTCATTTCTCTTGACCTCATTCCCGACTCTTGCCTCAAATTGAGGTGAGAAAACATTTATTTTACAAGTCCTCTCATAGGTCATTGTCAAGACTGGCTTTTTAAAATGATGCCAAAAGATGGGCATGTTTTGTTGGTCATGTGGAAGACCAAATAGTTGTGCAAAGGGATTTTAGAAGAAGCCCAGGGTTCTGAGTGCCTTGTTCAGGTATGTTCAAGCCTTTGTTTTCCAGATTTCAGTGCCAAGGCTTTCAATAGTAAGGCTAGGTTCATATATATCTCCTGCATCTGAGGTTATTCACAACTGATTTTGGGATATTTGTCCCATGCTCTTTGGATTACTAAGCAAGTGCTTGCCAAATTTTGAGGTATAAGGATAAATTTTAGAATCAACTAAAAACTATGCACCTTTTCTCTCTCAAGTGAAGATAAAAAAGAAAGAGCAACATTTTCCATTCAGTTCATATAAGTAACTTTTATGATCTCATTCATTCATATATTTATCTATCCTTTCAAAGTTTACTAAACTTCCATTCTATGACTAGGACTTTACTAACACTGGCAACACAATGGTGAGCAAACCTAAAGGAGTCTTAGGTTCACAGAACTCTAGCGGGAAGGCCCGTATAGTGTCAGGTGCCTGCATTCGTGTTACTTTATTTTGAGTGATAAAATCTGACCCTGGTTAGCGTAAGAAAAAATAAAAGGAAAACATTTGGGAAGACTTTCAAGTTTCTGGTGGAAATAGAGGGGAAGTCAACAACTTGGAATGGAAAGTAAGCAAGGAGATTCTAGGACTTAGACTAGCTGGAGCACTGGGAACTTCTACCTGGAAGGCTGCCATGAATGTGACTCAACCTTGTTGACACGAAGTAGCATGGCCACTGCTGAGTGAAGGCCACTCCCGGAGAAGGCAGAATTATTATGAACTGGGAAGTCATTGAATAAGACTCTGCCCTATGAAACAGATGAAATTTCTGTTTGTATAGGTCAAAATGATAGCATGTCATATGTTTCATGTTGTACAATATTAAAGAGATGGACTTCTTGGCTCTCACCATATCTGCAATCTCTTCTTCTCTCATATGTTCAAAGATGTTGCCTAAAGTGATTCATCAATTCCACATGTAAAACCCTCACACATCCACAGAAAAATTGGTCATTTTACTTTCTATTTTATCTTCAAGCACCTACCTACCTATTTCTCATGGGGTGATGAGAATAGGGGGCCCCATAAGTGCTTGGCTTAGATGCTGGGTGGAATATTTAAACATACCTTCTGGCTCAAAGTAACTGCTTAAAGAATGTTTGTTGAATAATAGAGACTTTATGAGGCTTAAGTAAGGTGCCAAACTGTTCTGGGCTGAACTGATTCTTTCCCGAATTCATATGGTAAAGCCTTAACCCCCTGTCCTCAAAATGTGATTGTATTTGGAGATGGACCTTTAAAGAGGTGATAAAATGAGGCTCATAGGGTGGGGTGTTAATCCAAAACATTGGACATTTGACAGAGAAAATTTGGACACACAGTAAATCCCCAGAGAAGGGCATGCACAGAGGAAAGGTCATGTGAGGACACAGTAAGGGGTGGCCACCTACAAGCCAAGAAGAGAAGCCTCAGGAGAGACACACTTATCGATACATTGATCTTGAACTTATGGTCTCCAGAACTGTGAGAAATGCATTTCTGTTGTTTCAGCCACCCTGTCTGTGGTATTTGTTATGACAGCCCTAAAAACTAACATACTAACTATCCTGGTTTGCCTAAAAACGTAGAGCTTCCAGGGACATAGGACTTTCAGTGCTAAAGTGGAAAGTCCTAGGTAAATTGGGACAAGTTGGTCACCTATGGTCTAAGCTGGCAGATGGGGGTGGTTATCCTATTGAAAACAACTTGGGAGAGGAAAATGGCAGCTATCAGGGGAGTAAAGATGGATCGTTTGTCCAGGATGCATCATAGTGCCTGACACATTGTTGCTGTTTAATTGATGGGATTAATAGTAAAATTAAAATTAATACATGTTTTTGAACTTATTATATATCATACATTATATTAAGAGAAATGAACATATCATTTTGGTTTATTCTGACCATCACTCCTATCGCTATCATTTCTCAGATGAGGAAATTGACTTAATCTCATAGAAATTAATTTTAGAAAAAATAAGTAAACCTACCAAGGTTATGCAATTTCTATGGCATTCGGATTATTATCAACTAATTTGGTCTGACCCAAAACAAAGCTTGTGCTCCTTTCTCGAGATACCCTCTGAATTCTTAATTCCCATTCTTTTGGTTGATTTCCCTTGTGATGCTCTCTCCAATCCTGCTTAAAGGTTTTGTCAATTCCCTGGCTTCATAATTTTCTAGTTTCCAGTTTGGCTGCCCCCATGGCGTACTCTGTATTCAATCACTGATTTTTCACGGATTATTAATTTACTCAATGAGTCTATCATCTTTAACGTGTGCTAACTTTGTGTTATGAATTCAAGTTATACATGCAAGAATACAGACATATATACGAGTAGTTGAGGAATCTTCATGTGTAGTTGGGAATTTTGCTCAGCAGTACAACCTCAACTTTATTCTAACAGTCTGTATATTGAATTAATACCTCCTGGGGAAGAGATGCTAATTTTTCTCCAAGTACTGCATCCCTACTCTCTAGACTTGAGGTCTACAGATGCTCTGTTACACAGGACTCCCAGTCTGGACCTAGTTATGTAACTTGTTTTTCTCTATTGTTCTCAAAGGTAAATTCAAAGAGGGTGAATACAGTGGGAGGCAAAAAAGCTCAAAGGAAATGTTTTTTTTTGTTCTTTTTAGAAAACAAACACCACTTGTTTAATGCATCAGGAAGAAACCATAACAGCCTTTGAACAATTAGTAATGAAACAGACCCAAGCTCAGCGTTCCATGGGGTGACTATAAGGACTGGAATACAAGAATCATGCTCTAGAAAATGTTTGTTTAAAGGAAATGCTGCCTGGGGCTTTGTCTTCAAGTTCATTTTCTCTGAGAGCTAAAGGCTTTTGTGGCTTCCTTCAAGTTCTGTTACCAACGCAGCTGGGAAGGAATTCTCACATCTTGGGTTTCTCACTGGCTGAATGGGACCCAGTGACAAAGACCAGCTGAAAAGTTGTTTTCAGGAGTGACGATGCTAGAAGGCACAGAATGATATTTGGAGACTTTAAGTCCCAATTTCATTGCAAATAAAACCTTGGTTCTCTGTTGCAATAAGACTTTTTTTTTCCTACTTCTTTCTCTGCAAATACACTCCAAAAAATACAGAGCACAGCATATTTTAAAAAATCGAATGGTCTTTCCAAGATGTATTTATTGTAGTGAGCCTTTGAAGGGGTTAGAGCGGCACGGGAAGACTCCCCCCCCCATCTGACCCCTGCATCCCCTGGTGTGACTCACTCTTTCTGGGTCCTGGCGTGATCTGTGCCCTGAGTTACACCCTGTTCTCCTTGGCCACTGTCATGCCAAGATCTCTGACTACTAGAGTCACACTTCTCAGACAGTGGTTATTGAGTGATTTTCCATCATCTCTAAGCCTGTCCCTCAGCACAAAGGGCAAGGTGACTTTGGAGTCACTTTCAGGAAAATGCAGGTCATCAGTGAGGGCTGCTTTCCTCACCTCAGCAAAGCTGGTCATTGCAGTGAGCAGTTATGTTTCCAATCAACCCAGGGATCAGCTCATGTTTAGTGAGAATGTTTTGATTGCCACAAAGCTGGTGCACAAGGTTGCAGTTGATTCAGCTGGAGTCAAGGCTCAAGCTGCTGTGATTGTACTTGGAGTAGTGTGCAAAACACTTATCTAGGTAGGGTCAGGGATGCGGTGGGGATGGAGACACATGGTCTGGGGGCCCTTACAGTCTGCTGCTGAAGGTCAAGGGCGTCTTCTCAGCCTCCCATGACATGTATGGTGGTACCCTGTTCAGAGACAACTCTGGGACTCTCCAGCGGGCTAAGAGCCTGTGTCTGCCTCTTATGGGGATCAGTGACTGGGGCCATACAGAAACTGTATATCAGGAACCAGGTGTTCCTGACACCAGTGTGAACACCTACAATGGAAGAGTAACTTGGGCCTGAGGAAATGTTAAGTGGGAAACTGTGGCTGGAAGCAGGTGGATGTTTCCTTAAAGCAGAAAGTCATCACTGCCAATAGCACCAATAGACTTCAGTCTTACCATAAATTTGACCTCATAGAGCTAGGCCAGGGCCCCTCCTCTCAGAGTTTCCTCATGGTCCAGGTAGTTTGTGCAGCAACAGCAGAAGTGGGAACATCTGTTCTTTGGGAGACATGGAGACCTCACTCTGAAGGCTGTAGCAGTTATGGTCAACAGTCAAGATCAAGGCCTCTGTGGCCAGGGTTCCTGTCCTTGGTGAAGCATGGGCCCAGGAGGCTGGATTTCCTCTGAAATTCAAGAACTTGGAGGCTGGGAACTTTTTTCTCTGGCTGTTATCACTGTTTTTTGTAAAAAAAAAAAGTATTATCTTAATGTCATTTTTATGTCTACCATCACACAGAACTCCATGCCATAAAAGACTTTTTTAAAAGGTAAAGAAAACAAATATGTATTAATCAAATACAATATGGCAAACACATTCTCCACAATGTATTGTTTTATTACATTAAGCCTTACATTAACATGGTGAATTAGGTCTCACTACCCCATTTTACAGATGAGGACCCTGAGAGCCATCCTAACTCTTCAGTTTGGAGGGCTTTGCATCCAAAGAGTGCTTCTTTGGGACATCTTCAAATGGGCTAGACACTCATAGTTCATTTTCATTTGGTTGACTAATTCCATGGACTTCAGGTTTTCTTAAATTATCTATTTAAAGTAAAATTATTAGTTATGATTTAAAATAAAAAGTGTTTCTTGTAATCTTCTAAAAGATTAGTCCATTTCCTCATAGTCTATGTGTGAGGAAACTGAGTCCCAGAGAGTAAATTATTAATTTGAGGACTTCGACTTATATTTAATAAAACTGCATTCTTTTGAGATTATCTTCTACATTTTGGTGGGCCATCCTTTTTTAGTTTTCTTTGCTCTTGTTTGTGGGTTATGATGGACTCTTCTGACACTAAAAGTCATTGGGTATCTTTATGTTTAGGATTTGGTGATTTTTAAAGGGCTTTAGTGTCATCTCATACATGTATACTTCTAGAATTATAGATATTGGAAAGCATGCCACACAGCCTCTTCTCTGGAAAGGAAACACCTGCAGAGCTCAGTCAAATCCCCAAACAGAAAGGACATCAGTGTATCCAAGTTCCACAGGGGTAAACTGAGTCCTAAAGCGCTCAGGGAAACTGCTCCCTGGTGACCAGGCTGATAGAGCAGCAGCAGATCTGAAATTCAGCTTTTCTGACAGTTGGATCAGTTTTCTTCTCTTTCCTTTTTCCTTCTTTATATAGTCAATTAATTTATTATATTACTATTAGTGGCATATTGGACAGCATATCCTCCCAAAGCAATGTGAACAGCATTTTCAACAGTGACATCATCGTAGAGCTCAGATGTGTTTATTGTTATAAACAAAAAGCTTCCAGCAGGCTGCAGTTTAATGAAGCAATCTCAAAGCAGCTTAAACCATCGTGTTTGCCTTTTGCCTTTGTTTGCAAATTCAGCACAAGTTCATGAAATTTGCCAGAAAATGACAAATGTTAGCGAAATTACTCATAACCCAAGGGACGGGGTGAAAGCAAGCTGTCCTTGCCTTTTTCCTTGGCCGTTTGAGATGGCCAATGAGACATGCACTGTCGAGTGCGTGCAAGGTCAGGAAAACAGCAGCAGAAATTCCACCCATGAAACCAAGGACTGTGGATTCCACTGTGGTTATTGAAAAGTCTCTGTTGCCCCCCAAAATGCCTCTAAAAGTCACTTTGTGAAAATAGTCCTCAAAAATAGAGTCTGAATGAGAGTAAAGATTATCACTGGTTTTCAAAAAGAAAACACAATTTCCATTTTTATTAGACATATAGCAGGTTCAGTAGGAAGGAAGGAGAGAGAAGGGGCTGTAAGGGAGGAGGAGGAGGAGGAGGAGGTGGAAGAGGAGGAGCAACAAGGAACATTCTGGAAAATAAGTAACTCTGGTGTGAGGATACCCAAAATTTGGCATCTACCACCTATGGAGTTTTGCCTACCGACACCTGTGTCTGACAGCAGGATTAACTAAGGTGTGAGGGGCCCCAGCCTTTCCTACATGCCTTCCCTCCTGCCTCCTATGAGGACTTGACCTTCCTGGCCTCCATCCTCTGCCCTGTAGGGGGACTTCCTTGCCTGCCCTTGGCTGGGCTCTTATCTGCACAAGCTTGAGAGGAAGGTGTTGTAGATGTGGGAGGAGAGGGCGGATGCCCGGCCTGTTCAGTCAGAGCCCCTTCTCTTCCTGAGCACTGTTATTTGTTGCAGAGCATCTGCATAATGGGTGACATGGAAAGAGAACTACAAAAGAAGCTAAGCCTGTTTCTGATTAGATTTGGGAGGAAGACAGAGGGAAGCATGTACTGATGGGTGGTTTGTGAAGCTAGAAGCAGGTGTGGATATGGGAGAATTGGGACTTTGAGAATTCTTGCTTACTTGCTTGAACGACATGTGAGGTCATTGAACCACCTTGTTGCATCATTTTGGATGCTTAAATTTTTTTTAATATGACTGTATAGAAACTGAGTCATATGCCCTGATATGTTCCAGGTTTTGTCAGTTTCTTTTTTATAAACCCACTGAAACTGAGACTTCTCCTAACTCTTAATTCTCTTTTCTGGTATTATGGGTACTTAGACTAGCAGAAGGCATAGAGATGGTCTAGGATGCCAGCTTTGGTTCACCGAGATATCCTTGGGGCATAAGTAGAATAAGCCCAGGATTGATGATCATAAGGCCTTTCACAGTTAATCCAAATTAAAGGCTGTTTCTCCATTTATAAAATAAGGATCGTAATTATAACAGTGTGTCAGAGAGGTGCCCTCAATAGGTGACTGCTAAATTTTAAGAGGATCCTGAAGTAGAAGAGATTGGTCTCCAAGGCTGGAAATCATCCAAATGTCAAGTTCATACACTGAGATCAGAGGCCACCTAATGGTTTTCCTGAGTCTGGCCCTGAGGGAAGTTTCTGGAAAATGTGTGAGAACAGGAGTCAAGTGGGCTTTTCGACAATTTAGGTCAATAGTTCTTCATCATTCTTGAGTCAAACACCTGCTGAAATTTGATGAAACCCACGGAAACTCCCTCCAGAAAGTGTATTAATGCAAACATGTGCATAAACCATCAATGAATTTCAGATCCAGAAGATCTTATTTAAACCAAGGGGTTAAAAATGAAAGACAAAGGTCCAGGACACAGAGAACCTTGGGGTAGTCTGAAAATGTCAGTTTCCAAATGGTTGCTCATTCTCTCTGGAAGTTTACACAAAAGAAATAAAAGTGAGACTTTAAAACTAGGCAGACCCTGCCATCCTGAACCATGGGCCCCAAGGAAGAGGAATGTTGAGAAGACTGATTCCAATGTGAAAACCAGAAAAGCTATGAGAAACAGCTTCAAGGCTTTTTTTGCTTTTAGAATAAAATACAAACTCCATAAAGCCATAAGGACCTTACAGGAGTTCACCCCCACCTGTTACTTAATCCTCATCTCATTCCATTCTGCCTGCGGAAGCAATGGGATTTCCAGCCTTTCCTTGACCACTTAAACACTTCCGAACTTAGGGCTGAATGTTCTTCCTCCAGCTACTGCCAAGTTGGATACCTTCTCTTCTGAACACTTTGTCAGAGAGGACTTTACTGATCACTGTATCTAAAGGTGTCTCCCCTCATTCCAGTCCCAGCATTCAGTGTGTTTCTTCAGATCTCAGGCTACAGGCTGCCATTAATTTCATTTTTTTTTTAAGTAGCAGCTAACATGTATTGGGCATTTACTATAACAGACACTATTTAACATTATACAATTTAATCCTCACAGCAACTTTAGAATGCAGGAATTATTACTATTTCCTTTTCACATGTGATAGGAAACGGAGGCACAAAGAGGTTGGGTAACTTGTCCACGGTCACAGAGAAAGAGGTGAACTTGAGGTTTAAACCCAGCCGGGACCGTCTTGCTCTTCTGTGGCTGGGGCTTTCACCCTGTCCCCCCAACTAGAAGGGAAGTTCCCGAGGGCAGGGATCCCTCCTGACTTTACTGTTGCAACTTGAGCACCTGGAAGTGTGTGGCAAACACCCTGTGCTCAGATATTTGTTGAAAAAATGAATAAATAAAGAAGGGAGTGTTCCTAAGAACTTGATATGTTAGATCTGGGAAGTAACCATGAGACTCACATGGCAGATAAAAGTGATGGAATCTTTATTTCAGATTCAGGTCTCCATACTTAGTTATTCCTGTTTTTGTCTAAATCCCTTAACTGACCTAGGACTTATTTCCTTCAGTGTTGTAAATAGTGGAGTATGTCAAGCACCGAGCACATGTAAGCCCTCCATTTGTGGCAGCAGCTATGACAAAGAGGGAGAAGGAGAGAAGGAGGGGAGAAAACTGGGGGAAGAAAAGAGACATAGAAGTCCATGTCATTTTGTTGAATCTTTCTGTGCATTAAAGTATTATTGTATCAACTGTCAATTGCTATATAAATCTCAAATGAACAATCCCTTAACCTGTAGGTACTGTGGTCTTTTTGAAAGAACATGCATCTGGGAGGTAATTATTTTTACACATTTTCATTGCTTCATAACTAGAGGTGTGTTGTTACCTGTTTAGCAACGAGATCTTGGGACAGGGGCCTGGAATGACTTGTAGAAATTGCTGATTACATGTCATGAATAATTCCATGCTGGCTGTCTTCAAGTAAACAGGATAGCATTCACGAATCCAGCTGCTGCAAGCTGGTTCTAGGGCAGTGTGGTAGTTCCTGCAATGTGACCCTGCAGAAATAACCTCGGACACTCAGTTTCATGTCCATAAAATGGGAATATACATAAGCATATCCCAGGTCTGGGGTTGCTGGGCAGATTAAATGCAACACTTCATGGAAATGCCAAGCACAATGCCTGGTGCACAGCGATGAACAATGAATATTGGCTCTTTCCTTTTAAAGATAATTCAAGGTTAAAAAATCCAAAAAGGTTTCCTCAAGGTTGTATTGATCAGAATGGAAAAGAGAATCCAGGTCTCTTAGGAAGCACAATATTTATCTTACTTTTCCACTTTCCTCTATATTTTCTCTCTCTCTGATGATCTTATCTAAACATGTTTTCTCAGTTCTCATTTCATCTGATGAGAGCAAGATGGCCAATTGCAGAAAGGACAAAATAAATGAGAAGTAATAACCATGGCCTTGGTGCCACATTTACTTTATAAACAAAATGAGTCGCTCAGGACATTTTGTCTGATAAAATGACATAGTTGGGACCTTAAAGCTGTTTTTATAAGACTTAAACTATACAGATTTAGGATTTTAATAAAAGTGTTAACCCCCTCAACTTATTACAAAGTTGCAAAATACTTGACTATACACACATTTATGTATATGTTTATATATGTAGGTGTACAAATGTATACACATATATGTATGTACCCATATATATTCATCTTTATGTGTAATATGTATGTGTTCCTATACATGTATTTTAGGGTACGTTTCTTATTCATAAATTTGTAAGTAATTTGAAATAAGAAGACCCAGGAATAGTTTGTTTATTCACTTTATTATTCATTAATTTATTTATTCCCTTAGTCACTCATGCATCCAATCTTTGTGGAATATTTGCCTCATATCAAACACTGTGCTAGGCAAGAGGGCATACCAAAGTGAATCCTGTGGGTTCCCTGTACTGTAGGAGTTAACTGACTACTGGGGAGAGAGACATATATTGAGATTGTTACAATGCAAAAAAGGGCGAGGCAACAAGATAAAAATAGGAGTTGAGACAGCAAAGCTTGCCATGTTCAATTTTTTTTTAATGATTTTACAGGGAGTGGGGTGGTGGGGAGCATTGCCTTTTAGCCAGTTTTAGCAGTTTGCATATATATATATATATATACCTATATTAAAAGACGGGGACAAAGAATTGGCTCCAAATAATTCAACATAGAATTGTTTTTTTTCAGACCACATCACTGAGCAGTATTACCCAAGACAGATCTCGTGTTGCAGGGTCTACTGGCACCTGTGCGGCGATACAGTCTCTGACCTGTAGATGGCAGACTTCGCTTATTGTTCTGATGGATTTCAGACACCTGTTGTATGCGCTGTTAAACGTTGGGCCACGTCAGTCGAAGAGCAGCTCCACAAATGTGAAACTGCGTATTTCTTTACTTGGTCCATCTTAAAACCTTGTTATGCAAAACATTTTTCATGTCAGGGATTTTTACTCTTTCTTAGCATTTTGTGAGCACAGCTCATAAAGAGTGTGTAGGCAGGGCTGCAACTTGAAAGACTTTTGATCTTTGGATGTAAATAAAGAATTATTTAAGAAAGAAAAGTCGATACTCTAGAAAAATCAGGTAAATTAAAAATAGAGGCCACTCACCCTGAATATAAATGTGCTTGGTAAACAAAGACACTCTTTGCAACACCACACACCTGTCCTTTCTCTGAGATGATGGCAATCTGCTAGCACCTTGGCCCAGACATTATTTCAACTAAGTGAGCATTTATTGACTTTTTTCTATATGCAAGATACTGCATTCATTGATAAGGGAATATGGAGTTGAATAAGCATAAAACCTAGCCTTTGAAATTCATAATTTTGGGGAGGAAATGTAATAATGCAGCTGGAATGTTTCATTAGAAATTCCAGCAAGTTGCTACTGGAGTGGAGGGGCACAGGATATCGCACCCAATAATAGTGAATGGAGTATTTGTGAGAAACCTGGAATTAGAATTAGCTACAGGGTTATTCACAGAAACTTCACAGACAACTCTGAGGGGAAAGCATTCCAAACATTTGGATCAAGTTGGAAAAAAACATGTTTTGCAAGCTCTTTGGAGGCAAAAACTGTATGTTTTTTTCCATTTTCCCCCTATTTTGTGTAACCATAAGGAAGTGCTTGTGATATTCAATGGAGCTGAATTTTAGGTTTCATGGGAAAAAAATCCATATAGCCCCAAAATAAATGAATCTATATCCCCTGTGCAATTTACTCTGTACTTTGAAATAATTGTCTATTTATAGTACATGAGAATATGTCTCTTTGGCAACTTGATAGATTTATGTAAGCAATATATGCTATTATATGCTTGTAATATGCTTATACAATATATGCTTATTATAAAAATTTTCAAAATTCAGGAAAAGATAGACATTGATAAAAAATAACCTGTAATCCTACCTCCCTGCTAAAGCTATTCTTACTATTTTAGAGTTAAATAAACAAACTTTAATGATTAAATAAACATTCTAATAGCATGATGTCTACATTTATTAAAAGCTATTAAGATCAGACTAAAATCATTTACACAAAAAGCGAGGCATGACAATGACATTTTCCTACCTTGTTAAAAATGGTAAGTGAGCAATTAAAATGATTTCGATTTTGAAACTAGAGAAATATTAATCTTTTTTGTTTTGTTTTTTTCCCAGTAAGGACTCAGCATTGGGCTTTGTATATAAAAGGTTTGGGTTTAAGTCCAAGCTAAAATGAGTAATTTATTGGGTCACGGCTTCTCTTTCTGAGTCTTTCCTTTTCTGTAAAGTGATGCCATAATATTTTGCATGTGCGAAGTTTAAGAGAAGTTGTGTGCTGGACCTGGCTCATGGCAGGTGCTTCCCAAATGTAACTTCCTCCCACTCTATGTAGAGTAAGTCCCTCCTGTCTTGCCCACTGAGAACCTCTGAGAAGGTGGTAAACGTCTTTCCAGTCCAGGATATCTCGCCTTGGCACTATTGACATTGGAGTTGCATACATTTTAGTTGTGAGGGCTGTAGGATGCTGTAGGGTGTTTATCAGCATCCCTGTCCTCTACTCAAGAGATGTTGAGTGGCAACTTCCTCATCAGTTGTGACAAGCCATAAACATCTTCAGATATGGTCAAATGTCTTAGAGGTGTGGAACCACACCTGATTGAGAATCACCGCCCTGGTGTCTTAAAGAATGCCTGCACAATTGATGCAGGTGGTTGGGATACGTCTCTCTAATACATTTGTGCTATACACCATGACTGCCCAACTGCAGCTCTGGCTGGGAGCCCTTCATCTCTGCCCTCCTAAGCCTCCCTAAGCTACAGCAGACACTATGACCCTTAACTGCCCTTCCCTGCATCACGTAGGTCCTGAGAAGTTTCCTGGACACAACAGTTCGCATCTTAGCATCTTTTTCTCAAACAGGTCATGGAGTCTGTAGCCATTCATGTTGCCATAGGTCCGTTATCTGGTTTGCCTGAATCACAGTCTCCCTAACTACACAGCCAATCCACCCAGGCAGGCTGTGCCTGGCGTCCTGCTTGGCAGTCAAATTTCTCACCCACACTGCCCTGAACCCCAGGACACTTGGCTGAGACCCTGGCATCTTTCATAGTTTGGAAACACTTAACCCTCTAGAAACCTGGGTTACTGGTCTCCATATCTTCAATGACTGACATAGAAGCTGTATGTGAAAAATTCTTTGGAGGAGGGGTTCTATTGTTTGGATAGCTCTATGAGAACACGGATATCTCTATGGAACAATGACAATGAGGTAACATCAATATTTGAGCTAATTCATATTACTCATATGTGTCTTATTTTCTATCTCAATTATTTTTATCTGCTATTTTATACACTCTTACAGAGTGTACACAATTGGCCTATGTTTCTTCATCTATTTAGGTAACTTAAAGCACCTTCGACAGTTCTGTCATGTTTCCTACTATATGAGCTCTGCCTGCATGCGAGGGCACAAGGGTCTGCACAGCCCGAACACCATTCCTCTTTCCTCCCTGACAGTTCCATGATTTTCACGCCTGGCTAGACTTATGGTTGAAAATAGTCTGACCACTGAGAAACACCTCACTGCTACTTCCCTGAACTTACAGATCTACCCTCCCCCCTCACCAAGAACTCCCTATTTTAGTATTTTAATATCTGTCCATTCTATTAGGTGTCCTTGTGTATTGAATTCAGTTCACACAGATCCAAAATTCTTACAACACTATATTTTGAACTTCTGGACTGGCCTCCAGTGAGAATGATTTTAGCCATATCAAATTCCTTTCTGTAGGTTTTTCTGGATTCTACCTTTATTTTTTTTGCCCCATGAGTTTTAGATACTAGTGTTAGTCAAGATTTCTCAAAAAGCAGAATCTCAGACAAAAGCTTGCATCATTAGTTTATTTTGGGATGTAATCCCAAGGAAAAGAATGAGAACATAGGGAAAATGAAACAGTGAAGGATGGAAAGGATATCCTATAGCTTGTAATTGGGATGGTCACTGTTGTGGAGCTCCTAGGTTAAATTTTGCTGGGGAACATTGACCCACATGGCATGCTCCTCAAAGTTGCCCATGTAATGGACAGAAGAGAGTTGCATTTATCCACTGGCTCTAATCTCCCATTAGCCAAGAGTTGCCCCGTGGAGTGTTAGCTCCATCTTAATTCCAAGTTGGTCCATGTGTCAGAATGGCTTATCTGACTGGCACCAGTGAGGCCTGTGGCAGCATGAGGTGCTTTGTGCAACAGAAAGAAGTACCATCAGGTTACATCTACTTGCAACTGATGGCCAGTAAACATGTGAATAGCTGGAGTAAACATGTGAATGGAAAGGATACAAGGCAAGACACGTGGGCGGTCTGACATACCGGGTGTGTCCTAATTCCTCCAGCTGATGAGGCCATGGACCACGGGTAAGAGCCAACTTCTATTATTAGTGCTGACTATCTTACAGGTAATCCGCCCCTCATTTGGTATGCAACTAGAGAGAGGATGGGGCTCTATCTGATATGCAATAGTTAGCAAAAATATATTTTCCAGATAAAGCCAGCATAACAGAAGAAACACAAAATCTCCTGATGGCTTCAAAAGGACATATTTTTATACAAGATTCAGTAGATTATAATAAGCTCCTTACCCTCATGTTGGCCGTGCACTCTTCCTGCAGTTTGAGCCCTCTTCCAGTTCAACATGTTAACTACCCATTTTATATGTGGAAATATTATCAAAAGAGAAAGGCTTTGTCAATTTGCTACCATTATCTTCATGCTTTGTCCTAGAAACTTTTCCTATTATTTATGATCTGGGAAGGATCTTGATGTTTCAGGAGGGATCCCGCTTACATTTCCAGATGTCAAACAACAGCACTGTATAGATCCCATGTATGAACTCTACAAACAATGGGAAGTGGCTGTAAACAGTTTCAAAAACAATATTGGAGGCATCATTGAGTGGTTATGCTAAATAGATAAGGAAGTTCAGAAGTTGAAGTGAATATTAATCAATCATCAAGCATCTATGATTTCAGCTCTTCCCCCCAAATCATTGAAGTCTCCCAACATATGTCAGCATTTTTCATTCTTTGCCCACTCTGTGTTTAGACCTGTGGAAGAATATTGTCTCAAATAATTTTATATTAAAGTACTCCATTGTGAGTGTTTGCCAATGTCTGTGTGTGCTTGTGTGTATGTGTGTGGTGTGTGTGTGTGTGTGTGTGTGCAAGTGTGTGCACATGTGGTGAAGGGAAACATAGACGTTACAAGTTATAAGATGTTATGAATTAAAGGAGGAAAGATCATCTTAAATTGGGTTTCCCCAGTAGTAGAGCATGAGACAGAAATTTGAATGCAAGGGCAAATTGGGTGATCCCAGGTAACACAAGGGAACAGGGAAACAAACAGGGAAGGGAAGAAAGCTGTGTTATTCCAGGTCATCTGAGAAGCAGACACAAAGGCAGGATTGCAAGCATAAGGAGCTTATTGCAGAAAGCATCTGTGTAATAGAAAATAGGGAGGGACTAGGAGAAGCTGGGAGGACAGCCAGACTTCAGTGGAGGTCCGGTCCTCTGTGAAGGAGAGCAGGAAGGAGGAAGGTGGGGGCAAGCATGGTGGTCTGCTAAGGAAAGTTTGGTAAGGCATACAGGGAGCCCGTGATTCCTAGTAAGCCATCAGAGGAATGCTGCCTCTGCCTCGGAGCCCTTATTTCTTCCAGTCACGGGCTGAGAGCCGTCCCTGGGAAGCATGGTCTTGGGGCAAACACAGTGTTGGACTTAAGAACAAAGCAGCTGGGACTCTCAGTCAGTTACTGCCCTTCAGTCAGAGATGGGACAGGTGTTTCTCAAAGCTGTCCCAGAAGCCAATGCCAGGTACATTAGAGTTGTGATGCTAACATGGTCATCGGGGCTCCGGCTTGCTCAGGACCTCTACTGGCTGTGGAGAACAGACCTCAGATTTGTTCTACCTGAGGGATGGGGATGCTGAGGTTCTTCCTTACCAGCGGCGAAGTGGCATTACTTGAGGACTCCTGGAAGCTCTGGCCAGCCCTGCGCTCAGCCAGAGAAAGGCCCAGACAGAGGAGTGCAGATGCATGAGCAGGAAGCCATTGGCACAGAGTGGGAAGTGCCAAGGGGCTGTGGCAGAGCACCAGCAGAACCCATTACAGTGAGCAACTGAAAAGGAAGCAAGTTCTCCAGAATGCTAACTACTTGTTCTCCAGCTGCTCCAGGTTTCCCCAGATTTGAGGGTAGTCAAGGAACATTTTCTTTCTATTTATGATTTCCCTCTGAGGCTATCATTGCTTTAGGCAAATGTATTCATGTGAAGAGTCATTTTTCTCCATGTCTGAGCCTGCAATAAATGTCAACCCTTTTTTGGCAACTGCAGCTAATGCTGCAGACCTACCATTACTGAAATTGAAATTACATATGTTGGGACCCCAGATCAATTTACTTCAAGGGACATCCAAGATCACTCTGGACAAGCAATGAAATCTCTCAACCTTTGTGCCTTTGAGCCTTTTCCTGGGAAACCAAGATAGGATTTACTTGCTTTTCTTTTCTCTTCTCAATTCTTTGATAAAATACATTATGTGAATAAATAGTTATCCTTATTAATTCCCCCTCGCATCTGGCCTCCACTCTAAAATACTTATTAAAACCAGATGCTTAGGAAACAAAGTTTTAGGTTTTTAAAGTCTGCTCAGTGGAGCCTTTAAGCTGTTTAACAAATAGCCTCTCCATTTACCTGGGAATCACAGGCTGTCAGAGCAGAAAGTAAGCTCAGGCAGTGTTATAGATAATGCCTCATTTTACAGGTGAGAAAAATGAATAAAAGCCATGCATCTAGTTGGTGGCAGTGCTGACACCAGAATTCAGGTTGCCTGACAACAGTGTAATAATTTTCAATAGGCCTTAAGAATTATAAGTTTAATAATAATAATAATAAAATGGTAATTGAAAAAAATAGTAAAATAATAATACTATCTGCACTGTCTTATATAAAGAAACCTTAAATGGGATAATGGGTCATTTAGGAGGCAGCTCAGCCATCTGGTGATGCACAGGGTTCTCTGGGATCAGGATGCTTGCGTTCAAATTCTAGCTCCAACGTATAGTACCTGAATGACCCTGAGTGATCTTTCTATGCCTTCTTTCTCTCCTTGGTAAGTAATAACATCTGTCTCATAATTGTTAAAAGGATTGCATGAGATGATACAGTGTCCCTGGGTGATACCAGACTGCAGCGAGTACTCAATTAATGTGAGCTATTACAATGCAGTTCTCACAACGGCTCTTGAAGGCAGGTTTTTATCATCTTCATTGTACAGATGAAGAAACAGAAATTGACCAAGGTGTCTCTGTAGCAAGTGGAAGAGCTGCCCTTAAACTTGAGTGTCTGACCTGAAGCTTTAACCAACTGAACTTTGCCTTGCTTCTCTTTTTAAGGGCAGATACTTATGCAGCGATGATATATATCAATTATTTAATATCATATGTGTTTCTCACCCCATTTGGCATATCACATCCCTCTTCTTGGATGCAATCTCTCTGTCAGCCTGGGTTTTAAGATTTTCCTTGAAGTGCCCAGTGATGTTTCATCACATAGTCTTCTTCATTAGAAGGACATGGCCATAGATCAAGGACAGTATTACTCATTTTCAGAAAAAGAATCTGCAGTTCTTCAAACTTCAACCTAATGGCATGAGTCCTTATCAGCAATATGTAGGGCAAGTTTTTCTTTTTTTTATTGCCTTTTTATATGCTCTATGAAATGGTTGCCATTAATTTATCCTTTGCATCTTGTGTCATAGAGTGTAATTCATATCTCTGTGGGTCTCTTACTGCCCCAGAATTTTTCCCTGCCTGCAAAGAATTCATAAGTTAAATGGAAATAGTAGGAGCACATAAAAATACCTAAAGTGAAGCAAATATCAGTTAAGTAGAACAATACATAGACTGTAAAAGGGTCATGCTGAAATGTAACATGTAGGGTTACTTTTAAGGAATAGAGCTATAGATTGTAGAGTATCAGTACTGTACCTGAATGAAACTATATAATTGTCCTAAGATGCTGGAACAGAGGAAACTTAAGGTATAAGACAACAACTAAAAGAGTTCAGATGTGCAGAATTATCTGAAGCAGGACATGGTTCTTGGGAGGCGAAGACACCAGAGTAACATTTTCAAATTTATTAATATACTTACAAAATAATGTGCTGATAAGAATGGAGTTGGGCTTGCCTGGTAGCATAGAAAGAGAAGAGTCAGAGGGTTCCGTGTTAGTGGTGTCCAGCCAACCTGTTGGATATGTTAGCTCAGTTGTCAGCCTTTGACCATGGGATTCTTCTCACAGTTCTCATTTCCATGCCTAGCAAAGGGCGTTGAGAAAAAACTGTATTGATGGTAAAGGCTTTGATTGCTCAGCTTTCTATGACAATGATTCCTCATAGTTACTTGATAACAGTTCCTATTGTGATTTTGGACCACCTTGTTCATTGGGATCACATGTGTATTTATTGGCTACAGAGGAAGAGAAGAAGAGATCTAAAACATCTCTGGCCCATAAGATGATAATATTTCTCAGTGTAAATTGGTAAAAAAATATTCTGAGAACACATCAGTTGTGCATTAGGTTACTTAGTGAGTCATTCTCCCAGTGTCTGTCATTAGTGGGCACTAGAAAAGCAGTGTCTGGGCCCTTAATAGAGTCAGGCCCAGCAAAGATCTCTTGGAAGTCAAATTACCATTACCAGATTCATGTCTGTCTTCTACAGATAGCTATACTTTTTTTAAATAATTTGTTTTGATATCATTTATCTACAATTACATGTGCAATATTATGGTGATTAAACTACCTCCTTCATCAGGTCCACCCCACCAACCCCATTACAGTCACTGTCCATCAGCGTAGTGAGATGCTATAGAGTTACTACTTGTCTTCTCTGAGTTGTACAGCCCTCCCCATGCCCCCTCAGCATTACATCTGCTAATTGTAAGGCCCCTTTTTCCCCCTTGTCCCTCCCTTCCCACCCATCCTCCCCAGTCCCTCTCTCTTTGTTAACTATTAGTCCATTCTTGGGTTCTGTGAGTCTGCTGCTGTTTTGTTCCTTCAGTTTTTTTCTTTGTTCTTATACTCCACATATGAGTGAAATCATTTGATACTTGTCTTTTTCGGCTTGGCTTATTTCACTGAGCATAATACCCTCTAGCTCCATCCATGTTGTTGCAAGTGGTAGGATTTGTTTTCTTCTTATGGCTGAATAATATTCCATTGTGTATATGTACCACCTCTTCTTTATCCATTCATCTACTGATGGACACTTAGGTTGCTTCCATTTCTTGGCTATTGTAAATAGTGCTGCAATAAACATAGGGGTGCATATGTCTTTTTCAAACTGGGCTGCTGCATTCTTAGGGTAAATTCCTAGGAGTGGAATTCCTGGGTCAAATGGTATTTCTATTTTGAGTTTTTTGAGGAACCTCCATACTGCTTTCCACAATGGTTGAACTAATTTGCATTCCCACCAGCAGTGTAGGAGGGTTCCCTTTTCTCCACATCCTCGCCAACATTTGTTGTTGTTTGTGTTTTGGATGTTGGCCATCCTCACTGGTGTGAGGTGATATCTCATTGTGGTTTTAATCTGCATTTCTCTGATGATTAGCGATGTGGAGCATCTTTTCATGTGCCTGTTGGCCATCTGAGTTTCTTCTTTGGAGAAGCGTCTATTCATGTCCTCTGCCCATTTTTTAATTGGATTATTTACTTTATGTTTGTTGAGGTGCGTGAGTTTTTATATATTTTGGACGTCAACCCCTTATCAGATACGTCATTTATGAATATATTCTCCCATACTGTAGGATGTCTTTTTGTTCTACTGATGGTGTCCTTTGCTGTACAGAAGCTTTTCAGCTTGATATAGTCCCACTTGTTCATTTTTGCTTTTGCTTCCCTTGCCCAGGGAGATATGTTCATGAAGAAGTCACTCATGTTTATGTCCACGATTTTTTTGCCTATGTTTTTTTCTTAGAGTTTTATGGTTTTATGACTTACATTCAGGTCTTTGATCCATTTTGAGTTTGCTTTTGTGTATGGGGTTAGACAGTAGTCCAGTTTCATTCTCTTACATGTAGCTATCCAGTTTTTCCAACACCAGCTGCTGAAGAGGCTGTCATCTCCCCATTGTATATCCAAGGCTCCTTTATCAAATATTAATTGACTGTATATGTTTGGGTTAATGTTTGGATTTTCTATTCTATTCCACTGGTCTCTGGGTCTGTTTTTGTGCCAATACCAAATTGTCTTTATTACTGTAGCTTTGTAGTAGAGCTTGAAGTCAGGGAGTGTAATTCCCCCTGTTTTATTCCTTCTTCTCAGGATAGATAGCTATACTTTTGAAGCAAAACATTATTATTTTATTTACAAGTTGTACCAGTGTTTCTTTGAGCAAAGCAACTGACCTTATTAGGTAAATACCTTGATGGTCATATTAGGGTTGATGGAGGGTTGGTTGAGGGCATGGCATGGAAGAAATGAACTCTGCATATGAAATGAACAGTGATTTATGATTGAGGTGAAGGGGGTATGACAGGATGGAGAGAGGGAAAACTGAATGATACTCATTACTATGGAAGAAAGCTAAATCCCCTTTTGAAACACATGGCCAATGCAATTTTCACATTCCAGTGAAGCATTAGACGTTTTGTCAGTCTTCTGGGCAAATAGAGGACTCATGTAGATGGATACGAATGCCATTGTTATTGCTGTTTCAGGACTCAAGAGAAGAGAGCTATATATCAGGTTTATTTTGACATGTGCCTGAATAGAGACACCATCTGCAGGGTGATCCACAAACTGAATTAACTTAAAGGAGGCAGAAGCTGGGAATCAGGGATCTGGGAAAAACATAAGTCATTCTCCCCAGAATCCCTGAGATGCTTGAGAAGGGTGATCCCTCCATGGCTTTTGGATCTGAAAGCACAGGGTATTTCAGTTGACATTTGGGTGTCAAAGGGAAAGAATTATTTCCTTAGTTATTATCACAGAAATGAATAGAAAGAAGGGATAATTTTATATTGGGGCAAGCAGAGGGCATGTAATAGATGATACAGCAGCCCACTGGGGCTTTGAAGTATAAGCTTTATTCTGATAAGCAAAATGGACGTTAAATAGCGATTAAATAGGGGAGATAGGAAGATGAACTATGTAGAAAGAAGTTTCTGAGTATTTGTGAAAGTGACAGGGTTGCTTGGTGGTCGATGAGCAGAGCAATTGGTTGGAGTATGGGACCTGTAGGAGGATGTATGTCATGTTTGCATCACCCTGTACACTGGAGGAAAGATGGCTAACCATGGAACCATATAATGAGCAGAGGTCCTGGGGCCATATCACCTTCTGAGAAGTTATTCATAAGGCCATTAGTAGAGCCTGTGAACCACTAAGAAACTATAAAATCAGGAACCAGGTAAGTGCATCTGAAGTCACGGACTAGCAGCAAGCAAGCATGAGCTTGTCCTGGGCTCACTACGAAGTGCCGACGGAAGATGCGCCAATGCTACTGGTGTCCCAGACCGTGTGCCCCAGCCCACCTCTGATTTCAGTGATATTCTGGTGGAAAGTTCTGTGTACCCTGACAGCATCCCGCCCTAAACACACATAGTGAGACTCTGCTTTTCTACTTCAGGGATTTCTCAGAAGCCACTGAAGAAAGCTGCTTAGCTCATGTACCTGGTGCAGTACTGAAGGGTGGGTGAATAAATGCCTCCCAGTGAATTCTTTACTGCTGGGATGGAAGTTAGAGTATAGATGCTTCCAGCCTTCAGGCAGATAATGCTGAAGCTCATTGTAGCAGGTTCTCTAGAAAATCCCAAGTTGTCCACTAGACTTATCTGTTCTGTAAGACACCTTCCTCTCCTGACTCTCCTCCCCCGTCTCCCTGGCTCCTGTTTTCAGGATTAATTGCCAAGTAAACTTGCTCCCAAGTCCTTGTCTACTGCTTTGTGGAATTAAATTTGTCAATTATGAAATAATTTGAGAAGACTGAGTGCCCTTGATAGGCAGACAAGGAAAACCGAGAATATTCTGTTTCTATCCCTAGACTGAGATTTTGGAATTTTAAATCATGGAAAACCACTAAAATTTGGGGAAAGCTCAGATGTAACAGGATAAAATTAAGTTTTTAGGGGGAAGATAAGTATGCCTAGTGGCGAGAGAACTGAATTTAAGAAGACTCAGGCAAGAGATAGAGAAAACTTTGTTAACCAAAACCAAAAATGCTTTCTATTTTTTCTACAATTTAAATTTCCTCTAGCTTTTAGATATTTACATCCATAGTTTTAGGTAAAGTGATCAGCTTTCCATCAATGTAAATAAATGCCTTTCTGAGATATATATATTATATATGTCCTTGTAATTCTGTCGCTGACACCACAGAATAAGATATTGACTACTGGATTTCAAGCTCTAATGGTCTATTTGGAGAGAAGGCATTTGGAAACCTGTTCAGTTCCTCCTGGCTCCGTAGTAGCAGGTGTTTGATGAAAGGTGAAGACTAGCCTCTTCTTCAGAGGATTTGCCTCCACAGGGTGGAACACATGGAAATGGGAAATGTTTTGTTTTAGAATGGCTGAGTACAAGATCAATATTTATCATGGCGGTTGCTGACATCCCATTAAGAAAAGCTCAACTGCAATTTGGAAAGATGCATTGGGTGGGTTTGTGAGGGAAATCAGCTTTCCGTTGAATGAAAGAGGCAGTTTGTAATGAAATTCAAAATTGAGTGAAATTGGTCCAATCTAAAAACCCGGTAAAGAAATTTAAGTCTTTCTAGAAGACCTCAGTCAGGTTTCAAATCAATAAGACCTGATTTATTATCGGAGGTATATAATGAAAACCAAATTTTCACTGGGCTCCAAAGTGTCTATACCATTAGATTTTTTGAGCTTTAGCAGAAGGTGCAAGCAGGGACAAAGAAATACATATAAGAGCAGGAACAAATGTCACTGAAAATTAGCTTGGATAATTTTTAATGTCTTTTAATTTCCTTGGCCTGGCTTTCAAAGCCCCCATGTGTTATCTTCGGTACATGTGTACAGAATGCACATGGTGTAACAGAATTTAAAATGGAAACTTAGTTTTCTGCTTTTGATTATTTCTGAGGTTCTCAAAAGCCAAGACGGGTAGCAAGTGCTCTCACCTTCTGGACCTGGTATCCTGTCCCTTAGCTCTCAAAATGTGTCTTTGAGGGACCAAGAAAGAACATTTCCTTAAAGATGCTGAGTTCCAGAGTGTTTTTCCTCCTTCTTACCCTGGGGATGGCGAGAATCATGCTTTTCTCTCGCTTCAAGTCACATGCGCAAGGATTTCAAGAGGCTTCTTCCAAAACCAAAACCTGGGGTCTGGTGTGGCCTGATGTGTGTCACACACCTGAGAAATCTGTATGTGACCAGGTATTAAGTGTAATCCAAAAAAAAAAAAGAAACAGCAGAGCCAAAGAGACATGGCTGTAGATGAATTTAACTATTCTTCTACTCATGATGTGGGGACAATAAGCACAAATTCCACAAGTGGGTCTCTAGGAGAACTGGCAAACAGAGCCACTTCTGTTTCTAGTTTTGAGTTATTTGTCCCATGAATTCATCTTTTGGGGAGCACTGCAACACAGGTCTTTGGTTCAAAGTGGTGAAATATGGAAAGCGGGCCCTGTAATCATGGTCCTCACAAAGATGCCCTTGAGGAATTGGAAAAAGAGAAGGCAAATCCATAGCCATACCCAGAATACATGTGTATTCATATGCCTGTTCTTGTCAAAATTAATTGTTGCCACTTCTGGGATGGAAGAAGTCCAATGCAGTCTATTTACTATCAAGTGGCCATTTGATCTCCTCAAGGAATGTTGGCATTTGGGGTGGAATATTGGGCTCTGTTGCTGACAGGCTGAACTCTGGCCATGGCACTGGCTGGGGTCAGCTTTCTTAATAGAGACTTATGTATATCCTTCATCTTTTTCATTCATTATCTTTTTATAAGCCCTTTCACTTACATTCTAATTCTGTCAGAAGAGTGTTGGCCAAGGACACAACTTTGCTTATGCCAATTAGCCAAGGAATTTTTTTCTCCTTGATGGGTTAGTGCCTCTCTTGTGATAAATACATTACCAATACATGCCACACACACACAGACACACACACATACACACACACACATCATCATCATCATCATCATCATATATCTATCTACCATCCCTTCTATATTTGTTTCAAGGAGTGTGAAGATGGTGCAGCAAGAGCATACCCAGCAGGGAGAGACTGGATCTTGAAGAGACTGGAGAAGTGAGCAAGGATGGTGTCATAAAGGATCATGTCATAAAGCTAATAGTTTGAGATACCAGGAGCCCTTGGAAGGTTAAGTTAGGGAGCACAGCTTCACCTTGCAGAAACATCATTTGGTTTTGAGGTGGAGAATGAATTGTGTGGGAGTGGATATTAGAGGTGGAAATGAGACCAGTTAGTTTTTTGATAGAGGTCCCTCCCAAAATGGCCATTTTGGTCCATATCATTCTCTTTGGATTATAAATGACTAAAACATTAGCTTATTTAAAGCTTTCATTTTGTAACATACCTGTGCATTTGTCTGCTCACTTTCTTTAGATAAGTAATATCAAGAAATAGAGCCTGAGTGATTTACTCAAGGCCACAAGACTAGTAACTCTAGGTCTGTGACTTCTCATACAGGGCCCAAGGAAACCTGGGCCCTCGACCTGTAGCTCCCCATCATCTCTTTGCCGAGGTGGCAGCTTGAGAAACAGAACTCAGAGCGCTTCCTCTACCACTGATTGTCAGTGTAATCTTTGTAAGTCATGTGCCTAGGCAGGTTTGCTCCCTTCTATCCATAAAAGGAAGGGCTTATAAAATTTTCTGCCCCTTTCATTCAGCAGGATAATTGTATTAATTAGATGAGGAAATGTGTGGACAAGTGTTTCATGAATTTATTCATTCATTAAAATTTATTAAGTACCTATTATATGCCAGGAGCTGAACCACATATTGGGGATACTCATTCAAATGAGACATACTCTCTCACCTTGGTGAACAAAACAAAGAAAAGCAAAGACTGATATACAGTGTGTCAGTTGTTGTAAAGGTTCAGCAAAGGGTGCTGCAGTAACCAACATGAGGAGAAGCCCTTCGTCCGGATGGGAGTGGGGTGCAATCTGAGAGGGATGGTAAGGAAGGGATACACAAGGTTAATTTGGAACACATAGCTTCAAATTTTTAGTTCTTAGTTGATATTTTCAATTATTATTCTCGTTGTTATGAGTTGATATTACAATATGTACTACTAATTTATTATTATTAACCACATAAAAGAGGATCATGAAAGAGCCTGCTTAGATCATTTTAGCACATAGATATGGGGGGACTTCCTGGGACTGAATCTTCCTACTCCTTTGCAGATGGTTCCCAGCAAGAGGGCAAATTTCTTTCCAGGGGGAACTACAGTGCAGCAGCTGGCATCTGATACCTGCATAACTGTCAATTTTTACCCCAAATCTGGTTCCTCTGTGTACATGCTATAAATCACCTGGATTTCATTAGGAAGGCGTTATGGTTCTTAACAAGGTAACACCTTCAGGAGGTGAGACTGTTTGCCTCTGCCATGAGTAAATGACATTTAAAAAAATGTTCTCTGAGCCAGTACTGCGGTAAGATCAAATGGATTTAAATACAGGGCAGCAAGCTCTTTTCTTCTTTTATAAGCCAAACCTTGTTTTGTGTGACCCTCCCACTTGCATCTGGGCTCTGGAAGATTCTAAACTTGAAATCATTGAAGCTGAAAGTGGTATGTATAGTCTACTTTCAAAGGGAAATATTAGTATGTTTGCTTGCCCCACATCCCCTTTTCTTTTCCTTTCCTTTCTTTTTTCAGGCCAGTGCTTAGAGCATGTGGATAAATTAAAAAGAGGAAATAAAAAAGTTGGATTAAAGTAACCTGTTGGAAAATGACCAAATGAATGAACGAGTGCTTTTAGAAAGGCAATATACACTGGAATTTAAAACCAATGGTTTTACCTCAAGACTCCAGCAAAAAATCTGTTAGAACTAAGAAACAAAGTCAGTAAACTTGTAGAATACAAATTCAATACACAGAAATTAGTTGCATTTCTAAACATTAATAAAAAACTATTAGAAAGAGAAATTAAGAAATTAGTTCCATTTACAACTGCAACAAAAAGAGTAAAACCTAAGAATAAATTTAACCAAGGAGGCAAAAGATCTGCAGACTGAAAACTATAAGACATTGATGAAAGAAACTGAAGAAGACACAAATAAATGGAAAGATATTCCATGTTCAGGGATTGGAAGAATTAGTATTATTTAAATGTCCATACTACCGAAAACAATCTACAGATTCAATGCAATCCCTCTCAAAATTCCAGTGGCATTTTTAACAAAAGCAGAACAAGCAATACTAAAATGTGTAGAGATCCACAAAAGACCCTAGAAAGCCAAAGTAATCTTGAAAAATAATAATAAAGCTGGGGGCATCATGCACTCTGATTTCAACCTATATCACAAAGCTATTGTAATCAAAACACCATGGTACTGGCATAAAAACACGCAGATCAGTGAAACAGAATAGAGAAAAAAAAACCTATGAATATATGGTCAATTAACTTACATCAAAGAATCAAAGAATATACAATGGAGAAAGAACAGTATCTTTAATAAATGGTGTTGGGAAACTGGAAACTGGTAACTGGAAAGCACATGTGAAACAGTAAAACTGGACCCCTATCTTACATTACACACAGCAATCAACTTGTAATGAATTAAAAACTTGAAATCATGAAAGTCCTAGAAAAGGACACTGGAGATAATCTCCTTGGCAGTAGCCTTGGCAATGATTTTTTGGATTTGACACCAAGAGCAAAGGCAATAAAAGCAAAAATATAAAAAGTGAGGCTACATCAAACTAATGAAATGGAAATCTACAGAATGGGAGAAAATATTTTCAAATCATACATCCTATAAGGGGTTGATATCACCTATCTCTAAGGGTTAAAATACATAAGGCACTCATACAACTCAAGAGCAAAATAAACAGGACAATCTCATTAAACAATGGGCAGAGGAACAGAATGGACATTTTTCCAAAGAAGATATACAAATGTTCAAGAGGTACCTGAAAAGGCGCTCCACGCCACTTATCATCCTGGAAATAGAAATCAAAACCATAATGAGATACCACCTCAAAATTGTTAGACCAGACAGTCATCACTGAAAAGACAAGAGATAAGAAGAGTTGGTGAGGATGTGGAAAAAGGGACCCTTGTGCACTGTTGGTGAGATGTGAATTGGTACAGCCACTATGAGAAATACTATGGATGTCCCTCAAAAAATTAAAAATGGAACTACCATATGGTCCATCAACCATACTTCTGGGTGTAGCCAAAGGAAATGAAAAGAAGGTCAATGAGCTGTCTGCATTCCCATGTTCACTGCAGCATTATTTATAATAGCCAAGACATGGAAACAACCTAAGTGTCCATCAGTGGATGAATAAAGAAGTGTGTGATACACACACACAGGAATATTATTTAGCTATTATAAGAAAGAAATCCTGCCATTTGCCACAACATGGAAGGATTTTAAGGGTATTAAGCTAAGCTCTTAGTACTACTTATATATGGAATCTAAAAAAAAAAATCAGAAATAGTAAAAAAATGACTGCCAGTGGCTGCAGGGTGAGGAAAATAGGGAGGCTGGCAAAAAGGTACACATTTTCAGCTATAAGATGAATGAGGTCTTCAGATCTACTGTATAACATGATGACTATGGTTGATAACACTGTATTGAATAATTGCAATTTGTTAAGAAAGAACAACTTAAAAGTTCCCACCAAAATGATAATAATAATGCAAATTTGTGAGGTGATGGATATGCTACTTAACTAGATGGGGGATCCTTTCACAATGTATATCAAATCACAATAAGGTGCCCTTTAAATATCTTACAATTTTATATGTCAATTATACCTCAATAAAGTTGAAATAAAAATAAATAAAGCCAATGGGTTTGGGAATGAGATAGACACAGAGGAAATTGCTGTAGATTAATTTTTTCCTTTATTTTGAAGTGTTAAAATGACAACCATGATGTCTAGAAGACGATGGAGATTAAAACAACTATGATTTTAAATGGTGTTATACATAACAAAGCAATGATAGGGAAACAGATATGAACAATGTTTCTATTAGACCACATTTCATTTACAAAGATATCTTTCTAGTCTCATCTTCTTATGAAAATTTCCACTTATCCCAGTTCTTCAAATAACTCTAGAAAGAATGAACTGTTAAGGATTGGAACATTCTGTTATTTATTACTACCTTTAAAAAACATGTGTAGGCAATTCTAAGGGCATCTTCCTTCTAAATAAAAAATACATTAACTATTTAATTTCTCATGAATATGTGCTTCTGAAACTGGTTCTATTTTATGACTTGAATTTAATGAAAACCACCCCTCCCAAATATTTATCCTACAGTAACTACAGAAATTGTTTAAATATTAAACAGTTTTATGCCTCAAATTATAACTGGATTTACAGGATGGATGGTAACAAAATGTGGCTTAAGGTAGAAATGAATTAGAGCAGAAACCTATTATACACACAACTGCAGAATCACTGTTGAAAATCAGGCTAAGAAAGCTACTGGTCTAAATTAGAATATTAAACCTATAACATACACAAAGAAATATAAACTGGATCCCAACTATTAGAATTACTGAGATGGTAGAAAATATTTGCAAGAGAGTAAGGAAACACTTTTGAAAAATGTTAACAATGTAAAAAGAAAAGTGAGTGAAATAAACACTGTTTAGTTGATGTCAAATTTTAAAGACCACCCATGGACAAAACACAGAAGATAGAATAATTTTTAAAGAAGAGAAAATAAGTGTTGTACAATTTTCAGAATGCAAAAGCCAAGTTACAGTTGACAGAAGATGCGTGGCAGCAGGGGAAGGTAAAGTCAAGAGAAATGTGTGCTCATATTTTCATCTAAATAATGGAAGGCCACAAACACAACATAAAATTAATGGCTTAAGAATGAAATGGAAGTGAAATAATAACTATCAAAGTTGCAAATGAACAGAAAGTAAATAATAATAATAAATTGTCACCTTTCATGGGCAAAGTCAACCAAAGATGTCTTTTAAAAAAATGTAGTAGCCATATAGAGGTGACTTCCAGAGACAAAACAAAAATACTTGAAAGGGGAAACTAGAAAGGAGATAGAGGAAATGAGGAGAGAGTGAAGATAAGGTGGGGAACATCTAAAGAAGATGAAATGGTTGGCTCTTCTAGGAGTATGGTGACTGAGCAATTCCTGGGAGGGTCATGGGGTCAAAAAAAAAACACATCTTGCTTGCTCGGTTTCCTTATACTGAGAGAGACTTGGTGTTTTCAGTCCTTTATGTGAAGAACCAGTTGAGAAAGGGATGATAATGATTTTGGAGAGAGGAAAGACTTGATATTGGAAAAGGTCATAACTGATTGACAACATCCCTAAGGATGGAGAGCTATTAGGATTCAGTGCCCAGGAAGGAGGTTTGTTTTTAACCTGGGAGAAAGGACTTCTCTTGGAGCGGAATGTTAGAGGAAACTGAGTCCCAGATAGACAATGTGACAAAGCCAGGGTCTCACTCTGACAGAGCCAGGTCCAGGTGTTCTTTCCTAGTTCATCTTCTCCCTTCCCTAATTCTTTCATTTGGGCTTTGATAATTGAGTGCAGATGCCTATGTACTAAAGTGCTAAGTGAATACTCTCTTTTCCTTTGTGGTAATATCTCCTCAGGGACATACAGTCAAACTAATTCATCTGAAGTCTTTGAAATCAACCTACCTACATGACTGTGTTTGAAAATGCAACAGGAGTGCTATGTTCTACGCCTGTGCCAGCAGACAATTTTAGAGTGAAGGGAAACCAGCTCTGTGAGGGCCTGGAGGGAGCCTAGGTTTCTGATATAAAAAGAAACTTCAGTTTCTCCCATCTCCTATATTTAGGACTTCAGCTTATTTTATTGGTACCAACCTAGAAAAAGGGAAAAAAATAAAACCATGCCATTCTAGAAATGTGACCTCATTTCAACCTTAGAAGAAAGGGAGAAATGAGGAGGCAGAGGAGAAAAAAAAAACAGTCTGCAGAAAGAAGAGGATGATTATGGCTCAGAATTCAGGAAGTTAGCAAACTCCTCTTAAGACAGAGGCTGAAACAGAGGCAAGGTGTCAAAGGGATGATCTGGGCTATATGTAAGCCCAGGCCAAGGTCAGGAAGAGGACTGAAATGCACATCAGCTCATGCGCCTGTATCCTGTGTCTAATCTAAACACAGGAGTCAAAAGTTAGCAGATGAATGCTGCTGAGAGCCCCAGTTGTAAGTACAGTTCTAAATGTGGGGCTCTCTTACGAGGACCGCTGGCTCTGTCCCTGGGCTCCCCGTATCCCAGCAATCAGCCTCACATAATAGTGCACTAACCCAGTTGTCAATCTGTAGTTACAAAGATGAGGAGCACGACAGGTTTTTATTCCCTCGAGAAGAAAACACAGAGGTACGAGAAGAGAGCAATTTGCTTCATTGATAAATAAAAGAGAAACGAACTGTAGGATTTTTCTTTAAAACAGATGCATAGCATTTTCTTGGTTGATGCAGTCTCTGAGAACATGAACTCTTTTGAGCTTACCTTTGGGTCTTGGGCAAGGGAGAGGGGAAAGTCGGGTCCATGGATGGAAGGCAAAAATGTCCTCATCTGTAATATGGGATGACAGCATCTTTCTTCCACAGATTGTGAGGACCCAGGGAGCTAAACTGAGGTCCTGGCACAGAAAGAACAATTAAAAAGCTCCTTCTCTCCCTTCCATAATAAAATACAACAAAACATTTACAGTTTTGCTATATTGCTGGAAAAATATCAGGAAGGGAAAGGGGAACACAAGAAAAAGATGGGGAAAAAATAGCCTGAGGAGATTAGAAAAACAGATACGACACATTTTACTCTTTGTTTTGTTCTGTTTGTATCAGGGTTTCTGGAAATAGGGACAAAGTGTTATTTTCCACAGTGTCAAACTTCATGTTTAATTGTTCCCAAGTTCTAAATGCCTCCAAACTTTTTAACATTTGTTTGAATTTTTTTTAACTTCCTGCCTACCTTTCAGCTCCTCATAGCCCATGACCTTGGGAAGTTCCCTACGGTGGCCTTTAGGAGGAGACCTCATTTGGGGCTAGGCAGGCATTGTCCTGTGTGTCTTGGCCGTGCTGCTACCTCTTATCCTCTCAAGAACCCTTCAAATCAGTAACATTATTATCCCCATTATAAAATGAGGAAACCTGATTTTAAAAGAACATCTTTGTGAGTGTGGACTTTGGAGGTACCTTGCTTAGCTTTGAATCCTGGTCGCCTTTTACTAGTGGTGTGATTTTGAGCAAGTTGCTTGACCTCTCTGTATCTTAGATTCCTCATCTGTAAGATGGCAGTAATATTTGTACTTAACACATACCATGATTGTAAAGTTGAAAAGGGCAAATACTTATTTAAGTGCTTATCACAGTACCTTGCACTAAGAGGCTTAAAATAAATATCAGCCACTGCTATTGTTACTGAAGAGGTAATAATAACTCACTTCTAGTTAACAGCAGCACTTTTGTAAAAGGTATGGCAGCCTATCTCCAGAATTAGGATTTCTCCACCTTTAGGGTATAAGAACATCATGGGTTGTGTTATTTTATGAATTGAATTGAAGGCAAATTGAAAGTCTTTGGAAGAAGGTTATTACAGCTTAAAACTGATCAGAAAATTTATTTAAGGAATTTAAAGGTACCAGAATGTTGTGAATATTTTATTCTTCATATAATTGAAATTGAAGGATATGTGTATGTATATATGATTTACAAACAAAATAAAAGTGCTCAAATAGTGGTTTAATATGAGTATTTCAATTAACGAAAATGGCAGGGAAGGGTCCTTCCTTGCAAGGATAATGAACAATTTGCAAGAGAAATAAATACAATCTGCATCTCATTAAAGTCTCAGCAATAAGTTCCCTGTGGTAAAAAGGAACTTATTAGGCCTTGGATGTGGAATAAGCTAGGTGTGATGATGGATGACTCAAGAAGAGCTATAGTGGGATATGGGGAGCAGTTAAAGAAGGATAAAGAAACATAACAGGAATAAGATGCCTCTTTCTGTGCGCCTGAAAGGAAGATCATAGATCCAGTTAGGAGAGGGGACTAAGCAATGTCCCTTTTCTGCCAAGTGTTGCCAGGTATCTTCATCTGGGGAGGTCTTTCCCTGCCCACTAGGTGAAGCACACATAAAGTGGTCAAGTGGGAAGGGGCTGCTAAGAGCTCAGATTTGGATCTGCATGTGTCCCATGCCTGGGGGACCCGGACAGAAATGCCACTGTGCGATCCACTCTTAGCAGCCTTCCTGAAAATCTCCTTTCTTTGGGAAGTCCTCAGAATATAATCTCCCTCCATCCTGTGCTCTGTGACTATAATTAGCTTCGAAACATGAACAGTTCAACTTTGTTGAGGCCATTCAAGTTTAACTGTTGTCCTCCTGTTACGACTGTTTTTCCCATAAGCAGGGTCTCCTTGGGTCACCTTCTTGGGGTCACAGTTAAGTTTCTCTCTTATCTTTGGGAATTGGCCTCTCCCTTAATTCTCTGCATCGTTCTGTACTTTAATTTGGAAAGCAAATACCACATTTTCTTGTAGAAATTAATAGTGAACAGGCCCACTCATCAGAAATCAACATAAGCACAGGCCTTTTTGAGTGTTCAAAATGTAACTGCTGCATTTTTTGTGGCTCAGAGTCTGTGAGTTTAGTTTCCAGCTAACAACACTCTCTATAGCCCTGTGTTCAGATGGGAGTCCCTTGCCCCTTGGATGCACCACCCTGCCTCCACCTACACAGGTTAAGTGCCTGGCTTTACTGTAATCACCTAATTGATAAACAGGCTTGATTTATATAATGAGAATTAGAATATTTTTGAAAATTCTACATTGCATCATTTTGCGGATTGGAACAAGAAAGGATCCATTTAGCCTTTTTATACAGATGAAAAATGGGTGGGTGTATTTGTGTGTTGTCCACATTGCTAGTGATGGTTTGAGAACCGTCGCTGTGGTTCTCCAACTTGAACACACACCAGAATCACCTAGAGCGTCTCACCTCTAGAGTTCTGATGCAGGAGGTCTGCGGTGGGACATTCTGATGCTACCAAGAACCACCAGGCATTAGCATGCTGGAGGGCTAATCAGCTGGTGGGGGAGTGAGGGAGACCCAGACCCCAGGCCGCTGGTGTTCACGAAAGGAAGGGAAGAAGATGCGTCAGAGAACATGCAACAGTCAGATGAGAAGGGAGTTCAGCAATTGAGAAATTCAGAAATATTCCTCAGGCCCTTCCAAATCACAAGATGAGAAGCACATGGTTTCAGCTTAAGGGACCTGCAAGCCTCTTGAGACTGCCGAGGAAGGCAGGAGGCAGAGCAGGGGCTATCGAGGCACCACTGTAATTTCTTGATGATGGCCTTTCCGGCAGGCAGCAGGAGGAAGGATAAAGAGATTGAGTTCCAATACCAAGCAGCCTTTGGTTCAGATCCAGGGTCCTTGATTTAGCCAAGCATTTTGAATTTTTATAAGTAAGTTAGCTTCACTGAACTCACTCTACCTTATCTGTAAAGTAGGGGCGACCTAATGACTCATGGAGATGAAATAAACTATGGAAGACACCTAGGACATTGTTACTAAAAATAAAGTATTAAAATGCTGCTGTTGGTCATAGTGAGAGAACCGGTGAATGACCATCAGAAATCTGGATCCATGATCACATCTGATAGGTCTTTGTACTGAAGCAGAATTTACGGCAAGTAGATTAATGTCATGAATTTGAAGGATGATGAGGGAATTACAAATGGCAGAGGAGTTTGCAATCCCTCACCCACAATTACTGGGAGGGAGAAGAGTCATGGTGCAACCAGAGCAAAAATTGCCATGTATCTTGAGAGCACTGAAGGATGTTTAGGGATATCCATCATAATCAAGGATCTATTCCCAGACCGTAGAATATGTCATTCCAGAGATAACAGGAACAACAAAAACGATAACAGGGATGGATATTTATTGAATTCTTTCTAAATTTCTATGTGCCAGACCAACACAGTTCTAATGTGGATGCACATATATGAGCGCATGTATGTGTATTGCATGCATTTGTGTAACTCTCCCCACAAATCCGTAAGATAGGTGTTATTACTATCCTAACTTATTTTGGGGGAAACTGAGGTACAGACAAGTCATGAAACATAAGAAAACTCCACCGGCATAAACTTCAACATTTGACACTGAGTCAGTGTCAGCCCTTGCTTCTTCCGTAGCTTGTCCCATCCATGTTTGTTCCTCAATTCCTATTGCTTTGTTGTTCCAACTTCAGGGTTGGAACATTAACAAACATGAGATTCAGTAACTAAAACGTTATTCTAAGAAGACAAAGTCAATATAGTTTGTTTCCTTAAGCTCAAAGGCTTGGAGATGATTAGCACCCTTTACTGAAATAAAGAGAAAACTTGCATTAATCTAGAGATTATCATGCCAGAGAGGTTGCTTAAACCTCAGTCTTAAATTCAGTTTAAACTAGTTTTATGGCTTATGGCTCCTCAGAGATATTCATGCACAGACAATGATATTCTTAGGTGCGTTTTTATGGATGGGGAAGGGAGCTATTCCTATTTAGGGTGTCCACTCTCTTCTGCTTCCATAGCCTCTAATGCTTACCTTCATCACTGAGCTTATAATAACACACAGAAATAATTTATTTACAGCTGCTTCCTCTACTAGTCTATGAGTTAGTGGGACCTAATCCTATTCATCATTGTATCTTCAGCATCTATCTTAGTACCTGGCACCTAAAATGTGTCTCAGGAATATTTGTCAAATTGAACTCAACTGAAATGGGCTGAGGTAGGTTGGAAGGAAGGATCCTTCTCAGATTAGGAACATTATGAACGTTGGTGGGAATTCAGCTTTCACTGAGCCTTGAGTGATGGAGTAAGTGCATAACTATTAGGCTCTGTCATTAGTGACTCCAGTGATAGATGATGTAAGTGCTCAAATGTTGGTTATCCAGGGTCAGGATAATGGGACTGCAAATTCTGTATGGTTACCATAGACCTGTCCTTCCCACTTAAGGGTGGGTCATATTAGGCAACTATACTTTCTCTCTCTGTTTTCAACACACTGTGCCTCCTACCCTGCTTCATCCATCTCCACATGCTACTTTAAGTCAAGTAACTCAGACTGGGTCTGGTGTACAAGAATTAGCAGATATGATACCTGGATTTTTCCAGATAAATGGGGTGTTAGAGGGAAGAATATGACATTTTAGCTGACGAGGATCAAGTCACAGAGGCCTTGTTGACCAGTCTCCCCATATATTTCCTGTTCCATAAGCTTTGTGAGCATAGTTGACAGGCATGACATTGGAAGGTCCTTAGATGGAAAAGAGAGGACAAGAAAATCACACCCCCAGTGTGTGGGTGGGAAGAACTATCAAAAATCAGACCAGGTTTGATGCCTGCTTAGTTATCTCAGCAGTGCCCCCTGCTACCATAATTTTGGGTTATCCATGTCCACGTTCCCTTTCATTCTGAGCTGACGACTATCACTGTGAGTACAAACTCAAACTTGCATGAACCTTGATAACCAAGGCATATTTCTAACATGCAAATTAGATAACCTGGCAGATCATTTTCTCTTCTACTTTGGAAAATGTATCTCATCTTTTCTTTTTGTCAAAGACAATAAATTAAGGACAAACTCAGAACTGTCAGCTCTGATCCACATTTTTTCTTGACCCCCTGATGAGACTAAATTCAAAACCAATTAGCTGTTTCACGACTTTTACCTTTGATGGATGGCAGTACTTGCTCTTCTCCCCCCCTGGAGCAAAATAAGAAGCAAAGAGCTGAAAGGGATAAAATAGCTTTGGATCAGAAATCTTCAGTGTCTACTGGTTTTAGTAATTACCTAGGGCAAAGTTGTAGCATCTTTCTCATTGGAAATGGCCTTAGAGAACAAGCAGTCCTAACATCTATTGTGAACATGAGAAAGCAGTTTCAGAGTTAGGTGACTTTCTCCAAGTCACAGATGCAGTGAGGACAGAAGCCTGGCTAAAATAGAAACCATGGGATTCTCCACTGTATTTCCTAATACACTGAGTTTTTCTTTTTCCATCTGCACTGCCACCTTCGTGGGTAACATGCAGAACTTCTTCTTTGACATAAAGGAACAGTGTTCAGTATTGGATCTCAAAGTTGTGGATATTCACTATGAGCCCCTAAGGAGTCTTTTCAAGGACCACCATTGTCTGTTTTGCTTTGGAAGAGTCCAATGACTGCAGCAAACTTCTTTCCCACAGGTACTTCTCCTATATTCTGTGGAAGGAGGTCACTAGCAGTATATTTCCTATGGAAATGTTCTGAATTGCCATTCTCTTCATTTTATTACTGGCCTTTGTTCATTTATAAACTCATGACTTTCACCTTTGATGGATGACTGTAGATTCCATCCATAGATACTTCCTTGATGGCTGTCTGGGATCCCGTTGCTGCTCCCATGCTTTTGGGCTTTGCTTCTTCCATTAAGACTTCTCAAATATACCTACTCCCAAGACCCTTTAATGCCAGTGGCTGTGTTTATTGACATTTGTGGAATATCACAGTTAAGATGATATCTAGATGTTGTGTGGCTTAGAGGGGACCTCAGGCTCAGCAATGGACAGAGTCACCATAGCCAATATCGTGTCTTATTTCTGCTAATCCAGTACTAATAAGAATAGTTACCATTCACTTATCATTTACTCCGAGAAGGTGCTGTGCTAGGCCCTGTGGTGAGAGCACTTACTGTCTATCATTATTTAATATGTAGCAGACAAGCAAGTGTGACTTGGAGACCTCCCCAAACAGGCTGCTCACTTGACCAAAGGCCATACTTGCTGTGCTCTGAGGTCTGTTGTCACATATGCGGGGTCACCTCCTAGGTGGACTTAAAGTTAACTAGATAGAACAGAAGAGAGTATTTCTAAATGTGATGGTGAATCAGAGAAACTTTCTCAGAATGAAGCATACTATGATAAAAATACAGATTGAGAGATGTGAAATAAAGCTTTTAGAAGTTGCAAAAGGAAAGAATAGAAAGAACAGGGTGAAGAAGAATTTTTAAATGGCTATTTTTAAATGAGAGCTTAGAAACTGTGGCTTAGAAAATTTAGGAAGTTGTCTAAGTGAGGTAGCTCAGATGCTCTCCCAGGTTTCTCTGAGTGTTTAGCTAGGCCTTTAACAGCAACTAAGCCTTGTTTTTCCTCTTGGATATTTCATCATTTTGGCTTTTGAGCCCCTATCCTTAAACTTGTTTGTTTTTTTATGTTTCCTTCTAAAATCCGTTTCATACTCATCTTTACACACTGTTGGTGTAATTTTTGGATACCAATCTGTTATCAAACATATTTGGGCTTCTTTTCATCTTTCTATCAAATGGATTGGCTCAACATCCTGAAACAGAGACAGGACTTAACAAATCACTAAAATTATGTCGATTGTCAATCACTTAGTTTATATTATGCAGTTCCTCTCCTTCTCAAACTGTGTTAAGCACTTTGAGGGATACAAGAGAATCCTATTACATAGCATCCGCCGGCAAAGGTTAATATGTTGGATCTATGAAAAGGCAAAATAATATGTGAATTCATGTAGCAAATAAATTGCTACAGGAAAAAAATTAGTCCTGCTTTTATATTATTTTTTAAATAAAGAGGACTGGTTGTTTTCATGAATATTACATAGGCACATGAGAGGACATGGCACCCAGCGAGGCGGGTAAGATACGGAGCCACGACCCAGCGGGGCCTGAGCACTCCTCGACCCCAGCACACCGGCAGGAGGAGAGGATTCAGAGCCGGGAGGGAGGGGAAGTACACCCCGCGAAGTAGCCAGCCCCGGTAATCTGCTCGGGGAGTGCTGACACACATCACACAGTGTAGCAGAGATTGGAGAGACAGAGGGTGCAGGATCTGAGCAGGGAATGCGCCAGGGTGCTTGCAGCCGGCTCCCAGGAAGGAAAAAAAAAAAAAGAAAACCGCGTGCTTTTTTCAGTGGTCGTAAAGAGACAGGAGCCCAGTGGAGGAGCCGGACCGCCCCAGCACACTCAGCCCAGCAAGCTGGGAGTCCTGGGGAGTTTCGGACCCCTTAGCTGGCGACTGGGAAAGGGTGGCCGCACTTAGACTTCCCAAAGACAGCAACAGCTTCCCATTCGTTCCCACCCCAGCCAGAGCTCTGAAGGGCCCTGCGGAGCCGCACGGCCACGGCTGTGGAATAGTGGAGCAACAGCGCCACCTACAGCATCCCCAGAGAATCTACTATGGGTGGGTGTTTTTTTGTTTTTGTTTTTGTTTTTTGTTTTTTCTTCTCTTTCTTTTTTCTTTTCTTTTCTTTCTTTCTCTCTCTCTTTTTTTTCTTTTTAAAGTCTTAAAGACTCCAGCTGACATACGTGGCAACTACCAGCGACCACTTCTATAGCCATGAAAAGACAGAGGAATATGGTCCAGACTAAGATCAACCAGACAACCCCAGAGAGGGAGTCTGAAGGGATGGAAATGCACAGTCTTCCTGAAAAAGAATAAAGAACAAAAGTCATAACCATGCTAATGGACCTACAGAGAAATGTGCAAGAGCTGAGGGAGGAAGAGAGGGAAGTGAGGAAAGACAATGCAGAAATCAGACAAGCGATCGACAGGCTTAACAGCAGACTGGATGAGATGCAAGAGACTGTTAATGGAATAGAAATCAGAGAACAGGAATACAGAGAAGCTGACGCAGAGAGAGATAAAAGGAACTCTAGAAATGAAAGAATATTAAGAAAACTCTGTGACGAATCCAAATGGAACAATATTCACATTATAGGAGTACCAGAGGAAGAAGAGAGAGAAAAAGGGATAGAAAGTGTCTTTGAAGAAATAATTGCTGAAAACTTTCCCACGTTGGGGAAGGAAATAGTCTCGCAGTCCAGGGAAACCCACAGATCTCCCAACACAAGGGACCCAAGGAAGACAACACCAAGACACATAATAATTAAAATGGCAAAGATCAAAGATAAAGACAGAGTATTAAAGGCAGCTAGAGAGAGAAAAAAGATCACTTACAAAGGAAAACCCATCAGACTATCATCAGACTTCTCAGCAGAAACCTTACAGGCCAGAAGAGAATGGCATGATCTATTTAACGTTATGAAACAGAAGGGCCTCGAACCAAGAATATTGTATCCAGCACGATTATCATTTAAATATGACAGAGGGATTAAACAATTTCCAGACAAACGAAAGTTGAGACAGTTTGCCTTTCATAAGCCACCAGTACAGGATATCTTAAACAGACTGCTCTAGAAGGAAGCACCCCTAAGGCTAAAAAGTTGTCACCAGAGAAAATAAAATCATAGCAAAGAAAGCAGACCATCCAAATACTAACTAAAGGCAGAGAATAAAACACCTAGTATAGAAAGAATGGAGGAGGAAGAATAAGAAGGGAGAGAAATAAGAAACATCAGACGGTGTTTACAATAACTTAACAAGAAAGTTAAATTAGATTGTTAGATAGTAAAGAAGCAACCCTTGAACCTTTGGTAACCACGAATCTAAAGCCAGCAACGGCAATAAGTACATATCTATCAATAATCACCCTAAATGTAAATGGACTGAATGCACCAATCAAAAGACACAGAGTAACAGAACGGATAAAAAAGCAAGACCCAACTATATGCTGCTTACAAGAGACTCACCTCAAACCCAAAGATATACACAGACTAAAAGTGAAGGGATGGAAAAAGATATTTCATGCAAACAACAAGGAGAAAAAAGCAGGTGTTGCAGTACTTGTATCAGACAAAATAGACTTCAAAACGAAGAAAGTAGCAAGAGATAAAGAAGGACATTACATAATGATAAAGGGGTCAGTCCAACAAGAAGATATAACCATTATAAATATATATGCACCCAACACAGGAGGGCCAGCATATGTGAGACACATACTACCAGAATTAAAGGAGGAAATAGACAGCAATGCATTCATTTTAGGAGACTTCAACACACCACTCACTCCAAAGGACAGATCAACCAGACAGAGAATAAGTAAAGACACAGAGGCACTGAACAACACACTAGAACAGATGGACCCAACAGACATCTACAGAACTCTACACCCAAAAGCAACAGGATACACATTCTTCTCAAGTGCACATGGAACATTTTCCAGAATAGACCACATACTAGGCCACAAAAAGAACCTCAGTAAATTCAAAAATATTGAAATCCTACCAACCAACTTCTCAGATCACCAAGGTATAAAACTAGAAATAAATTTTAAAAAGAAATCAAAAAGGCTCACAAATACATGGAGACTTAACAACACTCTCCTAATTAATCAATGGGTTAACGACCAAATCAAAACAGAAATCAAAGAATATATGGAGACTAATGACAACAACAACACAAAGCCACAACTTCTGTGGGATGCAGCAAAGGCAGTTCTAAGAGGAAAGCATATTGCAATCCAGGCCTATTTAAAGAAGGAAGAACATTCCCAAATGAATAGTCTAAAGACACAATTACTGAAATTGGAAAAAGAAGAACAAATGAGGCCCAAAGTCACCAGAAGGAGGGACATAATAAAGATCAGAGAAGAAATAAATAAAACTGAGAAGAATAAAACAACAGAAAAAAATCAATGAAACCAAGAGCTGGTTCTTTGAAAAAATAAACAAAATAGATAAATCCCTAGCCAGACTCATTAACAGAAAAAGAGAATCTACACACATTAACAGAATCAGAAATGAGAAAGGAAAAATCACAACGGACCCCACAGAAATACAAAGAATTATAAGAGAATATTATGAGAATCTATATGCTAACAAGCTGGAAAACATAGAAGAAATGGACAACCTCTTAGAAAAATACAACCTTCCAGGATTGACCAAGCAAGAAACAGAAAAACTAAACAGACCAATTACCAGCAATGAAATTGAACTGGTAATCAAAAAACTACTGAAGAACAAAATCCCTGGGCCAGATGGACTCACTGCTAAATTTTATCAGACATATAGAGAAGATATAATACCCATTCTCCTTAAAGTTTTCCAAAAAGTAGAAGAGGAGAGAATACTTCCAAACTCATTCTCTGAAGCCAGCATCACTCTAATACAAAAACCAGCCAAAGACACCACCATAAAAGAAAATTACAGACCAATATCCCTGATGAACAAAAATGCAAAAATACTCAACAAAATATTAGCAAACCGAATTCAAAAATACATCAAGAGGATCATACTCCATGATCAAGTGGAATTCATCCCAGGGATGCAAGGATGGTACAACATTCGAAAATCCATCAACATCATCCACCACATCAACAAAAAGAACAACAAAAACCACATCATCATCTCTATAGATGCTGAAAAAGCATTTGACAAAATTCAGCATCCATTCATGATTAAAAATCTCAACAAAATGGGTATAGACGGCAAGTACCTCAGCATCATAAAGCCATATATGACAAACCCACAGCTAACATCATACTTAACGGCGCAAAGCTGAAAGCTTTTCATCTAAGATCAGGAACAAGACAGGGATGCCCACTCTCTCCACTGTTATTCAACATAGTACTGGAGGTCCTAGCCACAACAATCAGACAAAACAAAGAAATACAAGCCAAGGCCTGCAGATTGGTAAAGAAGAAGTCAAATTACTACAAAGCCACAGTAATCAAGACAATTTGGTATTGGCACAAAAACAGACCCACAGACCAGTGGAAAAATAGAAAATCCAAACATTAACCCAAACATATACAGTCAATTAATATTTGATAAAAGTGCCTAGGATATACAATGGGGAGATGACAGCCTCTTCAGCAGCTGGTGTTGGAAAAACTGGACAGCTACATGTAAGAGAATGAAACTGGACTACTGTCTAGCCCCATACACAAAGGTAAACTCAAGGTGGATCAAAGACCTGAATGTAAGTCATGAAACCATAAAACTCTTAGAAAAAAACATAGGCAAAAATCTCTTGGACATAAACATGAGCAACTTCTTCATGAACATATCTCCCCGGGCAAGGGAAACAAAAGCAAAAATGAATAAGTGGGACTATATCAAGCTGAAAAGCTTCTGTACAGCAAAGGACACCATCAGTAGAACAAAAAGACATCCTACAGTATGGGAGAATATATTCATAAAAAACGTATCTGATAAAGGGTTGACATCCAAAATATATAAAGAACTCATGCACCTTAACAAACAGAAAGCAAATAATCCAATTAAGAAATGGGCAGAGGACATGAATAGACACTTCTCCAAAGAAGAAATTCAGATGGCCAACAGGCACATGAAAAGATGCTCCACATCGCTAATCATCAGAGAAATGCAGATTAAAACCACAATGAGATATCACCTCACACCAGTGAGGATGGCCAACATCCAAAACACAAACAACAAATGTTGGCGAGGATGTGGAGAAAAGGGAACCCTCCTACACTGCTGGTGGGACTGCAAATTAGTTCAACCATTGTGGAAAGCAGTATGGAGGTTCCTCAAAAAACTCAAAATAGAAATACCATTTGACCCAGGAATTCCACTCCTAGGAATTTACCCTAAGAATGCAGCAGCCCAATTTGAAAAGGACAGATGCACCCCTATGTTTATTGCAGCACTATTTACAATAGCCAAGAAATGGAAGCAACCTAAGTGTCCATCAGTAGATGAATGGATAAAGAAGATGTGGTACATATACACAATGGAATATTATTCAGCCATAAGAAGAAAACAAATCCTACCATTTGCAACAACATGGATGGAGCTAGAGGGTATTATGCTCAGTGAAATAAGCCAAGCCGAAAAAGACAAGTATCAAATGATTTCACTCATATGTGGAGTATAAGAACAAAGAAAAAATACTGAAGGAACAAAACAGCAGCAGACTCACAGAACCCAAGAACGGACTAATAGTTACCAAAGGGAAAGGGACTGGGGAAAATGGGCGGGAAGGGAGGGATAAGAGGGAAAAAGGGGCATTACGATTAGCAGATGTAATGTTGGGGGGGCACGGGGAGGGCAGTACAACTCAGAGAAGACAAGTAGTGATTCTATAGCATCTCACTACGCTGATGGACAGTGACTGTAATGGGGTTGGTGGGGGGGACCTGATGAAGGGGGTAGTTTAATAACCATAATATTGCACATGTAATTGTAGAATAATGATACCAAAATAAATTATCTTAAAAAAATTAAAAAAAGAAAAAAAATTACATAGGCACAATACCCTAAACTTATTTTTGTTGTTATTTGAAAGTCCTATAGAATACCTTTCTAACCTATGTCACTTAATTATTTTCCAGCCAAATATTCATATCGCTGATGCATTTCTTATCTATAAAATCAGAATGTATTTTACATACTTTGATATTAACCTTTTTAAAGTTTACGATTCAGTATCTTCAGTGTATTTACAGTTATGCAATGATTATCATTAACTAATTCTAAAACATTTTCATCACTCCCAAACATTTTCCGTTAGCCTCAGTCCCCATTCCCCCCTCCCCCTAGGTCTTAGGGACCACTAATCTACTTTGTTTTGAAGGTTCACACTAGTAAAATTTTAATTGTAAATGTCCTTTGTATCAATCTTTGTCAGAACTAGACATAACTGCAATTCCATTTGTTTTTTATATTTACCTTAAATTCAAATCCAAGTAAATAGCACAAACCCAAACTAATGGTGACTATGGTCACCAGTCTTTAATTCTGAAAACTAATTTGTCCCCTTCCACCTCCGTTCAACTCTTATCAGTTATTTGGAGAAGAAAGAGGAAAGAAACCACTGACGGTAATTATAAAAACCAACTGTTTCGATGAAAATAATAAAGCTGGCCATATCTTCCCTTTTGCTCTATGTTTCAGGAAGTTCAAACTAAAATCTGAAACTATATTTAGCACCAAGTAAGGCATTATAATTAGTATATTAAAATTCTTTGTCTTTCTCTGGCTTTGGGCCTATTATTATTATTGTTGTTATTATCATTATTCTTGTGGTTATGGCAAAATTGTCTGGTTTAACTTTCTGATTTTCTTCTCTATTTTACTTTAATTCCATTGTACCTGCTTTTATAAGCTACCCATGCTGTTTTGAATCCTGAGGTGAGGTATAAAAACTTTGCAGTGGAAACATTTATTGAGAGGTGAATCTGGACTATAAAAGAAAATTACATATTATGGTTAAGTTGTGAAAATTATTTCTTGTTAATAATTTTCTTTTTCTTACCTGGAGTACCCTATTGAGTTTTTGGTGAATGTGGCTGATAAGAGATGGAAAACTTGAGAAAATGATACTGAAAAGGGAAACCTGAAAGGACTGAAAAAGCCAATTTCTTTAGAACTGGCGTCACACCCCCACTGGCTCGTTCGTTCTCAGGGCCTGTCGTTACCGAGACCAACGGGGAGCAGTCAGTCAATATTTGTATGTGATATGACATCACATTTTGATTTGGGGTCTAGGGTAAAGCTGTGTATATTCTAAAGAAGATTTTTAGTGTTCCTTTCTTCATTTTTTTCTTTTTAACAGTATTTTCTTTCTCTAACCTGGGTTATCATCTTTGCTGACTGCCTTCTCCTTCAGGATTAGTTGACAGCCTGGCAGTGTAGGAGCCCAGTGGTTCTTACCAGGGACCATTCGGCCACGTCTGGGGACTTCTTAGGTTGTCACAGTTGGGGAAGGAGGGTGCTACTGGCATCTAGTAGGGAGAAGCCAATAACGTTAAACATCCTTTCATGCCTAGGACGCTCTACCCCTTCACCCCACTCCACCCCACAGCACATAATTATCTGGTTTAAAATGTCAATAGTGTTGAGGTAATAATCTTATAAGCTAAATACTGATTATATAGACAGTTTGGCAGGAATAGTCTTTGGAATGGTCTTGCTTACTCTCTTCTGGATCACTTGCTCTGGGGAAAGCCATGCCGTGGGGACACTCAATCCTGTGGGGAGGCCTCTAACAGGAGAAGCTGAGACCTCCTGTCAACAGCCGGCGTGTGCTATAGTCCAGGTGAATGTTACATCTTGGAAGTGGGCCTGCAGCCAGTCAAGCCTCCAGACGATTGAAGTCTGGCTAGTATCTTGACTGTACTCTTAGGAGAGACCCTAAGCTTGAAACACTAAGCTTAGTCATCCCTTAGCCTACGGACACCCTGTGAGAGCATCAGATGTGTTGTTCTTTCAGGCCTCCATGCTTTATGGTAACTTGCTATGCAGCAGTTAGTAGCTAATAGATTGTACCTATGACTTAGGTCCAGCTTCCTCGCAATCTTACCGTCTCAGTGAGGCAATAATCATTCACATTTTCTTCTGAAGTGTGATAGGAAAAACCTCCACACCATTCTTTCTACAATTAGAAGGAGCTAAAAGGTGAAGGAAAGAGTGGAGGTTCCTCCCCAGACAGTAATTTAATCATTTCTGAGACCTGAGCCCATTGTTTTCCTTGAAGTATCCAAAACTTGGATTATTGGATTATCAACTAAACCTCTTTAGTCGACAGGCCCAGTCAACCTATATTATGGAGAAAGCCTACTTTAAAGGAAAGATCAAGCTGTTACACCAGTGAAAATTAGCTCTTTCCTTTTTCCCTTGTGGATTTGTCTGTTCTGAACAGAATCCCAAAACTTGTAGATATTTCATCACCTCGAAAACTGCATCACTGCAAAACAGCTTTTCGCTCTCACAGAACTTCGTCTGTCTAGGAAACGTGTTTCTAGTTTTACTGTTTATCTCAACCAGGAAGCATTTTAATCCAGATGACTAGTTCTTATTTTAACCATATCCAGATGAGCCCTTCTGGGATATGGCACATTGTTAACATTTATAGCATAACATTATTTAATTAACAACCAACACATTGGTGATAATTATAATATGTTGGGGTCAGGATGGTAACGGTGATTTGATAGACACTGTGATAATGATAAGCTGAGGGTTGTCTGACAGTCAGCAGGTCAATTTGAAAACCATAAAAATATAGACTTATTCGGAAATGATTGTCTTGTATGAGCCACGAAGGACAGCCGTGTGAAAATAAAAGCAAGTGTATCGACCGTAATACATGACCAGCGAATTTTGACAGAAAGGTAATTTATTCAGAATTTCCTTAAAATTTCTCCAATTAAGATAATGCCATGCAAACGGCCTTGAATCGGAATAGTTTAGAAAGCCCTACAGTTGAACTGCCAGTAAGAGAGTGACACTGTCAGGTTTGGGTTTCATGTTGGCAACATCAATCTGGGTATTATTTATTGAAGTTAATCTGACTCCTTGTTCAAGTATTGCTCTCTTTTAGTAAACTGTGCATCCCTGAATGATATAAATAATGCTTTGCTCATTATTTGTTCACATTACCTTGTCAAACAAATAGAAGACACTCAGCAGATGTTGAAGTTAAGAAGAAGGCAGGGAAGGAGGGAGGAGGGAAGGATAAGAAGGTCATTAAGAATACATAAAATGCCCAACTTAATAACAGATCTTGAGAAGGTTTTGTCATTAATTTATCAGATACAGATAAGAGTTCCAGAATCCAGGTTACAAAGGAAACTTTCTCTTACAGTTCATAGTATATTAGAGTTAGACAGAAGTAAGAAAATAAATACACGATCATGGCAGCATATGATTAATTTTATAATAGAGGCTTAGAAAATAGCTTTATGGAAAGACGAGATACCCAATGCCTTTAGCAGAAAAACAAGACTGAGAGACTTGATTGGGGGGATTTATAGGAGTTGCTAGGTGCCAAGGCACAGGTAGGTATTAGAAAGAGGGGTAGAATCTGAAAGGACAGAAAGGTAAGTAAGAGACTAATTCTTTTGGAGACAATTACTTATGTGGTAAATTATTTTTCTTCTTCTTTTCTCTCCTTGGGTAAGAGAATTTATAATTCCAAGAGTTGGTATATGACTTTCGGTGCCTCTCTCCAGCATATAGAGACGTCTACACACTACTGATGCCGAGACTGGCCCTATGACTTGCTGTGGTTAATAGAAAGGCAACAAAAGTGATCTTGTCCTAGTCAAACAGAAGCTTCAGGAGCCCTACATGGTTCAGATAGTTTCCCTTACCTTTTATCATGAGGCTGAGTTAAGGGCTGATTCTTAAAGCTACATTGTGAAGCAGAAAGAGGTTCTAAGCTGAGCCCCCTCAACATGTAGCTCCTGACATGTGACACAGGAAAGGAAAAAAAACCTCTCTTGTTGGAAGCTGTTGAGATACAGGATTATTGTTTATTATGTCAGTATAACCTAATGAAAGCTTATAAGACAGTAATCAGAATAATTAACCTTGTACATTGCCTTGGTTATGGACACTCTAAATATATAATTATGTACACTATAGTCATTGTGAGTGTATAAACTCACCTACAAAAAGACACACGTGCAAAGCTTTCAAACTGATGTGCAGTTAAAGTGCAAACAACTTTCATGAATACTTCATACAGGTCCCTCACTGAACTATCACATTCACATGCTTTGATGACTCATGGACTGTGCTGTCCCACACAAATTGGGTCTGTTATTTATTAATAAATATCATATATACTCAGGAACATATTGATTTTAAATTTAACTTGAATCTGCTATCTTAAATTGCAATATGATCATGAATTAGATCATACCGGTATTTATTTTAGGTTATTAAGCTTAATAACTGTGACCCATAAGTTCCAGGACTGTGGCTGGGGTATGCCGTGTCATCTAGTGAAGGATGAGCTGGAAGTGTCTGGAGGTTTGATTACGCTGGCTTGCGACGGTCAGCCAGTTTCATGGAGCACCGTAGGGTAAAAGCAAGGGGCCAAGTTGGCTCCAACAAGGAAGACTTGACACACTTATGTTCATGGTCTGGACATTTGAAAGCTCTTCAATGTTTCCAATAGAAATAAACAGCTTTTTCTAAACAACTGGTTGCATATCCACTAATGTGAGTCCACATTTTGTATTCCATAAGCAAATGACAACTGCCCTCAGGTCTGTTGAGAGTCCAAAGCTGACTGAAGCAAGAGGAGAAGGAAGCAAACTGGGACATGATGGGACAGACCTCATGGGGGTATCCGTGGCATTCCTGGAGTATTTGACAAGTGGAGCAGAACCTTGTCTTTTCTTTTTCTTTTAATGCACATGTAATAAAATACATGCATATAAACCATAAAATTCAGTGGTGCTTGGTATATTATGAAGTCATATAACCATCATTATAATCTACTTCTGGGACATTTCATTGTGCCAAAAGGGAACTATTACTCATTAGTAGTCACACCCCATTACTCCTACTCCTGATTCCTGCAAACCATTCATCTATTTTCTGTCACTAAGGATTTGCCTGTTCTGAACACTTTATCTGAATAGAGTCATACAAGATGTGACCTTTTTATGTCTGAACTCTTTCACTTAACATAATGTTTATATGGCTTATCCATGTTATAGCATGTGACATTTTATTCTTTTCTATGAGGGAACAATATTCCATTTTATGGATTTTTCCAAATGAATAGATAAACATATTTTATTCCTCAATTGATGGACATTAATGTTGTTCTACTTTTTGGATATTATGACTTATACTGCTATGTATCTGTGTATAAGTCTTCATGTGCATATATGTTTTCATTTATTCTGAACATACACCTAGAAGTGCTATTGCTTTGTCATACAGTAACTCTATGGATAATGTTTTGAGGGAATGCCAAACTGTTTTCCAAAGTAGCTGCACAATTTTTGATTCCAAAAGTGTGAGCATTCTAAATTCTCCACATCCTCTCCAACAGTTGCTGTTGTCCATCTTTATTTTATTAGAGTCTTTCTAGTTTGTTGGAAATGGTATCTCATTTCGGGCTTTATTTGCATTTCCACAGTAAAAAATAGTGTTAAGAATCCTTTCATGTGGTTCTTGGCCATTCGTTTATCTTATTTGGAGAGATGTCTGTACAAATATCTGCCCATTTTTTAATTGGGTGATTTATTTTTTATTCTTTGGTTTTAAATGCTCTTTATATATTCTGGACACTAGACCATCATCAACTAAATGATTTGCAAACATGTTTTCCAGTTTTGCATGTTATCATTTTGCTTTCTTGATGTCATCCTTGAAGCACGTAAGATTTTAATTTTGTTGTATCCTAATCCATCTTGTAATTTTTTTTCCTTTGTGGATGCTTTTGGTATCATATTTTTTTGAAGTATAGTTTATATACAATATTATATTGATTTCAAGTATACAACATAGTGATTTGTCAGTTATATACATCATTAAATGCTCATCCCCACTAGTCTAGTTACTATCAATATATAAAGATGTTACAGAACTGTTAACTATATTCTCTGTGCTGTACTTTTATCCCTGTGACTAATTTATAGTACAATTGAGATTTTGTGTCCCTTTATCCCCTTCACCTATTTCACTCACCCACCCCAATCCCTCTCCCATGGTAACCACCAATCACTTCTCAGTTATGATTCTAATGTTGTTGTTTTGTTCATTTTGTTTTGTTTTGTTTTTATAGATTCCTCGTAAAAGTGAAATCATATGATATTTGTCTTTCTCTGCCTGGCTTATTTCATTTAGCATAATACCCTCCAGGTCCATTCATATTGTTGCAAATGACAGGATTTATTTCTTTTTTATGGCTGAATAATATTCTATTGTATATATATGTACTGCATATTATTTATCTTGTCACCTATTAATGAACACTTTGATTGCTTCCATATCTTGGCTATTGCAAATAACTTGACAGTAAACATTAGGACACATATATCTTTTCAAATCAGAAATTTTGTTTTCTTTAGGTAAATTCTTAGAAGTAGCATTGCTGGGTGTGTGGTATTTCTATTTTTAGTTTTTTGAGGAACCTCCATACTGCTTTCCACAGTGGCTGCACCAATTTACATTCCCACCAACAGTGTAGGAGGGTTCTCCACATTCTTGCTAAGACTTGTTCTTTCTTTCTTTCTTTTTTTCATGGTGGCAATTCTGCTGTCATATTTTAAAATCCATTGCTTAACTCAAGGTCACAAAGATTCACTCTCCTATTTTCCTTAAGAATTTTAGAATTTTAGTTTTAGTTCTTAATTATTCTTTAAATGTTACATAGATTTTGCCAATGAAGCCATCTGATCCTGGGATTTCCTTTATGGAAATATTTTTGATTAATAACTGAATCTCTTTACTTGTTTTGGGTGTATTTTGATTTTCTATTTATTCTTGAGACAGTTATGGTAGTGTATGTTTTTCTAGGAATGTGTGCATTTTACCTAGGTTATCTCATTTATTGGTGTACAATTGTTTATAGTATTACATTTGTCAGGCAAATGTCCCCTGTTGTCCATTACAAGGACCAGCAGTCTCAGGATGTCAACCTGCTGCATGGTTTCCTGGTGTCAGAGTCATCAAGAAAGACAAAATTCACAGGACACTAGATGGAGCAAATCTTTACTCACATAGAGGAGACAGAGCAAGATCTGTTAATAGTGAAAGTTTGCCCCCATGGCCAATGGGCCTCATACTACAGCTGATACAGGGAGACAGTGCTTACATGAACTCCTTGTATGCTACAGACAAAGGAACCTGTTCCTTCCCATTGGGAACTGATACAGCAACGGGGTTGGCCAACTGCCATATGATACACATACATTGAGTAGAATAAAGAGGTACACATTGAGACCAGAACAGGGAAAGATTCTGTCAAACAAATCAATAAGCACAACACAGACTGTGAAGAGTCCTTATGTCTATGTATGGAAATATTGCAAGCTGAAGGCCCAATCTTATGTAGCCATGCAAAAATTGAGCAAGCTTTGCATGACCACCTTTTCCAAATATCTACTACCTGAATCTTGCCTGGCTGCTGAAATGGCAGATAAAACACATCTGGTAGGACCATCATTCTCCCCTTCCTCCATCCCCATGGGGTTCTACAGGAAAATTATGTCCTGCTTTCTAGAGCTTTGCCTCCAGGTTTCAATCAGGAGACCTTACTGGTAGCACTATTGCTTCCCAGACCACAAACCACCCCTGGGCAGTGAATTACAGTAGGAGAAAAGTAAAAGACTGATTGAGTATACATGACAGGGAAAGATAACTCTTAAAGAAGGTGGTAATCCCAGAACAGGCTGGGAGGTTCTTCATCTCCATGTAAGGAATTGTTCCAGGCCTGAGGCCCACTTTATGCAACTGTGCAAAGGGTCAAACATGGTGCACATGACTGCCTTTCACAACAGCCTTACCTTTTCTCTTTCTGTAAGCTTGCTAATAATGCTTCATCTTTCATTCCTGATTTTAGTATTTTTGTCTTCTTTTTTTCTTATTCATTTTAATTAATTTGTCAATTTTTAAATATTTTTAATGAATCAAATTTTGCTTCTGTTGATTTTCTCTTTTGTTTTTCTATTCCCTAGTTTATTTTCACTCTTATCTTTGTTATTTCTTTATTTTTGCTTGCTTTGAGTTTAGTTCATTCTTATTTTTCTAGTTTCTTAGGGTGGAAAGTTAGGTTATTGATTTGGATACTGTTAAGGACCAAAACACTTATGTTGAAATCCTCACCCCCAATATCTCATAATAAAGCTGTATTTGGAGATAGTCTTTAAAGAGGTAATTAAGTTAAAGTGAGGTCATCAGGGTTGGATCTAATCCAATATGAATGATGTCCTTATCAGAAGAAATATAGAAAAGACCATGTGAAGACATAGGGAGAAGGTGGCCATCTAAAAGCCCAGAAGAGAGGCCTCAGGAGAAAACAATCATATGAATGTCTTGATCTTGGATTTCCAGCCTCCAGAATTGTGAGAAAACAAATTTTTGTTGTTCGAGTCACCTAGGTTATATATTTTTTCTTATGCGGCCCTAGCAAATAATACAAGTATTTTTACCATTTTTAATATAACCGTTAATAGTTATAAATTTCCATCTAAGCACTACTTTTATTTTGCCCATAAGTTTTGATTTGTTGTGTTTTCATTGTCATTCACCTTCATGTATTTTCTAATTTCCTTTGGGATTTTCTTCTTTGACCCATTGGTTATGTAGAAATGTATTGATTAATTTCTATATATTTGTGAGTTTTCTAAATCTCCATCGTTTACAGATTCCTAATTTTATACCTAAATTTTAGTAAGGGGATGTAGTTTGGATGATTTTAATCCCCTTAAATTTATCAATGTTTGTTTTATGGCTAATATATGGTCCATACTGGAGAAAATTCTGTGGGTTCTTTCAGCATTTTGAATGGCATCTCATTGCCCTCTGCCCTTCATATTTTTTGGTTGAGAAATCAGTTGTTTTATATTTTATTTTATTTTGTTTTGTTTTGTTTTATTTATTTTATTTTATAGGGCCCAAATAATTCTACTGAAGGCCCTTGTGTGATGTGTATTTCTTCCTTGCTGCTTTCAAAATCTTTGCCTTTGATTCATCTGTTTCATTATGATGTGTCTAGGCAAACATTTCTATGAGTTTATTTCCTACTTGAATTCACTGAACTTTGTTAATGTGTACATTGAATATTTTCATCAAACTTAGAAAGCATTTGGCCTTTATATCTTCAAATGTTTCTCTTTTTTCTTTCTCTTTTTTATCTCCTAAAAGACTTTGAGATTCCTTTATATGCATGTGTTATGCTTTGTGATATGCTACAAGCTTCTCTCTGTTCATTTTTCATTCTTTTTTCCTTTCTATTCTTCAGACTGAATAATCTCAATATAATTATCTTCAAATTTGCAGATTTTTTCTTTTGTTTGCTGAAATATGCTGTGGACCCTGTCTAGTGATTTTTCTCTTTCAGACATTGTATTTTTTAACTCCAGAATTCCCATTGTTCTCTTTTATTCTAATTTCTATCTTTTTATTGATATTCTTTATTTGATTGGACATAATTCTCATATTTTCCTCTAGGTCTTTAGTCAAGGTTAATATGTGTTTCTTGGAAAATATTTAAAATAGCCTATTCAGGTTTCTCTAATGAGTCCAATGCCTGGACCTTCTCAGGTGTGGTTTCTATTGATGGATTACTTTTTTTCCCTTATGTTTGGGCCATACTCTATTGTTTGTTTCCTAGCTCATAACTTTTTGTTAAAACCCAGGCATTTAAAATAATATAAGGTGGCAATTCTGTAAATTAGATTCTCCCGCTCCCCAAGATCTATTATTGTTACTATTTGTTCTTTTTGTTATTAGTGACTTTTCTGAACTAATTCTTTAAAGTCTGTATTCTTTGTGTGATCACTGAAATTTCTGATTTATTAACTTAATAGTTAGCTAATGATTGTACAGAGATTTCCTTAAATGCCTGTAACCAATAAGTTTCTTTGCCAAGGGGGCTCTGTATGCATGTTTGTGTGTGCCTTAAATAATCAGATACACTTGCCTTATAATTCACTTTCTACTGAGTTGAGCTTCTTCCAGTTTAGGCAAGGAGGAGAGAGTGAGAACCTTTTCCGATGAACATGTGCAAATCTCTGGGCATGAACTCAGCCCTGCACATGCGCATGGCATTCCCAGGAAAATGTTGTTTTTCAAGCCCTTATGCACATCTCATTCCTCAGCCATTTAAGTTTTCTGTTGGTTTATTGTTTGCTCCAGCTGTTAGCCACTGCTTCAGGAAGCTGTGAAGTTAAACAATTTCCTGTAATTGTTTTTGACAGCCCTCAGAGAAAAGTTTTGTTCACACTGGGCAAGCTCTGAGTTAGGTCGCATAAAGATGTTTCACGTGGGGACTTCCAGGGAAACCCTAGACAAGTCAACTCATGTCAACATGTCAAGAATGAGGGTTGCAGGAACTCCAATCCCGTTCCACCACCCTGGTGGCTGTCCGGTTGCTAGTTTTCATCACAATAGCAAGCTGCTGACTTTTAAGGTCTTCATAAAACTAGAGAGCAGGAAATAGGACTAGGGCAAATTAGGACGCCACATCTATAGTTCATATTAAGAAGCAGCCATTTTCTTTGAATAAACAATCTTGAATTCCTTCAAGCTTTTGGTTAATTTCCTGAAAAACTTAATTAATTATAACAAGGTATGCCAATTTTTTGTTGCTTTTATGAAGGAATTTTGAAAGCCCTTACTCCACCATTTTCACTGACGTCTTTAGAAATCATTTTTAACCTGTGTTTCCTCTATGCAATTTATTTTTAGTAATAATTAAGTAATATTCACTACTAATCATTATTTTCTTGTTATTTTACTTTTAGGACAATCATACCAAATTTAAAATAACACATTTATTCACATTCAGGAAAATAATTGTATGAACTAAAACTTGCTTTTACCAAATAAAAACATTACACTTCACATTGTGTTTCACCGTTTTAAATACAAGTAAGTATTCCCAATGTTCACATAAAATGAGAGACTTGAAGTTAACTCAGATGACATTTCTTCAGTTTTATCATCAGTGTACTTTTGTTGTTTATTTTGAATAAATCATGAAGAACTGTGAAGTATCAAGTTTCCCAAGTGAGCTTGAACTCTTCTAGACCCCTAGGAACCTACTTTTGTACTTACTCTGCAATAGAATACATTTACCTAAGTCTGTGTGTGCCAGAGGCTGACTGTTTTCACTGGAGTCTTCCAAACTAAATTCCATTAGGAATATAATGTTTATTACAGGGTAAATATCAAATACATACCAGATTGAACTTGTTATCTATGCTATCAAAATTCAATAATATCTTCAAAGATCTTGTGCCCTAACGCTGTTCAGAATTTATGCCCTTATTGCCTGAATCTGAGGTAGAATGAGTCCACCACCTTGACCTTGGTGGGCCCCCAAGATATACAGCCACACCCTCCTTTTCTTCTTCTGAACATAGTACAGACATATTTCTCACCTCAGTCTTCCTATGGCTATCATCTCTACACATTCTCTATCTTTTTATTTGTAGTCTTTCTTTACCTAATTCCTAATCATCTTTCATGTTTCTGCTAAGGTATCACATCCTCAGGAAAGTGTTCCAGATCCTCACCTTCATTCCAAATCTACATAGGCATCTGTGCCCTAATGGCAAGCATTTTGTACATACCCTATGTTCCAGCACTTACTATACTGTATTGTAATTGTGTGCTTGTTTCTTTTCTAAGGGCAAGAAGTAAATCTTACTCAGTTTTATTACCAACAATAACAGTCCTTGTTACATATCAGCAATACAATAATTATTTTTGGAAGGAAGGATGGGAAAAGGAGCATTGCTTCTGGTACTGCGGTAGTTTTACAGCAGTACAAAGTGGAAGGATTAGAATAGTTAACGTAGGCAACAACTGGGGGCCAGTGTACAGAACCAATTTCTACTCTTTCATTATGTATTTATTCCCTAAGGGTGAGTTCATCATTGAAAAGCATTTCTCAAAGTGTGAGTGATAACTCCCTTAAGGAAATAATTCTTCATAAAATGTGGAAGACACGTGAAACTTTTATAACTGTGGTGGCAGTAGGCTAGAAATATAAGATTATTCACAGATGAGCCACTGCGTGCAACACAGTTTGAACTCTTTAAGGCTGGTGACATGAGTATCGTTACAGACTTAAAAAAAAACAAAATTCATTGTGTTATAATTATTATATATTATATATTCTTATAATATTAAGTTATATTAAAATGCTTAAAATTTTTATTTAGATCACAAAAATTTGTAAGATACCATAAACATAAGTATGCAACATTTAAAATACCCATAATCTGCTCTGTTAAATGCTCTTAATTTCATCTTAATTTCTTTCTTTTTATAAGTAGACAATATGTGCATAATTTGTTTATATATGCATTTATTATTTAACCAGGTTTATATCATATTATATACACCATTTTAAACTCTCCCTACCTCATAATTTGAATTTTTCTGGGTCACTTAGTAATAAATATTATTTGACAGTTATCATTTGCTTGGTATATGTTCAACCATTCCCTCTTTAGGGGTTGCAGATTGTTTCTTTTAACTTTGCTAATACATGAAAGCAGAAATATTTATCATTTTAGAGTAAAATTCTGTCTATGTACATGTTGGACTTCTATAAGTACAAAATTCTTTAAAGACATATTTAGTTTTTGAAGGTTATTTAAAATAATTTATTACTCTTGGGAAATAGTCTAATTGTTAGCAAATGAGTTTTATCAATTACAATAGAAGTTATACAATATCCTATTTACACTTTAATTTTTATGGCTTTGTAATTTGTCCTCTAATGTCATGGGCCACTAATTTTCAGTAACTTTCACTCCTTTGTCAGCTCTTTAAACACTGGAATGTTTTAGGGTGTATTCCTTAGATCTGCTCTTTGTCAGATTTTGCTCTAGGTTATCTTATTAATTGAATGATTTTACATGCCACATTAACTTTGATAACTCCAAACATGTCACCTTGACTTCGGTGACTCCAACGTGTGTATCACAAGCTCTGACTTCTCCCTGAACTTCATACTCACTTAACTGTCTGGGATATCTATTCAAGGTCTAATACACATCTCGACTGTAACATTTCCAAAACGCAACTCTTCCTTCTACACTCAAATCTGCTCTTGCCTCAGTTATCTCCACATCAGTTAATAACAAAGCTAAACATTAACAGATGTGTTGGCCAAAGACTTCAATTCATTCCTCACTACTTCTCCCAGCATTTACAGACAACCCATCACCAACCGAATGCTGATAGCTCTAACCTCAGATCTCTTCACCGACCAGTCCCCATAACCTTATTGCCACCACCCAGGAGCATCTACCCTATCGTCATATATCCTGGTCATCTTCTTATTTCAGTACTGATCACCCTTCTCAGAACAAACACACGCAAACTATTCCCCACATGACTGCATGCCTGAGACTTCAAAATGATCACGGCTCTTGGGATCTTCTAGTGCTGGCTTTTCTAAGAGAAAAATCAAAGTGTTTGCACTGTTCTACAGGATCCCACAAATTCTGCTCCTACCATAATAACCTTGTAACTGCACATATGCCTGCCTGAGGCTATTCTGCTATTTCAGAAAACAATTTTATGGACTCTCATTGGCTACGGAGATTAATTTATGGAGAAGTGGCATTTTTACCTTAGAGTAGTCCCCTGTATATCTGCATGTTCCAAGACCCCCCGTGGATGCCTGAAACCATAGATAGCACTGAATCCTATATATTCTTTTTTTTTTTTTGTAGGAGAGCCAGGGTAGAGCCTTTTATTTAGAGGTACAGTGAGAGGACAGAGCTCCTGGCTCACACCAGGAGGGGACAAGAGAGCCCCTGAATCCTATATATTATATGCTTTTTCCTATACATACATAACTATGGTAAAGTTTAATTTACAGATGAGTCACAGTAAAAGGCTAACAACGAGAACAAAATAGAACAAATATAATAATTTGCTGTAATATAAGTTATGTGAATGTGGTCTGTCTCTCTCAAACTATCTTATTGTGCTGTACTCACCCTTCTTCTGATGATGATGTGAGATGATAAACTGCCTACTGGATGAGAAGAAGTGAGGTGGGTGAGGTAGGCACTGAGACCTTGCATCAGGCTACGACTGACTTCTGATGATGTCAAAGGAGGGTCAGCTGCTTCCAGACTGTGGTGGACTGTCGTAACTGAAAGCACAGAAAAAAAGACTGCAGGTAAGACTGTTGTAATAAAATTTTCTATTTTCCCCAAAACAAGCCTGCACATCTCTTATATTTCCATATATATATATAACTTTTGCTGTTATTCTTAATGTGTATTCAATTTTTCCCAATTGTATTTTCAAATTCATTATTATATGACTACATTTGGGTTTTCAGCCTTGGCACAATTTGACGTTCTGGGCCAGATAATTCATTGTGGTGAGGATGTTTAACAGCATCCTTGGTCTTTACACACTAGATGCTAGTCACATTCCCACAGTATGATGACAAAAAAATGCCTCCAGACATTGTCAGATGTCTTATGAGGAACACAATTGCCCCTGGTTGAGAAGTACTGATCTTTAGGAAGTTACAGATTGGCTTTTAAATGCCACACAAAGCCCATTCTTGTTTGGTCTAACTGTTCCCCCGGTTCTATTTCATCTTAATTGGTTCTTAATTTTAAGAGTAATTAATTGTACCTGACATATTGGCTGTAAGAGAGACACATGCCAAATGATTTCCTCAGAGCCTCGTATAGATTAAGTCCATGATTCCCAGTAGACATAAGTCCACCAGTTCCTGTGTTTGAACAAGCACAGAGCAATGGGGAGTGCATAGGCATTGGGAACCAATAATCCGGGTGTGGTTTGCAGCTCCATTGTCTAGGAGTATATGATTTCATGCACATAGTTTCACTCCTGTAAGTTTCAGTTTTCTAATATATATATAAAGGAGGTGAAAGCAGCTGCTTTGCTCAAATAGTAAAAAGTTATTAATGTTATATGTATGGCCTAGAACACATTTTAGACAGTATATAATTATAACTATTATTGTTCCCCTAAAATCAAACAAGTGGCAACTGGGAGCTTTTCTTAAGACCTGACGAGGTTGCAGGGGTGGAAAATACATAAACTTTTATCAACATTGCACTGCACAATACAACACTTTTGCCAGAAACATTTAGTGAGTGCTCTGTCTAGGAATTGTGCTAGAAATGATTTTTCAAATGTGAGATATCCAGACCCTGTCTTTAAGAAGTTCACTAGGTAAAAAGAAACAGTGAAAATACAAGGTGAACTGTATTCTAATAGATGAATGAATTATACTAGTACAGGGAACATAATCAGAGAGGTGATATTTCAGCAATGCCTCATCTTAAGAGTAAGAATTAACTTGATAAAAGTGATTATCTTTGTATCATATTTATATGATGTTATTGATTTGTTAAAATAACAATTAGTCTGTAATTCCAAAATTTCTATCAGTAGCCCAAGACTGAAATTTTCTTCTTCGGGTTAAGTACTTGTGTTACATAATGGGCCCTTTTACTAAGCTCAAGAAATGTTTTGGATGGAATCATATAAGCAGTTTCTTCCTTAGGCTGTTTAATCACATAAAATAATTAACCAGAGAGTTAAGACGGAGTTTCAGTTGTTTGGAAAAGTTAGGATGAGCAGGAGATGAAAAGAAAATAAACACTGACTTGCGTACAGCAACCACTTGCTCCCGCAGGACTCAGCTTGCTGAAGGTTGAAGTCTGATCTTGATAAAGAGAAAGAGCTATAACTCAGCAAGAATCTATTTATCCCCCAAATAATAATTTTTAATCTTCAGAAATATTTCAGAATGCATTATATGATACTTTTGTTGATACTTTATCAAAAAGAACCTCCCTATGCCAATTCTCAAATCCAAGAAATCAGAGTTCAGGAAAGGGAAAAGGAAAAAAAAAATATGTCACCTGTTCCAAGTTCTTCATTTTTTGTTTGTTTTTGTTTTTTCATTAAGAAAATGAGACCTAGAGTGGTACAATGACTTGTTCAAGGTCACACACACATATTTTCTTTTAAAGCATAAGTTAGAACACATTTCTCCCCCTGCTTAGCCCAGTGTTTTCCCTCTCCACATACTTCACTTTGTCGTCTTTTCGAAAAAATGGTGCTGGGATAAGTTCCAAAGGCAAATGCACCTTCAGCTCCATTTCAAGAGCTCATCCTGTAATTGTCACACACGATCTCTGTCCCAGTGCCTGAACCCAATCACTGGGGATAATTTGAATCGACTGAAACTCCCAGAGTCTGTGTCTGTTGTCATTGACCCTCCTCATTCAAAGTACGTCATTGTGATAGGCAAGGTTGGTCACTGCCATTTTAAATTAGTGGTTTATCTTGAGTCCTGGGGAATGGAAGTCCTTTCAGGGGGAAAGGATGATGAATCACATGGCAGGGAACAAATGTAACTGTGATTAATGGGACATTACACAACAACAAAAAAATAGAGCCAACTGCGTGCAGAGATAACTGGAACCACAAAGACCAACTTATTGTCTAAGGTGATGTAATTAACTTCAATTCCTCTGCAGCGTAGGTGGCTGGTTCCAGCGAGCCTTTCCATTATGCTGGTAATAATGACAAGGCTGTGGCTTCTTATTTTAAATACTATCCTATTAAGAACTATTTTTCTCCAATGCATGGCATTGATAAAATGTCAGACTATGATATGGCAATTTGAAGTAACACAGTTTTAAGCAGCTGCAGATTCATTCAACTTTCCTTCTTTCCAAAGGAAAACAATGCCAGAAAAGACCAAACATTTGACTTAGGATATACGAGCTTCTTCAAATATTTCAGTGCAAGAAGGGCTCACTCAGGATCTTTCTTCTTCTTTTGTTTTTTTGTTGTTGTTGTTGTTGTTTTGAGTAAAAAGAAAAGTTTTCAGAAAATATGTTATGCTAACTATGATGAAGAAAGATCTATTTTGCCTATAATCACCTGAGAGGATAACTTGTCCTGTGTGTACCGATACATTTCACTCATGCATAGGAAGTAAGTATTTGCTTTGTCTATTGGAAGGAATGGTTGGATCGGATTCTTGCGAAAGTATTATGGATTCAGAAATGTCTCTGCACATTTTAAATAAAGAGAATCAGTATTGTGGACATTATTGCCCATTGCAATCTTGTCTGGATCCCTCAGTTAGCAAAGTTGGAATGAGAGTCTACATTTAAAAAGTGCTGGCCAACCTCTTTGCAAAATTTGGAGGCTTTCCAAATATTTGATACCTGTTTCATTTCATGTATTTGGAATTGTTTAGTTATTCCCTCAGACTAGTGGAATAGCAAAAACTTCCTCTAAAATTCTAAGATATAATTTATTTGGATTACCAACTTGTTCCCAAACTGTTAGGTGTGTTTTTCTCTTCCTGACTTTGAAATAATAATAACATCTTTTTAATAGTGCATCTGTTTTTGTTTTTGTTTTTTTACAAAAAACATTAACTCACTCGATCCTACCATGTTAGAGAGTAGAGATATACTATGAATAACTCAGCATGGAATCTGGGGTCACCTATCTAGGTGAAACTTTCGTCTCACTTAATTATTCATATGAATATTAAATTCTCTTTCTGAATCCCATTTTTCTTGTCGATTTCAACAGGATAATAATATTTACTTTATAGTAGTGTGGAAGACTGAAAGAGACCTTGTGTGCCTGGTATGCTATGAAAACATTCAATAACTCTTTCTTTCCACTACTCCAGTTCCTCCTTTACCGGAAAAAAGTATTGTTTTATTTATCTTTGTGTTTCCTAGGAAGGGAAAAAGGAAGATAATATATAGCCTTTATGAAGGACCTACCATGATTCAAGGTCTGTTGTAGCTCATTTGATGTACGTTAGATTATTCAAAATGCATTTTCTCAATTTGGGCAGATAAGGGAACCAGATGTCAGGAATATTAAATAAGTGGTCTGAGATGATAAAGTGCCCAGACCAGCCTCTTAAGTTGAACGAATACTTTTGAAAGGAAACATGAACTACAGGTGTGACATCTGATTGCTACAGGCAAACATTCTCTAATCTCTGTCTCTATCTAGCTGCATGCCGACCCTCAGAATGGGCACGGAACCCTGCATCAGCAAGCTGCTCTGGCTCCATGTGCTCCAGCCTTAGTTCTACCTAACTGATGTCCACTCTCCACTCTTCCTTTCTTGAGTCCAATTCCACTCTCCTGACCCAGCACCATCAGTCTTGCTTTTCATTCTTCATCTTCCATATTTACTTGGCCCTTTGCTCTTGGTAATGACCCCCATCCTTCCAGCAGTAACTTTTATTCTATCCATGATTATGGTCTTCATAAAACTCCAAATATCTTTCCAGTGTTGCTTTGACAATTTTCTTATCATTACTTCATCTTTTGGTAAGACTCATACCTAGTGCATCTTGGTCACATAAAAAGGAACAAGTGTTGAAGAAAACCAACTCAGTGGTGCTTGTTAAAGCACAGTTTGGAAGACTTTATCCAAGGGAAGCCCATCATGATAGGTACAGAGACCACTGTGATGGAATTTTACAAGGACAAAGAGAGTTTGGACTAAACTCTGAGTACAGCATGGATTAAGTGGGCATTTGCAGTCAAGAAACAGGGTAGAGGGTCAGTGGATGGTAGTAAGAGGAACTTCAGGGACGAGGGGTATTCTGATTCAACTAATCTGACAGCATTTTTGCTGAAGGTAAGTCAAGACAATCAGACATCACCTGGGGAATGGTGGAGATGAGAAACCTGGTTAGATATCAAAGGTAATCAGATACCAAGGGTGAGAGTTCTGGTTAAACTGACTAAACTCATCAGGATTCTTGCTAAAATTGGACAGTGCAGAAGTCCAAAGTCCAAAGTCAGGCTTAATTGAAAAAGTTCAAAGGGACTGAGTAGAGCTTGGTCAGTGAGAGAATCTTTGTCTCTAGACAGATGAGGAAATTAGTGAAACAAAATGGTGTGCCTTGAGTCACACACTTATGGAACATCTCTTGTCTTCTGCCACTGATAGATGGATGTGTCCTAAACCACTGGTTTTCAATAGGGGTGATTTTACCCCTCAGGGGATATTTGGCAATATCAGGAAATAATTTTGCATACAATGCTACAGGTCTCTCGTAGGTAGAGGTCAGGGATGCTTTTAGACATCCTACACCGCACAGGACCCCTCCTCCACAAACAAAGAATTATCTGGTCCCGAATGTCAACAGAAATGCAGTTTGAGAATCCTACTCTGGATTAAAGTACTGAATCATGAGGCAATAGGACGAAGCCCTCTCAAGTGATCTTACTGCTTTTTATGCGTATGAGAATGACTTTTATAGCCATGATTAAGAATGCAAGTCAGGAGTCTAGTGTTCTACTTACATATTTACCACTGATTTACTTCGTGGCTTCCTGTTCATCATTTCACTCCCCAAAACAAACATTTGCTGAGAAGCCCATGTGTGTAACTATAAAGGAGGCATTAGGGAGCAGGGGTTTTCCATATCAGCACTGACCACTTGTGCACTAGAAAACACTATTTATTCACCTCCATATTCATTTGACCTTTGCAGATACAAGGAAAAATATAAATTCTCCACTTTCCTATTTATGTTATGGCTATAACATCCACAGAGACAGTATATAAGTGCTATATGCACTATTGGCCAGTATTAAATAATGCAGTATAAATTAATAATGAACCGTAATAAAATGTTCTTTATTACCATTAGATTAATGCTCCTTTATTAATCCTTCTTTCGTTTGCTTGCTTTATTCTCTTCCTTTCGTCAGCCACCTGGCTGCCAGTGTTACACTCATTACCTGCCAAATCTCGGTTACCACCCCTCCCTTCTTTCTGGCTTATTTTTCTTCTCTTTCCGCAGTCCTAGCTCCCTTTCACCTTTATCTTAGGTTGGTATTTCTTGGTGTCTCTTACATCTCCTCTTCAATTACAGTGTTCCTCTCTTCTCTGCATGGGGTATATATGTTCCAAGACCCCCAGTGAATGCCTGAAACCACAGGTAACACTGAACCTTCTATATATTATGTTTTTCTCCTATACGTATATACCCAGATAAAGTTGAATTTATAAATGAGGCAAGTAAGGGATTAACACTAATAATAAAAAAACCCAATTACATAACATATACTGTAATAAGAGTTATGTGAATGTGGTTTCTCCCTCTCTCCTCAAAGTATCGTACTGTCCTCTACTTACCCTTCCTGTGGTGAGGTCAGATGGTAGGATCCCTACGTGATGTGATGAAGGTGAGTAATGCCGGCATCTTGACACAGCATCAGGCTGCTATGGACCTTCTGACGGCACATCAGAAGGAGGGTCACCTGCTTCAGGACAGTGGCTGCCTGAGGGTAACTGAGACCATGGAAAGCAAAACCACAGATTAAAAAAAAAAAGTGTCTCCAGAGCAACGATAAAAGAACAGACGGATATGGAAGAAGGGAAAATGATTGTCAATCTTGTAGTTACTTTCTTTAATAATATTTTACAAAATTAAAATTACTGATCGTATTTCGAAGCACTAGATAACCATGACAACCTGACAACCCATACCTTAGGGAAGCAGGAGATTCACATAAAGCCGTTACCCCTCAGGACATGGGACATACGGCTGTGAGGCTCTGAGGCTGCTAGGTAGGGGATGGCTTTGAGAGTCAATCGAACATTTATCCAGGAAGATGTGCACGTGAAAGAACACACACTTCAGCTGCTGGGCTCCTCACTACCTTCAAAATAAAGCTATTTAAGGTTTGGCTCTTATCTTTTTATTCTTATTGTTTATATCTTGGACCCAAATGCTCTTCTCTGCAGCAAGATGAAGACACGTGACATTCCCTGAATGCACCATGCTGATTTCACATCCTTAATGCGTTTACACCCGATGTTCTTCTCTGTTAGGATTCCCTTTTCCTGATTTTCTGCCTAGAACATTCGTGAAAGGTCCCCTCCTCCGGTCCCTCTTGGCTCAGGCGGGCAGCCTCTGTTGTTTCCACGTACCAGGCATTTATTTCACTTCATTATCTGGATGCATTTGTCAATTAATTTACCTTCCTTATCATGTTATGCTTTTATTGGGGGTTTGGGGCTTTAGTGTTTGCCCCTTATCTCTAGCACCAGTTACACAGTTTTGCAAATAGATAGAGAATAGCAGCTGACCAAATAAATGAATGAAGATGAAATGGGTTAAAAATTGCTTAGAAGAAGGGAGACCCAAATGGAATGTACTCTTGTTGTACAAATATTACAGTGCTGGAAAAATGGCAATATTAGTTTGACACAAGGTATCATCAAGTGTTTGGGAAAAACTAATATACCAACTAGTGAGAAACTATGGAAGAAACTTTTTGTCGTTTCATTTTTTCATTTTTAACTCTTAGACATATAATAGGTTATTAACTTTTTGGTTGCCCAAAACCATTGCCTCCTTTAGGATAATTTCATTATTGCTATTACTGAATATGGGTCTCTTAAAGGGAATTGGAACTTAAACTCTACTTATGTACAAGTAAAATTTATTTATTGCATGAGCTGGACTTGGTCCCCTACCACTTTTATTTTCTTGACCAATATCTTTCCAAATCACTTTATTTGAATTGCTTTCCCCCAGTGTTGGATGGTGTAGAAGGAAAAAAAAAAAGTTCTCTTGCTATTTTCAAGTAATGAAAAATAGCCCATTTTCTATATATTTAAAAGCAGCCCCATTCAACATAATATCAAACCACATATTATTCACTCATTTTTAAATTTCTCCTTAAAGCTGAAGCCTAATTTAAGCCAGGAAATTTGGAATGGGGAAGGGACCATTGTTTTTTTCTCTCTTTTTCATATCTTTTCTCTTTCAGTCCCTAATGGCTATTTTGGGTTCTTTCTGGACAGGAATAAATGAAGGAGGAAGAGTTAAGAGAGAGAAGATGTCTCTTATGACTTTAAAGTTTTAATTTGGTCCAAATTTCTTTTTATGTGGTTAATTCCTTGTTTTATGGTGTTTTCTTTTGTAGGGGTGGTGGATTTGAAGTAACTATATTTCTCAATTCCAGTTTTCTTGGTCTACCTAATGACTCTTATTTTCAGTCACTTACAACTGAGCTCACAAGCCCTTACTTCCCATCACTGGGGGTCCAGTCATCCCTTCTGTCACGGGTCATCTTATCCCTCCAGGCTGCCCTCTTGGGTGAATTCTTCAAGGCCATTCTGTCCACCTCCTTTCTATGATGTTCACATATGGACCAAATGGAAATACTTTGCTAGACTTTTTTTTAATCACAAGCTGTTCTTAATGTAGCTGTGTCTCCTTTGTGCTATGGCAGAAAGGACTTCTCAAAGCAATTGTCAAATGCCATTTGCTATGTCCCTCATCCTCTTGGTAATACATATCAAATATCTAAATGGCCACTTAGCTTGAACAACAGGAATACTTTTCTGATCTTCTGTGTTGGTGTTGGCTCATGGACCATAACACCCTGGCAATTCATTTCAAAGGGATCTTGTCGTAAGTCATCAATGTCTGCCCTTGGTGAAAAGGGATATTTCCTTTTAACAGGCTTTGCTGCTTAATCCTACCGCTGGAATGACCTGGAAGAAACAGAACTTCCTTTGTTTGTGACCAGCCAGTAGCATATTTTTGTATTTCAAGTGTTGTTAATAGAGGATTTCAACCTGAGCTCCTGTTGACACTTCAGAAGCCCATTTTTAGGCTTTTGCCTGGATAGAGCCTCATGTGTTTGCTGTGTAGTCCGTAATAGATAGCAAACGGCACCATTTTTATTAGTGTTGACAAGGACTGAGTATTTGTTACCTTCTGCTGCATTACAAACTCCCCTACAAGTTAGAACTTAACAAAACAACTATTTATTTGGCTCACAATTGCAGATTGGCAATCTGAACTGAGGCTGGGCAATGTTTCTATTCTGTTAAATTTCCACAGGCCGCTGTGATCAGCTGCCAGTTTTGCTGGGGCATTTCAATTGAATGACTCATCTCTGGCCATGACATTGCATTCTCTGACACACTGATGGGACTTCTTTGTAAGAGGAGGCAGAAAGGGGATAGAGGCATGCAAGTCCTCTAGAGCCCAGGTTAAAAACTGGCACCTTCCCCCTTTTATTGTATTCTCACGCCACAAGTCACAAAGCTAACCTGGGTTTTCTGGGAGTGGAAATGGATTCCTCTTTGGTATAGGAAGGGAGATAATCAATCTGTTACAGACTGCTACAGACTGTCTAGGGTCTCTATCCTGTCTTGCTATTCATACATCCCTTTATCATCAGATATGAAATCTACTGGCCAGAATTATGAGTGGGCAAGTGATGTTTTTACATATGAGATGTAAAATTCATTCAGATTATCTGAGGCTCATTTAACTAACAGGGGAGGTAAAAGCTCAGATGGGAAGCTGAAATCTAACAATCTCTAATGTTCTGTGGTTTTGTTTCTTGTGAGTCCAGTTTTGAAACAATGAGATCTTGAATTTTGGTTTTTGGTTATAATGTGGCTATTTCCATATTTCTCACTCCAACATTGACTAATTTTCTTACAATTCTCAGATCATGGAATTGGTTTTACTTGTCCTGAGAACATGTTCACCATAATGTAACTAACAAATATCAGATATCAATGTATCTATGGAGTTTAGCAATCAAAATTCAATGTGCCTGTAAGATATCTTTTTTTTTTATTATTTACACCTTAAAATGGAAAATTCCCAAAGACATGATTTATAGCCACATTCTCTTGACTTCTCTTTTGTTTGAAAAGATTTCTATATGCATTTTACATGTACTAAATTCTCCTACAATAATCCATCACCAATAAACCACTTACTGGCGATGTTTCTGTGCTTTTGTTATTGCATTATTAATTGGCAGAAGATTGTAAACATGATTTATGAATTATTTACAAAGTGCGCCTACTGGGAAGGAAAAAATCTGAATGCAGGTAATGCAAAAATATGAATGAGTTCCACGTAGTGCAGGTCACATTTGGGGAACCTCTGTTTGAAATATACAAAGGGTAGCATGACCTTTTACTAGGTATGACTATCTGGAGTTTTCACTATTTTATACAAAGACTCCTTAGAGTTCAAATCAGGATAGAATATTGACAAGTAGTACAAGATTTATAAGCATACTGTGTATTATTTTTCCTATTAAAATTAATAAACTTTTTTATTGGTGTGTTTGTGCTAAGAGAGATGGGAAGATAAATTATCATAATCTGGAAATACAGGTAAGATGCCTAAGAATATTCCTGATATTTTGTTTCAGTTGAGAAATCACAAATAAAGACCACCCATCTTCTCTACCTGGCTCTGAACCAACTTAGAAGTAAAGCAATGGACTCAACAGGTGGGAGGTAAGATATTACCTTTATTGCTATCAAGGTCTAGGTTGTAAACATAGCTTATGTGTCTGGTCTTCTTAACTCTTGCTAATAGTGAAGTCCAGAGTTGTACAATCTTTTCAAACAAGTCATAGGCAATAGCCAAAGGTTTTTGCTGGAAGCTTGCAGGAAAGAACAAGAATTTTTACCAACCTGGGATGGTATCATATCAAAGTTAACTCAACTATGGTCAAACAGAACATCGCAATCTTTAATCAAGCCATCATAGAGTGAGATGACCCTGCAGCAGAAGCTGGGAAAAGACAAGAGTTGGTTGGAGGAGATGTTAGATGATAATGTGTACCTTGCAAAACTGAATCTAGTGTGGATACAAGCAAGGCTAGCAGGAAGAGGTGTCTGGAGGCAGAAGCATGGCTAAAGACAAAAAATAACTGAGAGGCTACAAATTTGTGTTCAAGAGTTTGAAAATCAAATATGTGGACTATAGTGACATAAGTAAATTGCTTGTGCTTTATACTAGGTTGGATAATTATTCATTTTATGATCCCTTCTATGTGTAGGTAAGTAGCTTAGGATAAAAAAGGGAGACAGAACAAGGGAAAGAAAGAGAATAAATATGCAACCCAAATGTATAAGAAAAATAGATTTGAAATGATGAATTAAACTTTGGAAACACACTATGTTAGGTTTGTGAAAAGAGCACTCCATTAGAAATCAAGAACACTATTTTCAAAATTTGGTTTATCTACCAAATAGTTGTGTGGTCCTAGCCTTAGACCCTATAGTCTAAAATTTACTCCTCATTTTTCTTTTAATAAGGGAATTGGCCTAAATGATCTTTAAAAACCTAACCCTATCCTATGATCCTAGATATTGTTTAAAACATATCTCTTATATAAGCCAATTCCATAATAGTAAACTTTAGTATATTTCTATTCACCTTAATAACTCTTTTTATTAAATTTGACCCCTCTATGTCTCATTTATAGTGGCCTATATTCACAAAGATCTCAAGTTCTAAGTAGGCAACGGATTCATATTTCTGCAAAATATTTGCTCTTAAGAAACCCTAGTTAAAAATGGTCAAAACTAGCTGATCAAAATCTAAACCAAAAGGAATTATTTATTCTTTATACAATTTTTTTCTGCTCAACCACTTATACATTAACTTGTGCACTCCATCCTATCTCTAGCCCCTCATGCCCATGCACAAAAGAGAATCAAAGCACTGAAAAGCATCCTTTAGGAAGCAGAAAATTGAACAGATAGTGTACAGTTCCAACTATGGGCTTAAAGCTCTTTTGGGTACTATTGAGTTGTTTTGGTACTTCTTCTTTGTAATATTTAGTATTCTACATTATTTATTGCTTTGACCTCAAACAACTCTTCAAAACCTCAAACATTCTTTGACCACTAAGACTTGAACATTCCTTTCATCCATAAGTATTATTTAGATCCTCAACTGCACTGAAAATTTTAGTACTATTTGTTATATGACATTGTTGGGATCTAGATGGCTGTAGAGAAATAATGCTTCTGTATTCGTCTCCTAGATTTTTAATCCAATCCAGCAGGCATCTGAAGGTACAAGTCCTTAATAGGCCCTGGAACACAGAAATGCTGTTTATCAGCAGTGATTCACAAAGGCCTGTCTTATAACCCATATCAGCTCCATGAAGAGACTCTTGGCATACCATTCCATTTCAGCAATGGGAGGGGTGTTCCAACCTTTTAAGAAATCTTACTAGAATGGAAACTTTAGGTCTTTGATGAATGCATAAATTTATTTTGCCTTACTTGGGATATCAAAGAATTCCATAATTCATGCACACAACAAAGAATAAGTAAGACTTCAAAACAAGTGAACTTTAAACAGGAGGTTTTCAGATCACAAGTTTTTCTACTTCACTGTTCATTTGGAAAGGTCTTGGCAACTCTGGCATTCATTCCTAAAGACCAAAGTTCATATTCCAAATGTCTTATTTGGCTTTGTGAAAAGGCTCAATCATTATGGTGAGAGCTGTAAGGCTCCATTTGGGTACTTTCCCAGATTACTCCATAATATAATATTGAGGTAGACTTTCTTTCTACACAAAGCATTACATGTCATATGTGTAAAATTTTGAATCTCCTCACAGTTAGATGCTCTGGGGCTTATGATTACTCAGGAAATTTGTTTGTGCCTCCTTTTATTGGCCTCTTTAATTCTGGTTTTGGAGGATTTGGCTTTATATCAGAGAAATGCAACCAAATTTAGATACAATTAGGATCATTAACACTAAAGAGGTCCATAAAATTCTCAACATCATATTAATCCAACAACAAAAACAATAAAACCCTTTTGAGTCCACATGGGTATTTTTATGTAAATGCATTAGCTAATTAGGTAGCAGTATTTAGATAAAGGAACAATTCAACTACATTTGCAAATAAGGGTATATGCTGTGTTCAAGATATTATATTAACTATGAGTATAGATGAATTGATAAGGAAAGAAATGTGCTATGCTATCCAGGAGTACACAGATGAATTGAGAGGAAATACATATGTATCTTTAAAACAGGTGGCCAAGGGTAGGACACTTAATTAAATAAAATCTCTCTTTTCTATTTCTCCACTGTAATAGAGAAGCTGACTTAGAGTGGGGGCCCATTATGAATTTGCAGGGTTGGAAACTAGATCCACCCAGGTCTGGAACCAATTCAAATTTAGCCTCAGAACTCAGGTGTATGGAAATCCAAACATCAGCTTTATTACTGTTACAGTGATGAACTGGGAGATGTGCTAAATGTGAGCCTATAAGGAGTTCCTCATACTCTACCTCATGCTTCAGTGAGGATAGCTGACTGTTACACTGGGTAACAAACTGTCTTAAAATACACACCCTGCAATTAAACATTCCCACCTAGTTACAAGACAATCACAGGCCTCTGCTGTGCAGGGATCCTCACTTAATAGCAGACAATGGACCAAAGAATGGAAGAAAATAAGAGAGTGAGATTGAGAAGGGAGGGGCTGGAAAAAAGGAAGAGGTCCCTCTTCAAAACTCATCAATCAGATAAAACTCCTCCTCTTGTGGGAAGAGCAGAGAACTGGGTGGTAAGAGACCATGTGTGTCACTCACTACACAGGTGTCAGGGACTCCAGCACTCAGGCCAAATTTGGTCTGCCACCTGCTTTTGTAAATAAAGCTTTACTCAAACACAGTTAAACCCATAGTTGTTTTCATGCAATAATGGCAGGGTTGAATAGTTGTGACAGAGAACCTGTGGCCTGTAAAGCTAAAAATATTTAATTGCTGGCCCTTTATAAGAAAGGTCTACTGACTCCTGCTCTAGCAAAAGTCTACCCAAAGGATTTTAAGATGGAGAATTTAGGTTAAGCAAGGAGTAAAATTAAAATGCAAAGGGAAAAAGAGGTAGAAAGATTATTTTTTTATTAAAGTATCATTAATATACAATCTTATGAAGGTTTCACATGAGCAGCATTGTGGTTACTACATTCTCCCCTATTATGAACTCCCCACCACACACCCCATTGCAGTCACTGTCTGTCAGTGTAGTAAGATGCTATAGAATCACTACTTGTCTTCTCTGTGCAATACTGCCTTCCCTGTGGCCCCCTATATTGTGTGGCCTAATCATAATACACCTCAATCCCCTTCTCCTTCCCTACCCACCTGCTCTCACCCACCCCTCCCCTTTGGTATTGGCTAGTCCATTCTTGGGTTCTGTGAGTCTGCTGCTGTTTTTTTCCTTCAGTTTTTGCTTTGTTGTTAATATTCCACAAAGGAGTGAAATCATTTGGTACTTGCCTTTCTTTGCCTGGCTTATTTCACTGAGTATAATACCCTCTAGCTCTATCCATGCTATTGCAAATGGTAGGATTTGTTTTCTTCTTATGGCTGAATAATATTCCATTGTGTATATGTACCACATCTTCTTTACCCATTCATCTACTGATGGACACTTAGGTGGCTTCCATATCTTGGCTATTGTAAATAGTGCTTTGATAAACATGGGGGTGCATATGTCTTTTTGAATCTGAGATCTCGTTTCCTTTGAGTAAATTCCTAGGAGTGGAATTACTGGGTCAAATGGTATTTCAATATGGAACCTCCATATTGTTTTCACAATGGTTGAGCTAATTTACATTACTTTCAGGGAGTTAAGAGGGTTCCCCTTTCTCCTCATCCTCGCCAGCATTTGTTGTTCCTAGTCTTTTCAATGTTGGCCATCCTAATTGGTGTGAGGTGATATTTCATTGTATTTTTAACTTGAATTTCCCTGATGATTAGCAATGTGGAGCATCTTTTCATGTGCCTGTTGGCCATCTGAATTTCTTCTTTGGAGAAGGGTCTGTTCTTCTCCTCCACCCATTTTTTAATCGGGTTATTTGCTTTTTGGGTGTTGAGGTGTGTGAGTTCTTTATATATTTTGGATGTTAATCCCTCATCATATATGTTGTTTATGAACATATTCTTCCATACTGTAGGATGCCTTTTTGCTCTGTTGATGGTGTCCTTTGCTGTACAGAAGCTTTTTAGTTTGTTCATTTGTGCTTTTGTCTCCCTTGCCTGAGGCGATATGTTTAGGAAAAAGTTTCTCGTGTTTATATTCAAGAGAGTTTTGCCTATGTTTTCTTCTAAGAGTTTTATGGTTTCATGACTTACATTCAGGTCTTTAATTCACTTCAAGTTTACTTTTGTGTATGGAGTTAGACAGTAAGCAAGTTTCATTCTCTTACACGTAGCTGCCCAGTTTTGCCAACACCAATTGTTGAAGAGGCTGTTTCTCCATTGTATATCCATGGCTCCTTTATCATATATTAATTGGCCATATATGTGTGGGTTTATGTCTGGGCTCTCTTTTCTATTACACTGATCTATGGCTCTGTTCTTGTGACAATACCAAATTGTCTTGATTACTGTGGTTTTGTAGTAGAGCTTGAAGTTGGGGAGCATAATCCCCCCACACACACTTTATTCTTCCTCCTCAGGATTGCTTTGGCTATTCAGGGTCCTTTGTGGTTCCATATGAATTTTATAGCTATTTGTTCTGGTTCATTGCAGAATGCTGTTAGTATTTTGATAGGGACTGCATTGAATCTGTAGATTGCTTTAGATAAGATGGCCATTTTGACAATATTAATTCTTCCTATCCATAAGCATGGGATGTATTTCCATTTATTGGTGTCTTCTTTAATTTCTCTCAAGAGTGTCTTGTAGGTTTCAGGGTACAAGTCTTTCACTTCCTTGGTTAGGTTTATTCCTAGGTATTTCATTCTTTCTGATGCAATTGTGAATGGAATTGTTTTCCTGATTTCTCTTTCTGCTAGTTCATCATTACTATATAGAACTGCAAAAGATTTCTGTGTATTAATTTTGTATTCTGCCAATTTGCTGAATTCAGATATTAGTTCTAGTAGTTTTGGAGTGGATTCTTTAAGGTATTTTATGTACAATATCATGTTATCTGCAAACAGTGACAGTTTAACTTATACCTTTCTGATATGGATGCCTTTTATTTCTTTGTGTTGTCAGATTGCCATGGTTAGGACCTCCAGTACCATGTAGAATAAAAACAGAGAAAGTGGGCATCCTTGTCTTGTTCCCAATCTTAGAGGAAAAGCTTTCAGCTTTTCATTGTTAAGTATAATGTTGGCTGTGGATTTTTCATATATGGCCTTTATTATGTTGAGGTCCTTGCCCTCTATACCCATTTTGTTGAGAGTTTTTATCATGAATGGATGTTGAATTTTGTTGAATGCTTTTTTAGCATCTATGGAGATGATCATGTGATTTTTGTCCTTTTTTTTGCTGATGTAGTGGATGATATTGATGGATTTTTGAGTGTTTTACCATCCTTTCATCCCTGGAATAAATACCACTTGATCATGATGGATGAACTTTTTAAGGTATTTTTAAAATCTGGTTTGCTAATATTTTGTTGAGTATTTTTGCATCTATGTTCATCAGGGATACTGGTCTGTAGTGTTCTTTTTTTGTGGTGTCTTGGCCAGATTTTGGTATTAGAGTGATGATGGTCTCATAGAATGAGTTCGGAAGTATTCCCTCCTTTTCTACTTTTCAGAAAACTTTAAGGAGGATGGGTATTAGATCTTCTCTAAATGTCTGATAAAATTCAATGGTGAAGCCATCTGGTTCACGCATTTTGTTCTTTAGTAATTTTTTGATTACCCATTCAGTTTCATTGCTGGTAATTGATGTGTTCAGATTTTCTGTTTCTTCCTGGGTCAGTCTTGGAAGGTTGTATTTTTCTAGAAAGTTCTCTATTTCTTCTAGATTATCCAATTTGTTAGCATATACTTTTTCATAATATTCTCTAATAATTCTTTGTATTTCAATGGTGTCTGTAGTGATTTTTCCTTTCTCGTTTCTGATTCTGTATGTGTGTGTAGATTCTCTTTTTTTCTTGATAAGTCTAGCTAAGGGCTTATCTATTTTGTTTATTTTCTCAAAGAACCATCTCTTGTTTTCATTAATTCTTTCTATTGTTTTATTCTTCTCAATTTTATTTATTTCTTCTCTGATCCTTATTAAGTCCCTCCTTCTACTGACTTTGGGCCTCATTTGTTCTTCTTTTTCCAGCGTCATTAATTGTGAATTTAGACTGTTCATTTGGGATTGTTCTTCTTTCTTGAGATAGGCCTGAATTGCAATATGCTTTCCTCTTAGATCTGCCTTTGCTGCATCCCACAGAAGTTGGGGCATTGAGCTGTTCTTTTCATTTGTTTCCATATATTTCTTGATCTCTGGGTTTTTTTGGTCATTGATCAATTGATTATTTAGGAACATGTTGTTAAGCCTCTATGTGTTTGCGGGCTTTTTGTTTTCTTTACACAATTTATTTCTAGTTTCATACCTTTGTGATCTGAGAAGTTGGTTGGTACAATTTCAAGCTTTTTAAATCTGTTGAGGCTCTTTTTTTGGCCTGCTGGGTGATCTATTCTGGAAAATGTTTCATGTGTACTTGAGAAGAATGTGTATACTGTTGCTTTTGGGTGGAGTGTACTGTAGATGTCTGTTAGGTCCATTTGTTCTATATGTTGTTCAGTGCCTCTGTGTCTTTATTTATTTTATGTCTGGTTGATCTGTCCTTTGGAGTGGGTGGTGTGTTGAAGTCTCCTAAAATGAATGCATTGCATTTCATTTCCCTCTTTAATTCTGTCAGTATTTGTTGTACATATTTGGGTGCTCCTCAGTTGGGTGAATAGGTAGTTATAATGGTTATATCCTCTTGTTGGATTGACCCCTTTATCATTATATAATGTCCTTCTTTGTCTCTTGTCACTTTCTTTGTTTTGAAGTCTATTTTATCTGTTACAAGTACTGGAACTCCTGCTTTTCTCTCCCTATTGTTTGCATGAAATATCTTTCCCCATCCCTTTACTTTTAGTCTGTGTATGTCTTTGAGTTGAAAATGAGTCTTGTAGGCAGCATATAGATGGCTCTTGCTTTTTTTTCTGTTCTGTAACTCTATATCTTTTGATTGGTGCATTCAGTCCATTTACATTTAGGTTGATTATCGATTGCTATGTACTTATTGCCATTACTGGCTTTGGATTTGTAGTTACCAAAGGTTCAAGGGAAGCTTCTTTACTATCTAATAGTCTAACTTAACTCACTTATTATGCTAATATAAACACAATCTAAAGATTCTTTTCTTTTTCTTCCTTCTTTTTCTTCCTCCTCCACTCTTTTTATGTTAGGTGTCATATTCTGTACTCTTTGTCTATCCCTTGACTGACTTTGTGGGTAGCTGATTTAATTTTGCATTTGTTAGTAATTAATTGGTCTGCTTCCTTTACTGTGGTTTTATTTTCTCTGATGACAGCTATTTAGCCTTAGGGGCACTTCCATCTATAGCAGTCCCTTTAAAATACACTGTAGAGATGGTTTGTGGGAGGTAAATTCCCTCAAATTTAGGTTATCTGGAAATTATTTAATCCCTCGTTCAAATTTAAATGATAATTTTGCAGGATAGAGTATTCTTGGTTTGAGGCCTCTGTTTCATTACATTGAAAATATCATGCCACTCCTTTCTGACCTTTAAGATTTTTGTTGAGAAGTCTGATGATAGCCTGATGGGTTTTCCTTTGTAGGTGATCATTTTTCTCTCTCTGGCTGCTTTTAATACTCTGTTCTTGTCCTTTATCTTTGCCATTTTAATTATTATATGTCTTGGTGTTATCTTCCTTGGTCCCTTGTGTTGGGAGATCTGTGCACTTTCATGGCCTGAGAAACTATTTCCTTCCCCAGACTGTGGACATTTTCAGCAATTATTTCTACAAAGACCCTTTCTATCCTTTTTTCTCTCCTCTTCTTTTTCTGGAACCCTTATAATGTGAATATTGTTCCCTTTAGATTGGCCACGCAGCTCTCTCAATATTCTTTTATTCTTAGAGATCCTTTTTTCTCTCTATGTCTCAGCTTCTTTGTATTCCTGTTCTCTAATTTCTATTCCATTTACTGTACTGTCTCCTCACCCTCATCTAATCTGCTTTTAAATCCCTCCATTGTATGTTTTATTTCAGCTGCTATATTTTTCATTGTCTATCTCTCTTTTGAATTCATCCCTTAGATCTTGAATATTTTTCTGTGGCTCCTTTAGCATGCTTATGACTTTTGTTTTGAATTATTTTTCAGGAATATTGGTGATTTCAGTTTCACTAAGCCCTCTTTCTGGTGCTTGAAGTACTTTGGATTGAACAAGGTTCTTCTGCATTTTCATAATCCATTTTCTGTGAGATGTTCTCTTTTCCCAGACGAAGGCTGGCTGGTGCAATCTTACTTCTGGTCACTCTTTTAGGATTAGTTGTAGTTGCTGTATTTTCATATTATATGTTGTTTGGGGAGGAGATCTCTGCCTTACTTCTCACACCGCCATTTTTTTTCCACCCTTCTGCTTCTTGAAATCTTGCCATGAGCTTCTTGTCACTGTCGCCATTGCCAACATGCTCCCTAGCTGGAACTGCTCAGCAAAAGCTGATTCGCAGGCATCCGCTGCATCCCACACTTGAGAAGCAACCTCCAGTTCAGGATAGAGAAAGACCGGGGATGGAAATCAGGGACGAGGTGCTCACAGCTTGGGAAGCTTCTACTCTCTTCATCCCTCACATTCTGCTTCCGAGAAAGATTATTTTTTGTTATTTTTATTTAGTACCTTTATAAGGATGCTGGTCAACTTCCCAGCTGTATTTCCAATATAACACAAGAAGGCAAATAAAGCAAAGGCAAAGGCAGGCAGGTCTAGTTTTAATTTCATGTCTCCCATTCACATGCTGTGTGAACTTGGGCAAATTCTTCAGCCTCTCTTTGCATTAATGGAGATTATAAGGACCTAGAACTGTGTCTGAGCTGGTGGGCACTTTAGGAAGTGTTGCTTCTCTCTCACACGCCTCTGGGTATTTCAGAGTCCATGATACAATCTTTGGTAGAAGCTTCCAGTGATATGGATACTACTTTCCAACAAGATAGCACATTTTATAATTAGGCCCTTTCCCAAAGAGAAGCACAAATTATTTAAAAAATTATATTATTCTTCTTTTTAGTCAAATTTAGCCTTAATTTACTATGTTTTTCCTATTTCCATGACTGTCCTCTGCATTTACACATGCATCTTCAACTGCCATTAAAGTTCTGGTACAGGTCTGTGACAAAGTTGTCATTGATCGTTAAAAGAAGGAGAAGTTGGGTAATTTAAATTGTTATAAAGCCAAATATGTTAAAAAGGACTGCCTTTTATTCCAAGGGCATGCAATTGGTATCGTTTTGATCTAAAATAACATTTATTTAAAAAAATGTTTTTATATACATGTGTACGCACATGCACACACATGTATATAAAGTCATGGCCAAAATGAACTCTGGCAACACTTTACCAGTTTCTCATTTTGTCTAATTAATTTACCTTATTAGATTCAGAAATTATAAAACTCAGGACTACCAAGGTAGAGAATCTAAGGGTACCACATTTCCATATATGTGACTTTCAAATTCTATTAAAAAAAAAAAACATTGGGCCATTCCTCCTTTCTCTTTTCTCCAGGAAAAATGCCCAGTTTTTCATCATCAACTTTGTGAAGGTGGTGTTAAGTTCTGTGACAGGGCTTCTATCCTTCCTGACTGGACTCTGAAAGTCCCTGCATCTGCCTCCCCCATACTGTCCCTTTGCCAGACTGTGACACCCATGATTCCTTCCTAATGGCTACACTTGTTCTTCACTGTTGTTTATTTCAGCTGTGTGCATTCTCTGCCTACAATGTGCTCCCCCAAATCATCTTGGTCAATGCCTTACTCAACCCTCAATAACAAGAGCCATGCCATTGCTCATATTAGAATTAGTGCCAAATACTGCATGAGGACATTCCACACCTAAGACTTTCAGTCTCCTCTCCACTGTATTACAGATGAGGAAACCAAGACTGAGAGTGAAAGTTAACTGCCTAAGCACAGACAATTGGAGGTAGCAGAGCAGAGAATGCCATTTAGGTATTGTGAATCTCAAGCCTTGCTCTCTCAGTCTAATCACCCTCTGGGCCTGGTAGCTGCCTGGTAGGTCTGTGAAGAGAAGAAATTGGCTTAGTGATAATATTTGAGCTCATCTTGAAGAGCTGACCTTCTTTAAATCACATTGCTCCTTCTCTTTCTCAGAGGAATCAGGGCCAACAGACATTTGTTGTTTCTGTGCTAGGCAAGGCCTCTGTGCAAACCTTCCCACCACCTCTCTATGGTGAGGCCCCTCTTTTCTCTAATGTCTATGGAGTTTTGTGTAGATAATCCACGGAGCTGAGACGCAATCCTTCCTGTACTCAATGCCCTATATTCTATGCTCTTCATTCAGACTCTTCCAGGTCAGCCTTGATTTCTGTCAGAATGGAACTCCCCAAATGTCAGACCCATTCCAATTCCTTAGGAATTTAATACGAAGATTTAAGAACCAGAAACTGCCATTCAGATTGCATTTTGTTTCTACTGTAGGTATAAACCTAGAATGAGCCAAGGAGAAATTTGTTTTCCCAGTTAAAAAGGAAACTTCAGGGAAGTGTACTGAAGATAGCAAGAATTACCTTTAGTGACTTTTGTATCCTACAAATCCTTTCAAAAAATAAAAAAAGCAAAGCATAAGAACTGCTTATAAATATTGGAAAATATTATTAAAAATAAAAACAAGTATAATCAGGACTATTTATATATTATAGTCAGGATGATATGTACATAGTAATATATAATATATATGTATCATATATATTGTATATATAATAATGTGTTAGGATGATATAATATATACAGTCCTAATTATGCATGTTCATATACATTTTATGTGTTTTTGAATATATTTGTGTATATCTGCAGCCATCATCCTACTGACTGGAACAGTATTTTCCAAGTGCAATGTGTAATCACCTGTATTCTAGGAAGCTTGCTTAAAAATTCAGATTCTTCCTGGGCCCCTCTTCAGATCCACTGAGTCAGAAATTTTAGGACTGTAGACCAGTAATCTGCGCTTTATACAAGTTCCTTAGCTATACTCTAGTTTAGGAATACATGATGTAAAAATATCCATTTAAAATATATTTTGGAACATTTCTGTCTAAGCAGTTTTATGCATAGATTTTCACAATTATACCTTGCATCTGTTACCTAACATTGTATCAAAAAATTGCTGACAAGTCACTATAAACACCATTTTAAAGGCTTCATAATATATGTGGAACTACTCTAACTTAGTCATGTTCACATTTTTCCAGCACTTAGATTACTTCCAGGTTTTTGCTCTATAAATAATATTGGTGCGAATGTCTCCAAGTATACATTTTCAGTCCCACATCAAACTCTATCTATCTATCTATCTATCTATCTATCTATCTATATCTATATCTATCTATCATCTGTCTATCTACTATCTGTCTGTGTATTTGTCTACCAACTCTGGTGATTCTGAGTGTACCTACTGTGTATTAAAATGCCTTTGTTACTACATATTTCCTATCATTATCACCATTTTTCTAGTAATTGCAAAATAAGAGACAAACAGATTTTAACTTAACGTCTTTAAGTGAATGTGTAACACTCAATATTGTTGTCATTGGTGTTTCCTATTTTATGAAGTATCTGTGATCCTTATCAGTTGTTCTACTGGAGTTGCTGTTTTTACCTTTAAAAAATTGATCTACAGAGCTATTTTTTTTATTAAGAACAACTCTTTAATACAGCTATTGCATGCTTATTTGCTATTTTTTGTCTGAATTTTATTTATTATAGCTCTTGAAAAGCCATTTTTTTGGTTCTTTCATACTTTTTAGAAGATCTCTGCTTATTTCATCATATTCATTCTTAACTTATGTTCTGATTCAAGCATTTGATAGATATTAAATTACTTAATATTCCAGGTACTTTGTGTGTGATTCTCCTCTCTTTTTGCTGAATTCTTTGGGACTTTTTTCAGGTGTATGGTGAGGAGATTATCAGTGGGTCAGTTCTATATTAAGGTGGCCCAATGTCTTGTGATCCCTTGAGAGAAATACAGCACTGCTCCACTTAAAGGATCTTCCTCCTATAACCAGAACCCCGGTCTCAGGCAACCCAGACCCAGGTACAAATGCTGGAGTTCATGGGTGCACTGGGCATTTCCATAGAAAGGGGCAGGGTCAGAATGCTCCCAAAGGTGGGGAAACCTTACATGGGTCTGGTTCCAGTACAGGCAGACAGGAACCTGCCATCTCTAGAAGGTCACAGGGGACTCCAAAAATTTCAAGGAAGACCCTGGGGACTTCAGGGAAGTGGAAACAGGTAATGTTCTAAGATGCATGACTTGTTCTGTTTAAGGAGAGGTTAAGAGTCACGCACAAGACAAAACATCAAGGATGAAGCTCCTATGGGCAGCTTTTTGCTGCGTTTGTTTTAGAAGAAGAGCAGATCCTCCAAGACGAAGCCTCATGCTTTTCCAAATCTATCTTGGACCTTAAACAAGTTACTTTTGACGTTTATTTTTTTCTATCAGTATCATATGTCATTTAAAAATCTGATTTAAGATAACGATAACTAAATAGTTAATAGCACGTATCTGCCAATTATGTGAAACTATGCATACATGCATACCTACCTACTAATTTATCTTAGCTCAATTCCTGGCTCATAATAAGCATCCGAACTGGTTAGCTTCCTCCCAGACCCAGTGGACAATCACCTAACATTCATCCAACAGAATGCCAATTGGTACTCATTCCTCACCTCCCTTCCGCCCTGTCTAAGGACCTGCATTTTTTTTTCCTACCATGGCTAAAATATTGTGTCATTGGTAAAGTAAGCAAATCTAACTGAGACAATATAAACAACTCATTTCATTATTTGACTGGACTTTCTGAAGCACAGACCTTACAAGTATTTCATGACCATTTTGAAGAATGCTATATTAAATAATGTATATTTGCATACAAAGAAAAAGTAATATGGACACAAAAACAACTATGGGAGATGAAAATATAAGTACTTTCTTCTTTGTCTTTCAAATAATTTTAATCATTTTGGGATCCTGTCCTTAAATTTGAACAATTAAAAAAATTAAAGTTACAACATAAATATTATAAAGACATTTCAGTGACATTTAACCTCTTGCAAACATGAAGGAAGATTTTTTTCCCATAATAATTTAAAGGTATGTGTAGCCAGCTGTCTTGGAAATTCTAACATTTCTTTTCACCAATTTCCACAGTACCTCTCCCATATTCTTCACCAGCAGCAGTCTGCCTCTTCTTTTATGTAATAATCAAAGCATTTTTTCTGGGGGAAGCTGATATAAGAGCCTTTCTTCACTTCAATTTTTCTCTCTCTTTTCTCATTTTAATAGTTTCTTTCCCCATCACTCATGAAGGTTTCTAAGGTAATGTCTGCCACTGGATTTAAAAATAACTGCAGTTTTCCAGGCTTTTGAAATGTGGTCATGTGCCAGATTCATAATTAAGTGATGGCAGAGAGATCCTCCCTCAGAAGAAATAAAAGAAGGTCTCAGCATGAAGCTGTGCAGTTGGGGGGAATAAAGAATTGATGTTGCCAGAAATGAAGTGTGTGAAAATAAGGATTTTCAAAATCCAGTCTGCAAAACCTCTGGACCAGTCTGCTAGTTACAGGTACTGGACCACCAAGACCTTCATCCTCATCTGTAAAGTGGCGTGTGGTTTCAGGTTTAGCCTACCCCCTGTGGCTATTGTAAGGATCAAAGAAAACAAGGCATTTTAAACAGAGCTGTGATCAGTTAAGGACTTAAAAATGAAGGGGATAGATCTTTCTAGTTCTAAACTACCCCAAAAGAGCATAGCCTCCATATTGAAGTGCTAAGGTCAAAGACCAACTTCTATCTCTGCTCAGATGAAAGGAGATAATGAACAAGAACAGGACTTTGGGAGAGAGATTCTTGGAACTAGTTTTGTGGGGGCAAGTGAGCCGACTGACAGCTCTACCAGACCTAATTAATCACAGTGTTGATTTCTTGATCAACAAATACAAAATGACATCTTGCCGCCCAGTGTTATGTCCCTGAGAAACGTGCCTATTTTGTAATGTATGAACATCAATGGAGTACTTAGTTAGTCTAAACAAAACTGTGCCAAAGTCACCCTTCAAAAATATGCTGTTGTAACTGTTGATGGAGGCAAAATTCCAGCTACATGGACAAAATTGTTAAGACCTTGTAGAAGGAAATCCTAAAATTCCAATGTTCTTTATATATATATTTAAAGAAAATGTCTAGGAATATCATGATTTTTCACATGTAAACAGAATTATTGAGTTTCAATGAAGAAAACAAATACATTGTGCTTCCGGTCAGTGTGTTTTGATTAGCTGCTTGTTTGATAAATTAAATGGTATGGATAGTTATCAGCCTCTTAGAGCTATCATACAGTAATCAGAGCTATTACTCCACCTAAATTCTTCTTATATGCAATTAAAGAAAAGAAAATTGGCCCAGACACATAATTTGAAAAATTAAATGGCTAGAAGTTAAGGGCACATAAATGCTTACTAACACAGCCTTAGGAAAGGTGTGTGTCAGGAGCTTCCGTGTGTTATTCTGTCAGGTAAAACTTATGAGGAGCCTACTTTGTGTCAGACATTGAGATCTGTCCTGGGATATCTTATAAGGGCATGTTGTTTCATTACATCTCCAAATTCCATATATGCCATCCATTCAGTGGCCATTTAACACGTTCTTATTAGACACTGAATTTCTGTGTTTATAGGAAGTAGAACTTTTGGTCAGGGGACGGTCTTGTGGGGCCAATTCCTTGAAAATGGGATTGTAGTTTGCTCATCTTTGCAACTCTTGCAGCAAAGAGCAAAATCTTTTGCATGTAATCGGTAATCTGTGCCTATCAGTTTAACTAAATTAACAGGGAAGGATGAAGGCTTTAGGAAGTAATTAAGGTTAAACAACATTATAAAAGTGGAGCCTTAGTTCTGTAGAATGCTGGCCCTATAAGAAAAGAAGAGACCTCTCTCTCTCTCTCTCTGCATGCTCAGAGGAGGTCATGTGAGGACAAGTGGCTGTCTGCAAGTCGGGAAGAGCGGTCTGCCAGACCTTGGTTTGGGACTTCCAGCCTACAGAACTGTGAGAAATAAATTTTTGTTGTTTAAGCCACCAGCCTGTGGCATTTTGATATGGCAGCCTGGGCTGACTAGTCAAGTGTAAACAGGAGAGATTTCTTAATTAAAGTTTCTTCATTAAAATGTCTTAATCTATGATGCACTTGAACAAGGTTGGTTCCTTTTTATCTACTTCTTTTAATTTTTTCTTTTTTATTCCTTGCTCTTGAGATTTTAATCACCTCTCCCATATATTATCACCCTATAACTTGCCTCAAATATCAGTTAGAAACAAGTATATTATAAATAAGTAAGTAATGATAAAATTTTCGTGGCCTTAAACACTGGCAGTCAGCAATCTATTTTTTCTCTTTCTTTTTTTTTAGCATTCTTAGTCAGAGAATACTTATTAATTTCTGTATCTTTGCCTTTACTTTTCTTCCCGCCTCTGGCAATATTAAACCTCTATCACTAATCATGCTATAATGTGAGTTTATTTTTGTCATGAGAGAAGCTGAGGTGATGGCTAATTCATCCCTTTGTAGTACACCTACTTCTTTGTGGCAGCTTAACAATCAGTTTTAGTAATGTTTGGCTTCTAAATCTAAATCATCGTTCACTAATACTCAGAGGTTTACCAGACAGACTTCTCAAGTGAGAGTTGGGAAGTCTGTTTTTCAGTGTCATAATCAAGAGGTAAAAGAGAACATTCTTCTGTGTGTGCTTCAAAAACATCCCTGTATTGAGAAATTTCCCAGTAAAAGTCACTGGTGTAGAGAAAGCTGAGAATTATATCAGATTACGTCTCTGGTTCAACCAGGGATATGGTAACATAGGAAAAGATAACTTTGCATAACTTTCTTCTATCATTTTTCAATGTACTTTAGTTTTCCTTTTTTTTTTTTTTAGGAGCTCTACTTCTTAGGGTAATTAGTTTTGTAACTAGTGGATAGAACACAGATTTTTAGGCAGAAGAAGTAAATAACATGTTACTTAATCATGCAAAGCCTTATTTTCCACATCTGGAAAATGAAGATACTTACAATACCTTTTGGAAGGGATGAAGCAATATATGAGATAATACAGATAACAAGCACATACTAAATACTCAAAAATGTTCTTGTTAATGCTGATAATTTACAAACAGTCCCAAATCTGAAATTATTGCTGAATTTTTAAGTTGGTTAACACTAGTTATCCCATTCATTTATCTCAGCTTCAATCAGTATGTATCAGTATATATAAAACTGGAATTAGAAGGCATGATTTACATACCACTCAGGGATCTGAAAATAAACTGAAGTAGCTGGAATGAATCTGTTTGTTGATGTAATGTGCTACTGTGATGGGATTAATTTTACGTGTCAATTTGGCTGGGTCATGGTGCCCAGATATGTGGTCAAACATTATTCTGGGTGTTTTGCTGAGGGTGTTGGTGAATGAGATTAACATTTCAATCAGCGGACTGTGAGTAAAGCAGTTTGCCCTCCAAAATGTGGGTGATTCTCATCTAACCAGCTGAAGTCCTTGATAAAACAAAAGGAAGGAATTTCTGCCCACAGGTGTCCTTTGGACTTGAAGTACAGATTTTGGACTTGCCAGCCTCCATAATTATGCGAGCTAACTCTTTAAAATAACTCTCTCTTAATATGTATACACAGACACACACACACGCATACACATCTTCTTGGTTCTGCTTCTCTGTTTCTCTGGAGAATACTAATACATGTATATAGATTTATTTACTTAAACTACAATAAAAATTTATCAAATGCTTCATGTGCATACAGTGTGTGGTTCTAGGCAATACAGATAGAGTGATGCGAAATATGGAGAAATCCCTGACCTCACGGAGCTCACATATTGGTGCAGGATAGAGAGGCAAACAACAAAATAGCATAGTTGCACATAGTGATAAATGTTGTGAAAGAAAGGAAACAGGGATGCCTGATGAAGAGCACTGAAGGATGGAACACAGAACAGAATGTGCTAGAACCTGCTCTTTCTTTTTTTGTCCCTCAGGGATACTACATTGATCAATCTACTCAGGGCTCTTAATGATCTGGCCTCCAGTAGAGATTTGAGGAGGAAGGAAAGTGAAGTCAGAACACTTATTTCCTCTCATACACCGTCACCTCGGGCTGGCTCTGTCCCTTGTCTAAAAGTCATTGTTCCCAGAACTCTGTACTACGTGCCTTCCTTCTGGCTGCTGCTATCTTTTACTACTTTGGGATCTTGAACTAACCTTCGTGGTTCCCCCACCCCCGTGTATTTATAAATCGTGTCCTTGAAAATGAATCTTCAAATCGTCTGGTTTTGAGCATGTCACAGTTTCCTATTGATAGCTGACGGATACAATACCATTTCAGTTCTAATGAGGGGTAACAAGCTGAGACCAGCATGCTGAGGAGCTACGGGGGAGAACAGTCTATGGAGAAGTAAGAGCAAAGGCAACTGTCTTAGAGACAGGAGCAAATGGGATGTTTGAAGAACAGGATGAAGGGCAATAGTGGCTGTTGTGTTGAGTGACACGAAGAATGTGGGGGGGGCAAGAGAGGTGGGTTGCGGAATATTTATCCGTTGGAGTGAACAAAATTAATGCCTGTGAAGCATTTAAACAGAGGAGTAAAGCAATGTGAATTCTTCTTATGGTAGAAGACCTCTGTGGTGGGATAAGTGGGGACCTCCAAAAAGATATGTCCACCTCAATTCCCCAGCACCTGTGAATATTACTTCATTTGGAAAAAAAATGCCTTTGCAGATGTAATTACATAAAAGATTTTGAGATTCTGCTGGATTATCCAGGCGGGCCCTAAATCCAATGACAGGTGTCCTTAGGACAGGAAGACAAAGAGAGTCTTGGAAAGCACAGAGAAGACCGAGCAGAGGAGGATGTGAGACTAAAGCAGAGATTGGAATGCTGCACCACAAGCCAAGCGCTGGCCACAGTCACCAGGAACTGGAAGAGACAAGGAGGGAGGGAGGCTCCTCTAGAGCCTCCAGAGGAATCAAGGCTCTGCTGAAAACTTGACTTCAGACTTCTGGCCTCTAGAACTGTGAAAGAATGAATTTCTGGTATTTTAAGGAATACAGTGCATGGTAATTTGTAACAGCAGCCTCAGGACACTAACTCAACCTCCAGGGAACCTCCAGAGAGTTCACTCTACAGACCGACTTTTACTTTGTTTCACCCCTGGCTTTTTTTTATTGACCCCATGTGTCTTCTGCTCTTAACATTTGATATGGATGTGTACCAAAGATCAGTTCTGTGTATCCCTCACCTGTTCATACCAGTTCTACTTGTTATTATAATTATTTCATGATGCATCTCAACATTACAGAAATGGAATATGAGTATGCTTAAGTACTTGCACAAGAGTATGAGTAGAGTTGAACAGAAACTGAGAACTGATATAGGGACAGCATATGGGCAAGTCTCACTGGACGTTATGATCTAAGGGCTAAAAGAGGGAGATATAATCAAGAGAAGAATAGAACAACAAATGATATATCAATAGATAAGATAAGGTTTTAGCTTTTGGGATCAAAGATTCCCACAAAGGAACAGATAGTTGTTGATGACAACAAAAGAATAAAAGGCAGGTCATCTGAGAAAAATAAGGCCAAGTCCATACACATAAACCAGGAGCAGGTCTGGGTCTAGATGTGCATCTGATTTTCTCTCATCTGCACCAGGCCCACTATGTCGTTCTTAGAATCAGTTTCTTGAGAGCTTCCTTGTTGCATTCCCCAGGGTTTCTAGAAGTCTAGCTAATAAGATTTTATTCTTTAGGTTTATCCCGCAGAATTCCAGAAAACAAATGAACCAACTAACCAGCTCTCCAACAAAATATAAAACAAACAACTACAAGAACAAGTCCCCAAGAGTCATAATTTCACTGAAAAACTAACCTGAATATTTTAGAGTGTCTTATTAAAGGAGAGTTAATTACAAAATATAAATGTCAAAATATGCATTTTGAGCCAACTGCAAAATACAGAAAACTATTTAAAAAATTTAATTAGATTCTATACACACATTGGAAAGTATGTTTGCATTCTGATTCATTTTAGGAAAACTTGGACTAGAAATTATAGACGATTCACTGTGGGTGTACCTGATCCAGGAAAGAGGTGGCAGACCTCTTGCAGCAATGTGGACTCTAAGAAAGTTTTCGGTCAATAGCACATAATTAGTGAATTTATGCAGGTTTATAATTGCAAGTTAAAATAAAAAGCATGTGCAAGCTATATGTGCCTTGTGGGGTAAATGGAAGAATTTCCTTTTACCCTCTCCTCCCCTCCTGGTACCTAATTGGTCTGGTGCTAGCCAGTCATTATGGCCCTGCCCACGGAGTTCCTCCCTGAAGGGGAAGGTGAGGGGAGGAGAATGCGCACCACAGCCAGAGAGGAAGGTTGGAGCAGGGTGTGGTTTGCGAATTTGAGCAAGCTGCCTTCAAAACATATTTCCTCCCAACCTGGCCCTCCCCTTGCCTTACTTAGGTTTCACCTGATTCATAGGGGAATTTGCTCTGGGAGGGAAACCCCCTTCTCCCTGGACCTACATGCATCATTTATTGTTTCCTCCCATTACTAAAACATTTTTGGTGAATTAACCAAATACTAGTTCTTATCAGTTTAAGAAGTCCTGTCCTCCATCAGGTACTGACAAAGCCTTGGGCTAGGAACACCTTGGGTTTTTTCTCGTTGAAATGTCGCACACTTTTTATGTACACCTCTCTGTCTCCCTGCCCACTGCTCCAGTCCTCCTTTAGAGGAAACACACCAGTCTGCCTTTATTTTGCCATGAGCCCAGCATCTACATCCTGACACATGGTAAAGCCTGACAAAAGAGCTGGTGCTTTAAACTGATTTGGGTATTGACCATCCAATTTGTTAAGTCAGTCATTTCCTACTTGTTATTAAATTTTTTTTTCAGAAAAGGTATCCTGATTTTTCTTTCAGTCAATCTAAAAATGGTTAAAGACAGAGCCAAGGCTAGCAAACAAGACATGTGATCTGGTTAGGAAATACACATTTGAATTAGATAATGATGAAAGCAAAACAGTAGGGAGGCCCTTGCTGTTTTACTCACAAGCTGACTCTGAATGTCATTGCAACTCGAAGAAATTAAAATTTAAAGAGTGGACTTAAGTGGGCATATGCACTTCCCCATACAAAGTTCCCAAAGAGTGAGAGCTGCATCTATCTAATAAACAAATACAAGTTTGTTAAGTACCTACTGCTTGTCAGGCACTGTGAAAGTAAATGCCAAGGGTAATTTTATTTTATCTCACTATGAAAGCTGAAAATGTCTGGAAGCAGCATGGACGATGGGATCAGGAAAGGTGAGTGGGCATTTGCCCCCAATTATAGTAAAATGGACTGAGCACATGATGTGCGTCAGTCACTGTCCTACACACGTTACTTGGGTTTCTTTTTCACTCCTCACACCTGCATGAGGTAGAAATTTTCACTGCACCATTTTCCATGAGAAGACACAGAAGCACAACAAGTAATTATTTCTCAGACCTAGCAAGTGACAGAGTCTTGACTGGAACCCAGGATGGTCTCCTTCCTTCAGGGTTTTATTTTCATAATGACCTTATAAGTTTTATACTTGGTTCTCAGTTTCCTCAAATGTAAATTGGGACAGTGAGAAATGTCCAAACTAAAGGAGCTTGTTAGTGGCTTTGCTCTAAATCAAAGCAGACAAAACTCATGCCTCTCCTTTTACAGATGAGGTAAGGGAATCTCGAGACTGGGTTGAGGGCATGGTAGAGCTCTACTAAATCCTCTGTGTGAGGTTTCCATCTTTTCCTACCCATGGTGATGAGCCCACTGCTGTGAATGTGGTGTGTGCTCAATGCATGCTTAGGAAATCCAACTACTTAAAACTGCTGATCTTCCAGTCCAGGTGTTTTGATGTTACTTACATGCACATACGCATTTATGCATTCTGAGGTTACTCAAAATCACTTTGAAGTCTTGCCACACATATGCAAATTTATTAAAATATGGGGTCTCTAAGTCAATCTTCAGCCACTGTTGACATTTATGTTGTCACAATATTTATCTTATCCTTTTAGGTTACAATAGATTTTTTATCTTTATAGTATTAAAAATAAACCACAATAACATGATATCAAGATATAATGCTCATCTATTTGAAAGCAAGGCCTTGTAGCTCCAAGGCCTTCTGTCGTGGGCCACTTATTTGCCCTTAGATTAAATTTCAGAGTCCCAAATAAAAGATTAAGGATTAAGGGGAAAGCCTTAAAGTTACAGAAGCCCAGTGAGTATCTTTAAAAGTGACAAATTTTACAATTTAGTACAGAAAAACAAACCTTGAAAACAAAGGCAAAGATTGAGATACCAGAGAAATAAGGGAAAAACAAAACATCTTTGAAAGCACTTAGGAAAATCAACGCACAAACCCATGAATTAATAATAACACAAGTTTCTTTACTCATGACCATTTTTAATAGCTAAATTATTCATATCTGTGTTTTAAACATGGAACTCGGTGAGTTTAAGTAACATTCAAAGCATACAACCATTCATCACTCTTCATCCATCTGAAAATTACTGGGTGTCTACAGTATACTAGACATCATTAATTCAGGCAAGAATGCCAATGTTTCTTTTTTTCTGTCTTTGATTATTTAGAACAAGGATCTCCAAAGGGGATGTGTGTATCATAAGCAAAGTTTAAGAATAGAGATTGACACCAGGAACCTTGGTTAGCATGCCCGATAGTTTGATTAAGGGCTTAAGGTACATTGAGTCACTGACTCCAATTCTTCATTTTTCTCTGCCTCCCTCAGTTTTGGAGATGGGATGTATACCTATCTCTCAATTCCGGGCTTGGCCACGTGACTTTGTTTTGTTAAATGGCACATGGATGGAAGTGACAGTGTTCCAGATCTGAGTCTGGGTCTTAAGTGGCCTTGTGAATTTCCACTCTCTTTCTCACTTGTGCCCCTGCGGTCACCTTGAGAAGAATATTCTGTTTCTGCTCACCTTTCAGCTGGGGTCCGAGAATAAATGCACATGGGGTAGAGTCACCTGAGCCCGCACCACCAACCTATAGGTTGAGGCGGAGCCACCACACTGAGCCCAGCCTAGATTATCCACTCCTCACCTGAGTTTCAGATTGTTAAAAATAAATGATTGTTCCTTTTACTCTTAAATTTGGATGTTTTGTGATACAGTGTTTCAGTGGTGATGGCTGACCAAACATCTATTAGCCTAATATTTCTGACCTCTTCCCATTCCTTTACTTCTCCTCCATTGTGAGGAATTTCCTCATTGGTGAGTTTGGAAGAAGGAATCAGAGACACACAGTCAAGTCACTTATTTTTTAATTATTCTTGGGTGCTTGCATGGTATATCTACTTCTTCTTGTAGATTTTACAGAGTGGAACACAAATACACACACAAACACACACAAATACGTTAAACACAGGTAGAGAGACCTGCTCCAGTTTGAGATGATCATGCTGAGGGGGTAAGCTGCTTAAATTATTTGGGGTTCAGTATCAGAAAGCCCACAGGACCATAGATGTAAGCCATGTTCATTAACATTAGTTCTCATCAATAAGGTTGGTATTTTAGCCTCACCTGCCTTATTTTATCTTATCCCTCAATTTGTTCAGAAGCAAGGAAAGGAAGACTCTTCAAACCCCAAGACATGGAGCATGGGCCTGAAGGATGGGGATAGATGCTCCATGCCATAAGTTTAGTGTGGTAAAGGCTCTGTGATGGCAGTGGGGGAGATGGAGTTTTGGATGTTGATTACATTAGGCTGTGGACTTTCAAAAATAGGCTGTGATTGATTAATTATGTAGTGTAAATATGTATGCTTAACAGCCACTTATAAAGCACTTGTTAACCTGCTTTACAAATCCGAACTCATGTAATCTTTATAACAACATTTACCATAGCATTGTCATATGGTGTCATACAGTGTTACTGTATCAAAGTGTTATCCTCATTTTAATGATGAGGAAATTGAAGCTCAGAGAAGGGAAGTTAGCTGCCCAAAGTCAGTAAATGGCAAAGCAAGGATTCCAAACCTGGCGCTATGTCTACAATATTAATATTCTCAACACTAGCTTTATCTAAACAACAGATATTTAGGTTAAAAAAAATATGGAATATCTTTTGTCGGGCTCAACATGCTTAGGGTTGGGCCAAGGGTATGGCTATGGAATTTTAAGCTTCATGATTCGTGCAGGCTTATGCTGGGATGCACGTCTGTTTGTTTTTCTTTTTCTTTATTCTCAGTTGGATCTTAACCATTGTCCTGTGAGCACCTGATTAAGCCTTAGACACAAGGGATTTTGAATTTAATTGATCTCTGCAATTTAGGGCAATTTTGTGCAAAGACAAGTGGTATGTTTTATAGAATTACCACTGTAATTATGGCTCCTTATGCAATAGGGGTTTGGGACTTGTTTGTTTTATGAATAAATAAACCTCAGAAAAGATGTGGGGCCACAGGTCTCAGTAAAGTGACAGCCACTGGGCTCAGTAATGGAAAAGAAGTTCTGGTTCTTCAACAAAACCATGGAGACTATGGTTTGGTAAGCAAATACTGGACCTAGTCACCTCAGCAAAGGTGAAGATTTCAGTAATCTTCAGTAATGCAGGCTCAGTGGTGGAAGGCATGGGTAGCTATTAAGCTGTGACCACACACTACAAAAGGTTTGACTTTATCACATCAGGTTGCTCTAGAAGCCCTAGTCACACACTCCCTTCAACAGTGGGCACAGAGGATGCACGCCCTGTCAAGCCTAACCACAAATCCAGGTGAGGCTACGAACTGACCTCAGGAGAGGGGCGGCAGAAATTTCTGTCACTCAATCTTGAGCTATGACTGCGCAGTTCTCCGGAGCAAGGCTGCACACAGAGACATTTCACCATAAGAAATGGGGTCTTCTAGGCCTCTTGGATAGTAGAGGAGAGAACATTATTCTCTGTTTTGAACTGTTAGGCACGAGTTGCCCATTAGTTAAACAAAGGTACTATGGCCCCAATGCCAGATGGTTAGTACTAAGATTAGTCATGTGGTTTTACACTAGGGGCTCCCAATTATTCTTCTTTTAGGGCCAGAGACTAACCATGGATTCGTGAAAATGTTTCTCCTTAAGTGGCTTTATGGTGAAGCTAAAGAAGTGTAGACTTCAGGGTCTCTCTCATGCATAGCCTCCCCTCAAAGTTCTCCAAAGTTTCACAGCCATTTGTTCATAAGGTCATATATTTTGTAAAATTGACAAAAATTAGATATTTTAGCCACAATCAGTTATGACCATTGCTTCTTTAGACTCTCACTTCCCTTCCATATCTCTTCCCCAATTGATGAGTGGGATAGGAGTTGACATAACATTTTTGGGATCCAACTAAAGGGAAGTTAAAGTGGGGGCACATTTAGTTTGAGTTGAGTGTGATATGTGCATGTGGATCACAGTCACTTCTTAAGGCTCATGGTGGTGTTTGCCATCCTGGCATAGACCATAATTCCAGGAACCCTCCCATCTCTGTGCAGACACACCCAAAGGTATTATGCACAAGCAGAAGGACCAGAGGTCATAGCTGATTTTGTATTTGAATTTCTGCATTATTGTTTGTTTTGTGAGAGGATGCTACAAATTGTATAAACTTCAGACCCCACAAAACCTGAATCTGACCCTGTGCACAAGTTCATCCTTGCCAGATGGTCTTCTGCTAGCTCTAGACTAAATAATTCCTTGTGAAGGGAAAAGCGTGGCTAGGACAAATTCCACAGTAAGAGGCAGTGGAAGCAGGCAATGGGCCAAAGGAGTTAAAATGCTTCAGTAGAAAAGAGTGAACAATATGTCACTAAAAATAATCCATGCATTGCCAGTTGTTTTCAGGGATAAAAGGAGAAATGGAAAATAAGGAGGATAGGTGTAGACAGAGTGATAAATATGGATATAGATATATTTTTATAAATATACATTAGATAGGAGGCAAACTTATTTAAAATACGTGGTGACCTAGGTTACTATTGTACATTTCAAAACATTGTAAGAAACTTAGTAATAGGTCAAATGGCATTCTCTGATGATCACTGCTGTAATAGTGTGGAGTCTAGTTAAATTCTTTAAAAAGTGCAATAAAGATGAAATTTACCACTGAAATAGACCAGAGAAGGAGGGAGACAGACAGGAAGAGAGAGACAAAGATAGACACAAAGAGAAACAGCGAGGCAGAGACAGATACACAGGACTGCTACAAAATGAATCCTGACCCAACCGGACATCAAGAGCCTTGTTGAAACTGAGCCAAATAAGTTGCAAAGGATGGATTTTAGACTTAATTTCCTTGAATTTTAATTCACAAGGAAGAAGAATTTTATTTTAAGCATTAATTCCTTTGGACTTTAACTTGCAAAGTTATTTAAATTTTAGTTTTTGGACTTTAATTCCTTCCTGAAATTATGGGACACAGTTTAAATTAAATTTGGGAAAATTTTCATATTATTGGCATTAGGAGTGTCCTAATGGTATTTAATTTTATTGTAGAATCACTAATAAGACATATTGTACAATTTGGCTGGACATAATTTGAGATGGGAAATAGAATAGTGAATGAACTTTTTTACTCCAGCTTCTTACCATAATCAATGAACTAGTACAGAATTACCCTCCTTCAATATAAACTATAATCAAATGGACAAAATATAGGAAATAACTATTTTTATATGCTGAACAACATGCAACAAAAAATTGATGCTTAGAAAAATAAGAAAACAAGCCAAGTAATCCCTCTGATGGTCCCAGCTTTCTGACTGGAGGAAATTACAGGATAAGGAGAAGTCAAAGGAAGCCAGACAGAGACCAGTAATCTTGCTAAGAAGAAGAGGCATGGATAAGAGTAAGGAAGGCCAAGGCAGCCAGAATATGTGGCACTGGGTGCCCAAGAGAAGGGAGATACATGGAAGAGGAGTCCTAGATATCTTTACAGGAGTCTTAAGTCTTTAGCTGAATTACCAACTTGCGCATGTATCGAGTGAAATCCCACAAAACAGGTAAGAAAACTATCCAAGGAAAGAAATTTTAATGGGGAGCTGTAAATGTTTTAAAATAATTACTCAAATAATTTTCAGAGATTACACAGGGTTGCCTATTATTAGAGATCCCTCTGGAGGATGCCTTGTTGAATATACAGGACAAGTAGAGTCGAGAGGAACCATGCCATAAGGGAAAGAACTTTTTTCTATAATAAATATTACTCTAAATCCATCTCCCTTCCCCCCAAAACTTCTTCAAAAAATAATCTTAGTTTCAAAAATCCAATGTTCATTTTGACTTAGTATTATGTTCAACATTTATTTCATCATAAAATAATTTATTTTATGACATAGGCATAACAGTAATTTTTATTTTCTAGGAATTGTGTAACATATTAAAAGGTATATTTTCTTAATAAGACTAGTTTGCCAAATATTAAATTAAATCTCCATTTACATCCTTTTATAAAGCTTTGTCAAGGACTGTGATAAAAATAACTTTTATTGTATGCAATAAACCGTTTTTAAGTAAATCACTATTTTGCTTTACTATAGAGATTAAATACACTAAATCATATCTTGATTTAAAAGCACAAGGAAATCACATAATTTAAAGAAATTTGTATTTATTAATACTTGGGAATATTTCGGTAAAATAGAGTATTTATGTGCCTTGCACTTAAAAAAATCCTCAAAATAATTAAACTAACACAAAGGTAGCTAAACTACCTACAAGATAAAGCCCAATACTCTTTAAAATAATAAAATAAAATCTAGCAATCAAGAACATAACATTCACTCCAGCATTCAACTCAAAGTTACTAGATTATAAAAAAACAGGATTGTAACCCATTGGAGAAAAAGTTTTTAGCAGAAACAGATCTTGAAAGTAATAGGAAAGAACATTAAAACAGATATCATAGTATGCTCTAGATATTTAAGTATGTATTAGAAAACATGATAATTATTTAAAAATGGAATATATATATATATATAAGACCCAAGGGAACCTGTATAAATGAAAATGCAACTTCTGAAATGAAAAATACACTGTATAAGATTAATAGCAGTTTAGACACTCACGAAGGAAAGATCAACAACCTTGAAGACAGCAGTGGAAACTATCCAAAATGAAGCACAGAGAAAACAAATACTATATATAATAAATATGGAGTTGAATATATACTACAATTGACTCCTGAACAGTGATTAGGGGTGCTGACCGTCACACCTTCAAAAAATCCATGTATAACTTTGGACTCCCCCAAACCTAACTACTAATAGCCTAGTGTTGACTCTAAGCCTTAATGACAACATAAACAGTTTAATTAGTACCCATTTTATATATTGTATGTATTGTATACTGTATTTTTACAATAAAGTAAGCTAGAGAAAAGGGTTTTTCAAACTGTCAAAATATCCAAAAATTTTTCCAATATATTTATCGAAAAAAATGCACATGTAAGTGGATCCATGAAGTTCAAACTCATGCTGTTCAAGGGTCAGTTGTATATATATGATTGTTAATTTTATGCATCACTTAAGTGGGTCATGGGTGCCCAGGTACTTGTTCACATGTTTTTCTGGGTATGTTTGTGTGTGTGTTTTTGGGTGGGTTTACATTTGAGTCAGTAGACTAAGTAAAGCAAACTGTACTCCCTAATGTGGGCGGGCCTCTTCCAATCAATTGAAAGCCTGAATGAAAAAGGCTGATCCCCACTGAACTCCTCTGGCTTGACTGGTTGATCTAGAATAGCAGTTTTTTTCCTGCCTTTGTTGGCAAAAATATATACATATTTTAATGTTCTCTGGAGAACCCTGGCTACTAATATACTAATACTATATATATTATCAGCAATGAACGAATATATATTCCAATCAGAGTGTGTGTGTGTATATAAAGGTGACCAGTGGGACAATATTAAGTGATGCAGTGTATATGCAATTGTAATACCAGAAGGAGAAAATAAAGAAAAAAAACAGTTTTTGAAGAAATAATGCTCAAAACAAGTGATAAAGAGAAATCTTAAAACATCCAGAGGGGAAAAAAAGGAACATTTCATACAGAGAAATAATGTTAGGGAGTATACCAGACTTCTCACTTCTTTATCCTTTTTCTTTTTCTGATTCAGACTATAGAGGAGATTCTATTTATTAAATTTCCCTAAATCTGACCTAGTTCAATGTTAATACAGTACAAAAGTATAGTAGTGAAATGGTAAAAACTTCAGAAGAGGAGAGTTTGGATGCATTTCTTCCCTTGCTGATTTTCATTCTGCTTATTATGACATTAGGTAGTTTATGCTGGCCTAGTTAAGTAGAATTTTGGTTTATATTATCTAGTTTATGTAAGCTGTCATGTGGTGAATCAATGGCTTAGAAATTCAAGCAAGGATATTGGTAGAGCTAATGCTTCTCTTCCTTCTAATACAAGCCCAATATTTCACTACAATATATATTAAAATCATGATGACATGTATATAAAAAGTTAACCAAGAGAATTTTAAGGAAAAAAAAACCATTTGAATTATGTTTGGTGCCCATCTTTCCTATCAAAGAATTCTGTTAAGTGTGCATATCATTTATCGAGTGAATTAATGCTTATGAATCTGTATGCAATTTGTGTATATGCATGTCATTCACATACACGTATTGGATGAATACACCAAAAAACAAAAACAAAACCCAAAACATTGGAGCCCGGTGGTCTCAATTATTCCTGTGAGGTCAAATAGTACCGTGAGAGCAAATCATGCTTCTGCCACATACTAGATAAGAGATGTTTTCCAAGTCCTTCTAACTATTATGCTTATTTTCTCATTTGTATATAAGGAATAAAAAGCACCCTTAATGGAGATACTTTAATTACCAGTTAAGACCATGTAAATATACTACTTAATGCACTTACTATCTGGCATGCAGGACTCAGCAAGTGGCACCTTTCACTTCAGTGGTCCTTCTACTGGATGCAGGCTGCAGTTTCTTACAATGTTCTTTTTCACTTAAGAATATACAGATCATTTTTATAAGCCAAAAATATAATACTAAACCACATCTTTCAATGGGTGAGAATAATTTCATTGTTTGGATTTACCATAAATTAATTCCCTGTATGATATTTAGACTTTTTCAAGCGTTTAAAATATATGATGTTTTATAAATCTCTATATTTCTGTATTATGATATTTTTGGCCAATTGCTTTATTCAGTTCACACTTCTATAACACATGACCACAGACTGGGTAGTTTAAACAGCAGACATTTATTTCTCATAGTTCTGGAGGCTAGGAAATCAGAGGTCCCAGGGCTGGTTGAGTTGGTTCCCCGTGAGCGCCCTCTCCTGGATTGCATGTGGCCATCTTCTCATTATGTCCTCACGTGGCAGAGAAAGCCATGGTCTCTCTTCCTTTCCCTATAAGGATACTAGTCCCATCTTAGGGTCCCACCGTCATGACCTTATCTAAACCCAATTTTCACCCAAAGATCCCATCTCCAAGTACCAGCACATTCCAAGCTGAAGGTTGTGTCAAATTCATCATTTGAATCTCTGGGCCAGGGGAGCATCATTCAGGCCAGAGCATCAATTATTTCTTCAGGATAAATGCTTAGATATTCTGAGGTTTGATAATAGGAATATGTAAGAAGGTATCAGAAACTTATCCTCTGTGAAGACTGTGCTGTTACTCTGTTACATTTGCTTTTGAAAGGGCCTATTTCTTCAAAGCGAAATACCGTCATTTGTTATTCTTGGCCAACATATTAGAATAACATGATACATCCTTACTTCATTTTTAAAATTCTTATTAGTAACTAATGAGTTAAAAAACAATTATGTTCCTTGGTTATTTATATTTTTCCATTTACTAATCATACATTTTACCTATTCTATATTAAAGTTTAAAATTTTTTATGTTTTAGATTTTAAGTTCTCCTGTATCTTATCAAAACTGTGCACCATACTTCCATATTTATGATAATTTATCAACATCTTTCTGTGAAAAGATCAATCAATTCTACTGTTCAGACTCTGAGATTTACATCCTATCAGCAAGTGATGTGGTGAAATTTGAACACAGGCATTTTGATTATGGAAATTTACTCTTAATTCCCATGTGTAATACTATGTGGCTCTAGACAAGTAATTTAGCTTCTCTGATTTTTCCTCATGTGGGGGTGGGGTATCAAAATCTGGATCTTATAGGGATGGTGAGATAACAAATGTAAAATACAAGCTCTGAACACATGGTAGGCACTGAAAAATATGTTTACTTCTTAAAAAGTGTTAATTAACTCTTTGTAATTGGAAAGAGCATGCTGTCACCCAGTATACCTTCCAATATTACATAATTTGACATTTCAATTAGGTTGGCCTTATGCTTCTTTCTTCTTCCCTCTCCAGCTTAAGGACCTGATGACAAACACAAGAGAAATGTGAAAAATGAGCCATGAAAAAAAAAAAATCTCTGACTGCTCTGTAGGACAGTTTCTCCATTTGGGGAAGGAACAGTCCTTCATTAGAAGCAGATAGTAGCATTCTTTATAATGCATTTCACATTAATCAATCCTGAAGAGCAAGCCCTTGTGAATGCAGCCACATTACTTCAGCCAACACTCTGAGCCTCCTGCAAAGATGAAAGTTTCACAGACTCCAGGAAGCACCAAGCCTGAGCAGTTCTGACTACCAGTGGAAAAAACAGGCTTTCAGCAGTTCCAGGAAACTAAAGCAGTAAAGTGGACAGGGACAGTGGAACAATTTATTCCCTAAATTTACAAAAGAATCCTTGGTGGAGTGGGAGGCAAAATGTTTGCTCTCTTTTAACTGCTGCCATTAAAAATGAGATTTATATTTTATTCTAAAAAACTGTGACATTCCAAGCTGAAGGTTGTGACATTTAGCCACACACCTTTAGTTGTTCAAATAAACACATTAATCTCAATGGGACTGTGGATTTGCTTTTTTTGTATTCATGCCAGCCTCAGAATGTGCTCTGATTGCCTGTTTTTAAAGGAAACAGGATGTTAAAATTGTGCGAGGTGAGGCTTGCATGTTAATGTAATTCTTCAGAGTTAATGTTAGAAAATTGCTCCTCTATTTAAGGCAGTACCTGATGTGAGTTGTGGGTTTCTTGTAGTTTTCCAGAAGGTAGTTTTATAAGTGTAAGTTGACAAGAGAACCTGATATTCTTTGAGGAAACACTTACATGTACTGGATTCTTCTTTCATGGTACTATGAATACTATATTATATGACATTCAGCTTGTAGGAAAGAGAATCCTATTTTCTCTAGGTTGGGGACAGATTTCCTAAGAAGGGTAAGTCACTCCTGATGTCAATTTGTGGGGGAGGTTGTTGACTCTACATTGGAAATCAGAACAAAGACAGGGCTCTAAGTGGGGTAACACTCCTGATCTTGATGAAGAAAGGGGCCTAATGACCAGCAGAAGGACAGTAGAGTCATTGGTGGAGTTGATGCTGAGGGGTGCAGGGAGACCGGGAAGTTGCTCTCTGGTATGTGTGCCTGTCAGGATTCAGGGTCCTGATGAGAGCCCCACCAATGGGTAGAAGAGAGCAAGTGAGCCCTGGGAACTTGAAAAAGTTCTACTTTTAAGTTCTGTTTTTTTTATATTCCATTATAATAACACCAGAGTCAGTAAATCTTCCCTCCTCAGCCCAGCACTATTCCCTCCAGAAAACAGTGACTTTCCAATTATTTCCTTTACCCTACTTGAAAGCTTCACTTTCCAACATGTTTTTTTCTTCCCAACAAGAAAGAATTTTATTAGAGTTGATTAGTATTCATTAAGTCAGCTCTTGGTTTCAAATCCACTTCCTTGTTTTTTGGGACTGCATAAGGAAAGATGGTAGCATTGGTAAAAAGAGTTTGACACTACAATAAGTTCATATATCAGGCTTTCAGCATGTGCAGAACCACAGCGACAGGGCAAACAAGCAGAGTCAGCAGACATCCTGGGGAAGGAACAGGCACTTGAACTCAAGGAACAGAGGACACACGCTCCCCACGGAAGTGCGGGCCTGAACAGGACCTAACGGGCCACATGTCTTCTAAGTCCAGTGTTTCCTTTGGTGGAAGGGGACACAGAAGGCAGGAAAAACACCATTATCTGTCACAAATGAGCAAGAAATGCAGTCCAGGAAATAGGACATTGACATTGGGATCAAACTGACCAGTGTTAGAACACAGGCCCTTCCACATTCCAGGTCATTTCCTTATCAGTAAATTGGTATTAGGAATAATTCCTTAGAGTTGTTCTAGCCATCAAATGAACTGAACCAGAGGTCATAAATTACAGCTCATGGCCAAATCTAACCACTGCCTCCTTTTGCAAGTAAAGTTTAATTGGAACACAATCATGCCCCCTTGTTTACATACCATCTGTGGCTACAGTAGCAGAATTGGGTAGCTGTGATGGAGACCAACCCTATGACCTGCAAATACTAAACTACTTATCTATCTGGCTCTTTATCGAGATAAGAAATAAGTATACTTGAAGTAAACTATGTAAAGTGAACCCAACTACATAAAATACTCATTATCCTGGCACATAAGTGATACTCACTTTTGACTAACAATTGTTAATTCCATCATTACTATTATTACCTATGGATAAGGACTCTCCAGCGGATGAAAGCAAATGTCACTGTGTTAACTGTGACTTAAATTCTTGATCCTTAACCTCAGAGAACCTGATTAGCTTTCTGCTTAACCCATGAGATGTTTCAGCATATGCACTAATAATACTCTTGATTACTGTCTAACAGGCAGCTCCTAGCTCCTGTCAGTGTCCCACCAGGAGGAGCAGTTCTAAACTATGTGTTCACATTAAGAATATCATTTCTCCCTTCAGCACAAGATCTAGATTTGAAGTCAATCTGAGAATCCTTTTTCTCTATTTCTTCTCCTGCTCTTTGGAACTTCTCTCTCCAACTGTGATCAAAGGAAAAGAGTCAATGGGGATTTCCTCTCCAGTCAATTAGAGCAAGAATCACACACTCTATACTTCATTTCTCTAGCGACTCACTTCGGTCCTGCTCAAGCTTTCCAGACTCTGAGCGTGTCTCAGAAAGGAAGCACTCGCAGGTGGCATGGTATTTCATCTATTTTATGTTACGTTGAACGTAGGTACGCCTCTTGCCAATGTCTTAGAAAGAGTGACGCCCAAGGAGAAGCTGCGCTTCCCAGTCTCCTGGACACATTGTTTCATTTTCCTTCATATAGTACGTACCTGACCTCATTAGGATAAGAAAATAGTAACTGAGAACCACAAAAAGGAAGAAATATTGAAAAATTTTATAATTTCTACCTCTTGACCTCCCCCTTTGGTACTTTATGTACCAAATTGCCAGTCATTTCCCTGAGAACCTCACTGAGTAACCTCCAGTAACCAGGCCGTGTTCAGGTCCCACAGGACTTCACTGTATCCTTCCCAGTGATGGAGTTCTGAGATGGCGTGGACTGGATCCACTTGAGAGCTGACACTGAGGGAGCACAGAGTGAATAAGAGCTGTGGAGAGCCTTCAGATCTGGAAGCGCACCCCTTCACCTCAGAGATGCAGAGACAGATTCAGTGAGTCACCCGCTCACTGCCTTAGGCCACAGGCAGAGGACACAGAAGTGAGAGAGACCACAACTCTTATACTGTATTTCATAACTGGCCAGCAGTCGTATTATGCTGTTAGCTTTTACATGAAAGTTAATCAAACTGCATTTGGAGTAATTTTGTTTTTTTTGGTAAAAGTATCCAAAAAACCCTTAAATGCATTGTTATGAAGCAGTGTTTCAGAGAAGAATGATGTTTGTTTATTCCATAGATATGTACTGAGCAATAACCAGCGGCAGGGAACACACATGAGCAAAACAGACAAGTGTCTGCCCTTAGGAAGCCTACATTTTAAACAGAAGAGTCAGAAAATTAACAAATGATGCACAAAATGTGCAGTATCTCTGCTAGTGATAAGTTCTATGATAAAAAGTAAAGCTGTAAAGGGGCAAGGAGCCACCTGGGTTAAAGGTATTATTCAAAAATAGAGGGGTCAGCAGAATGTGGGAGACACTTCCACAGAGACCTGCAGGAAGAGAGTGAGCAGATGGTGTGCATTTGGGGAAGCAAGATTTCCAGGCTGGGAGGCCACAGAGGAAGGACCCTGAGGAGGCAGGAGGAGGCTACTGTTTGAGGAACAACTGTGAAGTCCATGTGGCTGGGTTACAGTGAATGTAAGCCAGGACAGGAGGGACCCTGATGAGGGATGAGAGGCGAGGGATGAGGGGGATGGCAGGCAGTGTCCTATCAACCACTTTCAGTTGGATCTGGAGTGAAGTGGAAGTCTTTAGAGGTTTGGTAAAGTACTAAGTGGTATGACCTAAATAGGCTGATATTTGAGAATGGATTTAAAGGGAAAACTGTAGAACATGCTGTTCCACTATAGGAAAAGAAAAAAAAGTTCAAGATGCCTGTCTGGTATGAAAGACTTTCCACTTTCTGGTTCCACCCATACACTCCATGTGGCCTTTCCTCCAGCCAGATCCCTCCACATTTCCCCAAGAGCCCTCCGACAAACTGGTGCCCCCTCTGCCTGGCCTTGTTTATCTGTCTTCTCAGCAATGTCTGCATAGCTTTCAATATTCGGCTCAGTGAATCTTGCCTCTTCTGCTGGAAGACCCTTTTCAGTTGTTAGCCACCATCACTTTTCTCTGGGGGCTCCCACAGCACCGTGAGCATGCCGCAACTCCAGGCCTTGGTTCAGTGAATTGTTCATTCGTGCGTCTACTTCTTCAGCTGGACTCTGAGCATCTTGACAACCAGCCTCTCGCCTGGGGCCAGTGCTCATTATCTGTGTAGTAAATAAATGAATAAAGAATTGAAAGAAAGAATGAATGAATAAGTTCTGGAGATCTGCTGTATAACTTTCCTTATAATTGATAGGAAGATAATGTGCACTTCAAAATTTGTTAAGAGGGTTAAGTTAACCTCTTGTTAAGTGTTCTTAACACACACACACACACACACACACACATGCACACAAACAACAACCAACAAAACAAAGGGACATAAGGAAACTCTGAGAAGTGTTGGGTATGTCTATTGCCTTGATTGTAATGATGGTATCATGGATGTTTGTGGAAGTCCAAACTCATCAAATGATGCACATTAAATAAGTGCAATTCTTTGTGTATAAATTATACCTCAAAAAAGGAAAAAAAGAATGAATGGGGCCAAAGTATATTATTTTTAGCCATTATATCCCCAATCCTCATGACATTAACGTTCTTAAGCCCCCACATGGCATGGTTCTCCACACTCCCTCTCCTTTCTTCTAATGTCTATAAAAATCTACGTCCCTTCAACAGCCTTGCATAGGGAGACTCAGTCAATGAGTGAGGATTTTTACAGACATTAAAATGTTTTCCAGAGGCATGAAAGACACAGATCCTACACGAAAGAGCTGTTTGCACTACCAATACAGACCGTGTTTCTTCTTGAAGAAAAAGCCTTACGTTACCTGAGAGTCTTTTCAAATTTTATTTCACATTAAATCCTAAGTACCATATTTAACTCCATCAAAGGCAACTTCCTAGAACAAGGGAGCAGAGAAAAATGAAGAAAAATAAAGATGCATGAACATGCATCAGCTCCTGGAGGTGCTCTGCACTGCTCCATTAGTTACAACCTGGGCAGTCTGATGAGTTTGGACATATGCAAACCCCCATCACAACATGACCTCAATTAGGCTGTTCAAAAACATGGAAATGAAAAAAATTACAACCGGTACAAATGTCTCTTTCTCCTTCTGCCTCCATCAAATCACCTTTACCCCAAACTACCCAATACTTTGTTGTGAAATGTTGTAAGTACCATGAGGTCATGAGACCATAAAAGAACAGCACTAAAATGACATGAAGAGTGGAGGGGAAAAAATAAGAAATAAAAGGTTATTTTGTTTGCTAAAGGTCAGTCTAGCTGGACCCCACACATTGATTTTCTTAGCTGCTGTAGTTTAGCAAGTCTCAAAAATAAATGTATTATAGGTAATGGTATGTTTGCAACCATTGAGCTGAGCTTTAATTCAAGAACGCAATCAATAAGCCTTTGTGTTTCCATAACAAAACACGAGCAGAAAATCTCTGATGGGGGCATATGTGTTTGTACAGTTGATATTTTAGGCCAATGACTGCTTTGACAAATGACACCCTTCTTCCAATCAATAACTCATAAGCCACCATTTACTTTTTCTTTACCTTGAACTGTAACTGAAAGGAGGTAAACATCACTATAATTTCCATTTAAAACATGGGCTAGAGTTGATTGTGTGGGTACACATATGTGTGTATACGGCCAAAGGGCAACCTGTGACTAACAACAACAGAAAGCTCTTATGCTGGGAACCGTGCAATGACTCATAATAGTGGGAGGAAATGCTACTAACGAAATTTGCCAATTTTGTATTAAGTTCCTTAAGTATGTCCTTTATCTGAATCTGTCCTTTGGAAATTATCCATTGGTTAGGGGAAGGGGAGATTATATACAAACATTATTTATAACAGGGAAAAATAAAAGAAAGCTAACTTTCCAACAATAGTCACTGTAAATATCCTGAGATGGGAAAATGGCAAAAGAAAAAGGTAAAAAGGGGACATTGAGCACCTGATATTATTTCAAGTATGCCAGAAAATATACATAGTACAAATGTGGGACATAAATATGATAAAATATGTCCAGTGATGTTTTTAAGTTTTTGAGCATATGAAGGATTTGTACCCCAATCACTATTTATTTTCCAAATGTATTATGAGTAGAATTATTATATATATAACACATATATATAATTATTGAGATATAATTGACATATAAATTAGATTCAAGCATTCTACCTAATAATTTAATATTTGCATATATTGAGAAATAGTCACAATAACTCTAGTTAACATCCATTACCACACAGTTACATTTTTTCTTGTGATGAGAATTTTTAAGATGTACTCTCTTAGCAACTTTCAAATATACAATTCATATTATTGACTGTAGTCCCTGCACTATACATTTTATCCCCAGAAGTTATTTTTCTTTTAACTAGAAGTTTGTACTTTCAGAGGTGTGTATTTTTCTTATAAAGGATAGTTTTACTAAATAACTTGACTTTTTAAAATACTGATATCAAAGGAAGAAACTATAAAAGACAGGCTAATAAATTTACTTTCGAAGTATTAGTAAGGACAATTTCTTATTCTCGGTAACATAATAAAATTAAAAGCCAAAGAGCAAACTAGAGGTTGAAAATGCAACATAGATATTGATTTTGTTAATATTTGTTAATATTAAAAACATTAAAAGTAAATAGCCTTACTATGTAAAATTATAGATCATCTATATTAAGATTCTATTATACATGTTATATAATTATATAATGTGTAATTGTGTAATTATATATAATATATAATTACATAATTAATATATAATATTACATATAGTTCCATAATTAGTATATAATATGTAAATATTCCTAATTTATAAAACAAGTAAAATGGACAAATCAAAATAGACACATTAGTAAAGGAATCAAATATAAAGCTTCCAAAAGAGGAAACACAAGTAGACAATGATATATTTGAATGTTCAAGGTCAATACAAATTAAAGAAGTTCTCACTAAACAATAATGGCTAGTATAACTTGCCTATCAAATTAGTAATCTATTTTTAATTACAATACTCAGAATTGAAAGACGGTGACCATGACGGTCTTAGCTGATGTCAACTGGCCCAGACATTCCCTCACATGCTCTTCTGTGGTCAGGCCCTGCGTCTATTATTATAGTCAAAACATTTCCTGAGTATCTCATAGGCTGGTCCCAGTTTAGGTTGTGAGGACTGGGCAGTAGGGAGCAAGACCAGCATGGTTCCTACCCTTGAGAGAAGACAGATAATTAAACAATAGAGATTACAGATGCACAGGAGGCAGGGGGAGCCCAGGGCAGGAGCAGGCAGCTGAGCCTCTGGAGATGCACTTCAGATGGCCTTACTCAGAGCTCTAGGTCTCCATGTGACTCTCCCATTGGGGTCTGTCAAACCTCCACACAGCACCATTTCTTAGCACAGGTGTCTCCAGTACTCCAGGTCCAGGGTCTGCTAGTCATACGGCTCAAGGGGCAGCTGTGCTTGTACTGTAGCCTGGACCTGCTGCAGAGCCCTTTCCCCTCCTGGGTCCCACACACAGCTGGCAGTGCTCCGTGTCACAGCACAGGTGGCTTGGAGCAGTGTTCCCAAGTGTGAACATGCTGCCTTAGGAAAGAGCCTGTCAGGCACTGTGCTTCTTTCCTGGCAGTCGGAGATAAAAGATGCAACGATTTGCTCTTTATCTTTACTGATGTGGCAGAACCCTGAATATTTGTTGGTTTTATCTCCTACCATCTGGAGTACATACATCTTACCCAAGCTTCAAACACACTGCCATTCATTGGTTGCTCATTCAATTTAGTTAACATGGTGCTATTGATATAGTGGAACAGTATTTTATTTTTCAGAATGTCAGTCTCTCCAGGCATCTTCAGACTATATTATAATAAAGGTTGGGGGATTGACATAAGGGGCAAGAGCAGGCATGTGTACTCTTTCTTGTTCCATGTGAATGTGATGTAATTCTGATTCTCCTTCTTGTGAAGGATGGCAAACAGTACATTTGCCTGTTCTTCTATAGAGTTTCTGGAGAAATTACACTTATCAAGACAATGAAATCTAATGTATGTTGTGCAATGTTATTAATGTATTGCAGAAAGACAATGAAAGTCTAGGAGGATTAATAGCTAAGTTGAAACAAAATGTGAAAACAAGGGCCCTACTTGGTGGCATATTAATAAATAACCATTTCCTGCAGCCAAAGGGTAAATATAGCTGAGCATCAGGCACAGGACTTAATTATAAGGGTTGCAGAGATTCAGAGAAGATTAAATTGTTGGGTCCTCAAAGTCCACTACACCAAGATCAGGGACAGAGTGAGACTCAGAGTGGGGAACTCTGCATCAGTGCACTCAGGAGCTTTGAAACCAACATTCCCCTGCACCCTCTGAATCTGAAAAAGAGGCCCTTTTTTTCTATTAATAGCTAGCATTCCCCACTGGCTTAGAGATAACACAGAGGCCTCTGCTTTACAGAACAGCATGCACGTCACTCAGGATTTACCCCTACTTTCTCAGCTGGCTCAAACCAGTCATTTAGATCAAGTCATTATATAGCCCGGCCTGGGAAATAATGAGCCTGCTAGATAAAGCAAAGGACTTGTAGACTTTTAAAGAAGCTGACATACAGGTGCTAGCCTTCACACTCACAATGGTTATGACACTTTTATATGGGAGATAGAAATAGATCTTGTTTTTATCTTCAATTCTGAATTGCTGGGCTAATAATACGTCTCCTGAGATTTACAAGAGAACAGAAATACCACTCCCCAAAATATCTACAGCATAATTTTGGAATTTCATGTTCTCATTTGCTAAGTGTCTTATTGTGATCTGGGATGAAATACATTTTTATTTATGGAGTATCTATGCCATCAATAACTGTTGAATTTCTAAGGACATGAATTTTAACTTTTAATAGGCAATTATATTGTGTAGAATATAACCCTGGAACTGAATTATGCATCATTTTAATATCTAAACACAAAGAGGTTACAGTAAATGCTAAAATAATGTAAAACAGATAGGAAAGGAAATTTAGTCAATATCCATATGGAATCACATATATTATTGTACCTTGAGTTATTTTTCATTTTACTTCTAATTGCTTTTCTTACATCTAGGTCTTCTCTACATCCCTCATATTTCTTGGTGGATTCCAGGACTTGGAATAGTACTTTTCACAAGAGATTTTGTTCTTCAGACTGGTTTAGTGAACTGAAGGCCAATCATACAATGTGTAGTGTGAGATGCAAACTCAGACACATTCATTTATTCATGCAACATTTACTGAGTTCTTACTCCACGTCAAGAACTCTGCTAGGTACTGGATACACTGGATTGACAAAGCAAAAGCTCTGCTCCCAAGGGACTCATATGTTCAAATGCCTTGAAACTGACAGAAGAAACAACTAGCCCTTACTTGACAGAAAAGATCTTCTGGGAATGCTGGCTCCAGGTGGGTAATAATAGCTCAGGTTCTGAGTTAAAATCATTGGTTTGGTGTTAAAATGAGAATTAGATTTCATTGTAACACTCACTTTGCAAAAAACACTAAAAAAACACTAAAAAAATTAATACTATGCCTTTATGTAATTTATGTTATTCAGATTCAAATGTTACTAAAACTGTTCAACAATCTGTTATAGTCTCCATCAGGCTATTTTGCATACATTATGCAATAGATTGTCTCCTTTCACTTCATCTTTTGTGCAAATAATTGGTCACACTACCCTTGTCCCAGCCCTTAGAACATACCAATGAGCAAGGTATTTCCTGCCCTTGATTTGGAAAATATTAATCTTCCTCCAAGACCCGCCTCAACTGCCAGTTCTTTTGTGATGCCTCCCATGATTCCTCTTAAAAATATGAACCACTCCTCTTCTTTTACTGCTATGATTCTTCATATCAAAGGAGGAAAGGGAGACAATAAGGAAAATAATTGTCAAAACCACACCAACAAGGCACCTCAAATTCATGATATGAGTGCAGTTCAACATGTTATTGGGTTCAATTTTCCCTGTTGTAAGAATGTTTAAGTTATTTTTATTAATAAAATTTTTAGTCTGAAATTTGATCTAGCATACCAGAGAAAGATGGTCCATAACTGATGGTGAGTAGGCTATATGTACATACAAATGTCAAGTATTTATAAAAAACATAAAATGTCTGGAGTTCACTTAATATTATGATGTTAAATATTCTTTTTGTTGTTGTTACTATTGTTATTTTTGAAATTTGTGTATAATATTGAGTAGAGCGCATGCTTTTTGGGGTCCCCAAAATTTGTATAGAAGTCTTAACTCATCTAGTCAGTAGACCAACTCTCAATCGATCTCATCTGCAAAACAGTAATAACAGTATTTCACTTCACAACATTCATTATAAATATTAAATGGTACAAGGCTTGTAAAAATTTTAAAATAGTGCCTGGCATACACAACACACTCAACAAATGTTCGTTTTTATTTTAGTAACTAATCTTAAGGAAGGTGAGCAGCTATCATCTATATAGTGAAGCATATTAAGATATTTGTTTTTTGGAATTTACACAGAGATGTTTATTACTCCCCAGACACCATATGTGCCTTTTAACTTCATTTCCTGGCTTCTGTTAAACATTTTTGCTAACTGAAAAATGCCATATAAACATAATGGAAATTGAATTTGATTGTAATGATTATTATTCTGAATAAGAGATAATATGATTAAGTAAAGATGGCATAATCTCTTAAATTTTTAAAGTTAGATTAACAAGGTTTTTTAGGTCAGTGATAATGGGAAAATTACTTGTAAACAGTACTTTTGTAACTTATTATGCATAAATAGTACTTTTGTAACTTATTATGTGTTTCATACATGTATCATTATTCTTACAAAAAAATGTGTGAATTGCATATCATTCCTATTTTTCCAAGAGGAAATCAAGGCTCAGAAAGGTACTTACTGAAAGTGACTTGGCTAAGATATGCTTAGTAATTCAACAATTAGTTCCATATATTTATTTCAACTCTACCTATGTTCCTGCTTATAAAAGGTAGATGAGAACAATTTTATTTTTCGAGTTGGCATGAGACTCAAATTAAATTCATACAGATGTTTTCTGAAACACCAATTGGTAATGGCATGATATTACTGTTTTAACTTCTATTATCATTTCGCTGGTCATTTACTTCTTATGTAATTCCTTTACCTCTACCCATTTTTGTCTTCTTTAAAACTCAACACCACTGAGACTTTTTTCCTGTAAGCCCTCTTCCATTCCTTCTAAGTCCTAGAATTTCCAAGTCAGTGTTATCAAGAGAGTCTTCAGTTACACTACCTATTTACTGCAGGAAAATTGCTGAAGTCTTCTTACTTTATTTTGGGAAGAGACTTCCCAATTCACAAATATCGCCATAAGTCAATAAGCTAGTGGAGGTAATCTAAAAAACCTTATATATCTCTTAACCTCATGGGTGGATTTGAAGCCTCATTCATAAGGCATACATATCATTTTGTTCACTTCAGACTTGCCAAGGAACAGGTCAAAATGGAAATAATCATAGAAATGGAAAGATATAGTACTTGACACTTGTCCTGTTTTCTTCTGTTGAATTAACCTCTGGATGTTAAATGTTTGCATTTAAGTGAAGGGAAATAACATAGAACAAAATAGTATTTAAGAGAAAATCTCTAAGGAGGGTAGAAACTATACCCTGTGTCTTGACATGTAGAGAGTTTCATTTCTACTGAATTTCAGCTTAAAATGCACTCAAGGTTGGTCAGAGTGTTACAGAATACTTGTTCTTTGCAAAGAACACTGTGAGGCCCTCGGGTCACATATAAAATCATAGAGTATATTCTTAGCAATTCCATGAATAGAATGACTTACAGCAATGTAAATTACCTTCTGGAACTCACTGAGGTCAATTCATGGAAAGTCATTGGATAGAATGATGTCTAGGCATGCTCCTACATCTAAAGCACCTTTTGCTTTTCTCATTTAAGCATATACTTTTACAAAGCACTCAGATGTTACTCAGGTACCTAGGTACACAAGATTTAATGAACATTATTGGCCTATATTCAAGTTAGATTGAAATGGCCATTTTTTCCCCACTTATAATAAATTGAATTTCTTTTTCACATACATTCCCATTAACCTCAGTCAAACTTTTGCTTGTTTATTTTACTTGTTTGATGTTGTTTGTGTATTTCGAGTGTGAGTCACTAGAACTTATGGCAGAACACCTAAATGTTTTCTCTGTTCAGTTACTTATATTAAATATTTTTCACTTGGCTTATTTTTAAAACCAGGAAAATAAAGTACCTGTATCTTGTAAAACTTCATTTATGTTCAGAGAAGTTCATTCCTGTTTAACAGGAAAGGCAAAGGATACATGACTGCTTGCTGTTTGATATGTGCCAACTCCATATACATAGAAAAAGAAAGGGAGAGGCTAGGGCCAGCCATCTCATTGGACTAGTTTTAAGTACATTTTTTCTGGTTTGTTTTTTTCTTTGAACCATATTATTTAGTGAAATAAATATTATGAAAAAAAGTGAGTGACTTTTTAAAAATTAAAGTATCATTGATATACAATCGTATGAAAGTTTCATATGAACAACATTGTGGTTTCAACATTCATCCATATTATCAAGTCCTCACCCCCCATATTGCAGTCACTGTCTATCAGTGTAGAAAGATGCTATAGAATCATTACTTGTCTTCTCCATCCTGTATTGCCTTCCCTGTGACCTGCCGATACCGTGATGTGAATTACAGTGTCCCTTAATCCCCTTCTATCTCCCCACCTGCCCTCCCCAGCCCCTTCCCTTTGGCAACCACTAGTCCCTTCTCAGAGTCTGTGAGTATGCTGCTATTTTATTCCTTCAGTTTTGCTTTGTTTTTATACTCCACAAATGAGTGAAGTCATTTGGTATGTGTCTTTCTCCTCCTGGCTTATTTCATTGAGCATAACACCGTCTAGCTCCATCCATGTAGTGGCAACTATCTTAAGCAATTTGGGGAAAAGACAGCTCTTTTGTATATGTCCCTAAAATACTGAGCTATCAATATCTCTAGTGAATTTTAAATGCCAACATATGGGTAAATGTTTTCTAAACTCTACTGGAGTATGGTTTATAAGACATCAGACATCAGGCAATAAGGAACAGTGATTCTGAGAGCTGGGAAACAAAGAAGGTGAGCTCTACTATTTCCCAGTCTTATGTTTTGAGTGTTTCCAGGATGCAATGTAGGGTTGCAGGACCCAGGAGGAGGCTGGCAGTTTCTGTGAATTGAAGAGATGGGTTTGATAGTCTTAGGAGCTCTGAGACAGATATAACTCACTCTATGGAAAAGAGAGGAGAGAACTGCATACAAAGAAAGCTATGAAGATATGAACATAGTTTTCCCAAGTATTCAGCAGACTCGCACATGCATGTGAGGAAACCATCTCAGGCTGGGGAGGGAAAAACACCTGAAAGGATTAGAGGGGCAGAAATAATGCCTATTCTCAGCAGGCAGACTAGAAAAGCCTCATGATTCCAGAGTCACTGAGTCTTGCCTCAGTGAAGGATTTCACATAAAAGAGTCTTGATTTTAATAGTGGTAAATAATTATCTTTAGACTGAGAATTGTTCTGATCACACATAATACATTTCAAAATAATCCAGAAAGGATCAAATTGTTTCCAAGATATTTTGCTGTGTCCAACAACAATACTCAAGTATTTCATAGAAACTCAAAAATACTCAGCACCACACACATAAAATTCACAATGTCTGGTATCTAGTCAAAGATTTCCAGATATAAAAATAAGTAGGAAAATATGAACCACAGTGAGAAGAAAAATCAATAAACAACTGATATAGGTATGACAAAGATGGAAATCAGATATTAGCATATAATGACATGGAATAATAATTATAGTATTTGAGATAAGAAACACATTAGATAGGATTATCAAAAGAACAGAAATATGAAAGACAAGATAAGTGAACTTGAAGATAGAGCAATAGAAACTAAAATGAAATGAAGAGAGAAACAATTAAAAAAAACAAGTGAACATTAGCAAACTGTCAGAAAAAAATGAAAATGTTGCCTAAAATTCTGTAACTGGAGTCACAAAAGAGAAAGAGAAAGAGAAAGGAAAAAATATTTTAAAAATAAGGATGGAACATTTTATAAATTTGATGACCTGTAAACTGTTAAGATTCAAGAACCCAACTGTACACACACACACACACACACACACACAACACATACACATACACATCACACACACACTGTGAAAAAACTACAGTATGCACAGCATAATCAAATCACTCAAAATCAATGATAAATAACAAAAATCTAAAAACCAACCCAGGAGAATAAATAAGGCTCATACAGAGGAAATAAGATAAAGATGATAAAATAGCTCATGCTTAAAACAATACAAGCTAGGAAAGAGGAACAGGATCTTTTAAATCTTGAAAGAAAAAAAAACTGTCAACCTAGAATTCTATATCCAGAAAAGATATCTTTAAAAATAAAAGTAAAATAAATACATTTTAAAAAGAGGAATGGCTGAAAAAAGTTTATCACCAGCGGACCCACACAAGAAGAAAAATTGAAGAAAGCTCTTTAGAAGGAAAGAAAATGACAGTCAATGAAAATACAGATCTGCAGCAAGGAATAGAGAGCACAGGAAATTATAACTACTTAGATAAATACATACGATAGTGTTATTTTTATTTAAATCACTTAATCTCATAGTATAATGTTTATACCATATAAAAAAGTGAACTGGATAGCATTTTAATGTTGGAGAGAATTCCAGTACACTATTGTAAGGATTTCATAACATATCTAAAGTAGTATAATATCACTTGAAGGTAGAGAGTAATAAGTTAAAGATACAAACTTAAATAAACCACTAAAACAACAGAACAAAAATTATAGTTAAAAACCCAAAACAGGTAAAATTGAATTATACAAATTGTTGAATTAATATAAAATAAAGCAGAAAAATAGGACAAAATGAAAAGATGGGATAAACAAAACGTGAATAGTAAGATAATATATTTAAAACTAACCAGATCAATAGTCACATTAAATATAAATAGCCTAAATAAAAATTGTCTCAATTTACCTCAATTTATCTCAATTTTAGTAAAAAAGGACAATCCAACTACATGCTGTCTATAAAAACAAACTTTAAAGGAACAAATTAAAATTCAAAAGATGAACTGCAAATCTTCTACAAGAAAACTGTTGTGACCTTGGGTTAGACAACCATTTTTTAGCTACAACATTAAAAGCTTGATCTATAAAAAAGCAAATTGATTAAATTAGACTTCATTAAAATTATGAAGTTCTGCTGTTCAAAAGACACTCTTAAGAGAATAAAAAGATAACCCAGACATTGGGAGGAAATATTTCCTAGTTATGTGTCTGTTAAAGGACTGCTATTCATAATATATAAATAACTCACAAAACTCAGTAAGCAATCCATTAAAAAAGGGGCAAAATATTTTATGTATTATTCTTTCAGTAAAAAGATAGATAACAAGCATATGTGTATATAATAGCATCAGTCACCAGGAAATGCAAATTCAGTTTACAATGAGGTACATCTACACACATATTAGAATGGCTAAAATTAAAAAGATTGATCATTGAGCATACCAGATGAGACTTGTGTATGAATGTTCACAGCAACTTTATTCGTAGTAGCTCCAAACCACAGCAACTTCATTCAGAATAGCTGAAAATGAGAAACAACCAGAATGACCATTAACTGGTTAATGGGTAAGCAGTGTGTCTCAGTATCCAACCACTGGAAGACTACTCAGTAATAAAAGGAATGCCTTATTGGTATATGCTATAACATGGATGAATTACAAAGTAATTCTGAATATAATGGAAGTACACAAAAGATAGAGCATATATGGTGTGATTCCATTAATATAATTCCAAGAAATTGTAAACCACTCTTAGTGACAGAAAGCAGAGTAGTGGTTCCCTGACTGGGGTGGAGGTGTGGTAGGAAAGGGTTGGTCAGAGGAATTACAAAGTACATGAAGAAAATGGATTAATTACATCAACAATTTTAATTTGGAAAAATAAATATTGAATGGTTAATTAACAAAACCAGAATGTTCAGTCTTAGCACTAATAAAGACAAGGAAAATGATATGTTTTACCATAAGGATTTTTTTTTTTACTAATAACTGATCAAAGATTATAAAATAATGATTTCAGTGATAGCAAAGATAAGGGAGATGGCAACTCACTTCAGTATTAAAGGAAGTACGGGTTGGGGCGTGATGTCTAAAGAGATATTTCTCTCTCTGTGTATAATGCTCCCCTTTTTTTTCAAATCAATGCTTAAAAACTAATCTGAAATACAGATAAATATTGATGCCAACATCTTCTCAACATTTTTATAATAGCAAAGATTTTACAATATGTGTCCAAAATTGGGTACACTGTATGCCAATGTACTTAAAATAATATTTACCAGAATATTTAATAATATGAAGAATGCTATGATCATCTATGTTCAGTAGAAAAGATGGATAAATGTAAGTGGAGTAATTATTTGCAGTATGAAAAATACATATTGAAAAAATAAAGGAAAACATATTAAACTGACTAAAGTTAATTGGTACATTGATTTGCATAGTATCTATTATAAAGACAGTTACATTTACTAATGCATAGAAAGGAGACTGGAAGGATGAACAGCAAACATGCATGGTTCTCTTAAATCAAGGAAGGGAACAAATATTGAGAAAAATGAGAGAATGTATTTGGAAGGTGTACTTCGATGCTTCTATGTATAGATCTGTAAGTTTAGTTATTTAACAATATGAGTGTATTTGTATATGATCTCCAAAATAGGCTAATACTGCATGTGCTGAAGCCTCCCACATTAACATCTCTAGTCCTGACCTCTCCCTGAGCTCCAAAATTATATGTACTTCATGAAGAAGTGTTATACGATACATAATTGAAATAATTTATAGACACATTGCAGCTATAATGCACACATGCATACACACACCCATATGCTTGTAAAATAGTCTGGGGATAGATGCCTCAAGCTAGATTTCTTTTCCAAGAAACCTAATATGGTACTTTTTGCACATTGTTCACTACATCAATGTTCTCCTCTCCAATTAAACTGCCCTGGGAACTCCTGGGGTGATTAATGTACGAAGAAAATGGCACTGCACACTTTTCCTGTTAGTGGAAAGTGGGTGGAACAATGTCAGTGCGATCTCAAGATCTCTGCCCTCTTGTGGGAGTCACATGCAAAGAAATACCACAAAAGCAAATTCTCTTTGGGCAGTATTTTTTGGAGAATGCATTGCTTGAGTTTCTATTGTTGAGAAGACATAGTACTATTGACAAAAATCAAAACAAAGTCATTTGGGATTAATTAGTATGAAATATTCATCACACTTTACCTAGTTTAGGATTTAAAAGGCTATTTAGAAAAATCTTTTTATTGCTGCTCTTATGAAGCCTGTAATTGTTCCATTAACATTTATTAAGTGCCAGCACTCGAGTAGCTGCAAGTACACCTGCTCTTAGAAAACTTTATTTTTTTAAGTATTTGCTCTTTTTAAAGCTCTGCATTTTATAAATAGGCATTATGCATTTAAAGAAAGAACATGAGAAATACAGATAGTCTGCGAGTAGAGTTATTATTGCCACGTAATAATGTATAATGTGTTCCATATAAATACCTTTTTTCCTTCACATTTCTCTACTCTGTGTCCTTGTGGGTTTTCCCTCCCAAGAAAGCTCAGTGCCAGGGAGCCACGTTACTATTCACTTGTCCGTCTTGAGCCTGGGGTGGCTGAACATAGGCAGAGTTTGTCCCAGGCTGGGGGCCCAGTGGGACCTGGTGAGGAAAGTGAGAATCACTAACTCTGAGGCGCCCCGAGGCTCCTTGGGGCCAATTCTGCAACAGGGCCTTATGGCCCTCTACAGCCAAGAATAGTCCCAAAGCCTCCCAGGGACAGGCCCATTTCTTAACTGGCCCTCGATTCTGTACCTAATGGGTGTACCAAGGGACTTGGAAGGAAGATCACCATCACCATTGTATTAAATAACCCTTTTCTGAATTACAGGTGCATGAGAGGTGAGCTTTGTCAGAGACCAGAAGTCTGTCACAGCTGCTAACTCGGTGACCCTGGCAGGCGTCTCAGCCACTCCGACACGCAATTTCCCACCTGCCAAAGGAAGCTAATGAGAGCTGTACTGCCTTCTTCTCTGATATGCAGTGATGCTCTAACTAATTAATTTAGCACATAGGAACTGAGGCTTGGCTTTGTATGGGCCCGATTCAGAAAAAGGAAGCAAGGTCACAAACATGAATAAAATATGTCCCTACTCCAAGGTAGTAGCTCACAGTCCACCAGGAAAGACAAACGGGTGCCAGAGGGTGAGGAGGCCACGTAGCCCTCGGCCGTATGTTCCGGGAGGCTCTCATGAGGGAATTCCCAGGTCGTCTGTGAGAGGGGTCGGTATCAGAGAAGGCTTCACACATTGATTTTTTCACATCATCCTGAGAAATGAGTAGGAGTTTGCCAGGTAGAGAAAAGTTGAAGGACATTTCAGAGAGTAAAGAGGCATCAGTAAGGATTCCACACAGAGGAGAGTTTTGGGGGTCTGGGCGGGGGAGTGCATTTCATGGCATGCATGCGAGTACTTCGCCATTTCCAAAGTGGTCGTGGAAGGTGGCGTTGTTAAAACCACACTGAGTTTATCTGAGAGCAGAACTCCTCTCCGTTCCATTCTACACATAGTTGCTAGTCTGACTTTATGACTTCTAACGTGATTTTGTAGGCTGTATTCTTATCAGAGTTAACATATGCACCTAAGGTTAAAAAGCCAAGTAACCCTAAAAGTCTTAAAACACTCTACTCCCAAATATCATTCCCGAAACGGACCTGCTTCCAGTTATTATAGCTATTCTTTCTGGTATTTCTAAATAATATATCAGATGGTGTCTGCCTCTTTTTTGCTCTGAGACATTATCTATTGACTTCTTTTATAAAAAATACAGCTTCAGCCTTCTTTCCCCATCATTCCCCATTTACAGTGCGCTATTCCTATGTACCCGAAGTGGATATTTAACAATTAACTACTAAGTAATTATTTGGTGCATATAAATATGATTACATAAACATTGTCAAGGCTAAGCCTTGCTGTGTACTGTTGTGCATTAATGTGAATCATTTCCTTCCTTGTATATTATTTATTTGCTCATCTTACAGATTGGCTTGATTTTTTGTTTTGTCTTTTTTCCATATATTCATCCTTAATTATCCTCCCTACAAATACATAACAGAAGTGGAAAACTGTCTGAAAGAAGGACAGACACACAATGTAAAACCTTTCATGATTTTTGTCTTTTTTCTGGGGGTGGGGGGTAGGAGAGGTGACACATCTTCTTGTCCCAGTTTGCACTTATTTCTCTTTAGCATCACTGAGCACATGTTTAATGAGAATTTTTTCCAGTATTTTCTGATGTTAAATTCCTTATTCCCTAGATTGTGACTTCCCCTTTCTGGGTTCATTCCCTTGTTTGGGGATTTTCTTCTTAGAATACCTTCCTTGCATGTAAAGGAATTTTTTTTAAAGATATCAGGGACCTGCAAATTTCTTTATTTTTATCCTCATTCTTGATTGATAGTTTGACAGAGAATATAATTCTGGTTTGAAAATGCCCTCAGAATTGGTAAGGCCTTTCTGTACTGTATTTGAGCTTCTAGTGTGTGGTGGCCATGACGTACAGCACCCATCTTCCTGAATAAAAGAACTTGGGTTTGCCCTGGGATTACAGCAACATCGTGACGGCTGTGGGCCAAGGTCTTCCTGGGCATCTCCAGCAGTGAGTGAGCACGGGAGAATCTTAGGGCCTGTGCATTTCTCCCCAGAACCAGGGTCCTCTAATAGGCAGTCTTATCTGGCAAGTTCCCTTTTGGGGAAAGGGAACCGAGACTTTGTCAGATCTGTATTGTGGCAGGCGTCTCTTCCTACCCAACCCTTCTCCTCTCTTCCCTTCACAGGTGTCAAATTTGCACCATAGTCTTATTATCTATTGTAAAGATTGTTCGAGAAAAGTCCCTTATTTTTAGTCTTTTGCCTTAGTCTGACTTCCACTTGGCCTGTGCCATACTTGTCAGGAGGCAGTTAGTGCTCAGCATTGCCCATTCAGCTTTTCTAAATCAGCTACTATGTATCCATTAGCTTTTCTTTTTACAAAATACTGTCTGTAACTCTTGTTTGTTCAATCACAATGGTGGGAACGTAGACACTCATTTCCTCCCACTCCCAGGAGAGCTGGCTATTGTGAAGATGGCTCCCGGAGCTGCCCTCAGCCTAAGGGAGCCGCTCACCCAGGCAGGCTTATGCCTCTCCCTGGTGGAAGCCTGCATCCAAACACTGCTTAATGTTGGTTTCAAGACCCCATGCACATGCCTCCACAAGGGACAATTTACAGGGTCTTCTTGGCAGCAGAGGTTCCCATAAGATCCACTGAGTTCCTTATTTGCCATTAGAACCACAGCTCAATCTCTCCTTGTGCCCAGTTCTTACTGCCTTGCAGGTCTGGATTCCAAGGATACTCATAAATGATTTTTTGACATGTGACTCCCCATCTTACATCTTTTGCCAAGGAACATGAAATAGACACATCTCCATTCCCAATTTTTTCGTCCTTTAGGATTATGTCTTTTAAAAGTCTTTCATGGCATCTCAGGGGGGTTTAAAAGAGAGCAGAGATAATTCACACATTTAATCTGCCAAGGTTAGACAGGAGTTTGATCCACCACACATCTCCTGGTGTTTGAAGAATAGATAGTGTTCTTCTGTTCCTCTATTCAGGGGCTCCAAGAGATGTCCAGGAAAAAAATAAAAAACAAAAATAATGTCCCCCCAAATCCATAAGTAGGTCTTTCTAGTAGAAAAAAAAATAAAAGCAATAAAAATCTTCTTCATGGCTCATGGTTTCTCTTTTATGGCCAAGCACCTAAATTTCTGACAACTACTTCTCTTAGTCTCTAAGGGAAATAATGGTGGGGAAGAAAAAAAAATCATTGTTATGAGCTCAAATTTCAGCCCAGATCTCTACATGGTCTTTTCCTTGGAGGTCTGGTGGAACCATGTTCTTTAGGAGTGAGACATTTTATTTACTTTCCTGTCTGCTTAGTACTAACCCTGGCAAGAATAGTTGGCCTTACATCCTCCATCCCATGGGGCCCCTACCTACAACACCTACTTGCTCGTTCCTACTCATTTCACTGCAGACTGTGAAGTTGCCTCCCTAAAAAGGCAAAGATCTAGGTTTCTCACTCACCATGGAAACATGAAATGAAATGGAGAGGCTATAGGAAAATCATCTTCTCCCCAGCTTTGTTTATATTCCCCTCTCACCTTTCTCTGAAACTAAACTTTCTAGAAGGTGATCCACCTGTAGAATCTTAAGAAATTAATTTTGCTCTTTATCCTTTTCACAATTTTTTATTTACCTGTGTGGTGTGTAGAAATGCCCCTGATCTTTCCCTTAGGTTAAAATCCACAGCTAGCTTGAGGGAGCAAGACATAGCCAACACAGATCTTGCTTTCATCTTAAGCATTTTCTCTAGAACAGGAGTGCACCTTGGTTCCTAAGAGCAAGGAATCAGAGCAGTGAGGTTTTCTTAATATGGTTGGCATTGATTAAAACAAAACAGTCAGGTTGTGAAGGACATGACATATTTCCTGTTAGTACAGCTCTCCCAGGAATGGGTGGCTTACACAGCAGGAAAGAAAGGAATCATTTCAAGCCAGGTTGGATAAGGCAGTACTTCTACGACATTTCTTAACTACATTAAACTGATCTTATACTGTTCAAAAGTAAGTGCAGTCAGGTGTCAGATCAACAGAAACGAGGGTTTGAGTTATTGGTTTACCATTTCTGAATTTCACTAATCTTTTGTACCATAATGTAAGGGAAAATGTGTTTGAGACCCTTTCATGGAAAGAAATGGAAATGAAGGAGATTATTCCTCTTCACTGTGTCCTTGCACTGTGATAGTGACCTCATGCTGCTTAATTATTTTTGCTACTTGACATTTATGACAATGAAACCTGCCAAGAGATAAACTGAGGCACAGAGAGGTTAAATAACTTATTAAGTATCATGTAGCAGGTAAGTAACAGAACCCAGTGAAACACAGGTTGATGTGACACCAAAGTCCCTGAGATTTTGCCCAGTTATCAACTGATTCTTTTCATTTTCCTTCCAATAAGTCTTGTTCCTTTACTTCTAATACTTATTTTTATTTTATAAGCAAAAGGATGACAGAGAATGGAAAATGAGATTTGGAGAGCTGTACCTAATAATTTGCCTAATACCTAATAATATTTTTTCATTATTTCCATATTCTTTTCACTATTTGCCTCAATAAATCTTTCTTCTCTCCCACCCCAGTGAAAACTAAGAGAGCCCATCTAAAGAATACAAGGGACACAGGCAAAAGATAATCTGTCTTGGTGATCATAACCGTGGCCATTCTCCATGAAGGCAAAACCCAGTTCTAGTACCTCCAAGACTAAAGCTCTAAGATGCATCAAGATTGTCCTTGGGGCACAGACAGGGTTATTAATTATTGTTAATAAGGGGTTCCCAGTTTTTAAAGATCCAGGGGAGGGAGTTACAATACAAGGCAAGTTATGGAAAGAACAATTCACTGAAAAGCAAGTAACATTTACCTACCAGCAGTTCTCTGAGAAATGATGATGGAATCATAGTTTTCTAAGTTCCTGTTATTGCATTGTGGGAATAATGTTGTCAAATGTTTTCCCATATAAAATAGGACAAAGTGATACAGTGAAATGGTATTATTTTGAAATTAGAAACCCCAAGGTTCAACTGTAGTTGAAAGGTTTTTGCCTTGAGATGGAAATGAAATGTTGTTGCCTCTCTGAGCCTCAGACAGGGTTTCAGGCTAGTCTGAGCCTTGGGAATGTTTTCAGATGCTTGTGCAAATTTAACCTTTGCTTTATCCAGACTCATGTTAAACACTCAGGAAGTGTTGCCTACAGGTCGTCTTCAGAGAGTAAAAGGCTAACATGTCTGGAAACGTGAGGGAAAGTTGTGAGAATATTAAAAGGTCTGAGGAACAGCCTCAAAGCCAGATGTGAATCCCTGTGGAGAAACCCTACCTCCTTCTGTAGTGGGCAATTTTTTCTCCATCTTGTCTTCAGGTTTTCCACTAATGTTTGTCATTAAGGAAGAAAACAAGTGATCTGGGACTCTTGAATGTCTTTTTCAATCACATTATTGGACCACCATGTCAAGGATGCAGAGCCTAAATTTATTTACCTACAAATGATGGATGAATTATTATGTCTTGCATCACAAATTCATGTTAGGTTTATATTTGCGCATGTGTGAACGTCCTTCTTTTTTAACCATGGTAGTGTTTTTTTTTTAAGTCTACTTTCTCAAGTGATCAAATGTTCAACCCTTAAGTGTATTAGAAAACCAAGAGTAAGGGAATGTTCTTGATTGAATATATTACACTGAACAAATACTGTGTTTATAAAATCTAGCTTCTAAATCAAAGTCCAAGTCAGGAAAGCCGTAATAGTCTTTTGAGTTTTTCACCAAGTAGTTATTTCTGTAACATTGTCTAGAGGAAAAAAAACAAAAAAACTATGTGAGTCATTAGAAAAACCCTAACCACTTTAGTCTTTTATTGATTGATTGATTGATTTTCTAAAAACTTGTAAATCTGTTGGTTGTACAAATAAAGAAGTAGAGTATTTTAAAAACTATAATTTCTTTGGGTGTCATGATCTGTTCTTTAATTGGAAATGCTTTTAATTTACATATAATGATTGCAGACTTCAAACTCAAATCTGAATACATGACCTGACCAAATTTTCTTTCCTTTCTGCTTCGTGAATTTATGTGAAAATAACCCATATTAAAATTCAACAAATTATTCATTAAAAAATTTGGGGAAGGATGTAAAAGATAAATTTAGTTGGAATGTGATAAAAATCAGGGACTTTTCCTTCTCAGAATTTCCCTGATAAGATGCCGGTTGAAAGGCAGGAGGCTTAAGTGGAAAGAGGCATGGTTTTTGAAAGTATGAAGATCTGAGATCTCCGTGCCACCACTTACTCCTGGTATAATCTTTTGTAAATCATTAGTGCTGTAAGGAAAAAACCTTGCTTTACCTTTCTTCTGCCCACTCTCCACTGCAATCATGACATTAAAATAGAAGTGATCATCTCCACGCAGACCTAGTTCTTGTCCACAAGTGATTCACCAATGGGTGAGCATGTGGCCAAGACTTACCACTAGAATTCCATTCCAAGGACTTTTCTAACAGGGCTGGGGAAAACTTAGTTTCTTTCTGATGGCAAAGCTATTTGTTGTTAGGTCTAAGAATTGCTGTTTTGTTTAAAACAATGAAGACTGTATATGACCATATGCAGTGAGGAGAGAAAGAGCATTAGTTCTAGCAATTCCAGCTGTGTCTCAAGCCAAGCATATTCCTGCTCTATACATTATTTGCTTCTTTGCTTTCCTAGGTTTTATCTGTTTTTTTTTGCTTAATTAAATAAGTTTGGAAAATATCTCTTTACTTAAATTAGTTGAGTTTTGTTCCTGACATTTGGTAAAGAAAGAATCTTGACATACAATCTCTGTATCTGCAATGAATTTTGCCAAATGCAAAATTCAAAAAAATGCAATGGCAATAATAACATTATCATGATGAATGAATTGATAAAATAACTTATGTGGAGGACTGAGTGCAGTACTTAATGCTCACCATGGACAACTCCCTTTGACCAGTCTCTTTAAATAATTTATGATGCAATGACATTGAAGTAACCTGTTTATTATCAATTTGAAAGAAAAAGTGTTGAGTCATGAACAAAAATATATGTATGGCATTTTGATATAGCAGCAATTAAGAGATTTGAGGGGAAATGACATTTTAACCTAAGGCCATAACTTTTGAAATGTGTGATTTGGGGCAATTTGCTTAACAATTCAGGCTCTAAACTCCCTCAGGTAAAAAAAGGAATGCTAGTTCTCATTTCACATTACTGAGAGAATGAAAGGGCAAATGTAGTGAGTACTCAAAGGATCTGACTTTCCTTTTCTCTCTGAAAACATCTATTCACAGGTAGTCTGACTCCAGATGTGATTTCAAGTTTATGAGGGTAATTTCATAGAGTGATTCATGATGTCCAACATCAAGTCTATATAATGTATGTTCAGATGAAACAAAAACCAATCATGAGGAAGAATGACACAAATGTAGAAAATATGAGCTATTAACTAATTTAAGGGCAGAAAAAGGGAATCCAACCATTCCTTTGGCATGGGGTGGAGCTTCCTCCTGAAAAGAGTTAACATGGTATTATGTCCATTCACTTTCAATTTCCTCTTCAAATTATGAAGTTGAATTGGGTCAGGATATAAGTGTGAGGGATAAATAGGAGGTTGAAGTCTGAGAAGTATCCTAGCTCCTTTTGCCTTGCCACTGGGTAGAGAGTGGCATCTTTTACTAAAATGGATAAAAGAGTGAAGTTTACTTGCTTAAAGCAGGACACTGAAGGGAATGCGATTTTCAATTTTGGAGACTATATTGAGTTCCAGAGTGTAGCTTGGTGGGGAATGGTGGTCCCTGGTTGGGGTGAGTCCACTATGAATCTGCTGAAACCGAGGGAGGACAAGAGGAAGGGCAGGCTGGGAGAAAGGTTGTTATTGCTCACAGCTTGCTCAAGTTTGCTAGCCAGACCCAGCTCCATCTGAACCCTCTGGCTGCAGTTCGTGCTCCCTTTCCCCGCCCACCCCTCCTGGGAGGAACTCCACAGGCTGGTCCTTGGTGACTGGCAAATACTAGACTGATTATGTACCAAGAATAAAGGGGAGGAGAGAATAGCCATTTTCTCTCCACCTTCTGCCGCGGATTGACTGGAGGCTCTGAAACATCCACTGGCATGTAAATGGCTAAGGCCAGGCAGGAGATTCTGGATATTCTGAGTAAAAACTTCGATTTATCCTGCACGGGGGCAGTGCAGCTGAATATGTCCATGGAGATGGTCAGTGTAGATCACAGCTGAACTGAGGAAGCAGGAATGAGTTGGAGATGCTGACGTGGGGGTGATAGATGGTGACACTCCTCCGGAAGAATACGTAGTGCATGGGAAAAGAGATCCTAGTGTCACCCCCAGGATGCTGATTTAAAAGGCAGAGAAGAAGAAAGGCTCCCAAATAGTCTAAAAAAGAATAAAGAATAAAACAAGTGAAGTTAGAGCGAATCGGAAAATACCGTATACCTTGGAAGATTAATGGAATCAGCCAGGGATAGGGTCCAGAATAAAACTGAAGATATTAGCATTAGGTCATCTCTTTCTTATGACAGGAGGAAAAGAGAAATGGATGAGGGCAGATTAGGACAGGTATATGGTTTCACTGGCATCTAAAATTAACATGTATCAAACTGCGCGATTTATATTTTCTTCCAAAGCAGCTCCTTCCACTGTCTGCATCTCAGTCAAGGGCAACTCCATTCTGACAGTTGTTAAGGTCAAATGTTGGTGTCATTTTTTACTCTTGTCTTTATCATTCAGTCTCTCAACATTGTCAGCTCTACCATTCAAATCAATCCAGAATTAAATGACTTCTCTTCCCTCCCCTGACCTTTTTGATTTCAGCAACTTCCCCTTTTTGCCAGGATTATTGCAATTTTCTTTTTAGGATATATTACCTAAGAAAACGGAAAGGCTTTACCCAGAAATAACAATATAGCTTCAATCTCCAGATTTCCTATATATTTAGTTGCTTTCTAAAACAGACATACCATTTTGTAAGGCTACAAACATTGTCTCCCAAATGCCAATATTATAGTGTACTTTTTACAATGATAAAAGGGATATGTTAAAATTAGGTTTATTTACCATGACCTCACGGCTTCTAGAAATGTGACTGCCCATTAACTTTCTGGCTCCATCTGTTAGTACTTCTGTGCTCTCACACTCATACAGTTTTCTCGAGCCACATTACCTTCCATTATGCTTCCATCATGAAGGTCACCATTTTAGTTCATGGAATCTACAAATGACATAAGCAAATTTTGATAAGCAAAAATACTTACCTAGGACTTAAGCACAAAAATTGAACACTGAATGTAACTGCTACAAAATAACCTCAATTTCTCTCTCTCTATGTCCTTATTTGTATTTACTGTAGACCAGTGATCTGCCTATATGATAGGAACCATCACCAGCTGCTGCTTCTAAATGTCACACATATAATCTTTTACCTAAATTGATACAAAATGATTTATAGAAGGGAAGGACATTAGGACATAAATGGAATTGAATATTGGAAGGAGTGAGAAATAATTGGGCTCTTCTCTGTTGTAAATAAGAGAGAACTGAAGACAATAATTGTTTCCAAAAATAAGAATATACATGTATTTTGGTATTCAAGTTTGTACTCGTCCCATTATAATTATTTTACAGGTTATTTCTTAGTTTCCACAGTCATAATTTTATTAACTGCAAAATATTTCATGTAGTGTATATATCGCTTTTTTGTGAAATACTTGTTTTATGACTGGACATTTAGCTTGTATTAATGAAGTCAATATAAAGTGTGATGTTATAACAGTCTTTGTGCATATTAGGTTACTAGGAAAGTTTATTAAGCATCCACTGAATGAATTAAAAATCTAGTCAGAAGTAATTGTCTCCAATACTTTTAAATGTTGTGCTCTTTTCAGTTATTTTTGCTTAAGAAACATTTGGTGTTATTGGAGAATGGTGTTCTTAGATACTGTGGCAATGTTTGTTTCCTCATCTCCATGTAGCCAGTTTTGACTTTAAAGGTGATAGATTTCATTCAAGGAACAAATTACAGTAACACAAAGGAATTTTGACACCTAGCTGATGAATCCTGTTTTTCTTAGGTTGGACAAAATGATTTATAGAGTCAAAGAACACCAGTAAGCAGATGAATTTGAAAGCTTCTGATAATTATAAATAATCTATGCATTATATTTTATGACTGAATCTACACACACTGAAAAATGGAGTGTCAAAGAAATAAATGCTTAACACTCCAGAACCAATAGTCTAAGATCTCTTTCAATGTTGTTTGTGATCTGGAGGAGAAGTGGAGAGGAGACATTTGTTCAAAGGACAGTGAGGCAGGAGGTGACAACTCTGCTTGCATAACTGATGGAAATTTTTATCTAATGATCTGTTGTATCTCATTCTATGGAGTTAGCTTGAATTCTACGTCTGACACCCAAAAGTGGTATGCCTATGAATGTACCATTTATCTTTCTAAACTTGAATTTTCTCATTTGTAAAATAGGGGAAATGCCATTTCCAGGGATGAAATTCGAAATATGAGTAACTAGAACAGCAGAGGCACTGAGCCCCCTGAAAGGATGCTGACTGCAGCACTGGTGTAGGTAATTGGCATCTTGGCTGGGCCAGATGTCCCCTCTTATTTGCTGGATTTTGGGGTGCTGTGAACAGTGTTGGGGGGAGCTCAGCTGAGATGGCTGGCTAGGGAAAAAACTGGGACCCTTGGGAAGTAGTTATTTACTATTTGTAATGGAAACATTCCAATATTCTAACAACCAGTAAGTAGGTCTACTCTAAGGTGTATGGCTGACCATGAACCCTATTTCATGTTTTGATGAGGATCAAATGACTTAAGACATTTGAAGCATTTTTCATTTTGTTTGTACCATAGTAAAAATTTGGTAAATAATAATGGTAGCATTGGTAAATCTAACAAATAACTGCTCTCATAACTCAGATCGAAGAGACTCTAATGAAATAAAACCTTTGGAGTAGAAGGAAAAGGAATAGGAGGGAATGAAAGAGAAGATCTTTAGAAACAACTTTTTGTTTGTTTTCCCTGCAACAAATTATTGAGGAAATGCAGTCCATCCATGAGCAATCAGATTCCAGAGGGGTTACCACCTGCGTGGCCTTGCATGCTACACCCCAGAGACAGGCACAGGGTCGAAACCAGGACAAACACACACACACGTGTGGGAACTTAACCCTTAATTGAAGTGGTACAACATGTTGTTGAAATAGTCAATTTTACAAAGACCGGGTTCCTCTACTCATCAATATCTTTGCAGTTCCAACAAAAGTCTCAGTATGCTTCCACATCTAATTTTTCAAACAAGTTTAAAATTTATATGAAAAATCAAGGTTCAAATTAGCTGCGGCAGTTCTCGAGGGAAGGAGAAAATAGAAGGAAAGTAGACTTGCGCTACCAAACACAAAAGATCTTTCAAGCTGCATTGTTCAAGGCAGTGTGGTATTTGCAAAGTGACAGATGTACATGGCGAGATATAGAGCCTAAAAAACTGAACTCAAGCATTTATGGTAATTTGAAATCTGGTAGAAATACTTGTGGGGAAAAGACAGACTGTCATTTATTTAATACATAGTATTTGGATAAATGTCCTTGTCCATATGGAATAATAAGACAATACCCTCATGTTACACTCAGAAATAAATTCTATATGGATTAAACACAGTCGCACACACACCCATCTATATATACACATATTACAAAAATTAAAGAATACCTTTCAGATATTGGAAAAAGGGAGAACTTAAGACAGAGAATGCACCATTGGGAGCAGGAGAGGTGGAGCGCACAGTGTCCTTCTTAGGAGGGTCACATGAAATGATGCCTGGACCAGACGTGGGTGCTGAGGGACTGTATGTTCTGGAGCCTTCCCCACACGGCCCTGGTGACTAACCATGCAGCCACCGGAATCAGGAAGCATGGCTTCTCCCTCTTGAAGTGTCCCTCCCACGCCCTCTGCTGGGGAAGCTTAACATTGGGCTCTACATTTTCCCCCTAGAGCTCGCTGGAGGGTGAAGCTTTCACTGTAAAGGAGAAATGCCGAAAAGAACTGTGTGTAGCTTTGGAGGAGTAAGTTTGGAACTGAGGGACAAGAAATGTACCTGGAATAGTATTGATTTAGGTCCCAAGTCTGCATGTTGGTGTTTTAGGCTGAGCTCATGAGGTTCTGTGGTCTTTCGGGTCTAATGTGGGCTTACTTTCATTATTTGTGGCTTGGTTAGTTTGGGGAAGACCTTAAATGGCCTTGAGCACCGTGTGTCAGGTCGCCTCCATGTGATTCATTTTCCGGCAGGCTCGCTAATGTCTACTGTCATGACGATCATGGAGGGCAAGGAAGAAAACAGGTACACACAGAGTATTTGAGTTTAGTTTTGAAACTGGAACACCATCACTTCTAATGCATTCTATTAGCCAAGGCAAAGCCCCAAGACCAGCCCAGATTCAAGGGAGAGGGACATAGAGTCTGCTGTTTATGACCGGAAGTGGAAAGTGACAAAAAGCATGGCTATAAGAAGGGAGAATAATTTGGGCCATTGATGCAATCAGTGTGGCACACCATTATTGCTTCATTATGTTTATCTACGAATTCTAGTATCTGAAGTCTGCAGGGTCTGTTGGCCCCATGGTTTCTTATTTACATTGTTCCCTTCTTCATATGCATGTCTACCCAAAGATGAAATGCTGGTCATTGCTCTTTGATAAAACATTTTTGGAGTTTTCATGAAGCCTGGGGTAAATTTGCTGTCCTCCAGAATCTCTGTTTGTTTCTGTTGGGTGAATGGAGAAGACTATAAACTGAGGCCATGACTTGATGTTTCCGGACCCACCTGGAGGATGCTCAAGAGATACTCATGCAATGCACACAAAGGCTGGTCTGTGGCCTCCACTTGTCAGAGACAATACTTTCCTCTTCGTTTCCTTTTTCTTCCCTTGCTTTGCTCAATATTACAGCAATCTTATCTACAGTAGCTTGGATTTAGGATTGTTTAATTCAGGTTTGCTTTTATCCTGAGAGTAAAGCCTTTCGGAATCCCAGTAAAGATGTTTCCTATGGTTTTTGCATGTTATATACTGCACAATTTCCGGGACATGATTTATCCTGCAGTGCACTGGATGTCCCTGTCCCGTATTGGAGTTTTGTAGAATATAGCCTGTGCAGTTGATGGGCCTCCTGTAGCTTGATGTAGGAAGAGTGGCCCTGAGATTGTCCTTGTTGAACGGTCACTGTGCCTAAAATGCTGTTCTCATCATCCCAGTAAAACATACAACTCCCAGTTCAAGTGTGTGATATCTGCAACACCCTCTCTGCATCTCTGAAGCTTCATACAGTTATCTGCCTGGGTTCAAACAATTCTCCAAAATTTGGCCTGACAGTTTTTTTACTATCTTTTCAGCTCTTCCAAGCCTTAATAGTGATTAACACATGTTTCATCTGGTACATTTAATTGTATTTAGTGGAAGAGTCAATTCATGTAATCTGACCTTGACACTTTTGGTCTATGTTGTTAAAAAAATCAGTCTTAACAACTGTGTGAGGATAAGAGGAGATCAAGAATGAGAGTGATGAGAAAAGTAGAGCCTTTTTTTAATAACTTAAGCAATAATCTGGACCCAGGTAGCAAGAGTATGGGTGGTGAGAAGTGATTTCATACTGAGACAAGTTCTGTAAAGTGCTTCTGTGATTTCTGCATGTCTTAGCAAGTAACTGAATGATGGCTTTTGGACCTTTGAGGTTGGGACCAGGGCTGCAGTCCAATGGAAGAAAGATATTCTTTGTGTTGCACTCAGGCATGTCTGAATACAAATTGCCTTCAATATCAAGTGGTATTAACATCGTTTCTATATGTTTTAAAGAGTTACTTACAGGGAGAGAAATGATGGACGAAAGAACGCATTTTATTCCATCATGTTAAATCATCAAGGTTGTAATATAATCAGTCTAATATGATTGGCAAAGATGTAAAGTTATAAGTAATCAGTCCAGTGGGCTGGGTTTTCTTTTTTCCTCCTTCATGAAAATTATACATTGTAATAATGTTTTCTTTTTCACTCTAAATATTAGTAACCACAAAGCATCTTTATAATTTACACATTTATAAACATGCTTTTATAATAGCCTCAGATAGTGATATCTGATTTTGGCTTCAGCCACTGCAAACACTGTCCGTTTTCAACCCTTGCTTTCCTGCCATGCCAACTACAGTTCCAGAATCTAGATGAAATTGATTGATATCTAACTGTTAACACATTATGCAAACAGTTTCACTAGCAGGGGATACAGATAGTTTTGCACATTTGAAATTAAAACATAGCCAATTTTGTGTTTTGCCCTTCATCATTTATTATATCAAATCATTTGAATTGTTATATCATAAGCATGTTTTGAAGGTGCTGTATCACCTTTATAATTATCAAATTAAGTAAAAGGAAACCATTGCATAGAGTTAATGTACCAATTACTCCTCATTTGGATAACAAGGAATGTAGTCTTTGAGTGACCTGAATAATTTCATAGCTAATTTAGGCAGGACTAGACCCTATCTTGGAAAATCCTGTAAGTGATCTTGCTCCTGGGTCAAACCCCAGTGACCTTGTATCAGAGTATATTTAGGAGTATATGTAGAAGTATGGAGTGCTTACTGGTGAAATAGGTTCAGCCTATTGATACTAATGTGGCTGGAGCACCCATGGTGGTTTCTATTGTGATATCAAGATGCCCTCAGAAATAACCATCAGGAAACTCTGTAATAGACGAGGTTTATTACTCACAAATCCTGCAAATTACATGGCACTCCTGGGGCCACACAGAGAGGTCAACGGTAGAGAGAGAAGAAAGCACCAGGGCCTGGTGTTATGCTTTTACTAGGGTCAAGGATAAAGGTCTAGGGTTTCCTGGGCTCACTCTTTTTTGTGAATTTAAAACTCAAGAGCAGGAAATTTAAAGGGCAAGAAGGGAAAAAAGACAGCAGCCCAAATGGTCAGTTACTGAAATCAGCCAAGACCTCTAAAACAAAGGAATCGCAGTGGGAGAAGGTGGGCTGGCTCTTTGTGTAGTCTTGTGGTGGCATTGTGTTTATTTGAGATAGTCATCTTTGAAGTGAACATCTCTTTGAAATGGATGCCAGGTTAATCAAAGCTTAAGTCAAGCACTTGTATTACAGAAACAGAAAGAAAAAAAAAATTGTCAGGGTTACACAGCAAGAAGACAAAAAAATATCTCACCAAAGACAGTTTGTAAGGCAAAGAGGCTTGATTGACAAACTTTCAAATGTTTATTTCACCAATTTAGAAATATTCTTCCCTTCATTTTCCAAACATGCAAATATATTCTAAAATCTTGAAGTCCACTTAGGAATGACTCACTGTTATAAACTGCATAAAAAAGAGCTGTTTTACCTACATTTTCCCCCAATGATTGTGGGAATTTAATCATCATCTCCAAGAGCTGCAGGGTTATGTGTTCAAGAACCCTTGGCCTAGCCTGTAATCTGCTCCAGCTTCTTCTGATGGCCCTGTCGGGCCACAGAGCCGAAGGCCAGGTTTACCTGGTGACTGTCCCATCTGCTGGAGGGAACTAAATTCGCAGCTGAGAGCAATTAGAGGCCAGATTAATGCCCTGGAAGGAACTGTTCAAGAAAGGTTGGGTGGTCTGCTGGCTGGATATGAACAATCTCAACATCATTTGGGTTCACAAGCCAGACATTCCCAAACAAACCAGAGACATTCAGGAAATTGTAGCTTTAAATGGTGTTGAAAGGAGTTTGTTTTCACTTAAAAAAATGAACTTGTGTTAAATAGAGAGGACTTTAATAGAAACAGCAGGGGAATGCTGCTCATTCACCTTCCCCTTTTCTTATTTGACTCCCCCTCCAACTCCATAGTATGTTTTTATAGAAAGTAGAGCTCTAGCATACAATTGCACTGAAAGGTTGACAGGTAATAGAGAGGAAGCTAAAAGCAATTAAATCCATGAACCTTTGGTGGGATATATCGTGTAGGCTACAAAACCATATTCATTTATTTCAAAGAATATGTACTTTCAAGAGGCCTGGGATATCAAAATTGATTTGACTTGATCACTCAGAGGAATTTAGGACAATTCAATTTGCTACTTTCCATGTATATTGAATTTGACTGTTTCAAAACACTTTGGCTTACAATACCTTTTTTAATCTTCACAATGATTATTTCCTTCATTTTTTTTTGGAAGAATAAGTGGGAATGAGGATAATGGGGCTCACAGAATGTAAAGAGTAGCCAGAATGGCCATAATATTTATTGTTTTTTAGTTCATTAGGGGTTCCAGCTCTTACTTCCTCATTTTCTGAAAATTCAGCCAGTCACTGTATCTGTACACATCATGCTGCACATGTATGAAAGCAACACACATTCTGGGGTGGTGATTCCCAAAAAGATTCATTCAGTGACAGTCTTTCCAGATGGTTCCTTCATGGCTTCATGTAGCATCCAAACCACACATGTCTCAGAAGTGTCTGTAGGTTTCTCTTCAGCCAGACCTACGGGTCTTATAAATTCTGCATGAGCGATGTAACTCTGGGGGCAAAATCCCAGGGCAAAATATCATTGAAACCAAAGTCAGTCAAAGGGAGAAATAAAGCGGGAGAAACCCATTTATTGCTTACATGCAGTAGTCCACTTCTGCTCACCCATGTCTCTTGTGACCCGGCTGCAGAAGAAGGAACCCCACCCAACCTCTCAGGTCCAGATATGCCTTCTCTTCCCCTTGTAATTAGCCATTGATATGGAGATGGGCTAGTTCTTTTCACCCCTTGGAAACACCTATTGATATGGAGATGCACTGAGGCCAGGAGAGAGACTCTGGAAATATTGCAATTTTATCCACAAGCGTATCACAGAATTTGGCTATGTTAACAAGATGATATATTGCTCAGCCAAAATGGAACAGAAGACAGACTCATTAAAAGATCATTTCACAAACTGACTCTTGTCTGCTATACCACTGTCAGACTGCTGTACATTTACTTGCATGAAAACTAACTTACCCCATTAAATCTGTTGATGGTGAGGATTCTGCTATCTTCTATATTTTATTTTAGGCTACCTTGAAAAAATTAAAATAGTGCATGCACATGCGTGTAGCACTGAACCATAGAGAGAAAGCAAATAATGAAAAGCAAGACCCCTCTTTCAAACTACCACATCCCCAGTACTTATTTGAAATAATACAAGGATGCTATTTAAATTATTTATGTTTGACATTTTATTTGAATTTTTATTATAATAGAGGAGTATTTCTTTCTGTGTATTATTTCTGTATCACTTCCTCCAAATACTGCACTATAGTCACTTCCTCTGCTAGTTAACTCTGACAATTCAAATAACATGCTTGCACCTATCCTGACAATAAAAAGGGTACATGACATCCCAGGAATCCCCATGTCAGATGAGGATATCAACTCAACCATCTGTTTGAATCTCCCAAACTCAGGACTTTTATTTTCCATCATCAATGTGCATATTTCTATTGTATTTTGCAACCATAGATGTTATCCACATATTGATCCTGAAAGTTGACATGAATATTAAGCATAGCTTAGAAATTGCGCTTGGTACTTTTTTTCTCTTTTTTTGTACTGCAAATCCAAATCTCACAGGACACTCTTGGGCAGCTGGTGCACAGAATAAAATTAGTATTTTACCTCCAAAACTGTCATCATTACTATCAATAGGAAAAAGTATAACGTATGCAGGAAATCCACAGAAGAAAAATCCAAGAGGCCAATAAACATATAACATGCCCAACCTAAAGAATAAGCAAGGCATTCAAATTAAAACAACAATTATATAACATTGATATATTAGTATTCAGCCTTAGGGATGGCAAAAATGAACAAGTTAGGTAATATCATAAAAAGACAATATGTAGGGAAATAGAAATTCTAATTCAAAAAACTACTTTGGGGAACAATTTGACCCCACCTAGTAGAAAATGTGCATTCCCTGTGTCCTAGTAATTTCTTGTTTTCACAGGTAACTGAAAAAAACTTGCACATATTTGCTCACCTATGAAGTGATGCTCATTGTAACATTGTTTTTGAAATAATGTTTTAAAATGAAAAATCCTAAACATCCATACAAATGAGTAATGAATTAAGTAAAATGCATTCATATGAGAGAATACCATGTATGTTAAGAATTATCTTAATTCCCTTTGACAATATTTTTATTAATTTTTTCCTATTTTAATTATTTTATTCCTTTTGATGTTAACATTGAAAGCACTCCAGAACTAAAGTTGAATTAAAAAAAAATCAAAGGTGATGAATTACATATTTATAACTTTAAATATGAATAAGGCTATAATGAGAACTGATATTTACTGAGTGCTCAATATATAATAGGTGTTCTTCACAAGGCTTCATATGTTCAAAATTCTTATGATATCTTTGCGTCATTTGAGTGGGTCCTATGATTTCTCCACTTCTCAGATGAGGAAAACAAGTTCAGAGGATAAGAAAAATTTACAATTTCCCCTAAATGAGATCTGTTATAAACTCTTCCAATATTCTGCAAACAACATCAAGCTAGTCCTAAGGGTATGTGGTGTGAACATGTGTGCAGATAAACATGAAAATTGCAAAATATTAATGAACACCTTTGGGTAGGGAAGAAAAACAGGACGGAGCTGGTTATCTAAAGGGGTTATAACACAAACTGGTGTTTTGGTTGGTTGCTTTAAAAAAATAAAAAGAAAATATTGTGGAATATAAACCCCGGATGACTAACATAATAAGAAAATGTATTCATTGTACCTCCTTAAATAATTAGCACAAGTAATATGCTTACATACATACAAGCTATGAATAAGAGTATAAAATATAACACATATCAGCTTTTTCTTTTCTCTATGTGTTTGGAACAAATTCCCAAGACAATAGCCAGTTAACATTCTAGATTTTATAAGTGTTTATATCCAAGAGCTGACACTGACCTTTAATTTCCTTGGGCTGGTTTAATGATAAATTCAGGCTTGAAAAACATCAACATATTGCCAGTTGAGCAAAACAAAAGGCATTTGTTTCTTTCAGATGGATATAAACAAGAGGGACTCTTAGTTTTTCCTTATGCAAATGCATGCATTAAGAAAAATAAAATACCCTCCCCGTGCACATAGCAAGCAGATCGTGAGACTAACTCACACATCTGTTATGCTGATCTAAATCAAGCTGCTGTAATATTCCTGTTGTTTTTTAATATGTTGAGAGCAGTTTTCTTAGTAAGATCAAGTAAGAGCAGCTGGTTATATCTGAGGAATCCGACCTATCCAATTTAACATTTACTGAACACTGTCCTTGTTGTGGTTGGAGAATCAAAGATGAATAAGTCATGACCGACCCTTATATTTTTGGAGCTGAAAATCGATTAGACGACTCTTCTAAGCACATGCATAATTATAAGTCAGCCTATTGTGGTAACAGAAGTGTTATAAAATTGCTCTGAGGCTGCAGAAGAGAAAGCAAATGGTTTTGACTAGAAAGACTGGAGAAGGACTTGCAGATGTTCAATTGGAACTACTTTTGAAGAATAAAATCAGAGGGATAGAGGAGAGAACTTTCTGGACAAAGAGAATCTCTACACAAAAATTTCTAATGCATTATCATCCACATTATGATTAGTAATTAATAAGAACAATTTAGTAATCACATTGCACCACATATTGTGGTGTGCCTCCATTACTTATTAGCATGTCTGTAGTTACTGAGTGACATTTATTGAGTGATTACTACATGCTATCAACTGGGCTAAGAGTTTTATATACTTTAGTTCATTTAATGCCCAGATGAACAATACCAGGTGTGTGTTATTATTATATTAAATTATTATCTCTACTTTACAAAAGAGGGAACTAAGCCTCAAAAATATTAAGTGACAGCTAAAAGGACATATCTGGTTTCCAAACCCAGGTTTGCTAATTTGAAGACTCTGCTCTCTTGAGACAAACTCTACTGTTTGAATGAGGAAACTAGGTACAGTGACACAGCGGAGATTCCTCCTCAACAACAGTCTGGTTCCAAAGAATTTGGTCTTTCCTGCTTGCAGTAGGACCCTACCACATTAGTAAGAGATGGGAAGATACAGCGTTTACCTGGAAGGGTAAAAGTCAGTAAAGCAGGAAAATATATCCATAACAATTAAAAAAAAATTCCTCACCTACTTAATAAATAACGCACCTGCACCACACTGGGGATTTCCACATGAATGGCCACTGATGCCTCAAAATTTTCATTTCTCCACCTTAACTCACTGAATTCTTACTCGTGATGCCTAAATGGTAACATCATTCAGGATGTCAACACATGCCACAACCCGGACATTCTTGACTTTTCCCTTTGCTCATCACCACATCCTTTTGCTGCCCAAAGAGTACTGATTTTGTTTTCTAAATATATGTTAAATCAGCCCCCTGTGCTTCATTCCCAACAACTTTAGTCTAATGAAGCCCGCGTCCTTACCTGTCCATGGCATCTGCATAAACCTGCTGCTCCTTAGCATTGCTTCCTCTCATTGTCACCTGCACCCCACCCCTGCCACAGTTATCTTGCTAAAGGCAACTGCATTCTTACTTTTGTGGTTAAATCCTTGAACCTTTATTACACCTGCAAAATCCTTTACTACCATCTCTTGGACTACCTTATAGCATTACAAATAAGGGTCAAGATTCTAGCATCAGGTTTTGAGCGCTCCAATCCTGGCACTGACACTTGTTAGCTGTGTGACCTTGAGCAATTTATTCAACTTCTTAGTGTCTGTTTTTTCACCTCTGAAATGATGATAATGATATGTATCTAAGAGAATTCTTGCCTGGGTTAAATGAGTTAATACATATAAAATGCTTAGATTAGTGCAAGCAATTATTACTCAGTGCTTGCTGTCATTCTTATTTTATTCCATGTACACATCTTTATGTTTGGGACACACCATACTCCTTCAGGCTGTTGGGCCCACACATAATACTCTTTCCCTGACATGTCTTTCTCCTTCCCATCTGGCAAACTTTTCAACTTTTTTTTTTTCAGTGACCCAGTTCCAATATCGTTTAGGCTGAGATCCCTTCCTTGTCTCTCTTCTACAAAATTAATATAATTTCCTTCTCCATGTTCCCATTGTAGTTTATTGAGACTGCAGTTATAGCATTTATAACACTTTATTGTAAACTTCTGTTTAAGTGTCAGCCAACCACAACCAAGCCAACCACAACCAGTCTCACTCCAGAGCTGAACTTGGGAGTTTTTTAAAATTTTTTCCCTGCTCTGTTTCCCAGCAGCAAACACAGGGCTGAGAAAGGAGTGACATGAGAGTAACTGGCAGGAGAAGAAATGTATGGGTGGAAAGGGAGATGCTAGAGGCAGGGTAACTGGTTAGGAGGTTAGTCACAGTTCAAACAGTGGTACTAAAGACAATGAAACAGTCAACTTTACGGGACTTCAAAAGTTGAATTGAAAATACATAATAGCCAATTAGGTGAATCGGTGCAATAGGTGAAGGAGATAAAAAGGTACCCAATTATAAAATAAATGTCAGGGAGATGAAAAGTACAACATAGAGAATGTAGTCAATAATACTGTAGTAACTTTGGGGACAAATGGTAACTATACCTGTTGTGGTGAGCATTTTGTAATGTGTTTAATTGTAGATCACTATGGTGTACATTGGAAATCAATATATCATTTCATGTCAACTATACTTCAATAAAAAAAGAATCTGAAAGAAAATAACAAGAGGCAAAATGAAAAGCTATGGCAAATATAATGATTTTACTTGGGTATTAAGATAACTTGTTTTTGTTGACATCAGTCTGCTCTCTTCCCTTTCTGCCTCTTCCTCCTTTTTCTTCTTCTTCCTCATTCACAGGTCCACATAGGCTGATCTCGATATAGGCAAACTATTTAGCTTATATTTGAATGGCAATGATGGCTCTGAAAGTATAAATCAATATATAAAGTGTAGCACAGGATATTGAGAAGAGAGTGAGGCAGGATTCCCGTGTAATTGTCCTAATCTCAATGTCTATTAGTTGTGTGACTCTTCGGTCTCCTAACCACCGTCTGAGGCTGTATATTGCTATCATAAGATGCAAATGATGCACACGTGCAGATCCATTTTGAAAATTATAAGTTCTACAAATGGGAAGTATCATTTTTTTTATTACCAGAGTGTTGTAACAGATTTCTACATAATGAGTTTAATTTTGTCTTGCTTCTAGGGAGTGTAGTACTTACATGTAGATTGGATTTATTTAATCTGGTTGAAGTTTCTAGGATATTATTCAAACTTCAACAATATTTGCCAAAACTTAGTGCCTTGATTTGTTACAAAGTGCTTTTTTACTGAACATATGCAAGGAATATATCTGTATTTGAAGGAGGCATGCTTATATATCATGTTTTAAGATTAAAGTAAAAAAATAAAATATATCACTTTTGATATACTAGATATGTTAGAGGAGGCTATGCATCCTCTAACAGACTAACAAAGTCACTAGTTTTCTCAAATCTAGTTAAACCATAGACTGCATCCAATAATCACTCTATTGGGTGGAGGGCATCTAATATTCCTTAAATAATGCCTGGAGGACTAAGGGCAGGGAGAACTTACAATAATATATTTTTGATGTTATTTTTGACACATAGTTAAAGCTACATTTCCTTTACATCCTTTGTATGAAACTTTGTCATCTCTCCCAATCTAAAATAACTTGTGGTGACCTTATATTAAATGCCACTAGATGATTAATTAAGTCAAGGCATCAGGACTACATAGCCTGTGATAAAATAATTCAAAGTAACTTCAAAAATGTCCTTTACTAAGCTAACATATAGAGATGTTTTTAAGGCAACACACCCAGCAGTTACTTGTGAAATTTCAAACTCCTTACATATAAAAGCACTTTCGAAATCTATGTACCAACATCTAAAGACATTTAATATTGCAAAAATGTAATGATTATTGATACTATGAGAATTTCAAGACCTGTGAAGCAAATGAATTAGCCAGCCACTGTTTCATGAATGCTGGTAGAGTACGTGAGACGCCTGTTCCAAAGGTGAAAGATGATAAATTATTCATGGCAATAGCAGTTGCCAGAGCATTAGTATTTTTGTCCCCATTCCCTGAAATCCAGTTCCTATAAGGTGATGTGAAGAGGCCAGATCACACCTGCACACACAGTGAAGTGCTTTACAGGAGAGGGAACCCGAGTTCAAGGAAAGCAAATCTCTTCTAATGGATAGGGAGCATGGCTGCTTTTTTGCTACAGATGGAGACCCTATGCCTATTTTTTCAAAACTGCTAACAAGTAAGCCCTTTGCTCTGCAGGGAAATATTGTTTTCATCTCCCAAGGATGCTTATTATATTAACATCCTTGAAAAGACAGTCTGAGAAAAGAATAGTTAATGAATGCCTTATATGCAAAACATGCAGAAACGCTACGGGCCCTTGGACAATACTGTCTACCAAGAGAGCTGTCAGTACTTCTTTAATTCTGGGGCTAATCTTGTCAGGATTTTAACACCTCTCTACCAATTAGTTGTAGGTAATTTACAGTTGTAGGTAATTTATGTCTCATAGTCGTCTGAGTTTCCTCATCTGTAAATGGGAATAATACTCGCTATCATAAAGAGTTATTGTGAGGATTAAATTAAGACGTTATTAAGATTATTGTGAAGATTAATACGGAAAAAGTCTTTACAGCTATGCATACAGTCTAAGCACTAAAGAAGTATTGCCTATTATAGATAAATTACATTGTAATAAAATATCAATTGATCTTTCTTATTTTGAAGTATCACATAAGTAATTGCAAATATATATAAAGAGATTATGTCCTAGATTATTTTTAGAGTTAAAATACTCACATTTATTATTTGACTTTTTAACATTTGGCAGTAAAAATTACACATTTTATATCTCTTCAATTCATTGTAGCCTATTGAGATTTCTTTGTTCCCGTACTACTTTACACATATTTCATTTTATCATCACAGAAAACTTGGAGGTGGATGGCTTTATTCCCAAGGGATAAAGCCAGGCTTTAATCTAGTTCTGTGTGTGTCCTTAACCAAGGTGTCCTACACACCTTTCCTATTAGATAAAAAGTACTCTGTTATGGGATATATTTTTACCTTTGAATCTAACACAGCACCTTGTGCACTGCCTATGTAATTGTAACAATTTCATATTTATCTAATATTCTATAGTTACAAAACACCTCAGTCCATTATCTCTTTGTATAAACTTCCAGCTTAGGTGTTGAATAAGCTAGTGTCAGTTAAGTGCCTGGCACAATATCACGGAGCTTAAAATAGAACATGGCTTCAACCCATATATCCTAACTTACACCTTTTCCAAGAGAATACCCCCTCCTGCTGTGTCTCTCCCTTCTCCCATGTTCTCAGGGAGGCATAATGTCATTGAAGAACACTTTGGAAAGGCTTCTCTGCCTATATGAAATGACTTCTGATATGAGTAAATGGTAAAGCACTTCCTGAAGATTTCTACTGGCAATCCTGCTATAGATTGCTGTCTTGAGTTGATAGGACCTTCCTTTCTTCAGAACAATAAACTATAATTTGGGAAAGCTGGTATCTGACTTGCTGGCTCTAGAAAAACCATTTGGTATAAAAAAGAAGAAGACATGGTTAGTTAAATGAGAGGTCCTAGAAAACCGTCCTTTAAGACAGACTCATGAATTCCACAGTTGTTCTATTGCGGTGTCCACATGGGCACCTTGAATCTCCCTTGTGAGATCAGGAGCAAAAATTCAAGACAGATGTGAGAAACAAAACTCACTTTTACTTCAGTTCAATCTTGTACCAAACTGCAGCGAACTTTTCATTCAAAGAAAAAAGAAAAAGAACACAAAAGTGATGATGTTTTTAGGTGGGTTTGTGGCATATATTTATATCAAGTGGGTTATATTAAAGTATGTTGACTAAGGAAACATCTTGGGGTTTTATAATACTCTCAATAGCTAGAATAATGAGTAACAGGATCTAATCTCCTGACAGAAGAAAATGATAAGCTGTATATAAAATGTCAGCATCCTATACCAAAAGACTGTGATTTGGTAACAGAACTCTTATTCTAATAGGTGAAGTGCTAGACTTGGAAACTGAAGATGACACCCCCATAGCAACAGACAGGAGCCTGATCTTCCTGAATTCAGGCAGAGACTAGGTACAATTTAATAGGCACATAGATGTCCAAAGTTTTTGGCTGCAAGTCTCAGTCCAGATTTCATTCCTTTCATTCCAAGAAAAAGTAGGTTAAAAGTGTTTCATTCTATTGAAGGATGTAGACCTTGAGCCTGTGTCAACATGGAAATTCCCAAGAGTTCCTGATATTGAGTAATCAAAGGAAAATCCTGAATATTGGTCTACAGGGAGCCACTATCTTAGCTAAAAAGTTAATATTAGCCTTCAAATCCCAAATAGAAAGCAATATGTAAAACAAATGAAACAGCAACGATGCCATAGACCAAAAGAAGAGTGTGTAGAACACAGGCTAGGAGAAAGTAAGTATAATTGTTCGGATCTACCAATGTCAGTGGTAAGAAAAACCTGAAGTTTTCCATTCATGTGGTATATGTAATGGGAGTGGGGGTCAAGAGGTATGAATGACTTTTAGGTACATGAGATATTATGTCTGTAAGAACAGAGTTTATTCCAGGTCAGGTCCACCCAACTGAGAATTGAAGCTGACAATATATTTCCTGATCTGGGGAAGACTGGTTCATAAAAGACAAAGCCTGTTTATAGATGAACATCCAAATGGAGTCCAGGCAGGTAGAGAAAGCAAGGAACAACAGCACCTTACCAGGCAGTTAATAAAGAGGAAATAAAAAAGATTCCTACACATAAAGAAGTTCTGAAATCCTAGTTGTAATGTAATTCATGCCCAGCTCATTAAATCCAAGAACATTTTGAATTTCTCCTTAGTGATTATTAAGGAAGTATAGAGCAAGTAGGATCGTTTTTCACTTCTCAGAGTCATGAGACATATTTGAACTTTGCTACTGGAAGGTTCTCTTCCGTTAGGATGTTCTCAACGAAGACATGAGTAGAGACACTTTATTTTCACTCATTTATTTGTTCCAGCCACTTATTAAGTCAGAAACACCTATAGTGTTCTCAGACTTATAGGAACTCCCCAAAGCTGGAAATGAACTTAAGGGCATGTATTCCAAGTTGGTTTGTTATAGTGAGATTTTTGCCAAGTCCATTCCACGTAGAACATAGCTGTATGCTTGCTTTTATTGTCTGTTTCGTTCTTGTTCTGCACCAGCCCCATACCAGCTGGTCCAGAATGCAGTGAGGAGACTGCAGAGGATGGGGCAGAGGACATGGGCCTCCGTAGCTCCAATGCCAGAGATGTCCACAGGCACTGTTATTTCTTTCTTCTCTTTTCAGGATGTACCCTGGTTATCGTATCTCCATTCTCCATTTCATAATCTCGCTTAAATGTCTCATGTCTCTCCTTTCAAATCAATTCTCTTACTGCAAACAATGCTGGGAATCGTATTTACTCTTTCAGCTGCTCCCTAAGCCAGCTTTGGACTTTGGACAGTCTGATATTCTCCACTGGAAGCATGCAGTTGCCCTCACTGTCCTTCAGCCCTAAGAGCCTCTGTTGGATCCTTGTTCTCAGTTGCTGTACTAAAGGCAACTGATAAGGTACTGAAAACTCAGCCCCCTCTGTTTCATAATAAATATTGACCAGCACAGAAATTATAGCATGTTTTCCAAGATTTCAAGTAAGAGAGAGTTATTTGGAAATACTTTTGCTGTTTGAAACCTAGAACCTGACATATCTATGGAATAATCTTTACTATTTACCTCTCTACTCTTAGAGTCACCCCAACCCTTGTGCTTTGCCTGTACAATAGAATTCCAGCTTTGCTTATTTGTCTGGCTGGGATGGGGACTCTGCCCTGACTGAAACTGAGTCTGATTCTTGGGGAATTTCTCACTCCTTCAGCCTTCGCTAGACTGCCAACTTCTCAAAGGATTGAACTCTTATCAGAATTTCTAAGGTTTGGCTGAGTGGCTTTCCAGTAGAAAATTACCCCAAACTCCACCATCTGGCTGCGAGTGTTGTCCCCACCTGCAGGTCTCCATTGCATTATCCCTAACCCCTGAGAGCCAACACTGACAGTGTAGGCAAGTGTGAGCTCTCCATGGTCCCTTGGGCACTATTCTCTGCTTTCCTTTCCTGTAATGAAGGCAGGTGTTCCAAGCTTATTCAACATCACTCTGTACGAAAGCCCCTGAGGGAGGACAATTGCTGATATTATAGAAGAAAACCTAGCAGCAGTTTAGAGCCTTTTTAATAGGAGGGTACTTTTTTAGCTCAATCGACTCCTTAGCCCCAGAGAGCCATGAACAGAGGGCAGTTGTAAGCAAAGGGGTCAGCTCTTAAGTTTCCTTTGTTCCCATTAGCAAACCACCTGCTGAGCGTCAAGAATGACTTCTCACAGAGCTGTTTAACACATTTTTCTCAAATGGGCCCCAGGAGGGGGTCATGCCTTTTAAGAACACACAAGCATTTTAAAACTTTGCAAGCAACTTGATCTTCTAGGTCACCTTAATGCAAAGCCAAATAAACACAGTGTTTGGTAAGAGTCAACATAGTCACCTCAATTTTTAGGGAATAAAAATTAAAATGAGGAAGAACCAGTATCTTTTTTTGACATGAGTTCTGACATAAGTGTCAATTCAGACATGTATGTTGACAAGAGACTACGGGCCTATTGAAATGAGGCAAACATCAAGGGAAGGAGGGATCTTTATATAAAATAAAGTCAATTCTGGTCAATTTTTTTGGTGACTTCCACGTTCCAATTTGCATGTCATGAGTCAGATTTGTGTATCAATTCAGTGTATCGTTTTCTCTTGAGATGGAGAAGATCTATGATTTGACACTACTAGTTATCTTGAATAACTGCAATCTTAAATAGTAGCACTGTTCGTTTATGGAGAGGCATTTGGTCTTCCTGGCTTCTACCCTTGAGTCTTTATTAAATTATTTCTATTGTTGTATGAATACAGGTTGAAATATACCTAACTAGTGAAATTATATGCCACTGGTTGAGTTGTTTGTGAGTTTTAGGTGTGATAGTTACCAGTTTTTAACACTGGTAACTTTATCCCACAGAGAAACATTGACATACAAAATGTTCAGATGAGTGAATAACATTCATTGGGAACATGCATGAACTCAGTTATTACTAAGAACAAATTGCCGCAACAGGAAAGAGCATCTACAATACTTTATATACTTGCAACATGTTTTTCTTGCTGATGAATACTGAGAGCAGAAGGGTCTTGTTTTCATTTTCCTTAATTTTTACAAATATGTTCATTGACAGGTATCTAGCCTTTTTCATCATACTCATAGAGATGATCATGGTTGATGGTTTGAGAGTGTGTGAGATGAGAGAAGGAGTGAATGAGAGCATCTTAAATTTATCATGGTATTAGTACATGGCATTACACTACAAAAATTAAATTCTGAACTAAATGTAACAGTGCATATGTATTTTTATGGATATAACTTAATAAAAAATCTTCACAACACTGATGTTACAAAATGATTCTAAGATACACCATGAAAATACAAAGCCGAGTAAACTATACCCCTGCCATAGCATGTAGTAAGAGTAAATTATTTTCAATTAAAGAATATATTTGTGGGTTTTAACAGACAAATAATTTCAATAATCCTCATCAATATTGTATATAACACAAGTATTGTCTCTCCTATTTGGACCATTGAACTGCTATTTATTATAGCGTATTCATGGTTTGGAAGGAATTCACATCCTGCCATTTGTTGGTATCAATTTTGTGGTCAACTGAAGTCTTCAGGATTCTACATACGTACACTTCTTAAGTGTTCTGGATTCCACTGATATGCACATAACTCTGTGAACCTAATGTAGGACTGTATCCTGAATCTTATTTTTTTCTGTTTGTAGACTGGGACTACCAAGTGGTTGTCTTCATTCAGAAAAATGAATCTCATTTTTATTATTTCCTTCTCTTTTAAAATCTTTTATCAATCCCAAATTTGATATTATGCTTTCTTTGGCTTCTTCAAAGGCATCAGCAGAAACAAGTTGAATGTAACAGACATGATACTAGAAAAATGTATACAATGATCCTCCAGGGCCTCCCTCTTCATTGAGCTCCATCCATTCGCCTATTATTTCTCTCATTTGCCATACACAGCTATGTTTGAAGGTTTGTGCTAGCTGTTGTTTTAGAGAGATGATTAACACGTAATTGTCACCTCAGAGAGCTCCTAAGTTAGTTGGGGAGTGTAACTCCGGGGGAAAATCCCCAGGCAAAACACCTTTGAAACTGAAGTCAGTCAAAGGAAGAGATAAAGTGGGAGAAACTCGTTTATGCTTATAAGCAGTCTTCCACTTTTGCTTGCCCCTGTCTCTCACAACCTGGCCCTGCTGCAGAGGAAAAGGGGTCCCACCCAGCCTCTCTGGTCCAAATATGCTTGCCCTCCCCCTTATAATTACTTATTGATATAGAGATGGACTACTTCTTTCCACCCCTTGGAAACACCTATTGATATTGAGATGCACTAAGGCCAGAGCAGAGATTCTGGAAACATTGCAATTTTACCCATAGAGAGAAATGTATGTAAGTTAGCAAGAGCAAAGAAGATTACTATAGATGCTACAGTTGTAGTACATACCAAATAAACAAGGGAGCAAAGGTAAGAGAGGGCAGTTCTACCAAGGGTCATAGGCATCAGTGGTTAGAGGCAAATAGGAGATTCTTGATCTGAGTTTTGAAAAGTGAGCATAGGAAATCAGGTGATGTGAAAGGGGTTGGACAGATGATGAGCAAGATGTCACAGGCAAAGGGCTCTGAACATGCAAAGTCAGAAAGCATGAATGCCTGGAGTTTTCAGGCCTTGGAAGCAGTCTGGTGTGACTGTGCTGTGGCCTCCAAAAGAGTGCGGAATAGGGAATAGCAAATGGGACTGGGAGTAGCAGGTGGGAGTCAAGCTAAAGAGGGTCTGGCCGGCCATGCCAGTCATTTGTACTTCAGTCTGTAGGCACCAAAGAAGTGTCGAAGTGTTTCAAGGAGGAGAGCATTGCATGATTGAATCTTGGAGAATGACTCATATTTCGTTAGATATGGAGGGAGAAAGAAAGATAAGAAACATGGATCCAATATTCAGTATCAAACAGTGCGATTGAAAAGACTACAAAACTGCTCGATATCATTCCTCAACATATGTTTTCTCAGCTTTCTCATAAGGCCAGGAGCAATTCTGTCAAAAACATCTTGAAATTTAAGTTTTTCCATACATATGGCCTTTTCTTGACCGACTTTCTTTTAATGCCAATCAAAATGGAATGAGAGGCAGTTGAAACACTGTTTGCAGAGTTGTCAAGGTTACTTGTGTTGATCACATTTTACTTTCTCTACACTCACAAAAACAATTATAAGAATCCCTACTGTTTTATTGTTTACTAATACCAAACACCTTATAGTGTTTATCCAGTATATACAACAATCCCATGAAGAAAATGAAAATCTTGTGGAGTATTAATTTAATGGGCCCATGCCCCTATGAAAATGGACTAAATACAATTACATGAAAAACAGGGATGGCTCTCACAAATATAATGTAGAATGAAAGACAGCAGACACACAAAAGGATCTGCTCTATGATTCCTTTTCTAGAAAAAACACAAAGCAAAGCTTATCTGTGGTGATATAAAAATAAGGTAGTGATATTTTGGGGGGGAGGTTAACCGGGTGCTGATACAGTAATGTGCTTTTAAAGATTCATTGAGCTGTGAATTTTGACATGACAACTTTTGTGGTTGCACAATATACTTCAATAAAAATTATTAGAAGATCACTCTCACTAGATTGTGGAGAATGGGTTATTTCGGCAAGTGTGGAATGAAGGAGGCTATTTGGTAAATCATTACAATCCTGTGGGCAAGAGAGATTGATGGCTGAATCTAGGAACAGAGAAGGGAATACTGGGAGAAATGGAAATATTTAGGACATAATTTGATGCTAAGGCCAACAAGACTTAATTATGAATTCTGTATTAGAGGGTGACGTACGAGAAGAATTAAGAATGATCAACAGATCTTTACCTTAAAAATCTAGGTGAATGTTGGAGCCATTTATTGGTTGGGAAAGATTGGTAAAAGAATGGGTTTATGGTATATGTGAGGGTTTTGATCATAAGGGTTTTGATTTTGGTATATTAAGCTTGAGGTACCTGAGTGGAAATGTCAAGAAGGCAGTTGATTATAAAGAAGAGATGTGAGGGGAAATTTGAGAATTATATGATCAAAGAATAAGTCAACCCACAAGACTCAATGACATCAACATTGGAAATAAAGAATTTCCAATAAGGAAAATCTGTGGAGATGGAAGAGAAGGGAGCTCAGGACAAGTTTTCCTTTTAGTATAAGTATGTCCTAAATAATTCATGAGACTTACTTATTAAAAAAGTACATTTTTAAATGAATAGCTCAAATTTAAACAGACATCTTGTATTTTTATTTTCTAAATCTAACAATCACGACCCAAAACCAAGTCCTGGAGTGCACTCACATGTAGGGACTCTCATGCACCACATGAGAAAAATGAGTAGGAAGCAAAGGACACTGAACGGGATCCACCACTGAGTTATGTGAAAACCAGAACGTTGTGACTTTTCAGAAGTCAAGAGGAACACAAAGAAAGGGACTTAATTTCCAAAGCATCACTGATGTTGAGGACCTGAGACCAGGGCCAAATTGATTTGTTGTTCAGTTCAAGTAAATCTGAACATTTACTATGGAAGGTGTTTATTCCACCACTCTCTCTCTTTACCATTTTGGCTAACCTGGACTTGAAAGAAAAAATTAGATTTGTTTGATGGGAAGAAAATAAGGAGCCTTTCTATTAACACTAAAGGGAAAATCCCAGTACTTTTCCAGTCCAAGCAGTAACAGACTAGGCCCTAGAAGGTCTGGTTCAAGGCACAGGGACATAGTGTTTCAGTGTCTGACTGTGGGAAAGTTACTCATCTTTCTGAGGCTCTATTTTTCTTTGTATACAGATTTAATAATATTGTATGTGGGGGCATGTGAGTGACTATATAGAGATTATTTCTGTAAAAGTTTTGACATTTGGTAACTATTTATATTAGTGTAACAATTAAATGCAGAGCATCCTTTTAAATGTTGTGGGTCATTAGGTATATGTTCCTTTCAGCACCTACAGGTCAGCACTCCCTAAAGTTTCAGCTTGTGCTTTGTGGATGTGGTTCTTCCTGGACTCAGAGGGCTGTTGAATACCTTTCAGTGACCTGAGCTTCTGCATATCAGGGCAGAACATGTGAGCAGTGAGCACAGCAGCAGCTGCCCACTCCCAGATTCATCCCTGGGTTTCATATGCTAGGGGTTCCCCAGCTCTGACTCTGGCTCTGGCATGGCCAATGACTCAAAGTGCATCCTGGGGCAGGTGCTGTGAAGTCCCAAATTAGAAGTGTCTTTGCAGCAGAATGTCAGCTCTGACGCCAGCACATCTGGCATCTGAAGCATATGGATCTGTCTTTAATCAACAACACAGCACAATGGCATCTCAGGCATGTGTGGGAGAATTCAGCCATGAGATGACTCAAATCAATCACTGCAAAAGGCTGCCAGGATCGTCATCTTTAAAACAGTGCACCTCCAACTAGCTGTGATGAAAGACCATTTGATGAAATTGTTTACCTAGTCTTTAATTTCCAGTCCCATGGTGCATTGCTAGCACTTACTAATATGCAAGCGAGTTCCATGCCCTATGCACCATATGCAAGTCTGCTGATCATGTGCCAGTCTCTGTGATCAAGTCTGCTGGTCGTAATAATGCTAAATTGGTGTTGCAATTTCTATGCTTCTCAATTTCGGTACTTAATTCATTTTGGACAGATGAGAGTCTGAACCATACTCTCAGTAGCCCTGCAATTAAAAATCAAGCCTCTACTCACCTGTTTGGGAGTCTATTGACTCCCTTTTCCTATAGGTTTAAATATCTTTTAATAGGTGTAAAGGTGCTTTAAAATTCTCAGCCAGGTTGTGTCTCATAGAGTTTTTTTTTTATATAGCCCCTACCATATATTTTAGTATTTATCTTCTCACATGTCTGTCTGCTGTCTAAACTATATAGTTCTGGAAAGCAGCCACAGGGTTCTAAGCGTAGGTGCACCCCCAGCAACTAGCACTGGCTTGATAAATAAAAAAGACCTCAATAAGCTCATTTGCATACTTAATATATATTTATTAAGACCATCTGTGAAGCTAGCTCCATTCCAGGCACTAGGAACGTGGTGATGAACAAAACTGACAAAACCCTTCCCCTCACGAAACTCTAATTATATTAGAGCAGATAAACAACAATGAGATTTTTTTTTCAAAGTAAAATTTGCATTTGGTTAGTTGGGGATAATCACTAAAGAGAAAAAACTAAGTAGAAGCAGAGAGTTTTAGAAACTTTGTAAATGTTTTCTAGATGATTGCAAACAGAGCCGGCCCCAAACACTGCCACCTGATTGTAACAGTGTCTTCCTGGTTTCATTTTTTGTCACCTCCATGAACACATACAGTGGGGTGCTCACTGAATTGGAGTGCTTTCCCAAATCTATTGTTTCTCTCTGGAAATTTTCTACCTTTTCTACCTAGGAAATGTCAGCTTACCACTTACAACCTAGGTCGAATTTTGTCTCTGAGAACCATCCCTGACTCCACAGCAGGGTGAGGGTTCATTACTCTCAAGGTGTTCTCAGCTGTAACTCTCAAACTGTAACTTAAGCTTGAGTGACTTTTGATTATTTGCATGTGACAAGCTGTCTTCCAGGGTCTGCAAATGTTGGAAGTCAAGGGCCTGTCTTTTTTCCCTTCTGAATTCCCAGTGGCCAGGGCGGGTTCTGGAGTATCAAGGATGCTCGATGAACATCTGTTGAAATAGAGTCAAAGAAAAATGAGCGGAGAAAAACTATCTAAGGGATATAGGAACTTCCTCTTAGTTTTGTGAGTTTTTCAGAAAATAACACAGGTGGACTGTATTAGTTTAAGTACTTACACCGAGGTTTCCCTGAATATAATATTACATTTTGGAATATATGACATCAAGATAAGATATACTTTTGAAAAACTATTTCCACATCTGTGATGTTATCTCCCCAAACTTTATATTCTTTTGGAACATACATATGTATACACATACACAGAAATAATATTTAGATTCCATGCTGTTGTAAAAGTAACTGCTCCAGATTTTTTCCTATGTGTCCTTTTTTCATTTCTGACATGGACCTAGAGAGGTTCTAATACCTAAATTTTTCAAACTGAGACTGGGAGTTCTTCTTTTGGTAGAGATGAAATATGAAGAGCTATCATTTATTGAGCACTTGCTAAGTGTTGAACATTGTGCATTACCTCGCTTGGCTTTTCCATGGCCTGATGGAACACTTGAGCAATTGAGGATTAGGAACGGTGCATGGTTACTGATCTGTTGCACACATTCAGGGCTTTGAATCAGGCCCATAGACATTGTCACAAGAACCCAGTGCTTATCTTCTCTGCTTCTCTGATTCATACTGGGCAATATGTGTGAAGCCACTTTTGGAATCAAGGCATTTAATCCAGAGACTGAACTCTGTGTCACACACCATGGAGAATTTTTTGGGCTCTTGTGGGCAGCCTGAGCCATCTGCAGACTGGCCACTTCTTGTGCAAAGATTTGCAAATGTAAACCTGTATCATTTACCCAGGGCAAATTGATCCTTTTCCAATATATATCAAAATATGTATTCTTGATGGATGATACTTATATTAAAAAATAAGTATATATTCCATAACTCTACAATATGATACATTTTCCCAAATTGAACATACTGTGTTGTAGAAATTGATTGTCACTTGACCCCAGAAGCTCCCTTGGTTTTCCAGTTACCTCCTCCACCCTTGCTAAGCATCACCCTGCCAACAGAATAGAGGCCTTTTGCATGTTTTCCTACTGTGTGAATGAAATTATCTTGTAATACTGATCTTATACCAAGGCATCATCAGATAGCTGACCACTCTGAGCATGCCTGCCTACCCAGAAATTCTGGGATAGAGTGCAGCACAGTCAAAACCACATTAAGGCTAGTAACCTCAGGGTGCTGGCTGTCTGTTGCCAACTTGATGACATGGAAGAGAAGCTGCTGGCTTAGTGCACTTGTTCCAAAGTCTTGAAGTCTCATGTTTTTAGGTGAGGCTGTGAAAAAAAACAACCCAGCCCTGACCTTCAGTGCAGTAGGCTCAGCTTGTCAGTGATAGACCCCTTGACTTTTGCTCCTTCAGCCTGAACAGCTATGTGGGAGCCTCTAAGTTCCTGTGTTACTTGACCTTCATGCTTGGAATACAGACTGGGAACGGTCTTCCTGACCAAAACTGCATTATCTGAAATTTTCATTCAATGGGATCACAATTTCACCCATTTTCACTTAAGTTCACTAGCGTCCAGCTGAGACAGTTGAATATGACAGCATCTGCAATCAGTCCTAATTCTAATATGACTGTATTTGTGATGATGAACTAAACGGTGTCCAGAGCAGGATGCCAACCAGAACAGCAGCAAGAAGTAAATGGGGGCCTTGGCTTAAAACTCCCTGTGTTTGTGCCCCACTTCACCCATAAATCACTGGGAGATCTTGAAACATCTTCATGGAGGCCCCCTGTATTCATCTGTGAAAGGGTCATAAGTGTTTGTTATTTACAAAAATGGTGAATAATTTCATTGACTGATATTTAATAAATATTCAATAACTGTGTAATTATTCTATTCTTTTCACTCTGGAGACAGAAAAGGTACAGGAGACATTAAAGAAGGATTACATTTAAATGACAAAATAAATACAAATTTGCAATTAATGAAGCATTTTTCAGTTTCCTTAAAACAACTCATATGGAAGGTTTTGTCACCCATGAGGTAGGATAGATAAAGTGTACTATATTTAATCGTGATTATGTTCTATATAATAATATGCAGAATAGATTTCTTGTATTGATTAATGTAATATGCTGACACAAGGGACTAATTTTGATCGTCTTGAACTTATGTTACAAAGAACCTTAAGAAGGGAAAATTGGAGACAGCCTAGAAAGCAGTTTTTGGACATCCAGGCAATATGCATATATAATGCATTTATTATCACTTTACTTTCAAAACATATGGGGCACTATTCTAGCTTCTGTACAAAGACAGCAGAGTTAACAAGGTCACAGAAGTATTTACAGTTTGACCAAAGAGATGAAAAAATTAATAACACAAGGATTTCCATGCCATACAAATCCCTTTCCTCTCTAGAGCTATATTTAATACAAAACATTAGGAAACAACACACAGGATGATAGAATTAAATGGAAATTCATGTTATTTTGGCACATCATAACTTTTTCCTGTTTTCATATTTTTCATGTCATAGAAATATTAATACAAATATTCTAGCTTTATTGTTCACTAGTAAGTCACTCAACTTCCATAAGAACAGGAAATAACTTAAAAAATGGGAAAATAATACCTGCTTTATCAGCCAGAAAAGACCAGTCATGCTGTGTAACAGATGATCCCCAAATCGTAAGTGTTTTATAGTGATGTATTTCTTGCTCACTCCACATATCCCTCACAGGGCAAGTAGCTATGGAGCTGATAATTGTGGTCTCTCAGAATCCCTGGCTAATGAAGCAGCTGCTATCCTGAACATTACCAGTCATTTGCCAGAAGGAAGGGAGACTGCAGAGAATCGTGATGTGGACTCAGTGTGACATGTGTCACTTTCCTTCCTGGTTCACTGGTCAAAACGAGTCCTAGATTCTCACCACATTTCAAGTAGGCATGGAAATGCAATACTACTGGATGTTTAGAGGGACAAAGGGAGAGTACCATTCAATAGGACAGTAGCACAATTCTTTAGTAGCCCTTACAATTGTCCCCTCTACACTACTATCCTCAAAGGATATTGTAAGGATTTGTTGAAATAACTCTGTGAAAATAATTTGCAAATTGCAAAAAAGCTATAGAAATACAAGAGATAGTAATGTTACAATAATTATTGAAAAATTGAAAAGCAGGAGATGAGACTCCAGATTAGATGTCATTTACTGAGGGCTTGAAATATTTTATGGACTGGAAAAACATTAAGAACAAGAATACCTTATATACTTGTCCTACATATTTATCTTGAGACAAATTTTCTTTCCTACCTCATGCACGTACTAGTAACTTGTGTTCCTATTCCCATCCCTAAGATTAATTAGGACCTACAACTGTGATAACATTTTCCTATCACTAGTTCCATCATGAAAGCTACATAATGTTAATTATAACAGCTGGCATTTTATCATTTGTTTCACTTTGTAATTTTTACTTTCTAATTGTATACACTTCGTAACATATGTTAATGTGAAGCTCACATAGAAAATGAGGAATAAATAATGAGCAAAGGTTAAGGTTCCATAACGGTTGATTTTTCTGAGGTAACAAATGATGAGATGCTGAGAAAGTTCAAAAGTCATTTGAATTTCACTTTTTTAGATGAGTATCAAGTATGCTATTATGACACAGACAAGATGTTACCATACCAAAAACCCCGAATTTTGAAGTGTATTATCCAAAGTCTAAAATATAGAAGGTAATTTAGAAATCTGTTCTAATCTGTAATCTGCTATATTCTCTATGCAAATGAGAAGGGCAGGGAATGGAAAGGAGTGGAAAGAGAAAGAGAGAATAAACACATTCTTTGATATTTTCTAGCTATAATCTGTGATTTTGTCCAGTCTGTCTATATTTCATTTCTCTGATGTCTGCCTCTCCTATTAACCAATTTTCAATTTTCTTGAGCTAACCTGAGCTAGCCTTTTTACTTTTCTTTTTTTTCTTTTTATAAATGACCCAAGTTTTTAGGCAGTGTCTATTAGCTTTGCTGTACTTTTTGTCATAGCTTTGTGACATGTCCCTTTTTTTGAATCTCTACCTGCCTTGTAAAAGTACACAAGTCGTCCACCTCTCATAATTTACTTCACATTACCTGAAATCAACTGACAAATATGTATTAGACACCTAGTCTACTCATACACTGGCTAGTCCCTGAGAAGAATATAAAACCAAACAATCATTCTTTGGTCTTTTGGGTAAATCAAGCATATAATATGGGATTAATTATAATAATAAAAGCAGGATCCATTTTCAAGCACCTACTATGCATTCTAAATGATACTAAGGAATTTTGCTCTCTGTAGTTCAACTAATGTCACAATGACTGATGAGAATATCACTACCCTTCCTGTTTTTTATGTATAAGGATATCCATGTTTGGATTGCTTAAGAAAGTCGCCCCAATTTACATATCATTACATGCCAGAGCTGGGAGTTTGACTCCAGATTCTCAGTGATGCTCAAAGCTTAGGGACAGACATTCCTGACCTAAGAACAGCACATTCATGCAGGAAAATTAAGCAATGAAGAATTAAAGAAGAGTTCAATTCAAAAATACTGGAAGCATGACAACCCAGTTTGTGACGGACAAGCATGAATGAAAATATTGTTTGTCCAAAGAGACCAAAATAATCATAATGATCTGGAATTTGCTTTACAGACTTTATTTATGAGGGTTTTATTCATCTTAACACAAATGGTTTCATCACTGAGGTGAATCAGACACATGTACTGGGACCATGCTAGATTCAGGAAACCTGTTTTCTTTCTTTCTTTTTTTTATCTCACTTATGTGCTGTTCAAATCTGTACAAGTTACATGTGCTGTCTGAGCTTGCATGTAAACTGAAATATAGCTGACCCTGCCTCTCACACACAATTGGAGATAATGGATGTGAAAACTGGAAAACTTTGTAAGAATTAATAATTTGGTCAAATGGCAAGGATTTGTAGGTGACGTAGACATTACCTCATTTTTCATACTGTGTTAATTTTCCCAGAAAGAGGAGTGTGGATTCCACAGCCACCTTCCAGTTACATGTCAGAGGGTAAGCTTTACATGTAAATGTGATTAGCTAAATTTTGGACTCTGGATGATCAGTTGTGTTGTGTACCCCAGTTCTTCCAGAACTTTCTCTGGCGTATTGCTGATTCTTTAATTTTGAGTGAACTGATGTAGTTATGTGTAAGTGCCTAGAAAGGTGGAGGTACCATTGGTCAGCTGGCTGGATTACATGGAAAGATTGTTGGGTGGATGACATAGGGGAGTGGCTCACACACAGGAGCTGAGCCCAAGTCCCGTCCTCCCTTCCTTCCTTCCTTTCATGTTGATTACTCAGCCTAAAAAGCCATCATGATAGATAGAATGACATATGTGACATGGTCTTTATTTGCTTCAGAAAAATTAAATTCTAGCACAGAAAAATATGTAATGTGAGATATCAAGACAGAGAGTCTTGAGACAGGTGTAGATAAATGTGAACAACAATTCAAAAATGTATAGATTTTGTGAAGAGGGGATGAATCCAGGAAACTTCTGTGAAAAGGTTGTGTGACAAGATGGAATATTTCAGAGTTAAGAGTTTGCAGGGAAAGGAAGGGCAAAATCATGTCAGTTCAGATCCATCTGCCCTGAAGGAGTATTTGCCTTTCTACTAGTCAGCACTTGGAAGGCTGTCCCACCTCACGGCATTAAGGCACGCTGGCAAGACGCTTACACCTGGGTCCTGTGTAAAACTTTTCATTGATTGCACAATGTATGATCTGAAAGTTTCTTAATCTCTTTAAGCCTCACCAGACTTATTTATAAAATGGGAATTGTAATAATTACTTTGTAGGAGCACAATGCCAAGCTAACAGGTCAAGTCTAGAGATGTTTGTCTAATGAGTGAATAGGCAACGGAAATGGAGTGCAAGAACTGGTGGGGTATATATGCACTCAGGGGAATCTGATATACACTAAGGTCTTTTCTGGTCTTTTGATTAGTGCTACCTTTTAAACTTTTGTTGTGCAATATTGGAGTATTTTGACATTTAGGGAAGAGGGCAGGAAAGGTAAAGTAGAGAAGCAGGTTATACAAAATGGAAACATTGTTACATTTATATAGTATTTGAGAGTTTACTTGAGTACCTCCTCAAGCCCATTATCTTATGTCAACCTCACACTAATCTTTGGTGGGAGCCCTACATATAAGAAATGATTAGTTTAGATAAAGGTTCCACTTTGGGGTTTTATGTCAAAGCACACATTTTCAGAAATATCATGTCTTAACATTTTTAACAATTGTGTGGATGATTTACTACCCCTGATCTAAATTTACTCCTTCTATACATCATCTACAATTTTGGCAGGATTTCGTACAGATACTTCAGTGCCCTCCTCATTTTGTGTGTGTGTGTGTGTGTGTGTGTGCGTGCATTTACTTTTTAATATTCACATTTTTACTGGATCTTCCCTATTTTGGCAATGTGAAGGGCTTGTGGGGTTAGTAACGTGTTAGTACTGCTATTGGTTTGAATTTGGGCCTTTACTAATGAGCGACTGACTGCCAGTTTCTGAGCTGCCACTCTGCTGTGGGTTGCTGTCACTAAAGCATGCTTGGCTAGTCGAGGAAATTATTTGAACTGTGTTGGAGACTTCAATCAATGGTCCGGTAATTCCACTGCTACTTTCATTCTAAATGGTCTATCTCAAATACCTTTACCACATGGAGTTCTTCTCTCTTACCTGCTTTCTTCTAATATGACAAGGTACCCACTGAGAATCATTAGTGTATTATATTTCCTGCTCACATTCTATATCTCACTGCGCTCTGACCCCCTCAGGTTTTGTGGAGAGGAGCATTAGTTTCCACTCTGAAGCTAGGTTTAGGCTCTCGCTAAGGAAACTTAGAGTTCTCCCATGACAGTGTTCATGTCAGAATCAACTAGGAATCATCTCCTATTATTGAGACCATGACGGTCTCTTTGAGAAAAAAGTTATAGAAAAATTTGAAGAGCTCTCACATGTATCTAGTTCAATGACTAAAAGTAAATAACCAGATCCAACAATAAAAGTATATATTCTTTTGGGGAAAAAAAAAGGCTAAATGAAATAGTCTTCAAGTGTGTTTTGAAAATCACCATGAAATGGATTTATTTTAATCATTTTTTAATGTTTCGATATTTTCCCTCATGCATATGTTAACAATATTATAAATTTTATCTATACACATGTGTATAGATGCATATGCTTTTATGTGTGTATGTATGTATAAAATCCTGAGGAAGAATGGAATTTAAATGACTCCTAACTTGAAAATTTGGCTTATTAGTTCACTGGGCATGCATTCTACTATCATCCCATATCATCGTCAACTTTAGAGAGGATACAGAAGCACAAAGTTGTAAGAAAATGAACGTCTGCATGGTTAACCAATATAAAAAAAATTGTAGTATATGAAAATTACATGTAAATATACTATATATATGTTTATCTTATATATTTGAAATTTTTTTCTTGCTTTAACACCTATAGGGAGATTTATATTTACATTCGTATATCAAATGCTCTGAGGTAATAAATTATTTTAGTGTTAATTAATCTGGAGTGGGAATTACTCAAAATTATTTGATCTAGAGCTGTTTTTCCATGGACATGAATAACAACATTAGGTTCTAGCAGAAGAGATATTCTTCTATTTTTACTTTAGGAAATGTTGAATTAGACACTTCTATAAATTTTTCTCATTTGCTCTTACAACATCTCCATGGGTTATTATAAGGGATATCTGTTATTTTATTTTTACAAGGCAAAACATTTTTTTTTTGGCATATCAATATCCAGAATTTCCTTTAGGAAAAAAAAATCATTCTTCCCTATTCCCAATATAACTTTTGAGGCAGACCCTATATAAACGAATGAGTATCTCTTTCATATATTCACTCATTTGTTCATTCAACAAAATGTATGGAACTTTAATATCCCAGGTACTTTTATCAATACTTAAAAAATAACTTCAAACAAATAGACAAAAAACATTGCAGTGATAGAATGTGCAGACAAATGTATAAGTGAAATATGGAGAAGAAAAGATGGTGAAGAATGCTCTGGAGAAAATATTAAGCAGGGTGGGGGGGGCATCGAATACTCACGTGGGACATGGTTGCTTCGTTGCCCATAGTAATTAATGGGGAAAAAAAAGGATGGTTCCAGAGTCCTGGGCTTCTTGTGGTGTATAAATACCACAGGATTCTTGTGTGTGCTGAAATAAGTAGTGTTCAAATGGTAAAACTGATTCTGAAGTATTCATTCAGTAATTGTTTATTAAATGACTGCCTATGCCAAACACAGTCTAGATATCGTAGATATGGTGCTTTATTAAACAAAGATCTCTGACCTCCTGGATATACTATCATGCTGAAAAAATGTTTGAGAACTAGCTCTGCAAAAAACGAAGGAGGGCCTGATCTGGAGCATTTGTAGATTTTTTAAATTTAAGTATACTGCCATTGGCCATTTGTAAGGTACCCCTGAGGTGGAAGTAGATACACACAATCAGCTCCTTTATGTATGTATGTAGTCTCAAGCCCAACACTGGATGTATCTTATATCTTATCACATAATTATAAATGTACTAAATGGTAAATTAACACATGCATTAGCAGGTGATAGATGCTGGTAAATAGAAGAAAGTATAGCAGCAGAAGGGGGAATCGGAATGCAGAACAGAGTGCTCTATTAAACAGGAAGGCTGAGATTGACCTCGCTTAGAAGGTGAAATTTCAGCTAAGATTTTAAGGTTAGAGGCACAGACAATCAGATGCAGGAGGCAAGAGTCTTTCACGTATGAGGACCCCCTAGAGTAAAAGTTCTAAAATCGGGGCACACTTGGCTTGTGTTGTAGGAGCCCAGAGGCCAGCATGCCTGACACAGAATGAGTGAAGGGAAACATAATAGATGAGGCAGGGGCTCAGACCAAGGGTAGTCTTCCAGACCACTGAGAGGTACTTTATATTTTAAAGTTTTGAGCACAGGAGTGATGTGCTCTGACTCTTAAACAATCAATTTAGTTGCTAGGTTGAGCATAATGTCTGGGCAAGGAAACCAGTTGGGATTCATTCAAATGGTTCAGCCCAGGGTGGTAACGGTAAAGGTGGTGATAAGTACATATAGAAGGGAGAGTCAATAGGGTTTCCTGAAAGATTGGAGGTATCCTGTGGAGGAAAAACAGAGGAAAATGAGGATTCCAAGATGCTGCACAAAGGGAAGCGTGTGGTTGCTATTAGATGAGATGGGGAAGGGTTTGTGTGGTATTGCAGGTAGCCAGGTGGAATCCGGATAGCAAGATTAGACATGTTAAAATGTTTTTAGCACCCAAGAGTGGATACTGAGTAAGAAGTGGGATGTATTAGTCTGGAGTTTAGGAGAGACAACTAAAATAAAATTGGGTCAAAAAGAAATATTTTGTATCTTCTGTGTGTGGGTGATTTTAAAGCCATGTATCTGGAGAGGATTGCCAAATGAGTAAGTAGGTAGAAAGGAGGACCAGAAATGTCTGTTGGGGAACTACAACACTGAGAGATGAGGGCAAACTAGTGGATTCTGCATGAGAGAGTGAAAATTAATGATCGGTGAGGTAGGATAAAAACCAGAAGAGTGCGATGTCCTGGCAGTTAAGTGAAGAACACCTGTCAGGGAGAAGGGGGACCAACTGTTTCAAATGGAGCTCAGAGGTCAGGTAACGTGAGGTCTAAGAACTGACCGGTGGACCTAGTTCTTGCTGGTATTTACAGGAATCATTTTCGTGGTTGGAGGGTGAGAAGGTTTCTTAATGAGAGAGTATAAGGAAAAAATTGGTATCTGAGCAGATTTTAGAGTGAGCTTTTGATTTCTGGAAGGAGCTGTGGGCATTTTCAGGTCCACTCAGAGGTTGGTCTTACCTATTCAAAGCTATCCTCAAAGGTGATATGGCCCTGGGGCAGGGCAGCATTATCTAGAGAGCTGGGGATTTTTGAGTTCTTTGGTGACTACTGCTCTGTGGTGGTAAGACTGGGGAGGGGTGGGCTTGTTTAGAGCTTACATGTGAAACTCATTGGCTCTCTTTGACTACTGCTGAGAAGGATGCAGGTGGGACCCATCTTTTGAGCAGTGGAGACATATGGCTAAGCTAATCAGTATCTTTCATTTCTCCAGTCCAAGGATTACGTAACAAACCAATGAAAGTTAGATTGCCATTTTTGTCCTACCTACTGGAGGAGAAATGCTCTCTTATTGATGGATTTGAGTTGTGGGGTGTGTGGGGGTGATACCTAGTTGGTAGAGTTGTGTTATGCTCACCTGGATAGAGCTTGAGGTTAACAGAGGCCGTCAAGTGGATCCACTAAAGAGCCAAGAAATAGAAAGAGGCTGCACCTTCTTGTCATCATTAAGTCCTGAATCCATCCATGCTTTCAGCCTCCCCTAGCTTGGACTACTTCATTTTCCTAAGCAAATACATCCCCTTTCTGGCCTAAGATGGTTCAAGTCAGATTTTCTGTCAAGGTTTCTGAGTCAGGTGGGTATTATTATCAACATATTGGTATAGATAGGTGCTCTTAATACAGATGAGAATGGTGAGGCTTATTTTTCAGGGAATGACTAAATATCCAAGCTCACACAACAAATGAATGAAACGAGGGGTATCTCAGGGCCACATAATTTACCATTTCTACTGAGGGAAAAGAAGTAGCTAAACAAAAGAGATGAAAGACTAATATCCTAAGAGTGCACAGTTGGAAGGATTTTCACAGTTATTTTTCTGATCCCCTTGTGAGGAAACAGCACCTTGGAGAGGGAACAGCATACCCAGGGTAAGAGGAAGGGCATTTAATCAGCAAGGGAGAAACTGCTCAGTTGCTGATTCTGCACCCAAGCTTCAAGCCCCTTTCAACTCTACATGATAACTGCTGACAAAACAAACAAACAAAAATAAATAAAGCCTAGAGAATTAGACATTAGAGGTGATGAAAAAAAGAACAGTGTTTGAAGAGCATTTCAAAATAAACTCTTGGAAATTTAATCAGGGCAAAAGGCAAATTGAGGGGGCCTCTATATCTCCTCTACATTAGTGTTAAGAAAATAGAGGAAATTACTAATGTTTAGGTAAATAGCTGAGGATAGTGTGTGTCATGGGAATTGGGGGTTTTATTAAGAAAGCCAGTGAGGGGTAAATCAGCGTAGCAGTGTTTCCTAAAGAAGAACTGGTACAAAAGGGAGGTCAGTAGAGACAGGAGACTATGGGCCACTCTTAGCCTTGGCTAAGGAGTTTACGGCAATTTTGGGTGGGAACAGAAGGAACAATAGACAGGTAGGATATATGAAGGGTTCACTAATAAATGTATACTTTTGAACTCTGCCATGGCTAGTATTTTGTGGGATGTTTATAATTTACAAAGAACCAGATTATCAAGGCCATACCTCAGAAAGTAAAGAAAGAAAGAAAGAGGAAAGCATGGCTGTCTAATGGAAAGACATAAAACAAGTCATTCGATAACAGCCCAGTTCACTTTGCTGTGTCTACATAGCATAGTGTGGGAAGTTTATGGTGGGCGGGTCTGAGTTAACAGGAAGAGAGTTATTGTTCAGCTGGTCTGTCCTGGTGATCTCAGGTTCAGTAGCTCTGACCAGCAATTCACACGAATTTGCCATTTGGTCCTCATAACTCTCCTGTTGTGTTCAGTTATTCTATCTTCCAGGCAAGTTCCCTTCACTTTGGAAGAGTGTACCCTGTTTTTGATAGATTGTCCTAGCCCCACTTTAGCCTAATAGCTGCAGAAGAGGTTTCCAATCATGACACTCTGCTCTGCTAACCTTGGAGAGTGGGGAAGTAAGACAAATGGGCCAGAGATGGCCCCTGTGATTTTGCATTATACATAATAAAGGAGGAGTGACTACCTCTTCTTGAGGGGCTGAAGTGAGAGAAGTGAAGTTTGCAGCTGGTGGATGCTTGTCCCGACTCCACTCCCCAATGTTGAAGAGGCTTGTCTGCAATCAGGGGTATAAAGCCCATATTCAGAGAGAAGCAACAGAGAGACTGAGGCCATCTGGAAACCTTTCTGATCCCTGACTTGGATTTTCTACACAGCTAATTTCTTCTGATGCTTGTGACTTGAATACATGAGCTTATAAAATCCATCATTGCCCGAACGTCGGTATTCTGGTTTCTGTTATCTGCAACCGGGAAAGTCCTGTTGGATGCAAGGACCAGAGAGTAGGTGTGACCTCTTCCCTACTCAGCTGTGGGAACCAAGGCTCAACATGTCAACCTACCCAAAGTCACTTCTTTTTCCTTTTTTGTGTATTTATTGGCACCCACTTGCTCAACTCCTCTATTTCATTATGAAATCTGCTGGAATGCAATTCTTCAGAGTAGATATCCCTGATGATCCTATTCAAAACAGCACCCTCCTTCCCCAGCTCTGCAGTTCTTTGCTCATTTACCTTCCTTTATGCTTGCCTGAACTTAAATAACATTGTCAATCTTTGCTTCTTTTTAATTTTTTATTATGTTGTTCCCTTCCTCCCCAAAAATATGGTCTCAGAACTGATTGTCTTACTTACCATTATATCCCCTGGAATGAGTGGATGCCAGTAAATATGTTTGAATAACTGAATGAATAAATAAATGAATGAATTATCTAAGTGGTAGAGTTTTTTTGTCCTGATCTGCTATTTGTGTTTTCACTTAATAATAATTGGGGATTTCTCATTAATCAGCGTTGATGTGATTTCTCATTCATTGTGAGGAAGAGTGGTCTGTCACACGAGTATAACATAATATAATCACTTGCCTCTGGATAGAATTTACAGTCTTTTGTTGTTAGGGGAAAAAAAGTTGCAGTGAATCTCATTTTTAAACATTTTGTAATCATACATGAGTCGAATGATAAAATAAATTGCTAAAATAGCAAATAGCTGGGTCAGAAAGTACGGCCATTTGATATTAGTCATTCTGTCCTCCAGTCAAGATTTTAACAATTCATAACTAATAACCAGCAATAGAGGAAAGTGTTCAACTCTTTGCTGTTATACTATATTATCACCCTTTCTCTGTCTGATGGGTGGAAACCAATGCATCTTTGTAGCTTTATTTATGCATTTCTCTCATGAGTGCAATCCGATATCTTTTTATGTTTTATGGCTGACTGTGTTTGCTCTTTTGTGAAATACTGTTTTGCTGATTATTCTCACAGACTATTGGTGTTTTCTTATTATTTCATATTAACTATACATTATGAAAACAAGAACTTTCACAGGAGATACATGCTGTAAACTTTTTATCCAAACTTTTGTTTGGATTTTTATTTGATTTTATTTTTGCCTTGCAAAAGGCATTGTATTGTTATTTTAAAAATATTTATGGATTTTGGCTTTTATCATTATTGAAATATATCTTTACCATAAGGATTTATGGGAAAAAATTCTTCCAAGTTCTTTTTTAGATAATGTAAATTCTTAACCCATTCTGGATATTTTTCTTTTTAAATTTCATATAAATCATCACATGCATTCAACTTTATGCCATATTTGAGAAAGGAACGCATAGTTTATCCTTTCAGGAATTAGAATTCAGGGACATTAAAATAACTAAAAAAGGTGTTAAGGTTTATACATTATTTCCTATATGCTTCTACGTCAAGCAATGAGGAAAGCGAATTAAGAATATATTTCGACTTACTTCTCTGGTATCTCCTATAGTTTTCTTATGTTAATGTTGACAATATATTCTGAACTAAGCATATATTTAAAATTTCTTGATCTCTGTTAGAACACATAAGCTTTATCCAAGTAACTCATCATTATTTTTCTTTAAATTCATTATTGAATAATATTAAGATTTTATTCCATCCTTTCACCTAATTTTCTCAGTATAAAATTGCCTATCCTTTTATTTTTCCACCACTCTGAGTCCAATTATAGTCTTATCCTTTTCCTTTGTAATCCAATATGATATTCTTTAAATCTAAATAGGTAATTTTATTTTCATTCTTTGATTTGAAATATGTATTTGCTCATAATTGTGTCTCATATTTTATATGATACTTTCTCTTTTACTGCTCCTTTTTAAAATCTTTTACTATGTGAAGTATATTTCTTTGCTGTTTGTGTGCGTGTGTCCCTTGGTAATTGAGAATTATGTTCCATTAATTGCTGTTCCTAATGTTACTTTTACAACTACAACTTTATAAATTCTTTCTATTCCATTGATTTATACAGCAACTATTGAATCCCCACAATGAGCAATTATAAGATTATATGACACCAGTGTCTTTGTTGAGGTTCTCCCAGAGATTCAGGAGTGAGGTTGTTTGTTTGGGAGGTAATGGTAAGAAAGCGAGGACTAGGAGAAAGGGATTAAGGTGGCATTATCAAGCCAGCTCACACCATAGGTGGCTGCAGGGAAATCCTCCTGGGGAACTCTCAGGACCAGTATAAAGCCCTCTTCTTGGGATCATCTCATGTTAAGGTCAGGATGCTGTAGTGATCACACACTAATAATTTGTTGAGGGCTTCTCCCAAGGGTGTTAATTTCCCAGCACATCTGGCTTTCCTCACAACCAGAGGAAGTGACATAAATATCTGAGAAACCCTAGAACAAAGAGATGCAAGTACTAGAAGTAAGAATTGAAGCTGATCCTCCCTGAAATGGAAAAGGGCACAGAGATGCAGAGAAGGTGCTCACAGCATCATCTATAGACCTTCTCTTACTCCACGTAGGTCCACCCATATACTATGTACCAGTCCACAGTTATTTGAGATGGTGGCTATCCCAATTTCAAAAAAGGGGAAGATTTATAAAAGGGGCTTGACAGTCGAAGCTCTAGCTCCCACTGCTAAGACTTGTCTTAGCTCCTTAATGGACATACATCGCCGCCGGACACTACCACTCCCTCTAGATTCCCCTCAGCTCGCCCCTGTGTTATAATGACCATGGCAGGCTGTGGCACTACCGCTGTCTCTTCACAGCTGTTAAAAGACTGGACATCAAAAAGTGGCCCCAGAAATCCCTTGAATCGCATACCTACGGCTCCCTATCATCTCTTTGTAGCAGAAACATTATCTTCTTGTGAATATTGAGGTCAATTGCCCCTATCAATTATAATAATACTCTTCTTTGCCTGTTCGTCTACTAGCATGTAAAGTCTTACAGTGGGAGACACAGTGGAATTCTTACTTTATCTCTGGAAAGAGCATTCTCTTGCCTTTCCCAGCAAGAACACCTTATTGCCCCTGAAACGAGATCTCTAGTCCATCAAAACCTAAAGCTGTGAGCACAGGAAGCCCCCACTCCTCAAGAAGGTCACTGAGAGTGGTGAAGAATGAGGTCACCCTTATTCACACCTCTTGGATTCTGGACCTTATGACCTGTTGCAAAACCAACATCATATTACAGCTATTAGTTAAAATATACATCAAATTTTGAAGGACATCTCTTCAGATCCATAGGGTGTACACCTCAGCTGACTTCTCAGCTGCATTTTAAGAATCCCTTCCAGTGTTCCAGATGGGGGGACAGCATGTCGGTGATGATACACACACCAGGGGATACTGTGTTCCTGTAACCTTTCCAGATTGACTTCTTTCACCTAGAAACATGCATTTAAGTTTCCTCCATGTCTTCTCATGGCTTGATAGCTCATTTCTTTTTATCACTGAGTAGTGTTCCATTGCCTGGAGATACCACATTTTATTTATCCATTCACCTACTATAGGACATCTTGGTTGCTTCCATGTTTTGGCAATTATGAATAAAGCTGCTATAAACATCCATGTGCAGGGTTTTGTGTGGACATTAAGTTTTCAACTCCATTTGGCAAATACCAAAGAGCATGACTGATGGATCATATATTAAGAGTATTTCGTTTGTAAGACACTGCCTGTCTTCCAAAGTGACTATGCCATTCTGGGCTTTGGTTGGGCTGGAATTCTTATTTCCCTGAAGATGTTGTGCCCTGTGCCCCTCAGCCTTCTAACATTGAATGTTGAGATGAGTCATTGAATTTTGCCTGAGTTTCCTCATCTAGATAATTTAATCATTTTGCCTAGATGTCCAGAGTATTTTTTATTTACTTTAAAATACCAGTTAACATTGTTCAGCCTTCTTTTTTCAAAATGTCTTGGGTAATAGTGTACCCTTTCAAAATATATAATTAGATATTCTTTTACTTCTGAAAATATTTACCAAACCATATCCTTAACATCATATGTGTTCAATTTTGGGAGCTACTGTGTGTGTGTGTGTGAGTGTGTGTATGAAGTCTTCTGTCTTCTTCCCTGTGTTTCAGAGCTCTATCTGCAAACTTTTAAAACTCTTTGTTCGTTTACCTTCTTGTTTCCCTTTCATGGTCTTACTGATCTCTGAGCAGCTTCTGTTTTCCTTTGTGCTGTTTCCAATCCAGACACGATTTTGTAGATGATTTTTTTTTCTTTTTTCTTTCCACTTATTTCCCACATCCTGCCAGCTCATGTCTCATCTCTTTTGGTAAACTTGACATAGCTTACTAGTGCTTTTTTAAAAGGTATTTTTAAGATTTTATTTATGGCTGTGTGTTTGCTCATATTTTACATATGTTCTGTGGCAATATTTTTCCAGTGAAGCTTAGTCATCTTTCACATTTTGCTGCTCCTTTTCTTCTTTATGCTTGTAGTATCTTTGCATGGATTCTGTGCTGCTTCCTTTTCCACAATTTCTCATCTTTGAATGGGATGGGTTCCAGCAGAACAGCTATTTTTAAGAAATGTGGGTTATTCTGGAGCCAGAATTCGTTTCTGCATCAACAGTTCTTCTTCTAACAGAGTGGGGAACCTTACGTGGAGGGCCATCTGACTGAATTGTTTAAGCTTTTGCTTCTTCCCAGAAAGCAGTGATCAACAATACCCAGGTTGCTTCCAAGTCAAGGTCATCGCAGCATGGTGGGACAGGTGGCAGGTATGCCTTTGGCCGGTCTACATGTCCTGCTCCAGTTGCTCAAAGGAGTGTTGAATTTGCCCCTTTATGCATGATGCTTCTTTTGGGGAGCTACTTTTTGCTAACTTAGTTTCATAGATTTGCCATTACAGACATCTTTTTCAACAAGGGTCCTTTGCATGTGTCAGCTCTTTCTCATCTATTGTTATTCAAGATTATAGGTATCTTAAATCTTTTAAAGATAAATTTGAATCCTATGGAGTTTTGTTATATCACACTGCCTCGCATAGCTTTTTAATAATAGATTTTTAAAGGAAGAAGAAACTAAGATAGGTATGGATGTCTGAAAACAATATTGAACAAAGAGAGAAAAGGCTTTCAAGGGAGAGAAGGGACAGGAGATCCCGCAGAATGTAGATGTGCAGAGGAGGACTCAGGGTGTCTACTTGGTGAACACTGGTGTCCATCTGCCGAGATACAAAATAGGGCAGAGGAAGATTTAAGAACCCTGATTTGCATGTGTTTTGTTTAAGACATTTGTGGGCTATCCTGGTAGAGCATTGCAGCCCTCATTGAACATTGAAAGGAAAAGGTTGTGAGGAGTATGAGTCTGAAATGGGAATTTGGGAGTTAGCACTGCACACAGCAGTTAGAAAAAAGAAAAGCACAGATGAAATTACTGAGAGAAAGTAGAAATTTTCAGAAAAAGTAAGGGATGAAGCATCAGATTTTGTATGGTCTGGGCCTTGGGTGAGGAGCCCCATGTGGAAGCAGAGGAGAATATAAGAGAGGCAAGAACTTTGCTCATCTGCAGGAAGTGTTGAGTTGGATTATTTTAGCAGGCCATTTTAATGGTATTTTAATTGTTTTGCTATTCCTGCATAAAATTCTTATTGTTATTTTTGGATTCATGTAACAGATATTTGCTAAGCCTCTTTTGTGTGCCAGGCCAGGCCCTAGGGAAAGTGTGATGGGAAGGTCACATTGTCCTAGACGCCTGAGGTCGCTGTAACAAAATGCCACAGACTGGGGCGCTTAGACAGCGCTTTCTTTCTCACAGCTCTGGAGGCTGGTAAGTCCCAGATCAGGGTGCTGGCACATTCAGTGTCTTGTGAGGGCCCATCTCCTGGTTCTTGTTATGCCACAGGGCTCTGTGAGGTCCTTTTATAAGGACACTTAACATATTCATGAGCCCCACTCTCATTCCCTCATCACCTCCCAAAGGCCCCACCTCTTGAAACCATCACACTGGGGATTTCAATAGAAAAATTTGGGGGGCATATTCAGTCCACTGCAATTGTGAGATCTGACGCTATCTCTGGATAGATAGTTTCAGAATTGAGGTGGATTGCAGGACACCCTGCTGATGTTAGAGAATTGTGTGTTGGTGTGGGGAAGCCCTCTGCACATATATTGGAATTGAGACAGGAATCCACAATACTCTGCAAGAAGGTAAAAAGCACTCATAAATATAAGATGATCGCTTTTTGAATAAACTTACTGACAGATCACAAACCACATGAAACCTGTTCAGGTTAAGAATCAGTGGCTTATGGTTTAGTTCAAAGATGAAATAGATTATCTTGCAGATAATAACTGATGGAAAGACAAAACCATATCATAATTTTTGAGTACCAAAAAGATTACAATGATCACTCTCAATCACAGAAATTGAGTGAAATGTTATCATCATCGTACTTTGAAGGCACCCACATCTCAGAGCTTAAAGTACTTTGCCACGCGTCCCACAGATGATGCTCAGTGGAGGGGCCTGAATTCTCATCCAGGCTTCTGTGACTTACTCCAACTCACCCTATTGCCTGCTAAATGATCACCCACCTAGATTCCAGAGTATGGCTTAGGCCTGAAGAAATGAAGCTGCTCTGCTTGTCTGTGTCTGTCCTCCGACCCCAGCTGTTCTTGCCCGTGGTGAGGACAGCAGCGCACTCTTTCTTCCTTGTCTGCTGCTCACACACCCCCAGAGGAAGTGTTAATTAATACAGCTGTTTAGTTTTCCAACCATCTGAAAGGCATAAAAATATGGAGATTGGGAACAATGGCCTTTCTTCTTTTACAGCCAGTGGTCTGAAAACTGTTAGAGGTGATGGTAGGTGCTGGAAGAAGCAAATAGATGCAATCTGTGGCAAAGTGTGTCAAGACTGAACAACCGTGAAGAGTTTTTCCGCTGAGTGAATGGAGCTAAGCAACAGCTAACACCAGCCATTGTAGGCTGTATCTTTTCACATAAAAGAAATATTAGTTTGATTAAATGTTCCAAGACCTTGTTATGTAAACATAAGTCAAGCACTCTGAATGGTAAAAAAAAGAAATGTGGCAGATAAAGCTGTTCACAGCTAAATATATTAAACCCAGAAAGTACGGAGGGTATTTCTTTGTTTACTCTCTATTTTACAGTCTCCATTCAGAGCAAAAACAGCTGCCCTTTCCAACTCATTTCAGGAAGAAGCTCTCAGTTTTTCGCATTAGGTGTTAAGTACGTGGGTATTTATGTGAGCCTCTGTTGGTGAGACCTATGCAGTAGAGTATGTCTGTCTGAGAAATTATGTCTTTGTGCAACCTGTGTGCATGTCGCTGTGAATGTTGGGTTTGTAAGCATGTGTATGAGCCTGTGGGCAACCACAGGGGCACAGCTGGGTCCGTGTGCATTCATAGGTGAATGTTTGATTATCTACGTATGTGTGTGTGTTTGTGGATGTAAGAGTGTGTGCCTGGGGTTGTGAAGGGTTGCATGTGTGAGGACATCAAAGTGCATAAAGGAGTGTGTATGGTGAGCCCCTGTGTGTGGGAGGAGCATGCGTGTCTCTAGATGCAAGCTCCTGATTTGTGTGTAAGCATGCACGTGGAAGAGTAGGCATATATCCATATTTGTAAACACTTGTGCATGCATGTGTGTGTTGTATAAGTCTGGGGGAAGGTAAGGGGCCTGTCAGCAATGTCAAAGAATGACAAAGTGTTACTGGAGGAGCTGTTTCTCCACTGTCATGCCTGACTGTCAGTGTACAAACTGTTTCCAGAAAAGGCTACTACAGTTCTGCTGTGCTGTTAATTGATGCCAAAGCTGTATCTGTTGCGTCTGGCATTCAAGCAGTAAAGTGAAATTTCCAAACAAGTCCAACCCCCAAACCCCCCAAAGCTGTCCTGAGTTTACAAGGTGATTGAAGACAGACATTTTTTGGAAAAAAATAATTACATGTTTAGTGGCACTTCGTCTAGAGGGCCAGGCTGACAGGTAGGTATATGTGTAACTCACTTAGGGTAGGTTGGGGAGGGAGGAGACTAAGGTTAAGAAGGAAGGGGGGCAGGGGATTGGGTATTGGGTGAAGAGCAGCAAGCCACCCTCCAGCTGGCAGAGCTGCTGGATGCTTTTCTTGGACTCTGAGTGGCTATTTAACCACTTCAGGGCTTCTTCCCACAAACAGCAGGCTCCTAGAACTGGGTGAGATACCATTCGGAAGACCCTCTTTATTCAGATTTTAGGAAACTGAGGTCCAGAGTGAGAAGCCTACGTCCTTGGCATAGTAAGAGTCAGGCTTCAGATTACAGCCCCAGTTAATGAAATGTGAAAATTTTTTGTAGAATTCAGGCTTTTATTTCCTTCTAGTATACTTTTATTTTCTTTTTTGATATCAGTCAATGGTTATTAAATATATATATATATTAATATATATATATATTCAGATAAACCAGGGGCTAGGCAACTGTTGGTTTAGTAAGGGAAGGAAAGACAGAAGGACTATAGGACCTGCTCATGCCCATGTTCCTTCCCTGCATTCCTGTTTAACTCGTTTCATCTGAAAACCAATCATACACAAATATTCTTTTTTCCTCTCTCAATAGGTGATTTGAAATACTGGTTTAACACATAAAGTATCTTTTACCAGAATGCACTTTTAACTCCCTGTTACCTATTTTGCACATTTTGACTAAACAGTATTTTTCTCAATTGATGCTGTAAATAAATACATTAATGAGTTGTGGATAGGCTTACATTCATGCAATTCATGATAAGGGTGCAAATGGAAATTCACTATGTACATGATTAAGGTAAACTGTATTTTATAGTTTATGAAAATATTCATGTTACATACACCAAGTACTAACTCACTGAATAGATCGAGAAACAGGGCCAGTGGTACCAATAGGACGAATAATGAAGAATGATTTTAAGCATATATGTAAAGTGTCTCCCAAACTTACCAAATCTCCATATGGCAAGCTAACTAAAAGTGCAAGTGCTTTTAGGAAGGGGGAAACTGTCTATGCCCCAAATAAAGGCAGGCTTTCCATGGGAGTATATTTGGACAAGGTATATCATTATCTATAATCAAAGTGTTAACGGGATATTTCAACTTCTAGAAGAAGAGCAAAACACCCTCCCCCTCCTAAGGACATTAGTGTCCCAAGTCATTAGAGAACAGAGTTCCAGTTTTTTGACAACACAGGAAATATTTGTAGAACTCCTTTTGGTGACTGTGTGCTCTTTTCCTCCTTGAATTGTCTTTCCTGGTCTATGACCTTTGGGGCATTTCTCAGCCCTTCCCTGATACCCCCATGGAACTGGTGAGCCGAGTCAGGCCTGAAGTTGCCTCCTCCATGCAGAGTCCCTGATGGGGCAGCCCAGGTCAAAGGAGGCTGTTTAGATGATTTGTATTCTAAAGAGCATTTGCCTTCTCTCTGCCTTTAGAACACTAAGAGTCCTACAACTCATAGTCAGGTGAGAGATTGAATAAACAGCCAGAAAACCCCTCTACCTGAATTAAGATGTGTAGTTTAAATCGGTGGCCAAATAGGGTTTTTAACACTCTACCTCCAGAGTCTTAGATAGCCATGGCTCTCAACTGTGGCTTCACGTTAGGACCGTCTAGGAGAGTTTCCTAAAACCCCAGTGCCCAGGCTCCCTCACAGAGTTTAATACGGCTGGTCAGGAGTTGGTTGATATTGTAGGCTAGAAGGGGTCAAGGAATTAAGCTCAGAGGTGAACACTTTTGCCTGGAGTGACAACTCTACCTATCTTCCTTTGGGACTGAATGTTAACTTTGAGATTCAGAGATTCATGGACCCAGGTGTCACCTTTCCATCAAAGACACATTAACTTCAAGCTACTTTTGCTCAGCTAGGTTAAAAGGAGGCATTCTTATCATCTTCCAACATTTTTCCAGGGGCCAAAGCTTTTGGAAGCATTGGCAACACGGCTTCTGTTCTCCTCCTGCGTCCTCACTCATACATCACAATGTAGTGACTGATAGGATCCATACAAATGGGGGAAAGAACTGGAGCTCCTCTGTTGCTCAGGCCTTTCTAGCCTCTTATGGATCTTTCCGCTCAGAGAACAGGGCCACTGGGCTTTGCCTCTGTTTCTATGTCAAAGTATACTGGGATCAGGGTCAAGTTCCATCTCTGAGAGCAGGAATGGAGGTCGGTATCTTTCTGGCCCCAGCCAGGAAGTAGCAAATCCCCTTGCTGCAGCTGGACAGGAAATGGTCTAGCAGTCACTCTTTCCCTAAGGCAGAGCCTTTCAGTGCTTAGACCTGCCACTCAAAGATTTGTCCAGGGGCTAGTGACCTCGGCACCAGTTGGGAGCCTGCTGGAAGTGCAGGCACTCTGGCCCCACCCCAGGATAACTAAATCATTTATACAAGTTGCTTATTGGTACAGATTCACTTGAAGGTTTAGTCCCAAAATCCTATAGGGAGCTTTTAAAAAGTAAACTGAAGCCCAGGCCTCACCAATTAAATCCAAATCCGTTGGATGTGACCTGGGCATCAGCATTTTTAGAAGTTCCTTACATGAATGAGGCTAGAAATGATATAAAACTATTTTAGACATAGATCTAAGTTACAAATTCAAATTTATATATCTATTTCAGCAATAAAAACAGTATTCTAAGATTCTAAATGAGTTCACTCTATATCCTGATTGGTCTGGATGCATTGGGATAAAAAAACAGATTTTTACTTTGCTCCTTTTAAATGCTAACAGAATATTAAGTCCCATATGAAATCTCATGCGTTGTTGAAGAAAAATTGTAAGACTAGACTCAGACAATAGGTGGACACATGATAAATAAAAATATTCCTTAGCTCTCCTATGTGATTCCAAGGATAATCAGAAGAATAAGTGAGAAGAGCTAGAATGACGTTGCCTCTTCCTCTATCGTTTGTCCAATACTTCTTGGAGCTTCCTGCCGACCTGTGGACACTCACTGGTGGCTTTCTTTCGCCCTGAGCATGTTGTCTGAGCCAGTCATTCATACCTTACTTAACCTCTAATAGTTCTTTGTGTGGGGGCTGAGCAGAGGGTTACCCATCAAATGGATAGGCATTTTGGAATTTTAATTCTTTCTGGGTTGAGTAAAGAAATATACATTATTGATGGAGTTAGAATAATCAGTGAACAAGAAGGGGTGGGGTTCAATTTACAGAAATCTTCCCTAAACCTCTAAAATTCCGTTATACAATAATTACCTGTTCTTCCCACAGTCTGGCCACCTCTGGGAAAAATGTGGACTATACATTTTAAACATTTGTTGGGAATTAGCTGCTGAAAGTTAGAAATTCAGAGATCTTGTATAGATTTTGGACTTTGGACTTCTCACAGAAAATGTAAAGAACTGACAATGTAAGTTCCTAGTTCAAAGCCTTAGCTGTTAAGAAACCGTAAGCAAGTAACATAGCTATTGAGAACCTCAAAATTCCTTGTCTGTAAGATAGGGATAAAAATATCTATTTATCTTATATGGTTATTGTGAAAATTAAGTGGGTGATATGGGTAACTGGCACTGTGCATTTTCTGAATTAAAATAGGATCTCAGTGAATGAAGTTTCATATCAATACCATTATTATTCAATAAGTCATGAAGACTATTACCAGCCTAAAATACAATAATTTTGATATTAAATACCAAGATCTCATGTGCCTTGATAAGAAGTGTACATAATAGTTTCTTAAAGTGCTGTCTCTATTCTGATCTAGTCTGAATTATTTGTTTTACTTTAATCATTGATTTTTAACAAGTATTTTTGATCAATTTTGGTCTTTTAAAATTGTGAAGACACGATTTGTATTATTCTGTATCCATGTACTCTGAAGAAAAAAAAATGCTTTCTGCAATGGTGGGTGTGGGAAAACATATAGACTTTCCCAGCTGCAGAAAAGCCAAACACTTCTTCAAGGGCCTCTGAATACCTGAAGTACTTATCTGAATGTACATCACTGATTTAAATCGCCTCATTGAGTATGAGTAATGTTTCCTAAACAACTTTCTAACTTAAATGGACTAATTTTGAACTGTTTGAGGCCTGGTACATGTAGCATAGGACACATTGATATGCATGACTAATCCTCATATGATATTTAGAAAATGAACCAAGAACAGTTTTGCATCTTAGAAATAAAAATACATTGACGAGCATCCTGTGTCTGACCCTGTACAGAGGTCAAAGAAAGTCTTAAAAAGTTTTATTTATTGCCAGAAATTTTCATTTCAGCTGCAAAAACACAGTTAGTGTGAGATCTCGACTTTTCTGCCAAATTAAAATTGAAAAAGAAATTTAACATATTCAGCTGGTAAAACTTCTTGTACAAATAAATAATATCTAGTGAGTGAAGTCAGCCATGATGTCTAGGCTTGCTTATAACTGGCAGTGACTTAATTGAAACACAGCTGTAGGATTAAAAACACAATAATATTTAGCCTTTTCAAATCTTTTATCCAATAAAATCCTTAAGTCAACTCCCTAAGACTATTAATGAAGTTAATTAGTTAACATAGACTAGGTTATGCTCTGCTAACCAACAACCTCCAAAAGTCAGTGTCTTGACAAAGTAAATTAATTTTTGCTCACACAATTTCTTGCTCTTTGAAATTCCATATGACTCATTGATCCCGACTCTTTCTGTATAACTCTGTATCTCAACATATGCACTCTGTTCTCGCCATAAGGAAGAGAGAGCTGTAACAGTACTGCCCGTTAGACATTGAAGCTACCACAGTCTCAAGCTGCTTTGTCTGAAGAAAGGTAGCATCCAGATCAGAGTTTTAAGACCTGGGTTACGGGCTCAGGTTCCACTTAACAACAGTGGAATTTGGGCACTGTTTGAGGAGCATGAGCCCTCAGTATTCTCTTTAGCAAATGGGAACAGCAATATGTGCCTTGCATTCATTTAGATAATGTATTGAAGCTCTTTGAAAATTATACAATGCAACCCCAAAACAAATTATTCTTATTAATTGTTCAAGACATCCCTCTATTAATTAAAGGTTGCTGTGATGGTCAATTTTATGTGTCACTATGGTTATAGTCCCCAGTTATTCAACCAAACACTCATCTATATGCTTTGAAGGTATTTTCTAGATGTGTACATCAGTAAAAGTTAAGTAACTATTATCCTTGATATTCTGTATAGGTCTGATTCAATCAGTTAAAGGGTCTTAACAGCAGAACTGAAGCTTCTCTGATGTAGAAGAAATTCCACCTATGGGCTGCAGCTTCGGCTTATGCTGGAAAGCTCCCTGATGGCTTGCCCTATGGATTTCATACTTGAACTGCCTCAAAACACACAGATAATTGGATTTTTTTCCTAAAATATTGAGAAATGTGACTGAGGACCAGGACTGGATTCCTACCCTCAAGGAGCTTCTAATTTAAGATGCTAAGAAGATGTCTGCCCAGTGAAATGCAAAATAAAGAATTCAAGGATAAACACCGTAAGACAGGAGGAGAGGAAAGCAAAGCGACACTTTTGAGTATTTATTATATTTCATAACTGAATTAGGGTTTTAGGTTTAGGGTCATGATCTGTACAATCAGTTTTGAGGAGGAAATCAAAGGCCAGCTAACTGATGACATTTTTACACATTACCCAAGAAAACAGGAACCAAGACTTGAATTCAGGTCTTTCTGACTTCCAAGATCATTGGTAACTACATATTGTAGAGATTCAGAGGTCAGAGGCAGATAGGAGAAAGAGAGACAAGGGGTACATCAACTCTTTGGGAAACAGATCCACTTCCACCCAAATTGGTGTTCATTTGTCCATATAATTTCCTGTACGCAGGAAGACTCCATTTTCCCAGCCTACCTGAAACCCTCCGATAAACTGACACAAGGAGCCGAATTTTCATGACTTTATGATTTTCTCACTTTATTTCCACCTATCAGTTGCTTTTTTCTTCAGACTCCTGAGTTTCTTACATTCTGCACTAGTTTGACATATGGCCATTGTAGATAGCTGATCCATTTGAATATGGAAAAAATCTTAGTAAATATAATAAACAAACTGAATGAAGGTTTAGAATTTTAGCTCATTCTCTAGCCTTGGAGTGATTCTAGCCCCAACTCTTCTATCACTTACATAACTTTGCACAAGCAATGATATACATGGTTCTTAAATTTTCATCTGTGAAGTAGGTGGTTTAGATGTTCTTTACAGCACTTTCTAACGTTCACTAATTCAAGAAATATCTTTGGTGGATCTATTATGTACCAGGAGGTCAGCTGGGTCTTTGGAGGGAGTGGCTACCCATAATGATGTGGAGCTTAAGGTTTAATAGGAAAGATACGAACAGAAATTATACATGTAATTATTATATCTATCCATCTATATTTACATCTATGCCTATAATTAGTAAGGGTATTTACCTTATGTGGTAGAATTCGATGAAAAATATCCTTCCTTTCTCCCTCTCTTTTTTGCACTACCTGCAGCCACTGTCAATGTAAATTTGATCTGACACATCAGCCGTCACCCTAAGTCCAGAGATGATGTGTTCCCTGTCTAAAAGGCAACAGATGAGACTGTCAGGCCCCTGCTCTCTACATCACTGTTTCATCCTTCATTACCTCCAAGAGACAGACTCACAATTCTCAGTGGCTTCACAGATCAAAAGCATTGTTATTGTTTACACTTAGTTTCTTCCCACCTGTTTCCAAAACATGGTTTGTAGACAAACAGAAGGAAAGAAAAAATTTGCATGCTCCATCAATCTCGCTGTCTGTTGAGATGGTGAGATTTACAAGGGCAGAAGACAGGAGTAGAGAGAGCATTAGAGAGAGAGAGAGACCAGACCCATTTCTGGGCTAAGGGAAATGATTTAAGGACAAGTGCTCTGTGAGTGGACAGTGCTCTCTGCACTTCAGGAATCCTTACTATTATTCGGGGTGCTTTGTTTTTTTTTTCCAGGAGGGATGCTTGATGCCCTATTTTCTCCATCAGTATTTGTTGCTTTATTGGTGTGACTCCTGTCTCTTCGTCTACATGGCAAAGCTTTTGTCTTTTTAAGCCCTAGATAGAGCTTCAAGGACCAAGTGCAAGTGATTGTCTATGAATTTCTTTCACAAAGTGAATTTTCAAATGAACATGTTGTTAGTTTTCTGTTAAGCTGACTGTCTTTGTCGGCAGCACTTGGATAAATGGTTCCAGCTGCATTGTTGGCTTTCTCTGTCATCAGTAACTTGTGATTTTTGGAAATCTGTTTTTGTCCCCAGAGTACTTAGAGAGTCTCAGTATAACTCTCTTCCAGCTGGTGACACCCATACAGTGGTTTATTTAAACATCTAATGACTGCTAGAGAGGTGGCAAAATTCTCACATCTCCAAGAATATCACCCTAGTGGTTTGCCATAAAGCCCTGTATCCCCATTATTCAATACATTCAGTTAAAAAATCAAATCTGTGAGGTCCCTTCCACTCAGCCGGAGTCCTAAGAAGGAATTCCACTGAGATCATCGTGATAATGATGAGGATATGTTTAATAAAAGCTTTACTTTTTCACCCCATTTTCTGAAGGTAATATTTTCATGCTTTTGACATAATGCAGGCAGCACTTTGGTGATGCTGTGTGTTCATGGATCCAGAACTCTGGCAGACCTGAGCCCACTCCTGGCTCCTCCATTTACTACCTAACAAGACACATGGCCTCAGGACACGTGGCCTCTCTGAGATGTTAGCCGATTGGAAAAGTGATTTTGAAATCTGTTTCTGTCCGAAGAGTCTCAGTAGCGCTCTCCTCCAGCTGGTGACACCTGTACTTTTCTAACATGTTAAAAATGAGACAACCAATAGTAAAATCTCACAGAACTGCCATGTGTAATGAATGTCAGGTAATGAATGTGAAGTGCTCCGTACAGGCTTTAAATAAAGACCTGATGGACACTGGCCATTTTTATTATTGCCCTCTTCTTTAGGAAATCTATATTAAGGATATCTTCCTATACCTAATAAAAATGTTTATGGCCAAATATTATTTATTTATAAATAATAACATGGTATAAATATTGTTATTAATAAAATGAAATAGTACATAAAAGTCCAAATGAACAGCTTTAGAATGAAGACATACATGATGAGGTGGTATGTGTTAAATTGTGCTTATAAATACCTTGAAGGAGCATGTAAGTGTAGTTTTGCTTCAAAGTTAAGTCATTGAAAGAAGGTAAGATTTAATATGCAGTATGA